>OX328269.1:35747637-36947637 GCA_946814005.1 Chamaenerion angustifolium | reverse complement strand
TAGTACGTAAGCATAAAAAATTTATTTCATCGAAAACACATTTCCGATTTTGGAGAAATTCAAACAACAACAAAATTGGTCGAAACTCAAAGGGGTACCATCACGGAAAATAGTGGATTTTGGTTCCAAAAATATATATTATATTAACATTACTCCCCTAATATATAGCGAGTAAGAATCACAATAAAACTAATTTTACTGAAAAATATGTTTTGAGTGATGAGATATTGACAAAACTACGAAGTCGGACGAACCTAAGAAAGTACCATACCGGAAAAACGTGTGTAATATCTGATATACATGGGATAACGACGGTCATTTGATAATGAATTTTGAGTAAGAATGTTATAAAAGATATTTGATCTAGTACGGAAGCATACACAATTTATTTCATCGAAAACGTAGTTCTGATTTAGGAGAAATTCAAACAACAACAAAATTGGTCGAAACTCAAAGGGGTACCATCACGGAAAATAGTGGATTTTGGTTCCAAAAATAGATATTATATTAATATTACTATCCTAATATATAGTGAGTAGGAATCACAATCAAACTAATTTCACTCAAAACAAAGTTGTGAGTGATGAGATATTGACAAAACTACGAAATCGGACGAACCTAAGAAAGTACTATATCAGAAAAACGTCTGTATTATCTGATATACATGGGATAACGACGCTCACTTGATACTGAATTTTGAGTACGAATGTTTAGAAAAGATATTCAATCTAGTACGTAGGCATACAATATTTATTTCATCGAAAACGAAGTTCCGATTTAGGAGAAATTCAAAAAACAACAAAATTGGTCGAAACTCAAAGGAGTACCATCACAGAAAATAGAGGATTTTGGTTCAAAAAATATATATTATATTAACATTACTCCCCTAATATATAGCGAGTAAGAATCACAATAAAACTAATTTCACTGAAAACAAAGTTGTGAGTGATGAGATACTGACAAAACTACGAAGTCGGACGAACCAAAGAAAGTACCATATCGGAAAAACGTGTGTAGTATCTGATATACATGGGATAACGACGGTCATTTGATAATGAATTTTGAGTAAGAATGTTAAAAAAGATATTTGATCTAGTAGGGAAGTGTACTAAATTTATTTCATCGAAAACGGAGTTCCGATTTAGGAGAAATTCAAAAAACAACAAAATTGGTCGAAACTCTAAGAGGTACCATCACGGAAAATAGAGGATTTTGGTTCCAAAATTATATCTTATATTAACATTACTCCCCTAATATATAACGAGTAAGAATCACAATAAAACTAATTTCACTAAAAACGAAGCTGTGAGTGATGACATATTGACAAAAGTACGAAGTCCGACGAACCTAAGAAAGTACCATCTCGGAAAAACGTCTGTAATATATGATATACATGGGATAACAACACTCATTTGATACTGTATTTTGATTAAGAATGTTTAGATCAAATATATTTGATCTAGTACGTAAGCATACAAAATTTATTTCATCGAAAACACAGTTCCGATTTTGGAGAAATTCAAACAACAACAAAATTGGTCGAAACTCAAAGGGGTACCATCACGGAAAATAGTGGATTTTGGTTCCAAAAATATATATTATATTAACATTACTCCCCTAATATATAGCGAGTAAGAATCACAATAAAACTAATTTTACTGAAAAATATGTTTTGAGTGATGAGATATTGACAAAACTACGAAGTCGGACGAACCTAAGAAAGTACCATACCGGAAAAACGTGTGTAATATCTGATATACATGGGATAACGACGGTCATTTGATAATGAATTTTGAGTAAGAATGTTATAAAAGATATTTGATCTAGTACGGAAGCATACACAATTTATTTCATCGAAAACGTAGTTCTGATTTAGGAGAAATTCAAACAACAACAAAATTGGTCGAAACTCAAAGGGGTACCATCACGGAAAATAGTGGATTTTGGTTCCAAAAATAGATATTATATTAATATTACTATCCTAATATATAGTGAGTAGGAATCACAATCAAACTAATTTCACTCAAAACAAAGTTGTGAGTGATGAGATATTGACAAAACTACGAAATCGGACGAACCTAAGAAAGTACTATATCAGAAAAACGTCTGTATTATCTGATATACATGGGATAACGACGCTCACTTGATACTGAATTTTGAGTACGAATGTTTAGAAAAGATATTCAATCTAGTACGTAGGCATACAATATTTATTTCATCGAAAACGAAGTTCCGATTTAGGAGAAATTCAAAAAACAACAAAATTGGTCGAAACTCAAAGGAGTACCATCACAGAAAATAGAGGATTTTGGTTCAAAAAATATATATTATATTAACATTACTCCCCTAATATATAGCGAGTAAGAATCACAATAAAACTAATTTCACTGAAAACAAAGTTGTGAGTGATGAGATACTGACAAAACTACGAAGTCGGACGAACCAAAGAAAGTACCATATCGGAAAAACGTGTGTAGTATCTGATATACATGGGATAACGACGGTCATTTGATAATGAATTTTGAGTAAGAATGTTAAAAAAGATATTTGATCTAGTAGGGAAGTGTACTAAATTTATTTCATCGAAAACGGAGTTCCGATTTAGGAGAAATTCAAAAAACAACAAAATTGGTCGAAACTCTAAGAGGTACCATCACGGAAAATAGAGGATTTTGGTTCCAAAATTATATCTTATATTAACATTACTCCCCTAATATATAACGAGTAAGAATCACAATAAAACTAATTTCACTAAAAACGAAGCTGTGAGTGATGACATATTGACAAAAGTACGAAGTCCGACGAACCTAAGAAAGTACCATCTCGGAAAAACGTCTGTAATATATGATATACATGGGATAACAACACTCATTTGATACTGTATTTTGATTAAGAATGTTTAGATCAAATATATTTGATCTAGTACGTAAGCATAAAAAATTTATTTCATCGAAAACACATTTCCGATTTTGGAGAAATTCAAACAACAACAAAATTGGTCGAAACTCAAAGGGGTACCATCACGGAAAATAGTGGATTTTGGTTCCAAAAATATATATTATATTAACATTACTTCCCTAATATATAGCGAGTAAGAATCACAATAAAACTAATTTTACTGAAAAATATGTTTTGAGTGATGAGATATTGACAAAACTACGAAGTCGGACGAACCTAAGAAAGTACCATACCGGAAAAACGTGTGTAATATCTGATATACATGGGATAACGACGGTCATTTGATAATGAATTTTGAGTAAGAATGTTATAAAAGATATTTGATCTAGTACGGAAGCATACACAATTTATTTCATCGAAAACGTAGTTCTGATTTAGGAGAAATTCAAACAACAACAAAATTGGTCGAAACTCAAAGGGGTACCATCACGGAAAATAGTGGATTTTGGTTCCAAAAATAGATATTATATTAATATTACTATCCTAATATATAGTGAGTAGGAATCACAATCAAACTAATTTCACTCAAAACAAAGTTGTGAGTGATGAGATATTGACAAAACTACGAAATCGGACGAACCTAAGAAAGTACTATATCAGAAAAACGTCTGTATTATCTGATATACATGGGATAACGTCGCTCACTTGATACTGAATTTTGAGTACGAATGTTTAGAAAAGATATTCAATCTAGTACGTAGGCATACAATATTTATTTCATCGAAAACGAAGTTCCGATTTAGGAGAAATTCAAAAAACAACAAAATTGGTCGAAACTCAAAGGAGTACCATCACAGAAAATAGAGGATTTTGGTTCAAAAAATATATATTATATTAACATTACTCCCCTAATATATAGCGAGTAAGAATCACAATAAAACTAATTTCACTGAAAACAAAGTTGTGAGTGATGAGATACTGACAAAACTACGAAGTCGGAGACGAACCAAAGAAAGTACCATATCGGAAAAACGTGTGTAGTATCTGATATACATGGGATAACGACGGTCATTTGATAATGAATTTTGAGTAAGAATGTTAAAAAAGATATTTGATCTAGTAGGGAAGTGTACTAAATTTATTTCATCGAAAACGGAGTTCCGATTTAGGAGAAATTCAAAAAACAACAAAATTGGTCGAAACTCTAAGAGGTACCATCACGGAAAATAGAGGATTTTGGTTCCAAAATTATATCTTATATTAACATTACTCCCCTAATATATAACGAGTAAGAATCACAATAAAACTAATTTCACTAAAAACGAAGCTGTGAGTGATGACATATTGACAAAAGTACGAAGTCCGACGAACCTAAGAAAGTACCATCTCGGAAAAACGTCTGTAATATATGATATACATGGGATAACAACACTCATTTGATACTGTATTTTGATTAAGAATGTTTAGATCAAATATATTTGATCTAGTACGTAAGCATAAAAAATTTATTTCATCGAAAACACAGTTCCGATTTTGGAGAAATTCAAACAACAACAAAATTGGTCGAAACTCAAAGGGGTACCATCACGGAAATAGTGGATTTTGGTTCCAAAAATATATATTATATTAACATTACTCCCCTAATATATAGCGAGTAAGAATCACAATAAAACTAATTTTACTGAAAAATATGTTTTGAGTGATGAGATATTGACAAAACTACGAAGTCGGACGAACCTAAGAAAGTACCATACCGGAAAAACGTGTGTAATATCTGATATACATGGGATAACGACGGTCATTTGATAATGAATTTTGAGTAAGAATGTTATAAAATATATTTGATCTAGTACGGAAGCATACACAATTTATTTCATCGAAAACGTAGTTCTGATTTAGGAGAAATTCAAACAACAACAAAATTGGTCGTAACTCAAAGGGGTACCATCACGAAAAATAGTGGATTTTGGTTCCAAAAATAGATATTATATTAATATTACTATCCTAATATATAGTGAGTAGGAATCACAATCAAACTAATTTCACTCAAAACAAAGTTGTGAGTGATGAGATATTGACAAAACTACGAAATCGGACGAACCTAAGAAAGTACTATATCAGAAAAACGTCTGTATTATCTGATATACATGGGATAACGACGCTCACTTGATACTGAATTTTGAGTACGAATGTTTAGAAAAGATATTCAATCTAGTACGTAGGCATACAATATTTATTTCATCGAAAACGAAGTTCCGATTTAGGAGAAATTCAAAAAACAACAAAATTGGTCGAAACTCAAAGGAGTACCATCACAGAAAATAGAGGATTTTGTTTCGAAAAATATATATTATATTAATATTACTCCCCTAATATATAGGAAGTAAGAATCACAATCAAACGAATTTCACTAAATACAAAGTTGTTAGGGATGAGATATTGACAAAACTACGAAGTTGGAGAACGTAAGAAAGTACCATCTCGGAAAAATATCTGTAATATATGATATACATGAGATAACGATGCTCATTTGATACTGTATTTTGATTAAGAATGTTTATAAAATATATTTGAACTAGTACTGAAGCATACTAAATTTATTTCATCGAAAACACAGTTCCGATTTAGGAGAAATTCAAACAATAACAAAATTGGTCGAAACTGAAAGGGGTACCATCACGGAAAATAGTGGATTTTGGTTCCAAAAATGTATATTATATGAACATTACTCCCCTAATATATAGCGAGTAAAAATCACAATAAAACTAATTTAACTGAAAACAATGTTGTGAGTGATGAGATATTGACAAAACTACGTAGTCGGACGAACCTAAGAAAGTACCATCTCGTAAATACGTATGTAATATCTTATATACATGGGATAACGACGCTCATTTGATACTGTATTTTGAGTAAGAATGTTTAGAAAATATATTTGATCTAGTACCTAAGCATACAAAATTTATTTCATCGAAAACGGAGTTCCGATTTAGGAGAAATTCAAAAAACAACAAAATTGGTCGAAACTCAAAGGGGTACCATCACAGAAAATGGGGGATTTTGGTTCAAAAAATATATATTTTATTAACATTACTCCCCTAATATATAGCGAGTAAGAATCACAATAAAACTAATTTCACTGAAAACAAAGTTTAGTAATGAGATATTGACAAAACTACGAAGTCGGACGAACCAAAGAAAGTACCATATCGGAAAAACGTGTGTAATATCTGATATACATGGGATAACGACGGTCATTTGATAATGAATTTTGATTAAGAATGTTAAAAAAGATATTTGATCTAGTACGGAAGCATACAAGATTTATTTCATCGAAAACGGAGTTCTAATTTAGGAGAAATTCAAAAAACAACAAAATTGGTCGAAACTCTAAGAGGTACCATCACGGAAAATAGAGGATTTTGGTTCCAAAATTATATCTTATATTAACATTACTCACCTAATATATAGCGAGTAAGAATCACAATAAAACTAATTTCACTAAAAACGAAGCTGTCAGTGATGACATATTGATAAAAGTACGAAGTCCGACGAACCTAAGAAAGTACCATCTCGGAAAAAGGTCTGTAATATATGATATACATGGGATAACGACACTCATTTGATACTGTATTTTGATTAAGAATGTTTAGAAAAGATATTTGATCTAGTAGGGAAGTGTACTAAATTTATTTCATCGAAATTAGAGTTCCGATTTAAGAGAAATTCCAACAACAACAAAATTGGTCGAAACTCAAAGGGGTACCATCATGGAAAATAGTGGATTTTGGTTCCAAAAATGTATATTATATGAACATTACTCCCTTAATATATAGCGAGTAAGAATCACAATAAAACTAATTTCACTGAAAACAATGTTGTGAGTGATGAGATATTGACAAAACTACGTAGTCGGACGAACCTAAGAAAGTACCATCTCGTAAATACGTATGTAATATCTTATGTACATGGGATAACGACGCTCATTTGATACTGTATTTTGAGTAAGAATGTTTAGAAAATATATTTGATCTAGTACGTAAGCATACAAAATTTATTTCATCGAAAACGGAGTTCCGATTTAGGAGAAATTCAAACAACAACAAAATTGGTCGAAACTCAAAGGGGTACCATCACGGAAAATAGTGGATTTTGGTTCCAAAAATAGATATTATATTAATATTACTACCCTAATATAAAGTGAGTAGGAATCACAATCAAACGAATTTCACTCAAAACAAAGTTGTGAGTGATGAGATATTGACAAAACTACAAAGTCGGAGGAACCTAAGAAAGTACCATCTCGGAAAAACATCTGTAATATCTGATATACATGGGATAACGACGCTCACTTGGGATAAATACGCTCACAATAAAACTAATTTCACTGAAAACAATGTCGTGAGTGATGAGATATTGACAAAACTACGTAGTCGGACGAACTTAAGAAAGTACCATCTCGTAAATACGTATGTAATATCTTATGTACATGGGATAAAGACGCTCATTTGATACTGTATTTTGAGTAAGAATGTTTAGAAAATATATTTGATCTAATACGTAAGCATACAAAAATTATTTCATCGAAAACGGAGTTCCGATTTAGGAGAAATTCAAAAAACAACAAAATTGGTCGAAACTCAAAGGGGTACCATCACAGAAAATGGAGGATTTTGGTTCAAAAAATATATATTATATTAACATTACTCCCCTAATATATAGCGAGTAAGAATCACAATAAAACTAATTTCACTGAAAACAAAGTTGTGAGTGATGAGATACTGACAAAACTACGAAGTCGGACGAACCAAAGAAAGTACCATATCGGAAAAACGTGTGTAGTATCTGATATACATGGGATAACGACAGTCATTTGATAATGAATTTTGAGTAAGAATGTTAAAAAAGATATTTGATCTAGTAGGGAAGTGTACTAAATTTATTTCATCGAAAACGGAGTTCCGATTTAGGAGAAATTCAAAAAACAACAAAATTGGTCGAAACTCTAAGAGGTACCATCACGGAAAATAGAGGATTTTGGTTCCAAAATTATATCTTATATTAACATTACTCCCCTAATATATAACGAGTAAGAATCACAATAAAACTAATTTCACTAAAAACGAAGCTGTGAGTGATGACATATTGACAAAAGTACGAAGTCCGACGAACCTAAGAAAGTACCATCTCGGAAAAACGTCTGTAATATATGATATACATGGGATAACAACACTCATTTGATACTGTATTTTGATTAAGAATGTTTAGATCAAATATATTTGATCTAGTACGTAAGCATACAAAATTTATTTCATCGAAAACACAGTTCCGATTTTGGAGAAATTCAAACAACAACAAAATTGGTCGAAACTCAAAGGGGTACCATCACGGAAAATAGTGGATTTTGGTTCCAAAAATATATATTATATTAACATTACTCCCCTAATATATAGCGAGTAAGAATCACAATAAAACTAATTTTACTGAAAAATATGTTTTGAGTGATGAGATATTGACAAAACTACGAAGTCGGACGAACCTAAGAAAGTACCATACCGGAAAAACGTGTGTAATATCTGATATACATGGGATAACGACGGTCATTTGATAATGAATTTTGAGTAAGAATGTTATAAAAGATATTTGATCTAGTACGGAAGCATACACAATTTATTTCATCGAAAACGTAGTTCTGATTTAGGAGAAATTCAAACAACAACAAAATTGGTCGAAACTCAAAGGGGTACCATCACGGAAAATAGTGGATTTTGGTTCCAAAAATAGATATTATATTAATATTACTGTTGGATCGTGATTTCCTGAATGCTGATCTGGCAATGAATTGAATGCCAAGGAGATGGTGATTGCGCGCTTTCGCCTGAGCTCCGATGAACCTGCAAGAAGGGGATCGCAACAGAGGGGGTGCCTCTGGGTCCCTCTCCGATGCTTAAATGAGTATATGTGTGTATATAGCTCAAAACGTATTGAATGTATGTAAAGCAAAGGTATTTATAGAGTAGGAGATACCAAACCGTATAAGGTAACTGTATATCTTCGCGAATATTGTGTTGTTGAAGATTTAGATAGTAGATATTGCGGTTACGGCGAGATATTGCAGTTACCGTATCTAATCTTTAGTGAATATGTGCCCGAGATATGCGGGATATCGTGGCTATATCCTTGTTAACGGTTGGTGGGACCAGAGGAGAGAGGCAAGGCTCTCTTGATGGCGAGCACTCCTATGGCTGCGACCTTGATTGTTGGCGAGCACTTCCTGGGCACTCCCTTAGCGAGCACTCCCATGGCGAGCAGTGGGAGGCTTTGGCCTTGGCCAATGGCGACCTGAAGTGGCACTTTGGCGTCCACTTTAGTTTGGATTCGATACTGGACCACTTTATGAGGGCCAGAGTAACCTTACTGTGGGTTGGCCTTGTTTAAATGGTATGGGTTGCACCCCCTGCAAATTTATTGGGCCTTCGAGGCCTTTCCCATATTGGGTCGTCACTATCAATACCCAACATTTGCCCCCGAAGCTTGAGTGAAGTTTCTTCGGTCGAGCTTGATTCTGTGATAGGGTTTAAGATAGTGACTTTTGGACTGGATTTTTTGCTTTCCTTATATGCTATTTGTGCCTTTTGATGCTCTGTATCCTTTGGCGAACGACTTTGGTTGCGTAGAGTTTTTCGGAATGTGTGATACCTTACCCCATTAGGCGAACGCTTTGGGTTTCCAGGGTTTATGGATGCTCATTCTTCACTCTTTGGGCGAACACTATCGTTGCGAGGGTGTTAGGAGAGGTCTGGTATAGCTTTTGGCAATTACCTTTTTTGTGTAAGACTTCGAACATTTTAATGAATGGACAGTTAGCGGAAGTCGAGAGGACTTTTGAGGCATGTCTGTCTCTTTGTCTTCCGTAACCAGTGGGCAGACTCACAGGTTTTTCGTGTCGTTCCAACCTTTTGTCTCCCCGATGTAACCCTTGGAATTCTGACATTACTTCGGTTTTACCCAAAAGGGTGTAATCATTATCTGAGCCGTTTCTCACATGCCCGTTCGGTTTCCTTCGTTTCGGCTAAAAAGGCCGAACTTTAGCATTTAGTCTTTTACGCACTCAATTCATTTGCATTCCAGAGTTCATATCTTCTTTCAGCCTTCTGTTTCAATTTTTCATTTCTCTCTTTTTATCCTCGAAAAAGCTTTCTCAGCCAGAACGGGATACTCCTTCGAGCTTTGGAGAGCTGTCGGGGAGTGATCGGAACATCATTGATGACTTCTTCTGACATCATAGGCAACCAAACTTCTGTTCAATCCGCTCAGGGGCGGAAACTTCAGAGTCGATGCTTGGGTTAGCGGGCATTCATCAGTTCGTACAACTGACGCTCAAGGTCGGGGTTCGTCATTCCACGCCAGTCTTTATTGATTGGATAAATTTCTGACCCATCAGTCTGGGACCTAAATTCATTGACCGCACTTGAGGACCTAAATTCTTCAGTCTATTTTCCAAGCGGGCTAAGACGAGGTTGTTTAGCTGCCTAGGCGTCTATGAGTTTCGGATCAAGGATGTCGACCAGTACTCTGTTTGGCTAGAGGCAGAGAATGGTGACCTCAGGGCTCAATTGAAAGAGTCCTGGGTGCAGAGGGATGCCTCGATGGCTGAGCAGGAGCATCCTTCCTTAAATCGTAAGGCTTCCGAGGAGTTCTCTGTCTGCGCCTTGGAGGTGATAAAGGCCGAGGCTGCTTCCTACCTCCAGATCTTGGTCGACGAGATTCAAGGGATTGATCCCAAGTTTCCTCTCTGGGAGGTGAGGTCTCTTCAGGACTTCATTGAGAGCGGCTACACCAAGGAAGCTCCTTGGCGATGAGGCTGCCCCCGAGGCCGAGAAGGAGACTGCATCCCCTGATGAACCCAGACCTTGAGGTCTCAGGCCTTCAGGCGACCGAGTCGATGCAGAGTTTCAGGTCAAGGGAGCCTGTTCATCCTCCTGCTTTTTGCTCATCCTTCTTTTTATCGATAATCACTTTTACTTCCCTTTGTTTTTGGGATAGTTGTAATTATTCTTTTGATTTCAGACTCGGATATTATTATAATGAACGCCTTTAATTTCGTAAGCCTTTACTCTTTTTCGACTTCGAATGTGTTTGGTCGTTCTTCCGATATCTTTTCGTTCGAACGCTTTAGGAAGTTTTACCATATTTGTTTTCAACTTCTCTTTAGCTTATGTAGGAGAGTCTCGCCATATAGGATCTTGGACCAACCATTCCCTTCACCAAAGTTTTTTAAGGGAACTGTTACTCGAAGATCATACCTTTAAGGAAACTATCATCTTTTGTAGATGTGTTCGCTTTGTTAAGGTTTTAGACCTTTGGAGTGTTCGTCTAATCACGGGGAACTGTTACCCGAGGCTCATTCATCTTTTAGTAAGTGGTCGCCCTAGGTTCATTCGCCCACTTTCTTTGTGTTTGTTTCGCAAAGGAACTGTTACCCTTGATATGGATTCATTCGCTTTGGATGTTACTTCTCAATTTTTGCCCAACTTATAAGAGAACGGACTCCTTGACGGATTGCTCGCCTTTTGCGCTAGGACTTATGTCTGATTTTTATATTTAGGCCTTATTTGCCTAACTTTTTCCTTAGGTCTTTTCGCCTGATTTTGATAACAGGTCTTGTGCCTGACTTTGGCATCAGGTCTTTCGCCTAACTTTGGTGCTAGGTCTTTCACCTGATTCAGTCATCAGGTCTTTCGGATCTTTTGGTTTGCCTAACTTTGGCGTTAGGTCTTTTTGCCTAACTTTGGCGTTAGGTCTTTCCGCCTGATTTTGATAACAGGTCTTGTGCCTGACTTTGGCATCAGGTCTTTCGCCTAACTTTGGTGCTAGGTCTTTCACCTGATTCAGTCATCAGGTCTTTCAGATCTTTTGGTTTGCCTAACTTTGGCGTTAGGTCTTTTTGCCTAACTTTGGCGTTAGGTCTTTCGCCCAATTTTGGTATCGGGTCTTTTTGTTTCGTAAGCCTTGGTTTTTGTTTGACTTCGAGTATACTTGGTTGTTCTTCCGATGTCTATCTTGCTTTAAAGCTTTAGGAAGTTTTACCATACTTGTTTTCAACTTCGCTTCAGCTTTTGTAGAATAGTCTCGCCTTTTTGTTTTCATTCAAAGGGTCTTGGACCTTTCTTTGGAGGAAACGTTACCCTTTAGAGGTTCTTTTCGCTCCTTTAGGTTTCGGGGGAAGGACCGTGGCCTCTTATCGGCTCGTCCGTTCCTTTCGCCATGTTTCTTAAGGAAACTGTTACCCAAGGATTATGCCTTTAAGGAAACTGTCATCCTTTATGGATTCGTTCGCCTTTTAGGATTTTGGTCCTTAGATTCGTTCGCCTAGTCGTAGGAAACTGTTATCTAAGATTTGCTCGCCTTTTAAGAAGCTGTTACCTCGGATTCGTTCTCCCTTTTTGGGGAACTGTTACCCAAGATTCGCTTGCCTTTTTAGGAAGCTGGAAAGCTTTAGGAAGTTTTACCATACTTGTTTTCAACTTCGCTTCAGCTTTTGTAGAATAGTCTCGCCTTTTTGTTTTCATTCAAAGGGTCTTGGACCTTTCTTTGGAGGAAACGTTACCCTTTAGAGGTTCTTTTCGCTCCTTTAGGTTTCGGGGGAAGGACCGTGGCCTCTTATCGGCTCGTCCGTTCCTTTCGCCATGTTTCTTAAGGAAACTGTTACCCAAGGATTATGCCTTTAAGGAAACTGTCATCCTTTATGGATTCGTTCGCCTTTTAGGATTTTGAAGACTGCGCTCTGAAGATGATAAAGTCGGCGATCGCCGATTTTCTCCAAGTCCTGGTGGATGATGTCCGGGCGGTCGATCCCAATTTTCCCCTTGAGGAAGTTGGGTCCTTGAGGAGCTTCCTCCGGAGTCGTAACTCTCAGTCTACCCTTGTTGCTGAAGGGGTTATTCCAGCTATGGCTGAAGAGGTTGTTCCCGAAGGCGGACCAAGCCTTCCTGCCCCCGAAGGCGAGCAAATCGTCCCTGCCCCTGAAGGCGAGCCAGTGCCTCTGCCCCCGAGGATCCCCAAGCCTGAAGTCTCCATCTCTTTTATTAACAATATTTGCCTTTTGGATAGCTGTTTTTCTTTGTAATTTTTTGTTTTCCTTTTATTTGATTTAAGACTTGGCTTCTTTTATTGAATGCCTTTATATTCATAAGCCTTTTATTCGACTTTGAACATGCTTGGCTATTTATCCAACGTCTTAATCATAATTACTCTTCGACTTCCTTTTGACTTGTAATGTCTTCGACTCTTGAAGTCTTAGACCAAGCATAAGTCGATCCTTCTAAGGAAAATACTTCTGATACTTAAAAGCATAAACTTCTAAGTTCAAAGAGATATTACCCTCTTTGAAGTTTAGACCTTCGAGGTCATCCTAAGGCTTTGTCATCCATAGTGATCGCCTAAAATTCTTTGTTAGCAGATCCCTTTGTTTAGTTTTGGCGTCTGCTTCTCATCTTGCCTAACTTTATTGCTAGGTCTTTTGGCCTGACTTTGGCGTCAGGGATTTTTTGTTTTGCCTAGCTTTATTGCTAGGTCTTTTGGCCTGACTTTTGGCGTCAGGGCTTTTTGTGCCTGATTCGGTTATCAGGTTTTTGCCTGACTCTTGGCGTCAGGTCTTTTGAGGTCTAACTTTATTGTTAGGGCTTTTGTGGCCTAGTTTTGTTGCTAGGGCTTTTGGCCTGTCTTTGGCGACAGGGCTTTTTGGCCTAGCTTTGTTGCTAGGGCTTTTGTGGCATAGTTTTGTTGCTAGGGCTTTTGGCCTGTCTTTGGCGACAGGGCTTTTTGGCCTAGCTTTGTTGCTAGGGCTTTTGGCCTGTCTTTGGCGACAGGGCTTTTTGGCCTAGCTTTGTTGCTAGGGCTTTTTTGTGGCCTATCTTTGGTGATAGGGCTTTTGGCCTGACTTTGGCGTCAGGGCTTTTGTGGCCTAACTTTGTTGTTAGGGCTTTTGGCCTGTCTTTGGCGACAGGGCTTTTTGGCCTAGCTTTGTTGCTAGGGCTTTTGTGGCCTATCTTTGGTGATAGGGCTTTTGGCCTGTCTTTGGCGACAGGGCTTTTGTGGCCTAACTTTGTTGTTAGGGCTTTTGGCCTGACTTTGGCGTCAGGGCTTTTGTGGCCTAACTTTGTTGTTAGGGCTTTTGGCCTGTCTTTGGCGACAAGGCTTTTTGGCCTAGCTTTGTTGCTAGGGCTTTTGTGGCCTATCTTTGGTGATAGGGCTTTTGGCCTGTCTTTTGGCGACAGGGCTTTTGTGGCCTAACTTTGTTGTTAGGGCTTTTGGCCTGACTTTGGCGTCAGGGCTTTTGTGGCCTAACTTTGTTGTTAGGGCTTTTGTGGCCTATCTTTGGTGATAGGGCTTTTGTGGCCTAACTTTGTTGTTAGGGCTTTTTTGTGGCCTATCTTTGGTGATAGGGCTTTTGTGGCCTAACTTTGTTGTTAGGGCTTTTTTGTGGCCTATCTTTGGTGATAGGGCTTTTGGCCTGACTTTGGCGTCAGGGCTTTTTTCTTCGATTTGCTTCGAGTGAACATGTTTATGAAGGAATCACTTGCTTGTATGGTCCTTCCCACTTAGCTGAAAGTTTATTCTGACTGTCCAGCCTTGTGAATTCATTCCTTCAACATTCCTATCTTTATCAGCTTTTCGATGTCGCGCTTGTGCTATCTGCAATAGCTCTCGGTGTCATTCCCCATGGGCTGACCACTCTTGCGGGGTCTCGGTGGCCTTTCCAGAGACCTTTCCATCTCGACTAGTACCGCCGAGATCTGCCTGTTTAAAGGCGTGAAATACTCGGGGACCTCTGGATGTCTTGGTCCTGGGTTTTCCGATCTAGGCTTTTCTCGACCCTTCTTACCCTTCTTGATCCTGCAGAGACACCAAAGAACCAAGACGGCGCCGAACCCAAAAGGGTCGACAGAAATAATAGGGCTAAGTGATTCGGATCAGTCGACTTACCCAACAGAGAGGCTTCATGCTTATTAACATGTATAATGGGGGCGCCTCCACCTCTATACTCGGGGATGGCCCTGACGACGACATCCTTTGGGGTCTTGACGCGTTGTTCTTTGAGTCTCTTAGTGATAAGCTCCTCAACTTGGTCAAGAGTGAATTGGGGTTGCTGTCCTCCAGTCGGTGCAGAACTTGATGGACTGACAGAGCGAGTGACCGCCGGCGTCTCAGTGGAGGCCGGAGGTAAGGATTGGTGTCCAAAAGTCATCTCTTGATCTTCTTGAGGGGCTGTGGTGCCAGGATTTCCAGTTTCTGATTCCGGTGGCCCCGCAGGACGAGGATCCTCATGAGGAGCAGGGGTTTTTCTGCGGGCCTGTCCTATGATGGTTTCCAAGAGGGATATCATCTCTGCGGTTACCTGAATGGTTTCCCAAGCCACTTGGATGGTTTGTCGATCTGGAATCTCTGCGACGTTTGGAACAGGGGTCGTTCTCGAATTGCCAATGTGTTCACGTGCCGGTCTCGGAGGGACGGCATCACAGACTGCTTGGCTAGCAGGTTCTTGGTGGAGTGCGAAGCGGCAGCGGAATTAGAGCTATCCGAGGGTTGTTCGTTAGCTTCTTTCCGATGATTGCGGTTAGAGCGAGTATGTATGACTGTTTTGCTCGTTTTCCCACAGACGGCGCCAAATGTTGGATCGTGATTTCCTGAATGCTGATCTGGCAATGAATTGAATGCCAAGGAGATGGTGATTGCGCGCTTTCGCCTGAGCTCCGATGAACCTGCAAGAAGGGGATCGCAACAGAGGGGGTGCCTCTGGGTCCCTCTCCGATGCTTAAATGAGTATATGTGTGTATATAGCTCAAAACGTATTGAATGTATGTAAAGCAAAGGTATTTATAGAGTAGGAGATACCAAACCGTATAAGGTAACTGTATATCTTCGCGAATATTGTGTTGTTGAAGATTTAGATAGTAGATATTGCGGTTACGGCGAGATATTGCAGTTACCGTATCTAATCTTTAGTGAATATGTGCCCGAGATATGCGGGATATCGTGGCTATATCCTTGTTAACGGTTGGTGGGACCAGAGGAGAGAGGCAAGGCTCTCTTGATGGCGAGCACTCCTATGGCTGCGACCTTGATTGTTGGCGAGCACTTCCTGGGCACTCCCTTAGCGAGCACTCCCATGGCGAGCAGTGGGAGGCTTTGGCCTTGGCCAATGGCGACCTGAAGTGGCACTTTGGCGTCCACTTTAGTTTGGATTCGATACTGGACCACTTTATGAGGGCCAGAGTAACCTTACTGTGGGTTGGCCTTGTTTAAATGGTATGGGTTGCACCCCCTGCAAATTTATTGGGCCTTCGAGGCCTTTCCCATATTGGGTCGTCACTATCAATACCCAACATTTGGGCCCACCAACCGTTAACAAGGATATAGCCACGATATCCCGCATATCTCGGGCACATATTCACTAAAGATTAGATACGGTAACTGCAATATCTCGCCGTAACCGCAATATCTACTATCTAAATCTTCAACAACACAATATTCGCGAAGATATACAGTTACCTTATACGGTTTGGTATCTCCTACTCTATAAATACCTTTGCTTTACATACATTCAATACGTTTTGAGCTATATACACACATATACTCATTTAAGCATCGGAGAGGGACCCAGAGGCACCCCCTCTGTTGCGATCCCCTTCTTGCAGGTTCATCGGAGCTCAGGCGAAAGCGCGCAATCACCATCTCCTTGGCATTCAATTCATTGCCAGATCAGCATTCAGGAAATCACGATCCAACAATTACTATCCTAATATATAGTGAGTAGGAATCACAATCAAACTAATTTCACTCAAAACAAAGTTGTGAGTGATGAGATATTGACAAAACTACGAAATCGGACGAACCTAAGAAAGTACTATATCAGAAAAACGTCTGTATTATCTGATATACATGGGATAACGACGCTCACTTGATACTGAATTTTGAGTACGAATGTTTAGAAAAGATATTCAATCTAGTACGTAGGCATACAATATTTATTTCATCGAAAACGAAGTTCCGATTTAGGAGAAATTCAAAAAACAACAAAATTGGTCGAAACTCAAAGGAGTACCATCACAGAAAATAGAGGATTTTGGTTCAAAAAATATATATTATATTAATATTACTCCCCTAATATATAGGAAGTAAGAATCACAATCAAACGAATTTCACTAAATACAAAGTTGTTAGGGATGAGATATTGACAAAACTACGAAGTTGGAGAACGTAAGAAAGTACCATCTCGGAAAAATATCTGTAATATATGATATACATGAGATAACGATGCTCATTTGATACTGTATTTTGATTAAGAATGTTTATAAAATATATTTGAACTAGTACGGAAGCATACTAAATTTATTTCATCGAAAACACAGTTCCGATTTAGGAGAAATTCAAACAATAACAAAATTGGTCGAAACTGAAAGGGGTACCATCACGGAAAATAGTGGATTTTGGTTCCAAAAATGTATATTATATGAACATTACTCCCCTAATATATAGCGAGTAAAAATCACAATAAAACTAATTTCACTGAAAACAATGTTGTGAGTGATGAGATATTGACAAAACTACGTAGTCGGACGAACCTAAGAAAGTACCATCTCGTAAATACGTATGTAATATCTTATATACATGGGATAACGACGCTCATTTGATACTGTATTTTGAGTAAGAATGTTTAGAAAATATATTTGATCTAGTACCTAAGCATACAAAATTTATTTCATCGAAAACGGAGTTCCGATTTAGGAGAAATTCAAAAAACAACAAAATTGGTCGAAACTCAAAGGGGTACCATCACAGAAAATGGGGGATTTTGGTTCAAAAAATATATATTTTATTAACATTACTCCCCTAATATATAGCGAGTAAGAATCACAATAAAACTAATTTCACTGAAAACAAAGTTTAGTAATGAGATATTGACAAAACTACGAAGTCGGACGAACCAAAGAAAGTACCATATCGGAAAAACGTGTGTAATATCTGATATACATGGGATAACGACGGTCATTTGATAATGAATTTTGATTAAGAATGTTAAAAAAGATATTTGATCTAGTACGGAAGCATACAAGATTTATTTCATCGAAAACGGAGTTCTAATTTAGGAGAAATTCAAAAAACAACAAAATTGGTCGAAACTCTAAGAGGTACCATCACGGAAAATAGAGGATTTTGGTTCCAAAATTATATCTTATATTAACATTACTCACCTAATATATAGCGAGTAAGAATCACAATAAAACTAATTTCACTAAAAACGAAGCTGTCAGTGATGACATATTGATAAAAGTACGAAGTCCGACGAACCTAAGAAAGTACCATCTCGGAAAAAGGTCTGTAATATATGATATACATGGGATAACGACACTCATTTGATACTGTATTTTGATTAAGAATGTTTAGAAAAGATATTTGATCTAGTAGGGAAGTGTACTAAATTTATTTCATCGAAATTAGAGTTCCGATTTAAGAGAAATTCCAACAACAACAAAATTGGTCGAAACTCAAAGGGGTACCATCATGGAAAATAGTGGATTTTGGTTCCAAAAATGTATATTATATGAACATTACTCCCTTAATATATAGCGAGTAAGAATCACAATAAAACTAATTTCACTGAAAACAATGTTGTGAGTGATGAGATATTGACAAAACTACGTAGTCGGACGAACCTAAGAAAGTACCATCTCGTAAATACGTATGTAATATCTTATGTACATGGGATAACGACGCTCATTTGATACTGTATTTTGAGTAAGAATGTTTAGAAAATATATTTGATCTAGTACGTAAGCATACAAAATTTATTTCATCGAAAACGGAGTTCCGATTTAGGAGAAATTCAAACAACAACAAAATTGGTCGAAACTCAAAGGGGTACCATCACGGAAAATAGTGGATTTTGGTTCCAAAAATAGATATTATATTAATATTACTACCCTAATATAAAGTGAGTAGGAATCACAATCAAACGAATTTCACTCAAAACAAAGTTGTGAGTGATGAGATATTGACAAAACTACAAAGTCGGAGGAACCTAAGAAAGTACCATCTCGGAAAAACATCTGTAATATCTGATATACATGGGATAACGACGCTCACTTGGGATAAATACGCTCACAATAAAACTAATTTCACTGAAAACAATGTCGTGAGTGATGAGATATTGACAAAACTACGTAGTCGGACGAACTTAAGAAAGTACCATCTCGTAAATACGTATGTAATATCTTATGTACATGGGATAAAGACGCTCATTTGATACTGTATTTTGAGTAAGAATGTTTAGAAAATATATTTGATCTAATACGTAAGCATACAAAAATTATTTCATCGAAAACGGAGTTCCGATTTAGGAGAAATTCAAAAAACAACAAAATTGGTCGAAACTCAAAGGGGTACCATCACAGAAAATGGAGGATTTTGGTTCAAAAAATATATATTATATTAACATTACTCCCCTAATATATAGCGAGTAAGAATCACAATAAAACTAATTTCACTGAAAACAAAGTTGTGAGTGATGAGATACTGACAAAACTACGAAGTCGGACGAACCAAAGAAAGTACCATATCGGAAAAACGTGTGTAGTATCTGATATACATGGGATAACGACAGTCATTTGATAATGAATTTTGAGTAAGAATGTTAAAAAAGATATTTGATCTAGTAGGGAAGTGTACTAAATTTATTTCATCGAAAACGGAGTTCCGATTTAGGAGAAATTCAAAAAACAACAAAATTGGTCGAAACTCTAAGAGGTACCATCACGGAAAATAGAGGATTTTGGTTCCAAAATTATATCTTATATTAACATTACTCCCCTAATATATAACGAGTAAGAATCACAATAAAACTAATTTCACTAAAAACGAAGCTGTGAGTGATGACATATTGACAAAAGTACGAAGTCCGACGAACCTAAGAAAGTACCATCTCGGAAAAACGTCTGTAATATATGATATACATGGGATAACAACACTCATTTGATACTGTATTTTGATTAAGAATGTTTAGATCAAATATATTTGATCTAGTACGTAAGCATACAAAATTTATTTCATCGAAAACACAGTTCCGATTTTGGAGAAATTCAAACAACAACAAAATTGGTCGAAACTCAAAGGGGTACCATCACGGAAAATAGTGGATTTTGGTTCCAAAAATATATATTATATTAACATTACTCCCCTAATATATAGCGAGTAAGAATCACAATAAAACTAATTTTACTGAAAAATATGTTTTGAGTGATGAGATATTGACAAAACTACGAAGTCGGACGAACCTAAGAAAGTACCATACCGGAAAAACGTGTGTAATATCTGATATACATGGGATAACGACGGTCATTTGATAATGAATTTTTAGTAAGAATGTTATAAAAGATATTTGATCTAGTACGGAAGCATACACAATTTATTTCATCGAAAACGTAGTTCTGATTTAGGAGAAATTCAAACAACAACAAAATTGGTCGAAACTCAAAGGGGTACCATCACGGAAAATAGTGGATTTTGGTTCCAAAAATAGATATTATATTAATATTACTATCCTAATATATAGTGAGTAGGAATCACAATCAAACTAATTTCACTCAAAACAAAGTTGTGAGTGATGAGATATTGACAAAACTACGAAATCGGACGAACCTAAGAAAGTACTATATCAGAAAAACGTCTGTATTATCTGATATACATGGGATAACGACGCTCACTTGATACTGAATTTTGAGTACGAATGTTTAGAAAAGATATTCAATCTAGTACGTAGGCATACAATATTTATTTCATCGAAAACGAAGTTCCGATTTAGGAGAAATTCAAAAAACAACAAAATTGGTCGAAACTCAAAGGAGTACCATCACAGAAAATAGAGGATTTTGGTTCAAAAAATATATATTATATTAATATTACTCCCCTAATATATAGGAAGTAAGAATCACAATCAAACGAATTTCACTAAATACAAAGTTGTTAGGGATGAGATATTGACAAAACTACGAAGTTGGAGAACGTAAGAAAGTACCATCTCGGAAAAATATCTGTAATATATGATATACATGAGATAACGATGCTCATTTGATACTGTATTTTGATTAAGAATGTTTATAAAATATATTTGAACTAGTACGGAAGCATACTAAATTTATTTCATCGAAAACACAGTTCCGATTTAGGAGAAATTCAAACAATAACAAAATTGGTCGAAACTGAAAGGGGTACCATCACGGAAAATAGTGGATTTTGGTTCCAAAAATGTATATTATATGAACATTACTCCCCTAATATATAGCGAGTAAAAATCACAATAAAACTAATTTCACTGAAAACAATGTTGTGAGTGATGAGATATTGACAAAACTACGTAGTCGGACGAACCTAAGAAAGTACCATCTCGTAAATACGTATGTAATATCTTATATACATGGGATAACGACGCTCATTTGATACTGTATTTTGAGTAAGAATGTTTAGAAAATATATTTGATCTAGTACCTAAGCATACAAAATTTATTTCATCGAAAACGGAGTTCCGATTTAGGAGAAATTCAAAAAACAACAAAATTGGTCGAAACTCAAAGGGGTACCATCATAGAAAATGGGGGATTTTGGTTCAAAAAATATATATTTTATTAACATTACTCCCCTAATATATAGCGAGTAAGAATCACAATAAAACTAATTTCACTGAAAACAAAGTTTAGTAATGAGATATTGACAAAACTACGAAGTCGGACGAACCAAAGAAAGTACCATATCGGAAAAACGTGTGTAATATCTGATATACATGGGATAACGACGGTCATTTGATAATGAATTTTGATTAAGAATGTTAAAAAAGATATTTGATCTAGTACGGAAGCATACAAGATTTATTTCATCGAAAACGGAGTTCTAATTTAGGAGAAATTCAAAAAACAACAAAATTGGTCGAAACTCTAAGAGGTACCATCACGGAAAATAGAGGATTTTGGTTCCAAAATTATATCTTATATTAACATTACTCACCTAATATATAGCGAGTAAGAATCACAATAAAACTAATTTCACTAAAAACGAAGCTGTCAGTGATGACATATTGATAAAAGTACGAAGTCCGACGAACCTAAGAAAGTACCATCTCGGAAAAAGGTCTGTAATATATGATATACATGGGATAACGACACTCATTTGATACTGTATTTTGATTAAGAATGTTTAGAAAAGATATTTGATCTAGTAGGGAAGTGTACTAAATTTATTTCATCGAAATTAGAGTTCCGATTTAAGAGAAATTCCAACAACAACAAAATTGGTCGAAACTCAAAGGGGTACCATCATGGAAAATAGTGGATTTTGGTTCCAAAAATGTATATTATATGAACATTACTCCCTTAATATATAGCGAGTAAGAATCACAATAAAACTAATTTCACTGAAAACAATGTTGTGAGTGATGAGATATTGACAAAACTACGTAGTCGGACGAACCTAAGAAAGTACCATCTCGTAAATACGTATGTAATATCTTATGTACATGGGATAACGACGCTCATTTGATACTGTATTTTGAGTAAGAATGTTTAGAAAATATATTTGATCTAGTACGTAAGCATACAAAATTTATTTCATCGAAAACGGAGTTCCGATTTAGGAGAAATTCAAACAACAACAAAATTGGTCGAAACTCAAAGGGGTACCATCACGGAAAATAGTGGATTTTGGTTCCAAAAATAGATATTATATTAATATTACTACCCTAATATAAAGTGAGTAGGAATCACAATCAAACGAATTTCACTCAAAACAAAGTTGTGAGTGATGAGATATTGACAAAACTACAAAGTCGGAGGAACCTAAGAAAGTACCATCTCGGAAAAACATCTGTAATATCTGATATACATGGGATAACGACGCTCACTTGGGATAAATACGCTCACAATAAAACTAATTTCACTGAAAACAATGTCGTGAGTGATGAGATATTGACAAAACTACGTAGTCGGACGAACTTAAGAAAGTACCATCTCGTAAATACGTATGTAATATCTTATGTACATGGGATAAAGACGCTCATTTGATACTGTATTTTGAGTAAGAATGTTTAGAAAATATATTTGATCTAATACGTAAGCATACAAAAATTATTTCATCGAAAACGGAGTTCCGATTTAGGAGAAATTCAAAAAACAACAAAATTGGTCGAAACTCAAAGGGGTACCATCACAGAAAATGGAGGATTTTGGTTCAAAAAATATATATTATATTAACATTACTCCCCTAATATATAGCGAGTAAGAATCACAATAAAACTAATTTAACTGAAAACAAAGTTGTGAGTGATGAGATACTGACAAAACTACGAAGTCGGACGAACCAAAGAAAGTACCATATCGGAAAAACGTGTGTAGTATCTGATATACATGGGATAACGACAGTCATTTGATAATGAATTTTGAGTAAGAATGTTAAAAAAGATATTTGATCTAGTAGGGAAGTGTACTAAATTTATTTCATCGAAAACGGAGTTCCGATTTAGGAGAAATTCAAAAAACAACAAAATTGGTCGAAACTCAAAGGGGTACCATCACAGAAAATGGAGGATTTTGGTTCAAAAAATATATATTATATTAACATTACTCCCCTAATATATAGCGAGTAAGAATCACAATAAAACTAATTTAACTGAAAACAAAGTTGTGAGTGATGAGATACTGACAAAACTACGAAGTCGGACGAACCAAAGAAAGTACCATATCGGAAAAACGTGTGTAGTATCTGATATACATGGGATAACGACAGTCATTTGATAATGAATTTTGAGTAAGAATGTTAAAAAAGATATTTGATCTAGTAGGGAAGTGTACTAAATTTATTTCATCGAAAACGGAGTTCCGATTTAGGAGAAATTCAAAAAACAACAAAATTGGTCGAAACTCTAAGAGGTACCATCACGGAAAATAGAGGATTTTGGTTCCAAAATTATATCTTATATTAACATTACTCCCCTAATATATAACGAGTAAGAATCACAATAAAACTAATTTCACTAAAAACGAAGCTGTGAGTGATGACATATTGACAAAAGTACGAAGTCCGACGAACCTAAGAAAGTACCATCTCGGAAAAACGTCTGTAATATATGATATACATGGGATAACAACACTCATTTGATACTGTATTTTGATTAAGAATGTTTAGATCAAATATATTTGATCTAGTACGTAAGCATACAAAATTTATTTCATCGAAAACACAGTTCCGATTTTGGAGAAATTCAAACAACAACAAAATTGGTCGAAACTCAAAGGGGTACCATCACGGAAAATAGTGGATTTTGGTTCCAAAAATATATATTATATTAACATTACTCCCCTAATATATAGCGAGTAAGAATCACAATAAAACTAATTTTACTGAAAAATATGTTTTGAGTGATGAGATATTGACAAAACTACGAAGTCGGACGAACCTAAGAAAGTACCATACCGGAAAAACGTGTGTAATATCTGATATACATGGGATAACGACGGTCATTTGATAATGAATTTTTAGTAAGAATGTTATAAAAGATATTTGATCTAGTACGGAAGCATACACAATTTATTTCATCGAAAACGTAGTTCTGATTTAGGAGAAATTCAAACAACAACAAAATTGGTCGAAACTCAAAGGGGTACCATCACGGAAAATAGTGGATTTTGGTTCCAAAAATAGATATTATATTAATATTACTATCCTAATATATAGTGAGTAGGAATCACAATCAAACTAATTTCACTCAAAACAAAGTTGTGAGTGATGAGATATTGACAAAACTACGAAATCGGACGAACCTAAGAAAGTACTATATCAGAAAAACGTCTGTATTATCTGATATACATGGGATAACGACGCTCACTTGATACTGAATTTTGAGTACGAATGTTTAGAAAAGATATTCAATCTAGTACGTAGGCATACAATATTTATTTCATCGAAAACGAAGTTCCGATTTAGGAGAAATTCAAAAAACAACAAAATTGGTCGAAACTCAAAGGAGTACCATCACAGAAAATAGAGGATTTTGGTTCAAAAAATATATATTATATTAATATTACTCCCCTAATATATAGGAAGTAAGAATCACAATCAAACGAATTTCACTAAATACAAAGTTGTTAGGGATGAGATATTGACAAAACTACGAAGTTGGAGAACGTAAGAAAGTACCATCTCGGAAAAATATCTGTAATATATGATATACATGAGATAACGATGCTCATTTGATACTGTATTTTGATTAAGAATGTTTATAAAATATATTTGAACTAGTACGGAAGCATACTAAATTTATTTCATCGAAAACACAGTTCCGATTTAGGAGAAATTCAAACAATAACAAAATTGGTCGAAACTGAAAGGGGTACCATCACGGAAAATAGTGGATTTTGGTTCCAAAAATGTATATTATATGAACATTACTCCCCTAATATATAGCGAGTAAAAATCACAATAAAACTAATTTCACTGAAAACAATGTTGTGAGTGATGAGATATTGACAAAACTACGTAGTCGGACGAACCTAAGAAAGTACCATCTCGTAAATACGTATGTAATATCTTATATACATGGGATAACGACGCTCATTTGATACTGTATTTTGAGTAAGAATGTTTAGAAAATATATTTGATCTAGTACCTAAGCATACAAAATTTATTTCATCGAAAACGGAGTTCCGATTTAGGAGAAATTCAAAAAACAACAAAATTGGTCGAAACTCAAAGGGGTACCATCACAGAAAATGGGGGATTTTGGTTCAAAAAATATATATTTTATTAACATTACTCCCCTAATATATAGCGAGTAAGAATCACAATAAAACTAATTTCACTGAAAACAAAGTTTAGTAATGAGATATTGACAAAACTACGAAGTCGGACGAACCAAAGAAAGTACCATATCGGAAAAACGTGTGTAATATCTGATATACATGGGATAACGACGGTCATTTGATAATGAATTTTGATTAAGAATGTTAAAAAAGATATTTGATCTAGTACGGAAGCATACAAGATTTATTTCATCGAAAACGGAGTTCTAATTTAGGAGAAATTCAAAAAACAACAAAATTGGTCGAAACTCTAAGAGGTACCATCACGGAAAATAGAGGATTTTGGTTCCAAAATTATATCTTATATTAACATTACTCACCTAATATATAGCGAGTAAGAATCACAATAAAACTAATTTCACTAAAAACGAAGCTGTCAGTGATGACATATTGATAAAAGTACGAAGTCCGACGAACCTAAGAAAGTACCATCTCGGAAAAAGGTCTGTAATATATGATATACATGGGATAACGACACTCATTTGATACTGTATTTTGATTAAGAATGTTTAGAAAAGATATTTGATCTAGTAGGGAAGTGTACTAAATTTATTTCATCGAAATTAGAGTTCCGATTTAAGAGAAATTCCAACAACAACAAAATTGGTCGAAACTCAAAGGGGTACCATCATGGAAAATAGTGGATTTTGGTTCCAAAAATGTATATTATATGAACATTACTCCCTTAATATATAGCGAGTAAGAATCACAATAAAACTAATTTCACTGAAAACAATGTTGTGAGTGATGAGATATTGACAAAACTACGTAGTCGGACGAACCTAAGAAAGTACCATCTCGTAAATACGTATGTAATATCTTATGTACATGGGATAACGACGCTCATTTGATACTGTATTTTGAGTAAGAATGTTTAGAAAATATATTTGATCTAGTACGTAAGCATACAAAATTTATTTCATCGAAAACGGAGTTCCGATTTAGGAGAAATTCAAACAACAACAAAATTGGTCGAAACTCAAAGGGGTACCATCACGGAAAATAGTGGATTTTGGTTCCAAAAATAGATATTATATTAATATTACTACCCTAATATAAAGTGAGTAGGAATCACAATCAAACGAATTTCACTCAAAACAAAGTTGTGAGTGATGAGATATTGACAAAACTACAAAGTCGGAGGAACCTAAGAAAGTACCATCTCGGAAAAACATCTGTAATATCTGATATACATGGGATAACGACGCTCACTTGGGATAAATACGCTCACAATAAAACTAATTTCACTGAAAACAATGTCGTGAGTGATGAGATATTGACAAAACTACGTAGTCGGACGAACTTAAGAAAGTACCATCTCGTAAATACGTATGTAATATCTTATGTACATGGGATAAAGACGCTCATTTGATACTGTATTTTGAGTAAGAATGTTTAGAAAATATATTTGATCTAATACGTAAGCATACAAAAATTATTTCATCGAAAACGGAGTTCCGATTTAGGAGAAATTCAAAAAACAACAAAATTGGTCGAAACTCAAAGGGGTACCATCACAGAAAATGGAGGATTTTGGTTCAAAAAATATATATTATATTAACATTACTCCCCTAATATATAGCGAGTAAGAATCACAATAAAACTAATTTAACTGAAAACAAAGTTGTGAGTGATGAGATACTGACAAAACTACGAAGTCGGACGAACCAAAGAAAGTACCATATCGGAAAAACGTGTGTAGTATCTGATATACATGGGATAACGACAGTCATTTGATAATGAATTTTGAGTAAGAATGTTAAAAAAGATATTTGATCTAGTAGGGAAGTGTACTAAATTTATTTCATCGAAAACGGAGTTCCGATTTAGGAGAAATTCAAAAAACAACAAAATTGGTCGAAACTCTAAGAGGTACCATCACGGAAAATAGAGGATTTTGGTTCCAAAATTATATCTTATATTAACATTACTCCCCTAATATATAACGAGTAAGAATCACAATAAAACTAATTTCACTAAAAACGAAGCTGTGAGTGATGACATATTGACAAAAGTACGAAGTCCGACGAACCTAAGAAAGTACCATCTCGGAAAAACGTCTGTAATATATGATATACATGGGATAACAACACTCATTTGATACTGTATTTTGATTAAGAATGTTTAGATCAAATATATTTGATCTAGTACGTAAGCATACAAAATTTATTTCATCGAAAACACAGTTCCGATTTTGGAGAAATTCAAACAACAACAAAATTGGTCGAAACTCAAAGGGGTACCATCACGGAAAATAGTGGATTTTGGTTCCAAAAATATATATTATATTAACATTACTCCCCTAATATATAGCGAGTAAGAATCACAATAAAACTAATTTTACTGAAAAATATGTTTTGAGTGATGAGATATTGACAAAACTACGAAGTCGGACGAACCTAAGAAAGTACCATACCGGAAAACGTGTGTAATATCTGATATACATGGGATAACGACGGTCATTTGATAATGAATTTTTAGTAAGAATGTTATAAAAGATATTTGATCTAGTACGGAAGCATACACAATTTATTTCATCGAAAACGTAGTTTTGATTTAGGAGAAATTCAAACAACAACAAAATTGGTCGAAACTCAAAGGGGTACCATCACGGAAAATAGTGGATTTTGGTTCCAAAAATAGATATTATATTAATATTACTATCCTAATATATAGTGAGTAGGAATCACAATCAAACTAATTTCACTCAAAACAAAGTTGTGAGTGATGAGATATTGACAAAACTACGAAATCGGACGAACCTAAGAAAGTACTATATCAGAAAAACGTCTGTATTATCTGATATACATGGGATAACGACGCTCACTTGATACTGAATTTTGAGTACGAATGTTTAGAAAAGATATTCAATCTAGTACGTAGGCATACAATATTTATTTCATCGAAAACGAAGTTCCGATTTAGGAGAAATTCAAAAAACAACAAAATTGGTCGAAACTCAAAGGAGTACCATCACAGAAAATAGAGGATTTTGGTTCAAAAAATATATATTATATTAATATTACTCCCCTAATATATAGGAAGTAAGAATCACAATCAAACGAATTTCACTAAATACAAAGTTGTTAGGGATGAGATATTGACAAAACTACGAAGTTGGAGAACGTAAGAAAGTACCATCTCGGAAAAATATCTGTAATATATGATATACATGAGATAACGATGCTCATTTGATACTGTATTTTGATTAAGAATGTTTATAAAATATATTTGAACTAGTACGGAAGCATACTAAATTTATTTCATCGAAAACATAGTTCCGATTTAGGAGAAATTCAAACAATAACAAAATTGGTCGAAACTGAAAGGGGTACCATCACGGAAAATAGTGGATTTTGGTTCCAAAAATGTATATTATATGAACATTACTCCCCTAATATATAGCGAGTAAAAATCACAATAAAACTAATTTCACTGAAAACAATGTTGTGAGTGATGAGATATTGACAAAACTACGTAGTCGGACGAACCTAAGAAAGTACCATCTCGTAAATACGTATGTAATATCTTATATACATGGGATAACGACGCTCATTTGATACTGTATTTTGAGTAAGAATGTTTAGAAAATATATTTGATCTAGTACCTAAGCATACAAAATTTATTTCATCGAAAACGGAGTTCCGATTTAGGAGAAATTCAAAAAACAACAAAATTGGTCGAAACTCAAAGGGGTACCATCACAGAAAATGGGGGATTTTGGTTCAAAAAATATATATTTTATTAACATTAATCCCCTAATATATAGCGAGTAAGAATCACAATAAAACTAATTTCACTGAAAACAAAGTTTAGTAATGAGATATTGACAAAACTACGAAGTCGGACGAACCAAAGAAAGTACCATATCGGAAAAACGTGTGTAATATCTGATATACATGGGATAACGACGGTCATTTGATAATGAATTTTGATTAAGAATGTTAAAAAAGATATTTGATCTAGTACGGAAGCATACAAGATTTATTTCATCGAAAACGGAGTTCTAATTTAGGAGAAATTCAAAAAACAACAAAATTGGTCGAAACTCTAAGAGGTACCATCACGGAAAATAGAGGATTTTGGTTCCAAAATTATATCTTATATTAACATTACTCACCTAATATATAGCGAGTAAGAATCACAATAAAACTAATTTCACTAAAAACGAAGCTGTCAGTGATGACATATTGATAAAAGTACGAAGTCCGACGAACCTAAGAAAGTACCATCTCGGAAAAAGGTCTGTAATATATGATATACATGGGATAACGACACTCATTTGATACTGTATTTTGATTAAGAATGTTTAGAAAAGATATTTGATCTAGTAGGGAAGTGTACTAAATTTATTTCATCGAAATTAGAGTTCCGATTTAAGAGAAATTCCAACAACAACAAAATTGGTCGAAACTCAAAGGGGTACCATCATGGAAAATAGTGGATTTTGGTTCCAAAAATGTATATTATATGAACATTACTCCCTTAATATATAGCGAGTAAGAATCACAATAAAACTAATTTCACTGAAAACAATGTTGTGAGTGATGAGATATTGACAAAACTACGTAGTCGGACGAACCTAAGAAAGTACCATCTCGTAAATACGTATGTAATATCTTATGTACATGGGATAACGACGCTCATTTGATACTGTATTTTGAGTAAGAATGTTTAGAAAATATATTTGATCTAGTACGTAAGCATACAAAATTTATTTCATCGAAAACGGAGTTCCGATTTAGGAGAAATTCAAACAACAACAAAATTGGTCGAAACTCAAAGGGGTACCATCACGGAAAATAGTGGATTTTGGTTCCAAAAATAGATATTATATTAATATTACTACCCTAATATAAAGTGAGTAGGAATCACAATCAAACGAATTTCACTCAAAACAAAGTTGTGAGTGATGAGATATTGACAAAACTACAAAGTCGGACGAACCAAAGAAAGTACCATATCGGAAAAACGTGTGTAATATCTGATATACATGGGATAACTACGGTCATTTGATAATGAATTTTGAGTAAGAATGTTAAAAAATATATTTGATCTAGTACGGAAGCATACACAATTTATTTCATCGAAAACACAGTTTCGATTTAGGAGAAATTGAAACAACAACAAAATTGGTCGAAACTCAAAGGGGTACCATCACGGAAAATAGTGGATTTTGGTTCCAAAAATAGATATTATATTAATATTACTACCCTTATATATAGTGAGTAGTAATCACAATCAAACTAATTTCACTCAAAACAAATTGTGAGTGATGAGATATTGACAAAACTACGAAGTCGGACGAACCTAAGAAAGTACTATATCAGAAAAACGTCTGTAATATCTGATATACATGGGATAACGACGCTCACTTGATTCTGAATTTTGAGTACAAATGTTTAAAAAAGATATTCGATCTAGTACGTAGGCATACAATATTTATTTCATCGAAAACGGAGTTCCGATTTAGGAGAAATTCAAAAAACAACAAAATTGGTCGAAACTCAAAGGGGTACCATCACAGAAAATAGAGGATTTTGTTTCGAAAAATATATATTATATTAATATTACTCCCCTAATATATAGGAAGTAAGAATCACAATCAAACGAATTTCACTAAAACAAAGTTGTTAGGGATGAGATATTGACAAAACTACGAATTTGGAGGAACGTAAGAAAGTACCATCTCGGACAAATATCTGTAATATATGATATACATGAGATAACGATGCTCATTTGATACTGTATTTTGATTAAGAATGTTTAGAAAATATATTTGAACTAGTACGGAAGCATACTAAATTTATTTCATCGAAAACACAGTTCCGATTTAGGAGAAATTCAAACAATAACAAAATTGGTCGAAACTCAAAGGGGTACCATCACGGAAAATAGTGGATTTTGGTTCCAAAATTATATCTTATATTAACATTACTCCCCTAATATATAACGAGTAAGAATCACAATAAAACTAATTTCACTAAAAACGAAGTTGTGAGTGATGACATATTGACAAAAGTACGAAGTCCGACGAACCTAAGAAAGTACCATCTCGAAAAAAGGTCTGTATTATCTGATATACATGGGATAACGACGCTCACTTGATACTGAATTTTGAGTACGAATGTTTAGAAAAGATATTAGATCTAGTACGTAGGCATACAATATTTATTTCATCGAAAACGGAGTTCCGATTTAGGAGAAATTCAAAAAACAACAAAATTGGTCGAAACTCAAAGGGGTACCATCACAGAAAATAGAGGATTTTGTTTCGAAAAATATATATTATATTAATATTACTCCACTAATATATAGGAAGTAAGAATCACAATCAAACGAATTTCACTAAAAACAAAGTTGTTAGGGATGAGATATTGACAAAACTACGAAGTTGGAGGAACGTAAGAAAGTACTATATCAGAAAAACATCTGTAATATCTGATATACATGGGATAACGACGCTCACTTGGGATAAATACGCTCACAATAAAACTAATTTCACTGAAAACAAAGTTTTGAGTGATGAGATATTGACAAAACTACGAAGTCGGACGAACCTAAAAAAGTACCATCTCAGAAAAACGTATGTAATATCTGATATACATGGGATAACGTCACTCATTTGATACTTTATTTTGAGTAAGAATGTTTATAAAATATATTTGATCTAATACGTAAGCATACAAAATTTATTTCATCGAAAACGGAGTTCCGATTTAGGAGAAATTCAAAAAACAACAAAATTGGTCGAAACTCAAAGGGGTACCATCACAGAAAATGGAGGATTTTGGTTCAAAAAATATATATTATATTAACAGTACTCCCCTAATATATAGCGAGTAAGAATCACAATAAAACTAATTTCACTGAAAACAAAGTTGTGAGTGATGAGATATTGACAAAACTACGAAGTCGGACGAACCAAAGAAAGTACCATATCGGAAAAACGTGTGTAATATCTGATATACATGGGATAACGACGGTCATTTGATAATGAATTTTGATTAAGAATGTTAAAAAATATATTTGATCTAGTACGGAAGCATGCAAAATTTATTTCACTAAAAACGAAGCTGTGAGTGATGACATATTGACAAAAGTACGAAGTCCGACGAACCTAAGAAAGTACCATCTCGGAAAAACGTCTGTAATATATGATATACATGGGATAAGGACACTCATTTGATACTGTATTTTGATTAATAATGTTTAGAAAAGATATTTGATCTAGTAGGGAAGTGTACCAAATTTATTTCATCGAAATTAGAGTTCCGATTTAAGAGAAATTCCAACAACAACAAAATTGGTCGAAACTCAATGGGGTTCCGTCATGGAAAATAGTGGATTTTGGTTCCAAAAATGTATATTATATGATCATTACTCTCCTAATATATAGAGAGTAAGAATCACAATAAAACTATTTTCAGTGAAAACAATGTTGTGAGTGATGAGATATTGACAAAAGTACGTAGTCGGACGAACCTAAGAAAGTAACATCTCGTAAATATGTATGTAATATCTTATATACATGGGATAACAACGCTCATTTGATAATTCATTTTGAGTAAGATTTTTTAGAAAATATATTTGATCTAGTACGTAAGCATACAAAATTTATTTCATCGAAAACGGAGTTCCGATTTATAATAAATTCAAAAAACAACCAAATTTGGTCGAAACTCTAAGAGGTACCATCACGGAAAATGGAGGATTTTGGTTCAAAAAATATATATTATATTAACATTACTCCCCTAATATATAGCGAGTAAGAATCACAATAAAACTAATTTCATTGAAAACAAAGTTGTGAGTGATGAGATATTGACAAAACTACGAAGTCGGACGAACCTAAGAAAGTACTATATTGGGAAAACGTCTGTAATATCTGATATACATGGGATAAAGATGCCCGCTTGATACTGAATTTTGACAAAACTACGTAGTCAGACGAAACTAAGAAAGTACCATCTCGGAAATATGTATGTAATATCTTATATACATGGGATAACGATGCTCATTTGATACTTTATTTTGAGTAAGAATGTTTATAAAATATATTTGATCTAGTACGGAAGCATACTAAATTTATTTCATCGAAAACAGAGTTCTGATATAAGAGAAATTCAAACATTAACATCGAAAAGTATATATTATATTAACATTACTCCTCGAATATATAGCGAGTAAGAATCAGACTAAAACTAATTTCATTGAAAACAAACTTGTGAGTGATGAGATATTGACAAAACTACGTAGTCTGACGAAACTAAGAAAGTACCATCTCGGGAATATGTAGGTAATGTCTTATATACATGGGATAACAATGCTCATTTGATACTTTATTTTGAGTAAGAATGTTTATAAAAGATATTTGATCTAGTACGGAAGTATTCACAATTTATTTCATCGAAAACAGAGTTTCGATGTAGGAGAAATTCAAAAAATAACAAAATTGGTCGAAACTAAAAGGGGTGTACCATCACAGAAAATAGAGGATTTTGGTTCGAAAAATATATATTATATGAATATTACTCCCCTAATATATAGCGAGTAAGAATCACAATAAAACTAATTTCACTGAAAACAATGTTGTGAGTGATGAGATATTGACAAAACTACGAAGTCGGAGGAACCTAAGAAAGTACCATCTCGGAAAAACATCTGTAATATCTGATATACATGAGATATAGACGCTCATTTGATACTGTATTTTGAGTAAGAATGTTTAGAAAATATATTTTATCTAGTACAAAAGCATACTAAATTTATTTCATCGAAAACAGAGTTTCGATTTAGGAGAACTTCAAAAAATAACAAAATTGGTCGAAACACAAAGGGGTACCATCACGGAAAATAGTGGATTTTTGTTCCAAAAATATATATTATATTAGCATTACTCCCCTAATATATAGCGAGTAAGAATCACAATAAAACTAATTTCACTGAAAACAAAGTTTTGAGTGATGAGATATTGACAAAACTACGAAGTCAGACGAACCAAAAAAAGTACAATAACGAAAAAATGTCTGTAATATATGATATACATGGGATAACGACGCTCATTTGATACTGAATTTTGAGTAAGAATGTTTAGAAAAGATATTTGATCTAGTACGTAAGCATACACCATTTATCTCATCGAAAACGGAGTTCCGATTTAGGAGAAATTCAAAAAACAAAACAAAATTGGTCGAAACTCAAATGGGTACCATCACAGAAAATAGTGGATTTTGGTTCCTAAAATATATATTATATTAACATTACTCCCCTAATATATAGCGAGTAAGAATCACAATAAAACTAATTTCACTGAAAACAAAGTTTTGAGTGATGAGATATTGACAAAACTACGAAGTCGGACGAACCTAAGAAAGTACCATCTCGGAAAAACGTATGTAATATCTGATATACATGGGATAACATCACTCATTTGATACTTTATTTTGAGTAAGAATGTTTAGAAAATATATTTGATTGTACGGAAGTATACACAATTTATTTCATCGAAAACAGAGTTCCGATTTACGAGAAATTCAAAAAATAACAAAATTGGTCGAAACTAAAAGGGGTGTACCATCACAGAAAATAGAGGATTTTGGTTCGAAAAATATATATTATATGAATATTACTCCCCTAATATATAGCGAGTAAGAATCACAATAAAACTAATTTCACTGAAAACAATGTTGTGAGTGATGAGATATTGACAAAACTACGAAGTCGGAGGAACCTAAGAAAGTACCATCTCGTAAATACGTCTGTAATATCTGATATACATGAGATAACGACGGTCATTTGATAATAAATTTTGAGTAAGAATGTTTAGAAAATATATTTGATCAAGTACGGAGGCATACACAGTTTATTTAATTGAAAACAGAGTTCCGATATAAGAGAAATTAAACATTAACAAAATTTTGGTCGAAACTCAAAGGTGTACTATCACGGAAAATAGTGGATTTTGGTTCCAAAAATATATATTACATGAACATTACTCCCTTAATATATAGCGAGTAAGAATAAAAATAAAACTAATTTCACTCAAAACAAAGTTATGAGTGATGAGATATTGACAAAACTGCGAAATCGGACGAACCTAAGAAAGTACCATCTCGGAAAAACGTATGTAATATCTGATATACATGAGATAACATCACTCATTTGATACTGAATTTTGAGTAAGAATGTTTAGAAAATATATTTGATCAAGTACGGAAGCATACTAAATTTATTTAATTGAAAACAGAGTTCCGATATAAGAGAAATTAAACATTAACAAAATTTGTCGAAACTCAAAGGTGTACTATCACGGAAAATAGTGGATTTTGGTTCCAAAAATATATATTACATGAACATTACTCCCCTAATATATAGCGAATAAGAATCTCAATAAAAGTAATTTCACTGAAAACAATGTTGTGAGTGATGAGATATTGACAAAACTACGAAGTCGGAGGAACCTAAGAAACTACCATCTCGGAAATACGTCTGTAATATCTGATATACATGAGATAACGACGGTCATTTGATAATAAATTTTGAGTAAGAATGTTTAGAAAATATATTTGATCTAGTACGGAGCCATATACAATTTATTTCATTGAAAACAGAGTTCCGATTTAGGAGAAATCCAAAAAACAACAAAATTGGTCGAAACACAAAGGGGTACCATCACGGAAAATAGTGGATTTTTGTTCCAAAAATATATATTATATTAGCATTACTCCCCTAATATATAGCGAGTAAGAATCACAATAAAACTAATTTCACTGAAAACAAAGTTTTGAGTGATGAGATATTGACAAAACTACGAAGTCAGACGAACCAAAAAAAGTACAATAACGAAAAAATGTCTGTAATATATGATATACATGGGATAACGACGCTCATTTGATACTGAATTTTGAGTAAGAATGTTTAGAAAAGATATTTGATCTAGTACGTAAGCATACACCATTTATCTCATCGAAAACGGAGTTCCGATTTAGGAGAAATTCAAAAAACAAAACAAAATTGGTTGAAACTCAAATGGGTACCATCACAGAAAATAGTGGATTTTGGTTCCTAAAATATATATTATATTAACATTACTCCCCTAATATATAGCGAGTAAGAATCACAATAAAACTAATTTCACTGAAAACAAAGTTTTGAGTGATGAGATATTGACAAAACTACGAAGTCGGACGAACCTAAGAAAGTACCATCTAGGAAAAACGTATGTAATATCTGATATACATGGGATAACATCACTCATTTGATACTTTATTTTGAGTAAGAATGTTTAGAAAATATATTTGATTGTACGGAAGTATACACAATTTATTTCATCGAAAACAGAGTTCCGATTTACGAGAAATTCAAAAAATAACAAAATTGGTCGAAACTAAAAGGGGTGTACCATCACAGAAAATAGAGGATTTTGGTTCGAAAAATATATATTATATGAATATTACTCCCCTAATATATAGCGAGTAAGAATCACAATAAAACTAATTTCACTGAAAACAATGTTGTGAGTGATGAGATATTGACAAAACTACGAAGTCGGAGGAACCTAAGAAAGTACCATCTCGTAAATACGTCTGTAATATCTGATATACATGAGATAACGACGGTCATTTGATAATAAATTTTGAGTAAGAATGTTTAGAAAATATATTTGATCAAGTACGGAGGCATACACAATTTATTTAATTGAAAACAGAGTTCCGATATAAGAGAAATTAAACATTAACAAAATTTTGGTCGAAACTCAAAGGTGTACTATCACGGAAAATAGTGGATTTTGGTTCCAAAAATATATATTACATGAACATTACTCCCTTAATATATAGCGAGTAAGAATAAAAATAAAACTAATTTCACTCAAAACAAAGTTATGAGTGATGAGATATTGACAAAACTGCGAAATCGGACGAACCTAAGAAAGTACCATCTCGGAAAAACGTATGTAATATCTGATATACATGAGATAACATCACTCATTTGATACTGAATTTTGAGTAAGAATGTTTAGAAAATATATTTGATCAAGTACGGAAGCATACTAAATTTATTTAATTGAAAACAGAGTTCCGATATAAGAGAAATTAAACATTAACAAAATTTGTCGAAACTCAAAGGTGTACTATCACGGAAAATAGTGGATTTTGGTTCCAAAAATATATATTACATGAACATTACTCCCCTAATATATAGCGAATAAGAATCTCAATAAAAGTAATTTCACTGAAAACAATGTTGTGAGTGATGAGATATTGACAAAACTACGAAGTCGGAGGAACCTAAGAAAGTACCATCTCGGAAATACGTCTGTAATATCTGATATACATGAGATAACGACGGTCATTTGATAATAAATTTTGAGTAAGAATGTTTAGAAAATATATTTGATCTAGTACGGAGCCATACACAATTTATTTCATTGAAAACAGAGTTCCGATTTAGGAGAAATCCAAAAAACAACAAAATTGGTCGAAACACAAAGGGGTACCATCACGGAAAATAGTGGATTTTGGTTCCAAAAATATATATTACATGAACATAACTCCCTTAATATATAGCGAGTAAGAATAAAAATAAAACTAATTTCGCTCAAAACAAAGTTATGAGTGATGAGATATTGACAAAACTGCGAAATCGGACGAACCTAAGAAAGTACCATCTTGGAAAAACGTATGTAATATCTGATATACATGAGATAACATCACTCATTTGATACTGAATTTTGAGTAAGAATGTTTAGAAAATATATTTGATCAAGTACGGAAGCATACTAAATTTATTTAATTGAAAACAGAGTTCCGATATAAGAGAAATTAAACATTAACAAAATTTTGGTCGAAACTCAAAGGTGTACTATCACGGAAAATAGTGGATTTTGGTTCCAAAAATATATATTACATGAACATTACTCCCTTAATATATAGCGAGTAAGAATAAAAATAAAACTAATTTCACTCAAAACAAAGTTATGAGTGATGAGATATTGACAAAACTACGAAATTGGAGGAACGTAAGAAAGTACCATCTCGGAAAAATATCTGTAATATATGATATACATGAGATAACGATGCTCATTTGATACTGTATTTTGATTAAGAATGTTTAGAAAATATATTTGAACTAGTACGGAAGCATACTAAATTTATTTCATCGTAAACACAGTTCCGATTTAGGAGAAATTCAAACAATAACAAAATTGGTCGAAACTCAAAGGGGTAGCATCACGGAAAATAGTGGATTTTGTTCCCAAAAATATATATTATATTAACAATGTCGTGAGTGATGAGATATTGACAAAACTACGTAGTCGGACGAACCTAAGAAAGTACCATCTCGTAAATACGTATGTAATATCTTATGTACATGGGATAACGACGCTCATTTGATACTGTATTTTGAGTAAGAATGTTTAGAAAATATATTTGATCTAGTACGTAAGCATACAAAATTTATTTCATCGAAAACGGAGTTCCGATTTAGGAGAAATTCAAAAAAAAAACAAAATTGGTTGAAACTCAAAGGGGTACCATCATAGAAAATGGAGGATTTTGGTTCAAAAAATATATATTATATTAACATTACTCCCCTAATATATAGCGAGTAAGAATCACAAAAAAACTAATTTCATTGAAAACAAAGTTGTGAGTGATGAGATATTGACAAAACTACGAAGTCGGACGAACCTAAGAAAGTACTATATTGGGAAAACGTGTGTAATATCTTATATACATGGGATAACGACGGTCATTTGATAATGAATTTTGAGTAAGAATGTTAAAAAAGATATTTGATCTAGTACGGAAGCATACAAAATTTATTTCATCGACAACGGAGTTCTGATTTAGGAGATATTCAAAAAACAACAAAATTGGTCGAAACTCTAAGAGGTACCATCACGGAAAATAGAGGATTTTGGTTCGAAAAATATATATTATATGAATATTACTCCCCTAATATATAGCGAGTAAGAATCACAATAAAACTAATTTCACTGAAAACAATGTTGTGAGTGATGAGATATTGACAAACCTACGAAGTCGGATGAACCTAAGAAAGTACCATCTCGGAAATACGTCTGTAATATCTGATATACATGAGATAACGACGGTCATTTGATAATAAATTTTGAGTAAGAATGTTTAGAAAATATATTTGATCTAGTACGGAGGCATACACAATTTATTTAATTGAAAACAGAGTTCCGATATAAGAGAAATTAAACATTAACAAAATTTTGGTCGAAACTCAAAGGTGTACTATCACGGAAAATAGTGGATTTTGGTTCCAAAAATATATATTACATGAACATTACTCCCTTAATATATAGCGAGTAAGAATAAAAATAAAACTAATTTCACTCAAAACAAAGTTATGAGTGATGAGATATTGACAAAACTGCGAAATCGGACGAACCTAAGAAAGTACCATCTCGGAAAAACGTATGTAATATCTGATATACATGAGATAACATCACTCATTTGATACTGAATTTTGAGTAAGAATGTTTAGAAAATATATTTGATCAAGTACGGAAGCATACTAAATTTATTTAATTGAAAACAGAGTTCCGATATAAGAGAAATTAAACATTAACAAAATTTGTCGAAACTCAAAGGTGTACTATCACGGAAAATAGTGGATTTTGGTTCCAAAAATATATATTACATGAACATTACTCCCCTAATATATAGCGAATAAGAATCTCAATAAAAGTAATTTCACTGAAAACAATGTTGTGAGTGATGAGATATTGACAAAACTACGAAGTCGGAGGAACCTAAGAAAGTACCATCTCGGAAATACGTCTGTAATATCTGATATACATGAGATAACGACGGTCATTTGATAATAAATTTTGAGTAAGAATGTTTAGAAAATATATTTGATCTAGTACGGAGCCATACACAATTTATTTCATTGAAAACAGAGTTCCGATTTAGGAGAAATCCAAAAAACAACAAAATTGGTCGAAACACAAAGGGGTACCATCACGGAAAATAGTGGATTTTGGTTCCAAAAATATATATTACATGAACATAACTCCCTTAATATATAGCGAGTAAGAATAAAAATAAAACTAATTTCGCTCAAAACAAAGTTATGAGTGATGAGATATTGACAAAACTGCGAAATCGGACGAACCTAAGAAAGTACCATCTCGGAAAAACGTATGTAATATCTGATATACATGAGATAACATCACTCATTTGATACTGAATTTTGAGTAAGAATGTTTAGAAAATATATTTGATCAAGTACGGAAGCATACTAAATTTATTTAATTGAAAACAGAGTTCCGATATAAGAGAAATTAAACATTAACAAAATTTTGGTCGAAACTCAAAGGTGTACTATCACGGAAAATAGTGGATTTTGGTTCCAAAAATATATATTACATGAACATTACTCCCTTAATATATAGCGAGTAAGAATAAAAATAAAACTAATTTCACTCAAAACAAAGTTATGAGTGATGAGATATTGACAAAACTACGAAATTGGAGGAACGTAAGAAAGTACCATCTCGGAAAAATATCTGTAATATATGATATACATGAGATAACGATGCTCATTTGATACTGTATTTTGATTAAGAATGTTTAGAAAATATATTTGAACTAGTACGGAAGCATACTAAATTTATTTCATCGAAAACACAGTTCCGATTTAGGAGAAATTCAAACAATAACAAAATTGGTCGAAACTCAAAGGGGTAGCATCACGGAAAATAGTGGATTTTGTTCCCAAAAATATATATTATATTAACAATGTCGTGAGTGATGAGATATTGACAAAACTACGTAGTCGGACGAACCTAAGAAAGTACCATCTCGTAAATACGTATGTAATATCTTATGTACATGGGATAACGACGCTCATTTGATACTGTATTTTGAGTAAGAATGTTTAGAAAATATATTTGATCTAGTACGTAAGCATACAAAATTTATTTCATCGAAAACGGAGTTCCGATTTAGGAGAAATTCAAAAAAAAAAAAAAAATTGGTCGAAACTCAAAGGGGTACCATCATAGAAAATGGAGGATTTTGGTTCAAAAAATATATATTATATTAACATTAATCCCCTAATATATAGCGAGTACGAATCACAATAAAACTAATTTCACTGAAAACAAAGTTGTGAGTGATGGGATATTGACAAAACTACGAAGTCGGACGAACCAAAGAAAGTACCATATCGGAAAAACGTGTGTAATATCTTATATACATGGGATAACGACGGTCATTAGATAATGAATTTTGAGTAAGAATGTTAAAAAAGATATTTGATCTAGTACGGAAGCATACAAAATTTATTTCATCGAAAACGGAGTTCTGATTTAGGAGATATTCAAAAAACAACAAAATTGGTCGAAACTCTAAGAGGTACCATCACGGAAAATAGAGGATTTTGGTTCGAAAAATATATATTATATGAATATTACTCCCCTAATATATAGCGAGTAAGAATCACAATAAAACTAATTTCACTGAAAACAATGTTGTGAGTGATGAGATATTGACAAACCTACGAAGTCGGATGAACCTAAGAAAGTACCATCTCGGAAATACGTCTGTAATATCTGATATACATGAGATAACGACGGTCATTTGATAATAAATTTTGAGTAAGAATGTTTAGAAAATATATTTGATCTAGTACGGAGGCATACACAATTTATTTAATTGAAAACAGAGTTCCGATATAAGAGAAATTAAACATTAACAAAATTTTGGTCGAAACTCAAAGGTGTACTATCACGGAAAATAGTGGATTTTGGTTCCAAAAATATATATTACATGAACATTACTCCCTTAATATATAGCGAGTAAGAATAAAAATAAAACTAATTTCACTCAAAACAAAGTTATGAGTGATGAGATATTGACAAAACTGCGAAATCGGACGAACCTAAGAAAGTACCATCTCGGAAAAACCTATGTAATATCTGATATACATGAGATAACATCACTCATTTGATACTGAATTTTGAGTAAGAATGTTTAGAAAATATATTTGATCAAGTACGGAAGCATACTAAATTTATTTAATTGAAAACAGAGTTCCGATATAAGAAAAATTAAACATTAACAAAATTTGTCGAAACTCAAAGGTGTACTATCACGGAAAATAGTGGATTTTGGTTCCAAAAATATATATTACATGAACATTACTCCCCTAATATATAGCGAATAAGAATCTCAATAAAAGTAATTTCACTGAAAACAATGTTGTGAGTGATGAGATATTGACAAAACTACGAAGTCGGAGGAACCTAAGAAAGTACCATCTCGGAAATACGTCTGTAATATCTGATATACATGAGATAACGACGGTCATTTGATAATAAATTTTGAGTAAGAATGTTTAGAAAATATATTTGATCTAGTACGGAGCCATACACAATTTATTTCATTGAAAACAGAGTTCCGATTTAGGAGAAATCCAAAAAACAACAAAATTGGTCGAAACACAAAGGGGTACCATCACGGAAAATAGTGGATTTTGGTTCCAAAAATATATATTACATGAACATAACTCCCTTAATATATAGCGAGTAAGAATAAAAATAAAACTAATTTCGCTCAAAACAAAGTTATGAGTGATGAGATATTGACAAAACTGCGAAATCGGACGAACCTAAGAAAGTACCATCTCGGAAAAACGTATGTAATATCTGATATACATGAGATAACATCACTCATTTGATACTGAATTTTGAGTAAGAATGTTTAGAAAATATATTTGATCAAGTACGGAAGCATACTAAATTTATTTAATTGAAAACAGAGTTCCGATATAAGAGAAATTAAACATTAACAAAATTTTGGTCGAAACTCAAAGGTGTACTATCACGGAAAATAGTGGATTTTGGTTCCAAAAATATATATTACATGAACATTACTCCCTTAATATATAGCGAGTAAGAATAAAAATAAAACTAATTTCACTCAAAACAAAGTGATGAGTGATGAGATATTGACAAAACTACGAAATTGGAGGAACGTAAGAAAGTACCATCTCGGAAAAATATCTGTAATATATGATATACATGAGATAACGATGCTCATTTGATACTGTATTTTGATTAAGAATGTTTAGAAAATATATTTGAACTAGTACGGAAGCATACTAAATTTATTTCATCGAAAACACAGTTCCGATTTAGGAGAAATTCAAACAATAACAAAATTGGTCGAAACTCAAAGGGGTAGCATCACGGAAAATAGTGGATTTTGTTCCCAAAAATATATATTATATTAACAATGTCGTGAGTGATGAGATATTGACAAAACTACGTAGTCGGACGAACCTAAGAAAGTACCATCTCGTAAATACGTATGTAATATCTTATGTACATGGGATAACGACGCTCATTTGATACTGTATTTTGAGTAAGAATGTTTAGAAAATATATTTGATCTAGTACGTAAGCATACAAATTTATTTCATCGAAAACGGAGTTCCGATTTAGGAGAAATTCAAAAAAAAAAAAAAATTGGTCGAAACTCAAAGGGGTACCATCATAGAAAATGGAGGATTTTGGTTCAAAAAATATATATTATATTAACATTAATCCCCTAATATATAGCGAGTACGAATCACAATAAAACTAATTTCACTGAAAACAAAGTTGTGAGTGATGGGATATTGACAAAACTACGAAGTCGGACGAACCAAAGAAAGTACCATATCGGAAAAACGTGTGTAATATCTTATATACATGGGATAACGACGGTCATTTGATAATGAATTTTGAGTAAGAATGTTAAAAAAGATATTTGATCTAGTACGGAAGCATACAAAATTTATTTCATCGAAAACGGAGTTCTGATTTAGGAGATATTCAAAAAACAACAAAATTGGTCGAAACTCTAAGAGGTACCATCACGGAAAATAGAGGATTTTGGTTCGAAAAATATATATTATATGAATATTACTCCCCTAATATATAGCGAGTAAGAATCACAATAAAACTAATTTCACTGAAAACAATGTTGTGAGTGATGAGATATTGACAAACCTACGAAGTCGGATGAACCTAAGAAAGTACCATCTCGGAAATACGTCTGTAATATCTGATATACATGAGATAACGACGGTCATTTGATAATAAATTTTGAGTAAGAATGTTTAGAAAATATATTTGATCTAGTACGGAGGCATACACAATTTATTTAATTGAAAACAGAGTTCCGATATAAGAGAAATTAAACATTAACAAAATTTTGGTCGAAACTCAAAGGTGTACTATCACGGAAAATAGTGGATTTTGGTTCCAAAAATATATATTACATGAACATTACTCCCTTAATATATAGCGAGTAAGAATAAAAATAAAACTAATTTCACTCAAAACAAAGTTATGAGTGATGAGATATTGACAAAACTGCGAAATCGGACGAACCTAAGAAAGTACCATCTCGGAAAAACGTATGTAATATCTGATATACATGAGATAACATCACTCATTTGATACTGAATTTTGAGTAAGAATGTTTAGAAAATATATTTGATCAAGTACGGAAGCATACTAAATTTATTTAATTGAAAACAGAGTTCCGATATAAGAGAAATTAAACATTAACAAAATTTGTCGAAACTCAAAGGTGTACTATCACGGAAAATAGTGGATTTTGGTTCCAAAAATATATATTACATGAACATTACTCCCCTAATATATAGCGAATAAGAATCTCAATAAAAGTAATTTCACTGAAAACAATGTTGTGAGTGATAAGATATTGACAAAACTACGAAGTCGGAGGAACCTAAGAAAGTACCATCTCGGAAATACGTCTGTAATATCTGATATACATGAGATAACGACGGTCATTTGATAATAAATTTTGAGTAAGAATGTTTAGAAAATATATTTGATCTAGTACGGAGCCATACACAATTTATTTCATTGAAAACAGAGTTCCGATTTAGGAGAAATCCAAAAAACAACAAAATTGGTCGAAACACAAAGGGGTACCATCACGGAAAATAGTGGATTTTGGTTCCAAAAATATATATTACATGAACATAACTCCCTTAATATATAGCGAGTAAGAATAAAAATAAAACTAATTTCGCTCAAAACAAAGTTATGAGTGATGAGATATTGACAAAACTGCGAAATCGGACGAACCTAAGAAAGTACCATCTCGGAAAAACGTATGTAATATCTGATATACATGAGATAACATCACTCATTTGATACTGAATTTTGAGTAAGAATGTTTAGAAAATATATTTGATCAAGTACGGAAGCATACTAAATTTATTTAATTGAAAACAGAGTTCCGATATAAGAGAAATTAAACATTAACAAAATTTTGGTCGAAACTCAAAGGTGTACTATCACGGAAAATAGTGGATTTTGGTTCCAAAAATATATATTACATGAACATTACTCCCTTAATATATAGCGAGTAAGAATAAAAATAAAACTAATTTCACTCAAAACAAAGTGATGAGTGATGAGATATTGACAAAACTACGAAATTGGAGGAACGTAAGAAAGTACCATCTCGGAAAAATATCTGTAATATATGATATACATGAGATAACGATGCTCATTTGATACTGTATTTTGATTAAGAATGTTTAGAAAATATATTTGAACTAGTACGGAAGCATACTAAATTTATTTCATCGAAAACACAGTTCCGATTTAGGAGAAATTCAAACAATAACAAAATTGGTCGAAACTCAAAGGGGTAGCATCACGGAAAATAGTGGATTTTGTTCCCAAAAATATATATTATATTAACAATGTCGTGAGTGATGAGATATTGACAAAACTACGTAGTCGGACGAACCTAAGAAAGTACCATCTCGTAAATACGTATGTAATATCTTATGTACATGGGATAACGACGCTCATTTGATACTGTATTTTGAGTAAGAATGTTTAGAAAATATATTTGATCTAGTACGTAAGCATACAAATTTATTTCATCGAAAACGGAGTTCCGATTTAGGAGAAATTCAAAAAAAAAAAAAAATTGGTCGAAACTCAAAGGGGTACCATCATAGAAAATGGAGGATTTTGGTTCAAAAAATATATATTATATTAACATTAATCCCCTAATATATAGCGAGTACGAATCACAATAAAACTAATTTCACTGAAAACAAAGTTGTGAGTGATGGGATATTGACAAAACTACGAAGTCGGACGAACCAAAGAAAGTACCATATCGGAAAAACGTGTGTAATATCTTATATACATGGGATAACGACGGTCATTTGATAATGAATTTTGAGTAAGAATGTTAAAAAAGATATTTGATCTAGTACGGAAGCATACAAAATTTATTTCATCGAAAACGGAGTTCTGATTTAGGAGATATTCAAAAAACAACAAAATTGGTCGAAACTCAAAGGGGTACCATCACGGAAAATAGTGGATTTTGGTTCCAAAAATATATATTATATGAATATTACTCCCCTAATATATAGCGAGTAAGAATCACAATAAAACTAATTTCACTGAAAACAATGTTGTGAGTGATGAGATATTGACAAACCTACGAAGTCGGATGAACCTAAGAAAGTACCATCTCGGAAATACGTCTGTAATATCTGATATACATGAGATAACGACGGTCATTTGATAATAAATTTTGAGTAAGAATGTTTAGAAAATATATTTGATCTAGTACGGAGGCATACACAATTTATTTAATTGAAAACAGAGTTCCGATATAAGAGAAATTAAACATTAACAAAATTTTGGTCGAAACTCAAAGGTGTACTATCACGGAAAATAGTGGATTTTGGTTCCAAAAATATATATTACATGAACATTACTCCCTTAATATATAGCGAGTAAGAATAAAAATAAAACTAATTTCACTCAAAACAAAGTTATGAGTGATGAGATATTGACAAAACTGCGAAATCGGACGAACCTAAGAAAGTACCATCTCGGAAAAACGTATGTAATATCTGATATACATGAGATAACATCACTCATTTGATACTGAATTTTGAGTAAGAATGTTTAGAAAATATATTTGATCAAGTACGGAAGCATACTAAATTTATTTAATTGAAAACAGAGTTCCGATATAAGAGAAATTAAACATTAACAAAATTTGTCGAAACTCAAAGGTGTACTATCACGGAAAATAGTGGATTTTGGTTCCAAAAATATATATTACATGAACATTACTCCCCTAATATATAGCGAATAAGAATCTCAATAAAAGTAATTTCACTGAAAACAATGTTGTGAGTGATAAGATATTGACAAAACTACGAAGTCGGAGGAACCTAAGAAAGTACCATCTCGGAAATACGTCTGTAATATCTGATATACATGAGATAACGACGGTCATTTGATAATAAATTTTGAGTAAGAATGTTTAGAAAATATATTTGATCTAGTACGGAGCCATACACAATTTATTTCATTGAAAACAGAGTTCCGATTTAGGAGAAATCCAAAAAACAACAAAATTGGTCGAAACACAAAGGGGTACCATCACGGAAAATAGTGGATTTTGGTTCCAAAAATATATATTACATGAACATAACTCCCTTAATATATAGCGAGTAAGAATAAAAATAAAACTAATTTCGCTCAAAACAAAGTTATGAGTGATGAGATATTGACAAAACTGCGAAATCGGACGAACCTAAGAAAGTACCATCTCGGAAAAACGTATGTAATATCTGATATACATGAGATAACATCACTCATTTGATACTGAATTTTGAGTAAGAATGTTTAGAAAATATATTTGATCAAGTACGGAAGCATACTAAATTTATTTAATTGAAAACAGAGTTCCGATATAAGAGAAATTAAACATTAACAAAATTTTGGTCGAAACTCAAAGGTGTACTATCACGGAAAATAGTGGATTTTGGTTCCAAAAATATATATTACATGAACATTACTCCCTTAATATATAGCGAGTAAGAATAAAAATAAAACTAATTTCACTCAAAACAAAGTTATGAGTGATGAGATATTGACAAAACTACGAAATTGGAGGAACGTAAGAAAGTACCATCTCGGAAAAATATCTGTAATATATGATATACATGAGATAACGATGCTCATTTGATACTGTATTTTGATTAAGAATGTTTAGAAAATATATTTGAACTAGTACGGAAGCATACTAAATTTATTTCATCGAAAACACAGTTCCGATTTAGGAGAAATTCAAACAATAACAAAATTGGTCGAAACTCAAAGGGGTAGCATCACGGAAAATAGTGGATTTTGTTCCCAAAAATATATATTATATTAACAATGTCGTGAGTGATGAGATATTGACAAAACTACGTAGTCGGACGAACCTAAGAAAGTACCATCTCGTAAATACGTATGTAATATCTTATGTACATGGGATAACGACGCTCATTTGATACTGTATTTTGAGTAAGAATGTTTAGAAAATATATTTGATCTAGTACGTAAGCATACAAAATTTATTTCATCGAAAACGGAGTTCCGATTTAGGAGAAATTCAAAAAAAAAAAAAAAATTGGTCGAAACTCAAAGGGGTACCATCATAGAAAATGGAGGATTTTGGTTCAAAAAATATATATTATATTAACATTAATCCCCTAATATATAGCGAGTACGAATCACAATAAAACTAATTTCACTGAAAACAAAGTTGTGAGTGATGGGATATTGACAAAACTACGAAGTCGGACGAACCAAAGAAAGTACCATATCGGAAAAACGTGTGTAATATCTTATATACATGGGATAACGACGGTCATTAGATAATGAATTTTGAGTAAGAATGTTAAAAAAGATATTTGATCTAGTACGGAAGCATACAAAATTTATTTCATCGAAAACGGAGTTCTGATTTAGGAGATATTCAAAAAACAACAAAATTGGTCGAAACTCTAAGAGGTACCATCACGGAAAATAGAGGATTTTGGTTCGAAAAATATATATTATATGAATATTACTCCCCTAATATATAGCGAGTAAGAATCACAATAAAACTAATTTCACTGAAAACAATGTTGTGAGTGATGAGATATTGACAAACCTACGAAGTCGGATGAACCTAAGAAAGTACCATCTCGGAAATACGTCTGTAATATCTGATATACATGAGATAACGACGGTCATTTGATAATAAATTTTGAGTAAGAATGTTTAGAAAATATATTTGATCTAGTACGGAGGCATACACAATTTATTTAATTGAAAACAGAGTTCCGATATAAGAGAAATTAAACATTAACAAAATTTTGGTCGAAACTCAAAGGTGTACTATCACGGAAAATAGTGGATTTTGGTTCCAAAAATATATATTACATGAACATTACTCCCTTAATATATAGCGAGTAAGAATAAAAATAAAACTAATTTCACTCAAAACAAAGTTATGAGTGATGAGATATTGACAAAACTGCGAAATCGGACGAACCTAAGAAAGTACCATCTCGGAAAAACGTATGTAATATCTGATATACATGAGATAAGATCACTCATTTGATACTGAATTTTGAGTAAGAATGTTTAGAAAATATATTTGATCAAGTACGGAAGCATACTAAATTTATTTAATTGAAAACAGAGTTCCGATATAAGAGAAATTAAACATTAACAAAATTTGTCGAAACTCAAAGGTGTACTATCACGGAAAATAATGGATTTTGGTTCCAAAAATATATATTACATGAACATTACTCCCCTAATATATAGCGAATAAGAATCTCAATAAAAGTAATTTCACTGAAAACAATGTTGTGAGTGATGAGATATTGACAAAACTACGAAGTCGGAGGAACCTAAGAAAGTACCATCTCGGAAATACGTCTGTAATATCTGATATACATGAGATAACGACGGTCATTTGATAATAAATTTTGAGTAAGAATGTTTAGAAAATATATTTGATCTAGTACGGAGCCATACACAATTTATTTCATTGAAAACAGAGTTCCGATTTAGGAGAAATCCAAAAAACAACAAAATTGGTCGAAACACAAAGGGGTACCATCACGGAAAATAGTGGATTTTGGTTCCAAAAATATATATTACATGAACATAACTCCCTTAATATATAGCGAGTAAGAATAAAAATAAAACTAATTTCGCTCAAAACAAAGTTATGAGTGATGAGATATTGACAAAACTGCGAAATCGGACGAACCTAAGAAAGTACCATCTCGGAAAAACGTATGTAATATCTGATATACATGAGATAACATCACTCATTTGATACTGAATTTTGAGTAAGAATGTTTAGAAAATATATTTGATCAAGTACGGAAGCATACTAAATTTATTTAATTGAAAACAGAGTTCCGATATAAGAGAAATTAAACATTAACAAAATTTGTCGAAACTCAAAGGTGTACTATCACGGAAAATAGTGGATTTTGGTTCCAAAAATATATATTACATGAACATTACTCCCCTAATATATAGCGAATAAGAATCTCAATAAAAGTAATTTCACTGAAAACAATGTTGTGAGTGATGAGATATTGACAAAACTACGAAGTCGGAGGAACCTAAGAAAGTACCATCTCGGAAATACGTCTGTAATATCTGATATACATGAGATAACGACGGTCATTTGATAATAAATTTTGAGTAAGAATGTTTAGAAAATATATTTGATCTAGTACGGAGCCATACACAATTTATTTCATTGAAAACAGAGTTCCGATTTAGGAGAAATCCAAAAAACAACAAAATTGGTCGAAACACAAAGGGGTACCATCACGGAAAATAGTGGATTTTGGTTCCAAAAATATATATTACATGAACATAACTCCCTTAATATATAGCGAGTAAGAATAAAAATAAAACTAATTTCGCTCAAAACAAAGTTATGAGTGATGAGATATTGACAAAACTGCGAAATCGGACGAACCTAAGAAAGTACCATCTCGGAAAAACGTATGTAATATCTGATATACATGAGATAACATCACTCATTTGATACTGAATTTTGAGTAAGAATGTTTAGAAAATATATTTGATCAAGTACGGAAGCATACTAAATTTATTTAATTGAAAACAGAGTTCCGATATAAGAGAAATTAAACATTAACAAAATTTTGGTCGAAACTCAAAGGTGTACTATCACGGAAAATAGTGGATTTTGGTTCCAAAAATATATATTACATGAACATTACTCCCTTAATATATAGCGAGTAAGAATAAAAATAAAACTAATTTCACTCAAAACAAAGTTATGAGTGATGAGATATTGACAAAACTACGAAATTGGAGGAACGTAAGAAAGTACCATCTCGGAAAAATATCTGTAATATATGATATACATGAGATAACGATGCTCATTTGATACTGTATTTTGATTAAGAATGTTTAGAAAATATATTTGAACTAGTACGGAAGCATACTAAATTTATTTCATCGAAAACACAGTTCCGATTTAGGAGAAATTCAAACAATAACAAAATTGGTCGAAACTCAAAGGGGTAGCATCACGGAAAATAGTGGATTTTGTTCCCAAAAATATATATTATATTAACAATGTCGTGAGTGATGAGATATTGACAAAACTACGTAGTCGGACGAACCTAAGAAAGTACCATCTCGTAAATACGTATGTAATATCTTATGTACATGGGATAACGACGCTCATTTGATACTGTATTTTGAGTAAGAATGTTTAGAAAATATATTTGATCTAGTACGTAAGCATACAAAATTTATTTCATCGAAAACGGAGTTCCGATTTAGGAGAAATTCAAAAAAAAAAAACAAAATTGGTCGAAACTCAAAGGGGTACCATCATAGAAAATGGAGGATTTTGGTTCAAAAAATATATATTATATTAACATTAATCCCCTAATATATAGCGAGTACGAATCACAATAAAACTAATTTCACTGAAAACAAAGTTGTGAGTGATGGGATATTGACAAAACTACGAAGTCGGACGAACCAAAGAAAGTACCATATCGGAAAAACGTGTGTAATATCTTATATACATGGGATAACGACGGTCATTTGATAATGAATTTTGAGTAAGAATGTTAAAAAAGATATTTGATCTAGTACGGAAGCATAAAAAATTTATTTCATCGAAAACGGAGTTCTGATTTAGGAGATATTCAAAAAACAACAAAATTGGTCGAAACTCTAAGAGGTACCATCACGGAAAATAGAGGATTTTGGTTCCAAAATTATATCTTATATTAACATTACTCCCCTAATATATAGCGAGTAAGAATCACAATAAAACTAATTTCACTAAAAACGAAGCTGTGAGTGATGACATATTGACAAAAGTACGAAGTCCGACGAACCTAAGAAAGTACCATCTCGGAAAAACGTCTGTAATATATGATATACATGGGATAAGGACACTCATTTGATACTGTATTTTGATTAAGATTGTTTAGAAAAGATATTTGATCTAGTAGGGAAGTGTATTAAATTTATTTCATCGAAATTAGAGTTCCGATTTAAGAGAAATTCCAACAACAACAAAATTGGTCGAAACTCAATGGGGTTCCGTCATGGAAAATAGTGGATTTTGGTTCCAAAAATGTATATTATATGATCATTACTCTCCTAATATATAGAGAGTAAGAATCACAATAAAACTATTTTCAGTGAAAACAATGTTGTGAGTGATGAGATATTGACAAAAGTACGTAGTCGGACGAACCTAAGAAAGTAACATCTCGTAAATATGTATGTAATATCTTATATACATGGGATAACAACGCTCATTTGATAATTCATTTTGAGTAAGATTTTTTAGAAAATATATTTGATCTAGTACGTAAGCATACAAAATTTATTTCATCGAAAACGGAGTTCCGATTTATAATAAATTCAAAAAACAACCAAATTTGGTCGAAACTCTAAGAGGTACCATCACGGAAAATGGAGGATTTTGGTTCAAAAAATATATATTATATTAACATTACTCCCCTAATATATAGCGAGTAAGAATCACAATAAAACTAATTTCATTGAAAACAAAGTTGTGAGTGATGAGATATTGACAAAACTACGAAGTCGGACGAACCTAAGAAAGTACTATATTGGAAAAACGTCTGTAATATCTAATATACATGGGATAACGATGCCCGCTTGATACTGAATTTTGACAAAACTACGTAGTCAGACGAAACTAAGAAAGTACCATCTCGGAAATATGTATGTAATATCTTATATACATGGGATAACGATGCTCATTTGATACTTTATTTTGAGTAAGAATGTTTATAAAATATATTTGATCTAGTACGGAAGCATACTAAATTTATTTCATCGAAAACAGAGTTCTGATATAAGAGAAATTCAAACATTAACATCGAAAAGTATATATTATATTAACATTACTCCTCGAATATATAGCGAGTAAGAATCAGACTAAAACTAATTTCATTGAAAACAAACTTGTGAGTGATGAGATATTGACAAAACTACGTAGTCTGACGAAACTAAGAAAGTACCATCTCGGGAATATGTATGTAATGTCTTATATACATGGGATAACAATGCTCATTTGATACTTTATTTTGAGTAAGAATGTTTATAAAAGATATTTGATCTAGTACGGAAGTAGTATTCACAATTTATTTTATCGAAAACAGAGTTTCGATGTAGGAGAAATTCAAAAAATAACAAAATTGGTCGAACACAAAGGGGTACCATCACGGAAAATAATGGATTTTGGTTCCAAAAATATATATTATATGAACATTACTCCCCTAATATATAGCGAATAAGAATCTCAATAAAAGTAATTTCACTGAAAACAAAGTTGTGAGTGATGAGATATTGACAAAACTACGAAGTCGGAGGAACCTAAGAAAGTACCATCTCGGAAAAACATCTGTAATATCTGATATACATGAGATAACGACGCTCATTTGATACTGTATTTTGAGTAAGAATGTTTAGAAAATATATTTTATCTAGTACAAAAGCATACTAAATTTATTTCATCGAAAACAGAGTTTCGATTTAGGAGAACTTCCAAAAATAACAAAATTGGTCGAAACACAAAGGGGTACCATCACGGAAAATAGTGGATTATTGTTCCAAAAATATATATTATATTAGCATTACTCCCCTAATATATAGCGAGTAAGAATCACAATAAAACTAATTTCACTGAAAACAAAGTTTTGAGTGATGAGATATTGACAAAACTACGAAGTCAGACGAACCAAAAAAAGTACTATAACGAAAAAATGTCTGTAATATATGATATACATGGGATAACGACGCTCATTTGATACTGAATTTTGAGTAAGAATGTTTAGAAAAGATATTTGATCTAGTACGTAAGCATACACCATTTATCTCATCGAAAACGGAGTTCCGATTTAGGAGAAATTCAAAAAACAAAACAAAATTGGTTGAAACTCAAATGGGTACCATCACAGAAAATAGTGGATTTTGGTTCCTAAAATATATATTATATTAACATTACTCCCCTAATATATAGCGAGTAAGAATCACAATAAAACTAATTTCACTGAAAACAAAGTTTTGAGTGATGAGATAAAGACAAAACTACGAAGTCAGACGAACCAAAAAAAGTACTATAACGAAAAAATGTCTGTAATATATGATATACATGGGATAACGACGCTCATTTAATACTGAATTTTGAGTAAGAATGTTTAGAAAAGATATTTGATCTAGTACGTAAGCATACACCATTTATCTCATCGAAAACGGAGTTCCGATTTAGGAGAAATTCAAAAAACAAAACAAAATTGGTCGAAACTCAAATGGGTACCATCACAAAAAATAGTGGATTTTGGTTCCTAAAATATATATTATATTAACATTACTCCCCTAATATATAGCGAGTAAGAATCACAATAAAACTAATTTCACTGAAAACAAAGTTTTGAGTGATGAGATATTGACAAAACTACGAAGTCGGACGAACCTAAGAAAGTACCATCTCGGAAAAACGTATGTAATATCTGATATACATGGGATAACATCACTCATTTGATACTTTATTTTGAGTAAGAATGTTTAGAAAATATATTTGATTGTACGGAAGTATACACAATTTATTTCATCGAAAACAGAGTTCCGATTTACGAGAAATTCAAAAAATAACAAAATTGGTCGAAACTAAAAGGGGTGTACCATCACAGAAAATAGAGGATTTTGGTTCGAAAAATATATATTATATGAATATTACTCCCCTAATATATAGCGAGTAAGAATCACAATAAAACTAATTTCACTGAAAACAATGTTGTGAGTGATGAGATATTGACAAACCTACGAAGTCGGATGAACCTAAGAAAGTACCATCTCGGAAATACGTCTGTAATATCTGATATACATGAGATAACGACGGTCATTTGATAATAAATTTTGAGTAAGAATGTTTAGAAAATATATTTGATCTAGTACGGAGGCATACACAATTTATTTAATTGAAAACAGAGTTCCGATATAAGAGAAATTAAACATTAACAAAATTTTGGTCGAAACTCAAAGGTGGTATTATCACGGAAAATAGTGGATTTTGGTTCCAAAAATATATATTACATGAACATTACTCCCCTAATATATAGCGAATAAGAATCTCAATAAAAGTAATTTCACTGAAAACAATGTTGTGAGTGATGAGATATTGACAAAACTACGAAGTCGGAGGAACCTAAGAAAGTACCATCTCGGAAATACGTCTGTAATATCTGATATACATGAGATAACGACGGTCATTTGATAATAAATTTTGAGTAAGAATGTTTAGAAAATATATTTGATCTAGTACGGAGGCATACACAATTTATTTCATTGAAAACAGAGTTCCGATTTAGGAGAAATCCAAAAAACAACAAAATTGGTCGAAACACAAAGGGGTACCATCACGGAAAATAGTGGATTTTGGTTCCAAAAATATATATTACATGAACATAACTCCCTTAATATATAGCGAGTAAGAATAAAAATAAAACTAATTTCGCTCAAAACAAAGTTATGAGTGATGAGATATTGACAAAACTGCGAAATCGGACGAACCTAAGAAAGTACCATCTCGGAAAAACGTATGTAATATCTGATATACATGAGATAACATCACTCATTTGATACTGAATTTTGAGTAAGAATGTTTAGAAAATATATTTGATCAAGTACGGAAGCATACTAAATTTATTTAATTGAAAACAGAGTTCCGATATAAGAGAAATTAAACATTAACAAAATTGGTCGAAACTCAAAGGTGTACTATCACGGAAAATAGTGGATTTTGGTTCCAAAAATATATATTACATGAACATTACTCCCCTAATATATAGCGAATAAGAATCTCAATAAAAGTAATTTCACTGAAAACAATGTTGTGAGTGATGAGATATTGACAAAACTACGAAGTCGGAGGAACCTAAGAAAGTACCATCTCGGAAATACGTCTGTAATATCTGATATACATGAGATAACGACGGTCATTTGATAATAAATTTTGAGTAAGAATGTTTAGAAAATATATTTGATCTAGTACGGAGGCATACACAATTTATTTCATTGAAAACAGAGTTCCGATTTAGGAGAAATCCAAAAAACAACAAAATTGGTCGAAACACAAAGGGGTACCATCACGGAAAATAGTGGATTTTGGTTCCAAAAATATATATTACATGAACATAACTCCCTTAATATATAGCGAGTAAGAATAAAAATAAAACTAATTTCGCTCAAAACAAAGTTATGAGTGATGAGATATTGACAAAACTCCGAAATCGGACGAACCTAAGAAAGTACCATCTCGGAAAAACGTATGTAATATCTGATATACATGAGATAAAATCACTCATTTGATACTGAATTTTGAGTAAGAATGTTTAAAAAATATATTTGATCAAGTACGGAAGCAAACTAAATTTATTTAATTGAAAACAGAGTTCCGATATAAGAGAAATTAAACATTAACAAAATTTTGGTCGAAACTCAAAGGTGTACTATCACGGAAAATAGTGGATTTTGGTTCCAAAAATATATATTACATGAACATTACTCCCTTAATATATAGCGAGTAAGAATAAAAATAAAACTAATTTCACTCAAAACAAAGTTATGAGTGATGAGATATTGACAAAACTACGAAATTGGAGGAACGTAAGAAAGTACCATCTCGGAAAAATATCTGTAATATATGATATACATGAGATAACGATGCTCATTTGATACTGTATTTTGATTAAGAATGTTTAGAAAATATATTTGAACTAGTACGGAAGCATACTAAATTTATTTCATCGAAAACACAGTTCCGATTTAGGAGAAATTCAAACAATAACAAAATTGGTCGAAACTCAAAGGGGTACCATCACGGAAAATAGTGGATTTTGTTCCCAAAAATATATATTATATTAACAATGTCGTGAGTGATGAGATATTGACAAAACTACGTAGTCGGACGAACCTAAGAAAGTACCATCTCGTAAATACGTATGTAATATCTTATGTACATGGGATAACGACGCTCATTTGATACTGTATTTTGAGTAAGAATGTTTAGAAAATATATTTGATCTAGTACGTAAGCATACAAAATTTATTTCATCGAATACGGAGTTCCGATTTAGGAGAAATTCAAAAAAAAAAACAAAATTGGTCGAAACTCAAAGGGGTACCATCACAGAAAATGGAGGATTTTGGTTCAAAAAATATATATTATATTAACATTAATCCCCTAATATATAGCGAGTACGAATCACAATAAAACTAATTTCACTGAAAACAAAGTTGTGAGTGATGGGATATTGACAAAACTACGAAGTCGGACGAACCAAAGAAAGTACCATATCGGAAAAACGTGTGTAATATCTTATATACATGGGATAACGACGGTCATTTGATAATGAATTTTGAGTAAGAATGTTAAAAAAGATATTTGATCAAGTACGGAAGCATACTAAATTTATTTAATTGAAAACAGAGTTCCGATATAAGAGAAATTAAACATTAACAAAATTTTGGTCGAAACTCAAAGGCGTACTATCACGGAAAATAGTGGATTTTGGTTCCAAAAATATATATTACATGAACATTACTCCCTTAATATATAGCGAGTAAGAATAAAAATAAAACTAATTTCACTCAAAACAAAGTTATGAGTGATGAGATATTGACAAAACTACGAAATTGGAGGAACGTAAGAAAGTACCATCTCAGAAAAATAGCTGTAATATATGATATACATGAGATAACGATGCTCATTTGATACTGTATTTTGATTAAGAATTTTTAGAAAATATATTTGAACTAGTACAGAAGCATACTAAATTTATTTCATCGAAAACACAGTTCCGATTTAGGAGAAATTCAAACAATAACAAAATTGGTCGAAACTCAAAGGGGTACCATCACGGAAAATAGTGGATTTTGTTCCCAAAAATATATATTATATTAACAATGTCGTGAGTGATGAGATATTGACAAAACTGCGTAGTCGGACGAACCTAAGAAAGTACCATCTCGTAAATACGTATGTAATATCTTATGTACATGGGATAACGACGCTCATTTGATACTGTATTTTGAGTAAGAATGTTTAGAAAATATATTTGATCTAGTACGTAAGCATACAAAATTTATTTCATCGAAAACGGAGTTCCGATTTAGGAGAAATTCAAAAAAAAAACAAAATTGGTCGAAACTCAAAGGGGTACCATCACAGAAAATGGAGGATTTTGGTTCAAAAAATATATATTATATTAACATTAATCCCCTAATATATAGCGAGTACGAATCACAATAAAACTAATTTCACTGAAAACAAAGTTGTGAGTGATGGGATATTGACATAACTACGAAGTCGGACGAACCAAAGAAAGTACCATATCGGAAAAACGTGTGTAATATCTTATATACATGGGATAACGACGGTCATTTGATAATGAATTTTGAGTAAGAATGTTAAAAAAGATATTTGATCTAGTACGGAAGCATACAAAATTTATTTCATCTAAAACGGAGTTCTGATTTAGGAGATATTCAAAAAACAACAAAATTGGTCGAAACTCAAAGGGGTACCATCACAGAAAATAGAGTATTTTGTTTCGAAAAATATATATTATATTAATATTACTCCCCTAATATATAGGAAGTAAGAATCACAATCAAAAGAATTTCACTAAAAACAAAGTTGTTAGGGATGAGATATTGACAAAACTACGAAGTTGGAGGAACGTAAGAAAGTACCATCTCAGAAAAATAGCTGTAATATATGATATACATGAGATAACGATGCTCATTTGATACTGTATTTTGATTAAGAATTTTTAGAAAATATATTTGAACTAGTACAGAAGCATACTAAATTTATTTCATCGAAAACACAGTTCCGATTTAGGAGAAATTCAAACAATAACAAAATTGGTCGAAACTCAAAGGGGTACCATCACGGAAAATAGTGAATTTTGGTTCCAAAATTATATCTTATATTAAAATTACTCCCCTAATATATAACGAGTAAGAATCACAATAAAACTAATTTCACTAAAAACGAAGTTGTGAGTGATGACATATTGACAAAAGTACGAAGTCCGACGAACCTAAGAAAGTACCATCTCGGAAAAAGGTCTGTAATATATGATATACATGGGATAACGACACTCATTTGATACTGTATTTTGAGTAAGAATGTTTAGAAAAGATATTTTATCTAGTACGGAAGTGTACTAAATTTATTTCATCGAAATTAGAGTTCTGATTTAAGAGAAATTCCAACAACAACAAAATTGGTCGAAACTCAAAGGGGTTCCATCATGGAAAATAGTGGATTTTGGTTCCAAAAATGTATATTATATGAACATTACTCCCTTAATATATAGCGAGTAAGAATCACAATAAAACTAATTTCACTAAAAACAATGTTGTGAGTGATGAGATATTGACAAAACTACGTAGTCGGACGAACCTAAGAAAGTGCCATCTCGTAAATACGTATGTAATATCTTTTGTACATGGGATAACGACGCTCATTTGATACTGATTTTTGAGTAAGAATGTTTAGAAAAGATATTTGATCTAGTACGTAAGCATACAAAATTTATTTCATCGAAAACGGAGTTCCGATTTAGGAGAAATTCAAACAACAACAAAATTGGTCGAAACTCAAAGGGGTACAATCACGGAAAATAGTGGATTTTGGTTCCAAAAATATATATTATATTAACATTACTCCCCTAATATATAGCGAGTAAGAATCTCAATAAAACTAATTTCACTGAAAACAAAGTTTTGAGTGATGAGATATTGACAAAACTACGAAGTCGGACGAACCTAAGAAAGTACTATCTCGGAAAAACGTATGTAATATCTGATATACATGGGATAACGTCACTCATTTGATACTTTATTTTGAGTAAGAATTTTTAGAAAATATATTTGATCTAGTACGGAAGCATACAAAATTTATTTCATCGAAAACACAGTTCCGATTTAGGAGAAATTCAAACAACAACAAAATTGGTCGAAACTCAAAGGGGTACCATCACGGAAAATAGTGGATTTTGGTTCCAAAAATAGATATTATATTAATATTACTACCCTAATATAAAGTGAGTAGGAATCACAATCAAACTAATTTCACTCAAAACAAAGTTGTGAGTGATGAGATATTGACAAAACTACGAAGTCGGACGAACCTAAGAAAGTACTATATCAGAAAAACATCTATAATATCTGATATACATGGGATAACGACGCTCACTTGGGATAAATACGCTCACAATAAAACTAATTTCACTGAAAACAATGTCGTGAGTGATGAGATATTGACAAAACTACGAAGTCGGAGGAACCTAAGAAAGTACCATCTCGGAAATACGTCTGTAATATCTGATATACATGAGATAACGACGGTCATTTGATAATAAATTTTGAGTAAGAATGTTTAGAAAATATATTTGATCTAGTACGGAGGCGTACACAATTTATTTCATTGAAAACAGAGTTCCGATTTAGGAGAAATCCAAAAAACAACAAAATTGGTCGAAACACAAAGGGGTACCATCACGGAAAATAGTGGATTTTGGTTCCAAAAATATATATTACATGAACATAACTCCCTTAATATATAGCGAGTAAGAATAAAAATAAAACTAATTTCGCTCAAAACAAAGTTATGAGTGATGAGATATTGACAAAACTGCGAAATCGGACGAACCTAAGAAAGTACCATCTCGGAAAAACGTATGTAATATCTGATATACATGAGATAACATCACTCATTTGATACTGAATTTTGAGTAAGAATGTTTAGAAAATATATTTGATCAAGTACGGAAGCATACTAAATTTATTTAATTGAAAACAGAGTTCCGATATAAGAGAAATTAAACATTAACAACATTTGATACTTTACTTTGAGTAAGAATGTTTATAAAAGATATTTGATCTAGTACGGAAGTATTCACAATTTATTTCATCGAAAACAGAGTTCCAATTTAGGAGAAATTCAAACAACAACAAAATTGGTTGAAACTCAAAGGGGTACCATCACGGAAAATAGTGGATTTTGGTTCCAAAAATATATATTACATGAACATAACTCCCTTAATATATAGCGAGTAAGAATAAAAATAAAACTAATTTCGCTCAAAACAAAGTTATGAGTGATGAGATATTGACAAAACTGCGAAATCGGACGAACCTAAGAAAGTACCATCTCGGAAAAACGTATGTAATATTTGATATACATGAGATAACATCACTCAGTTGATACTGAATTTTGAGTAAGAATGTTTAGAAAATATATTTGATCAAGTACGGAAGCATACTAAATTTATTTAATTGAAAACAGAGTTCCGATATAAGAGAAATTAAACATTAACAAAATTTTGGTCGAAACTCAAAGGTGTACTATCACGGAAAATAGTGGATTTTGGTTCCAAAAATATATATTACATGAACATTACTCCCTTAATATATAGCGAGTAAGAATAAAAATAAAACTAATTTCACTCAAAACAAAGTTATGAGTGATGAGATATTGACAAAACTACGAAATTGGAGGAACGTAAGAAAGTACCATCTCGGAAAAATATCTGTAATATATGATATACATGAGATAACGATGCTCATTTGATACTGTATTTTGATTAAGAATGTTTAGAAAATATATTTGAACTAGTACGGAAGCATACTAAATTTATTTCATCGAAAACACAGTTCCGATTTAGAAGACATTCAAACAATAACAAAATTGGTCGAAACTCAAAGGGGTACCATCACGGAAAATAGTGGATTTTGTTCCCAAAAATATATATTATATTAACAATGTCGTGAGTGATGAGATATTGACAAAACTACGTAGTCGGACGAACCTAAGAAAGTACCATCTCGTAAATACGTATGTAATATCTTATGTACATGGGATAACGACGCTCATTTGATACTGTATTTTGAGTAAGAATGTTTAGAAAATATATTTGATCTAGTACGTAAGCATACAAAATTTATTTCATCGAAAACGGAGTTCCGATTTAGGAGAAATTCAAAAAAAACAAAAAAAATTGGTCGAAACTCAAAGGGGTACCATCACAGAAAATGGAGGATTTTGGTTCAAAAAATATATATTATATTAACATTAATCCCCTAATATATAGCGAGTACGAATCACAATAAAACTAATTTCACTGAAAACAAAGTTGTGAGTGATGGGATATTGACAAAACTACGAAGTCGGACGAACCAAAGAAAGTACCATATCGGAAAAACGTGTGTAATATCTTATATACATGGGATAACGACGGTCATTTGATAATGAATTTTGAGTAAGAATGTTAAAAAAGATATTTGATCTAGTACGGAAGCATACAAAATTTATTTCATCGAAAACGGAGTTCTGATTTAGGAGATATTCAAAAAACAACAAAATTGGTCGAAACTCTAAGAGGTACCATCACGGAAAATAGAGGATTTTGGTTCCAAAATTATATCTTATATTAACATTACTCCCCTAATATATAGAGAGTAAGAATCACAATAAAACTAATTTCACTAAAAACGAAGCTAGCTGTGAGTGATGACATATTGACAAAAGTACGAAGTCCGACGAACCTAAGAAAGTACCATCTCGGAAAAACGTCTGTAATATATGATATACATGGGATAACGACACTCATTTGATACTGTATTTTGATTAAGATTGTTTAGAAAAGATATTTGATCTAGTAGGGAAGTGTACTAAATTTATTTCATCGAAATTAGAGTTCCGATTTAAGAGAAATTCCAACAACAACAAAATTGGTCGAAACTCAATGGGGTTCCGTCATGGAAAATAATGGATTTTGGTTCCAAAAATGTATATTATATGATCATTACTCTCCTAATATATAGAGAGTAAGAATCACAATAAAACTAATTTCAGTGAAAACAATGTTGTGAGTAATGAGATATTGACAAATGTACGTAGTCGGACGAACCTAAGAAAGAAACATCTCGTAAACATGTATGTAATATCTTATATACATGGGATAACAACGCTCATTTGATAATTCATTTTGAGTAAGATTTTTTAGAAAATATATTTGATCTAGTACGTAAGCATACAAAATTTATTTCATCGAAAACGGAGTTCCGATTTATAATAAATTCAAAAAACAACCAAATTTGGTCGAAACTCTAAGAGGTACCATCACGGAAAATGGAGGATTTTGGTTCAAAAAATATATATTATATTAACATTACTCCCCTAATATATAGCGAGTAAGAATCACAATAAAACTAATTTCATTGAAAACAAAGTTGTGAGTGATGAGATATTGACAAAACTACGAAGTCGGACGAACCTAAGAAAGTACTATATTGGAAAAACGTCTGTAATATCTGATATACATGGGATAACGATGCCCGCTTGATACTGAATTTTGACAAAACTACGTGGTCAGACGAAACTAAGAAAGTACCATCTCGGAAATATTGATACTTTATTTTGAGTAAGAATGTTTATAAAATATATTTGATCTAGTACGGAAGCATACTAAATATTTTATCGAAAACAGAGTTCTGATATAAGAGAAATTCAAACATTAACATCGAAAAGTATATATTATATTAACATTACTCCTCGAATATATAGCGAGTAAGAATCAGACTAAAACTAATTTCATTGAAAACAAACTTGTGAGTGATGAGATATTGACAAAACTACGTAGTCTGACGAAACTAAGAAAGTACCATCTCGGGAATATGTATGGAATGTCTTATATACATGGGATAACAATGCTCATTTGATACTTTATTTTGAGTAAGAATGTTTATAAAAGATATTTGATCTAGTACGGAAGTATTCACAATTTATTTCATCGAAAACAGAGTTTCGATGTAGGAGAACTTCAAAAAATAACAAAATTGGTCGAACACAAAGGGGTACCATCACGGAAAATAATGGATTTTGGTTCCAAAAATATATATTATATGAACATTACTCCCCTAATATATAGCGAATAAGAATCTCAATAAAAGTAATTTCACTGAAAACAAAGTTTTGAGTGATGAGATATTTACAAAACTACGAAGTCAGACGAACCAAAAAAAGTACTATAACGAAAAAATGTCTGTAATATATGATATACATGGGATAACGACGCTCATTTAATTTGAGTAAGAATGTTTAGAAAATATATTTGATCTAATACGTAAGCATACACCATTTATCTCATCGAAAACGGAGTTCCGATGTAGGAGAAATTCAAAAAACAAAACAAAATTGGTCGAAACTCAAATGGGTACCATCACAGAAAATAGTGGATTTTGGTTCCTAAAATATATATTATATTAACATTACTCCCCTAATATATAGCGAGTAAGAATCACAATAAAACTAATTTCACTGAAAACAAAGTTTTGAGTGATGAGATATTGACAAAACTACGAAGTCGGAGGAACCTAAGAAAGTACCATCTCGGAAAAACATCTGTAATATCTGATATACATGAGATAACGACGCTCATTTGATACTGTATTTTGAGTAAGAATGTTTAGAAAATATATTTTATCTAGTACAAAAGCATACTAAATTTATTTCATCGAAAACAGAGTTTCGATTTAGGAGAACTTCAAAAAATAACAAAATTGGTCGAAACACAAAGGGGTACCATCACGGAAAATAGTGGATTTTTGTTCCAAAAATATATATTATATTAGCATTACTCCCCTAATATATAGCGAGTAAGAATCACAATAAAACTAATTTCACTGAAAACAAAGTTTTGAGTGATGAGATATTGACAAAACTACGAAGTCAGACGAACCAAAAAAAGTACTATAACGAAAAAATGTCTGTAATATATGATATACATGGGATAACATCACTCATTTGATACTTTATTTTGAGTAAGAATGTTTAGAAAATATATTTGATTGTACGGAAGTATACACAATTTATTTCATCGAAAACAGAGTTCCGATTTACGAGAAATTCAAAAAATAACAAAATTGGTCGAAACTAAAAGGGGTGTACCATCACAGAAAATAGAGGATTTTGGTTCGAAAAATATATATTATATGAATATTACTCCCCTAATATATAGCGAGTAAGAATCACAATAAAACTAATTTCACTGAAAACAATGTTGTGAGTGATGAGATATTGACAAAACTACGAAGTCGGATGAACCTAAGAAAGTACCATCTCGGAAATACGTCTGTAATATCTGATATACATGAGATAACGACGGTCATTTGATAATAAATTTTGAGTAAGAATGTTTAGAAAATATATTTGATCTAGTACGGAGGCATACACAATTTATTTAATTGAAAACAGAGTTCCGATATAAGAGAAATTAAACATTAACAAAATTTTGGTCGAAACTCAAAGGTGTACTATCACGGAAAATAGTGGATTTTGGTTCCAAAAATATATATTACATGAACATTACTCCCTTAATATATAGAGAGTAAGAATAAAAATAAAACTAATTTCACTCAAAACAAAGTTATGAGTGACGAGATATTGACAAAACTGCGAAATCGGACGAACCTAAGAAAGTACCATCTCGGAAAAACGTATGTAATATCTGATATACATGAGATAACATCACTCATTTGATACTGAATTTTGAGTAAGAATGTTTAGAAAATATATTTGATCAAGTACGGAAGCATACTAAATTTATTTAATTGAAAACAGAGTTCTGATATAAGAGAAATTAAACATTAACAAAATTGGTCGAAACTCAAAGGTGTACTATCACGGAAAATAGTGGATTTTGGTTCCAAAAATATATATTACATGAACATTACTCCCCTAATATATAGCGAATAAGAATCTCAATAAAAGTAATTTCACTGAAAACAATGTTGTGAGTGATGAGATATTGACAAAACTACGAAGTCGGAGGAACCTAAGAAAGTACCATCTCGGAAATACGTCTGTAATATCTGATATACATGAGATAACGACGGTCATTTGATAATAAATTTTGAGTAAGAATGTTTAGAAAATATATTTGATCTAGTACGGAGGCGTACACAATTTATTTCATTGAAAACAGAGTTCCGATTTAGGAGAAATCCAAAAAACAACAAAATTGGTCGAAACACAAAGGGGTACCATCACGGAAAATAGTGGATTTTGGTTCCAAAAATATATATTACATGAACATAACTCCCTTAATATATAGCGAGTAAGAATAAAAATAAAACTAATTTCGCTCAAAACAAAGTTATGAGTGATGAGATATTGACAAAACTGCGAAATCGGACGAACCTAAGAAAGTACCATCTCGGAAAAACGTATGTAATATCTGATATACATGAGATAACATCACTCATTTGATACTGAATTTTGAGTAAGAATGTTTAGAAAATATATTTGATCAAGTACGGAAGCATACTAAATTTATTTAATTGAAAACAGAGTTCCGATATAAGAGAAATTAAACATTAACAACATTTGATACTTTACTTTGAGTAAGAATGTTTATAAAAGATATTTGATCTAGTACGGAAGTATTCACAATTTATTTCATCGAAAACAGAGTTCCAATTTAGGAGAAATTCAAACAACAACAAAATTGGTTGAAACTCAAAGGGGTACCATCACGGAAAATAGTGGATTTTGGTTCCAAAAATATATATTACATGAACATAACTCCCTTAATATATAGCGAGTAAGAATAAAAATAAAACTAATTTCGCTCAAAACAAAGTTATGAGTGATGAGATATTGACAAAACTGCGAAATCGGACGAACCTAAGAAAGTACCATCTCGGAAAAACGTATGTAATATTTGATATACATGAGATAACATCACTCAGTTGATACTGAATTTTGAGTAAGAATGTTTAGAAAATATATTTGATCAAGTACGGAAGCATACTAAATTTATTTAATTGAAAACAGAGTTCCGATATAAGAGAAATTAAACATTAACAAAATTTTGGTCGAAACTCAAAGGTGTACTATCACGGAAAATAGTGGATTTTGGTTCCAAAAATATATATTACATGAACATTACTCCCTTAATATATAGCGAGTAAGAATAAAAATAAAACTAATTTCACTCAAAACAAAGTTATGAGTGATGAGATATTGACAAAACTACGAAATTGGAGGAACGTAAGAAAGTACCATCTCGGAAAAATATCTGTAATATATGATATACATGAGATAACGATGCTCATTTGATACTGTATTTTGATTAAGAATGTTTAGAAAATATATTTGAACTAGTACGGAAGCATACTAAATTTATTTCATCGAAAACACAGTTCCGATTTAGAAGACATTCAAACAATAACAAAATTGGTCGAAACTCAAAGGGGTACCATCACGGAAAATAGTGGATTTTGTTCCCAAAAATATATATTATATTAACAATGTCGTGAGTGATGAGATATTGACAAAACTACGTAGTCGGACGAACCTAAGAAAGTACCATCTCGTAAATACGTATGTAATATCTTATGTACATGGGATAACGACGCTCATTTGATACTGTATTTTGAGTAAGAATGTTTAGAAAATATATTTGATCTAGTACGTAAGCATACAAAATTTATTTCATCGAAAACGGAGTTCCGATTTAGGAGAAATTCAAAAAAAACAAAAAAAATTGGTCGAAACTCAAAGGGGTACCATCACAGAAAATGGAGGATTTTGGTTCAAAAAATATATATTATATTAACATTAATCCCCTAATATATAGCGAGTACGAATCACAATAAAACTAATTTCACTGAAAACAAAGTTGTGAGTGATGGGATATTGACAAAACTACGAAGTCGGACGAACCAAAGAAAGTACCATATCGGAAAAACGTGTGTAATATCTTATATACATGGGATAACGACGGTCATTTGATAATGAATTTTGAGTAAGAATGTTAAAAAAGATATTTGATCTAGTACGGAAGCATACAAAATTTATTTCATCGAAAACGGAGTTCTGATTTAGGAGATATTCAAAAAACAACAAAATTGGTCGAAACTCTAAGAGGTACCATCACGGAAAATAGAGGATTTTGGTTCCAAAATTATATCTTATATTAACATTACTCCCCTAATATATAGAGAGTAAGAATCACAATAAAACTAATTTCACTAAAAACGAAGCTAGCTGTGAGTGATGACATATTGACAAAAGTACGAAGTCCGACGAACCTAAGAAAGTACCATCTCGGAAAAACGTCTGTAATATATGATATACATGGGATAACGACACTCATTTGATACTGTATTTTGATTAAGATTGTTTAGAAAAGATATTTGATCTAGTAGGGAAGTGTACTAAATTTATTTCATCGAAATTAGAGTTCCGATTTAAGAGAAATTCCAACAACAACAAAATTGGTCGAAACTCAATGGGGTTCCGTCATGGAAAATAATGGATTTTGGTTCCAAAAATGTATATTATATGATCATTACTCTCCTAATATATAGAGAGTAAGAATCACAATAAAACTAATTTCAGTGAAAACAATGTTGTGAGTAATGAGATATTGACAAATGTACGTAGTCGGACGAACCTAAGAAAGAAACATCTCGTAAACATGTATGTAATATCTTATATACATGGGATAACAACGCTCATTTGATAATTCATTTTGAGTAAGATTTTTTAGAAAATATATTTGATCTAGTACGTAAGCATACAAAATTTATTTCATCGAAAACGGAGTTCCGATTTATAATAAATTCAAAAAACAACCAAATTTGGTCGAAACTCTAAGAGGTACCATCACGGAAAATGGAGGATTTTGGTTCAAAAAATATATATTATATTAACATTACTCCCCTAATATATAGCGAGTAAGAATCACAATAAAACTAATTTCATTGAAAACAAAGTTGTGAGTGATGAGATATTGACAAAACTACGAAGTCGGACGAACCTAAGAAAGTACTATATTGGAAAAACGTCTGTAATATCTGATATACATGGGATAACGATGCCCGCTTGATACTGAATTTTGACAAAACTACGTGGTCAGACGAAACTAAGAAAGTACCATCTCGGAAATATTGATACTTTATTTTGAGTAAGAATGTTTATAAAATATATTTGATCTAGTACGGAAGCATACTAAATATTTTATCGAAAACAGAGTTCTGATATAAGAGAAATTCAAACATTAACATCGAAAAGTATATATTATATTAACATTACTCCTCGAATATATAGCGAGTAAGAATCAGACTAAAACTAATTTCATTGAAAACAAACTTGTGAGTGATGAGATATTGACAAAACTACGTAGTCTGACGAAACTAAGAAAGTACCATCTCGGGAATATGTATGGAATGTCTTATATACATGGGATAACAATGCTCATTTGATACTTTATTTTGAGTAAGAATGTTTATAAAAGATATTTGATCTAGTACGGAAGTATTCACAATTTATTTCATCGAAAACAGAGTTTCGATGTAGGAGAACTTCAAAAAATAACAAAATTGGTCGAACACAAAGGGGTACCATCACGGAAAATAATGGATTTTGGTTCCAAAAATATATATTATATGAACATTACTCCCCTAATATATAGCGAATAAGAATCTCAATAAAAGTAATTTCACTGAAAACAAAGTTTTGAGTGATGAGATATTTACAAAACTACGAAGTCAGACGAACCAAAAAAAGTACTATAACGAAAAAATGTCTGTAATATATGATATACATGGGATAACGACGCTCATTTAATTTGAGTAAGAATGTTTAGAAAATATATTTGATCTAATACGTAAGCATACACCATTTATCTCATCGAAAACGGAGTTCCGATGTAGGAGAAATTCAAAAAACAAAACAAAATTGGTCGAAACTCAAATGGGTACCATCACAGAAAATAGTGGATTTTGGTTCCTAAAATATATATTATATTAACATTACTCCCCTAATATATAGCGAGTAAGAATCACAATAAAACTAATTTCACTGAAAACAAAGTTTTGAGTGATGAGATATTGACAAAACTACGAAGTCGGAGGAACCTAAGAAAGTACCATCTCGGAAAAACATCTGTAATATCTGATATACATGAGATAACGACGCTCATTTGATACTGTATTTTGAGTAAGAATGTTTAGAAAATATATTTTATCTAGTACAAAAGCATACTAAATTTATTTCATCGAAAACAGAGTTTCGATTTAGGAGAACTTCAAAAAATAACAAAATTGGTCGAAACACAAAGGGGTACCATCACGGAAAATAGTGGATTTTTGTTCCAAAAATATATATTATATTAGCATTACTCCCCTAATATATAGCGAGTAAGAATCACAATAAAACTAATTTCACTGAAAACAAAGTTTTGAGTGATGAGATATTGACAAAACTACGAAGTCAGACGAACCAAAAAAAGTACTATAACGAAAAAATGTCTGTAATATATGATATACATGGGATAACATCACTCATTTGATACTTTATTTTGAGTAAGAATGTTTAGAAAATATATTTGATTGTACGGAAGTATACACAATTTATTTCATCGAAAACAGAGTTCCGATTTACGAGAAATTCAAAAAATAACAAAATTGGTCGAAACTAAAAGGGGTGTACCATCACAGAAAATAGAGGATTTTGGTTCGAAAAATATATATTATATGAATATTACTCCCCTAATATATAGCGAGTAAGAATCACAATAAAACTAATTTCACTGAAAACAATGTTGTGAGTGATGAGATATTGACAAAACTACGAAGTCGGATGAACCTAAGAAAGTACCATCTCGGAAATACGTCTGTAATATCTGATATACATGAGATAACGACGGTCATTTGATAATAAATTTTGAGTAAGAATGTTTAGAAAATATATTTGATCTAGTACGGAGGCATACACAATTTATTTAATTGAAAACAGAGTTCCGATATAAGAGAAATTAAACATTAACAAAATTTTGGTCGAAACTCAAAGGTGTACTATCACGGAAAATAGTGGATTTTGGTTCCAAAAATATATATTACATGAACATTACTCCCTTAATATATAGAGAGTAAGAATAAAAATAAAACTAATTTCACTCAAAACAAAGTTATGAGTGATGAGATATTGACAAAACTGCGAAATCGGACAAACCTAAGAAAGTACCATCTCGGAAAAACGTATGTAATATCTGATATACATGAGATAACATCACTCATTTGATACTGAATTTTGAGTAAGAATGTTTAGAAAATATATTTGATCAAGTACGGAAGCATACTAAATTTATTTAATTGAAAACAGAGTTCTGATATAAGAGAAATTAAACATTAACAAAATTGGTCGAAACTCAAAGGTGTACTATCACGGAAAATAGTGGATTTTGGTTCCAAAAATATATATTACATGAACATTACTCCCCTAATATATAGCGAATAAGAATCTCAATAAAAGTAATTTCACTGAAAACAATGTTGTGAGTGATGAGATATTGACAAAACTACGAAGTCGGAGGAACCTAAGAAAGTACCATCTCGGAAATACGTCTGTAATATCTGATATACATGAGATAACGACGGTCATTTGATAATAAATTTTGAGTAAGAATGTTTAGAAAATATATTTGATCTAGTACGGAGGCGTACACAATTTATTTCATTGAAAACAGAGTTCCGATTTAGGAGAAATCCAAAAAACAACAAAATTGGTCGAAACACAAAGGGGTACCATCACGGAAAATAGTGGATTTTGGTTCCAAAAATATATATTACATGAACATAACTCCCTTAATATATAGCGAGTAAGAATAAAAATAAAACTAATTTCGCTCAAAACAAAGTTATGAGTGATGAGATATTGACAAAACTGCGAAATCGGACGAACCTAAGAAAGTACCATCTCGGAAAAACGTATGTAATATCTGATATACATGAGATAACATCACTCATTTGATACTGAATTTTGAGTAAGAATGTTTAGAAAATATATTTGATCAAGTACGGAAGCATACTAAATTTATTTAATTGAAAACAGAGTTCCGATATAAGAGAAATTAAACATTAACAACATTTGATACTTTACTTTGAGTAAGAATGTTTATAAAAGATATTTGATCTAGTACGGAAGTATTCACAATTTATTTCATCGAAAACAGAGTTCCAATTTAGGAGAAATTCAAACAACAACAAAATTGGTTGAAACTCAAAGGGGTACCATCACGGAAAATAGTGGATTTTGGTTCCAAAAATATATATTACATGAACATAACTCCCTTAATATATAGCGAGTAAGAATAAAAATAAAACTAATTTCACTCAAAACAAAGTTATGAGTGATGAGATATTGACAAAACTGCGAAATCGGACGAACCTAAGAAAGTACCATCTCGGAAAAACGTATGTAATATTTGATATACATGAGATAACATCACTCAGTTGATACTGAATTTTGAGTAAGAATGTTTAGAAAATATATTTGATCAAGTACGGAAGCATACTAAATTTATTTAATTGAAAACAGAGTTCCGATATAAGAGAAATTAAACATTAACAAAATTTTGGTCGAAACTCAAAGGTGTACTATCACGGAAAATAGTGGATTTTGGTTCCAAAAATATATATTACATGAACATTACTCCCTTAATATATAGCGAGTAAGAATAAAAATAAAACTAATTTCACTCAAAACAAAGTTATGAGTGATGAGATATTGACAAAACTACGAAATTGGAGGAACGTAAGAAAGTACCATCTCGGAAAAATATCTGTAATATATGATATACATGAGATAACGATGCTCATTTGATACTGTATTTTGATTAAGAATGTTTAGAAAATATATTTGAACTAGTACGGAAGCATACTAAATTTATTTCATCGAAAACACAGTTCCGATTTAGAAGACATTCAAACAATAACAAAATTGGTCGAAACTCAAAGGGGTACCATCACGGAAAATAGTGGATTTTGTTCCCAAAAATATATATTATATTAACAATGTCGTGAGTGATGAGATATTGACAAAACTACGTAGTCGGACGAACCTAAGAAAGTACCATCTCGTAAATACGTATGTAATATCTTATGTACATGGGATAACGACGCTCATTTGATACTGTATTTTGAGTAAGAATGTTTAGAAAATATATTTGATCTAGTACGTAAGCATACAAAATTTATTTCATCGAAAACGGAGTTCCGATTTAGGAGAAATTCAAAAAAAAAAAAAATTGGTCGAAACTCAAAGGGGTACCATCACAGAAAATGGAGGATTTTGGTTCAAAAAATATATATTATATTAACATTAATCCCCTAATATATAGCGAGTAAGAATCACAATAAAACTAATTTCACTGAAAACAAAGTTGTGAGTGATGGGATATTGACAAAACTACGAAGTCGGACGAACCAAAGAAAGTACCATATCGGAAAAACGTGTGTAATATCTTATATACATGGGATAACGACGGTCATTTGATAATGAATTTTGAGTAAGAATGTTAAAAAAGATATTTGATCTAGTACGGAAGCATACAAAATTTATTTCATCGAAAACGGAGTTCTGATTTAGGAGATATTCAAAAAACAACAAAATTGGTCGAAACTCTAAGAGGTACCATCACGGAAAATAGAGGATTTTGGTTCCAAAATTATATCTTATATTAACATTACTCCCCTAATATATAGCGAGTAAGAATCACAATAAAACTAATTTCACTAAAAACGAAGCTAGCTGTGAGTGATGACATATTGACAAAAGTACGAAGTCCGACGAACCTAAGAAAGTACCATCTCGGAAAAACGTCTGTAATATATGATATACATGGGATAACGACACTCATTTGATACTGTATTTTGATTAAGATTGTTTAGAAAAGATATTTGATCTAGTAGGGAAGTGTACTAAATTTATTTCATCGAAATTAGAGTTCCGATTTAAGAGAAATTCCAACAACAACAAAATTGGTCGAAACTCAATGGGGTTCCGTCATGGAAAATAATGGATTTTGGTTCCAAAAATGTATATTATATGATCATTACTCTCCTAGAATCACAATAAAACTAATTTCAGTGAAAACAATGTTGTGAGTAATGAGATATTGACAAATGTACGTAGTCGGACGAACCTAAGAAAGAAACATCTCGTAAACATGTATGTAATATCTTATATACATGGGATAACAACGCTCATTTGATAATTCATTTTGAGTAAGATTTTTTAGAAAATATATTTGATCTAGTACGTAAGCATACAAAATTTATTTCATCGAAAACGGAGTTCCGATTTAGGAGAAATTCAAAAAAAAAAAATTGGTTGAAACTCAAAGGGGTGTTGGGTATCGATAGTGACAGCCCAATAAGAAAAGGCCTCGAAGGCCCAATAAATATGGAGGGGGTAAACCCATGACACCCGAACCGGATCGGCCCAAGTACAAGCCAAACTTGGCCCACCATCGAGTAATCCAGAATCGAGCCCAAAGTCTATAGAGACGCCAAAGGCTCTCAGACTGCTCGCCATTCTCTACCAAGTCGCGACCTTCCACTGCTCGACATGGGAGTGCTCGCCCCGAAGAGAGCCTTGTCTCTCTCCTCTGGTCCCACTAAACCGTTAATAACAGAGTGGCCAAGATATCCCGCATATCTCGGTCACATATTCACTAAAGATTAGATTTGGTAACTGCAATATCTCGCAGTAACTGCCATATCCCACGATCCGAATCTTCAGCAACTCAATATACATTAAGATATTCAGTTGCCTTTATACGGTTCTATCTCTCTTACCCTATAAATACCCTTGCTTTACATACGTTCTTTACGTTTTGAGTTTTATACACACATATACTCATTTAAGCATCGGAGAGGGACCCAGAGGCACCCCCTCTGTTGCGCTCCCCTACTTGCAGGTTCACCGGAGTTGGAGCTGAAGCGTCATCCCAACCTTGTCTGGCATTCAATTCACTGCCAGATCAGCATTCAGGATTTCACGATCCAACATTTGGCGCCGTCTGTGGGAAACGAGCAATTAAGCCATGAGAACTCGATCCCAAAGCAACCGTCGGAATCAGACTAGGGAGCGATCCTCAGATAGCTCTGATTCCGCCGCCGCTTCACCGCTTCAACAGGAACCTGCCAGCCGAGCAGGAGTTAATGATGTTCCTCTGCGGACAGCCCGAGAACATGTCGGTGATTCAAGACCGACCCCAGCTGCTGATCAAAACGGAGCCCCTGCACCGCAGACAGTCCACATTGCGGGGCAGGATATTAATTTAACCCCCGAGATGGTCTCCTTGCTGGAAGCCATCCTAGGACAGGCGCGCCTCCAAGCCCCTGCTCCTCAGGAAAACAATCCCTCTGCTCCTAAGGAAAATCACCGCCCTGCTGCCACAGGGCCTTCACCTTCAGAAGCGGCCAATCCTAGTCCTGCTGCGCCTCAGGAGGATCAGGAGATGACGTCAGGTCAGCAGTCCTTACCTCCAGCGCACACCAAGGAGCCAGCAGCCGCATATACTGCCAATCCTTCCGGTCCGCCTCCACCCGGAGCCTCTCCCATGTACTGCACTGTGGATCAGATGGATGACCTCCTCAACAAAAGGCTCCAGGAAAGACAGTTGACAGTCATAGCTCCCTTCAAGGAGCAGTCCTCTCATCCATTCACCGACGCGCTCGTTGCTATCAAAATCCCGAAGGATGTGGTCGCTCGGGCCATACCTGAGTATAGCGGTGGAGGAGATCCCACCGTACATGTCAACAAGCATGAGGCCTCCCTTCTGGGTAAGTCAAACGATCCCAATCATTTGGCTTTGCTATTTCCATCTACTCTTTCGGGCTCGGCTTCGTCCTGGTTCTTCGGCCTCCCTGCAGGATCAATCGGAACTTGGGCAGAGTTAAGAAGCAAGTTCCTGGAGAGATATATGGGCGAGCGCCAATTGCTGAAGAGCGTGGTCGCCCTTGACTCGGTCAAACAGCAGCCTGGAGAGTCGCTGTCCAACTTCTACGGGCGTTTTCATCAAAACGTCACAGAATTAGATCGCCGAATCTCGGATGGGGAGATCATTCGAGCATTCTACAGAGGTCTGGATGTGGCCAACAAGGCCTCGAGAAAGCTGCGAAACAGCTATCACGTAAAGGAGATAGAGACATTGGAGGAGTTGGCATCCAGAGCGAAAGGTTTCATAGACCTTGAGCGCGCAAACATCGAGGCTAACCTCCTGACGACCTCGCTAAGGGTAACCCCTGAACCCCGACGCGATGGTAAGAAGGAGGTCAAGAAGGAGAAGAAGGGAAAAGAAAGTAAGCCGCGAGTCGAGTCTCTTCCAGCGCCTCGCCATCCAGAGGTCCCTGAGTACTTCACGCCTTTAAATAGGCAGATCTCAGCGGTACTAGTCGAGATGGAGAGGAGATCCTTGGCGAGGCCACCGATGCCTCGCCGAGGTGGGTTACCCATGGGCAAGGATGTCGAGAGCTATTGCAGATACCACAAGTGCAAGGGCCATAAGACAGACGATTGCAAGATTCTGAAACGAGATATAGAGAGGCTGATTCAGGGGGGAATGTTGAAGGAATTTGTGGCAGGGCGAGACCGAAGTCGAACGCCCCCCAGGAGACATCGTTCACCAGCCCCTGCAGATCAAGCTGAGCCTTCTGGAAGCAAGAGGAGAGTGAATCTGATTGCAGGAGGATTCGGCGCAGGCGGCGAGAGGTCAAACGCCAGAGAGGTCTACGCCACTCAGATCTCTACGGCAGTTCAGTTGGGGAAGCGACCCCGACCTGAAGAAAACATTGTCATCTCATTCTCTGAAGATGATTTGACACATGTCACCACGCCCCACAACGATGCTCTGGTCATTACGGCAGATATTGACGGCTGTGATGTTGCAAGGATTCTGGTCGACGGAGGCAGCTCGACAGACATCCTGTTTCTGGACGCCTTCGAAAAGATGGGCAAATCAAAACGCGACCTGAAGAGGGTCGACTTTCCGCTGATCGGATTTGCGGGAAGGACAACTTATCCACTGGGGGCTATAACCATGCCAGTGATTTTTGGCGAAGGGTGGAAAAGCATCAAGGTGTCGGTCACTTTCCTGGTGGTCGATTCACCTACATCCTACAACGCCATTATAGGGAGAACCACGATCAACCCAAATAAGATTGTGGCCTCCACTGTCCACCAGAAGATGAAGTTCCCTACTCCGAACGGGATTGGAGAAGTGCTCGGAGATCAGCCTTCCTCGCGGCAATGTTATGTGAACTGTTTACGCAGGAAGAACCAAAGGGAGGCGCTCGCCATCGAGACAGAGGCCGATCCCCGCGAGGACTTGGCTCGACCAGCACCCATGGAGGAATTGGAGGAGGTCGAGATCGATGGTCCGGACAAAAAGGTGCGCATTGGGACCACCTTGAAAGAGGATCAGAAGGAGGCCATGACCGCTCTCCTCAAGGAATTCAAAGAGCTCTTTGCCTGGCAGCCGAGCGACATGCCAGGAATCAGCACAGATATTATCTCGCATGAGCTCAGGATAGACCCCTCCATCAAGCCGATCGCCCAAAAGAGAAGATCGTTCGGGACTGATAAACGTTTGGCGATCAGGCAGGAAGTCGGTAGGTTGATTGAAGCTGACTTCGTCAGAGAGGTAAGATTCCAGAGCTGGGTAGCCAACCCAGTTTTGGTCAGGAAATCTAACGGCAAGTGGAGGATGTGCGTCGACTTCCGCGACTTAAACAAGGCTTGCCCCAAAGATTCATATCCCCTTCCAAGAATTGATCAGCTAGTCGATGCTACCTCGGGTCATGAGATGCTGAGCTTCATGGACGTCTATTCAGGCTACAACCAGATCAGAATGCATCCAGACGACGAGGCCCACACTGCTTTCTATGCTGACGGGGACATTCTATGCTACAAGGTGATGCCCTTTGGTCTCATCAATGCCGGGGCAACTTATCAGCGGATGGTGAACCGACTGTTCCAGGACATGCTGGGAAGGAACATGGAGGCCTACGTGGATGATATGCTCGTTAAATCCATCAAAGGCAATCCTCATACCACCGACCTCCGTGAAGCTTTTGAATGCATGAGGAGACACAGCGTTCGCCTGAACCCAGCAAAGTGCGCCTTTGGAGTCAAGTCCGGGAAGTTCCTGGGTTTTATGGTCAGCGAAAGGGGCATTGAAGCAAACCCGGAAAAGCTAAAGGCCATAGAAGAAATGAAGTCACCAACCTGCCATAAGGAAGTCCAATGCCTGAACGGCCGACTAGCTGCTCTTAACCGCTTCCTCTCCAAAGCAAGCGACAAGTCCCTCCCGTTCTTCAAAACCTTGAGGGCCAACCGTAAGTTCGAATGGACGCCAGACTGCGAGGAAGCATTCCAGTCCTTGAAAAGGCATATTCAAACACTCCCAGCTCTGGCAAAACCCGTTCCAGGCGAGCAGCTTTTCCTCTATTTAGGCATTAGCGATGTGGCAGCCAGTGCTGTTTTAATAAGGGAGGAGAATAATGTTCAGAGTCCAGTGTATTTCATTAGCAAAATGTTCAACTCAGCAGAAATAAAATATGTCCAGATTGAGAAGTATCTCTATGCCTTAGTTATTGCTGCTCGGAAGCTGAGACCTTACTTTCATGCGCACGACATCACGGTCCTCACCAATCAACCTCTCAAAAACTTCCTGATGAAGCCAGATTCTTCAGGAAGAATGGTCAAGTGGGCGATCGAGCTCAGCGAGTTCAGGATCAAATTTGCGCCAAAAACGGCCATCAAAGGTCAAGCACTAGCTGATTTCATAGTGGAAAGCACAAGTAACGGTCAAGCGGAGGCAGAAAACAGGCCAAGTCAGTCAGCAAACGACAATCAAATCTGGGAACTCTATACGGATGGGTCTTCATCAAAAGAAGGCTCGGGGGCAGGTTTAATTCTTATTCCTCCTGAGGGCGAGCCTCTGAAATACGCGATCGCCTTGACATTCCCGGCGACCAATAACGAAGCAGAATATGAGGCTCTTATCACTGGACTCAGACTGGCAAAAGGAATGGGTATAACAGCGCTTAAAGTAAAAAGTGATTCAGAACTTATTGTCAATCAGGTTAATGGCGCCTACGAGGCAAAGGGAGAAAAGATGAAGAAATATCTCGGCATCGCCAAAAAACTAGTCGTGGAAATCCCAAATTTCGCGATTGAGTTTATTCCTCGCCAAGAAAACCAGATGGCAGATTCTTTGAGTAAGCTAGCCTTCGGAGGGGCGACAATCCAGGATGTGCAATTTCTGGAAAAGGCCCTATGTTCAGTCCTTGAAAACAGAGCGGAGGTCTTCAACATTCAAGAACAGGTCACCTGGATGACCCCGTTCCAGAATTATTTGAAAGAAGGCATCCTCCCAGAGGACGAAGGCGAATCCACTAGGATTAGAAGACTCGCAGCCAGTTATCTAATCATCGATGGAGAACTCTATAGAAGAGGTTATTCGACGCCTTACTTGAGATGTGTTGCTCTACCCGAAACAGAAAAAGTTCTTCGAGAAGCTCATGAAGGGGCAGCAGCATGTCATGAAGGTGCTCGTTCACTAAGCAGGAAAATATTCAGACTGGGATATTACTGGCCGACCTTGGGAAAAGACGCAGCCGAATTAACACAGAAGTGTGAAATTTGCCAGCAGTTTGCACCACGATCGGGTCGACCATCGACATTATTATCCCCAATGGCGGGTGCCTGGCCCTTCGCTCAATGGGGAATCGATATATTGGGTCCTTTTCCCATTAGCACTGGTCAGCGTACTCACATTATAGTGGCGATCGACTACTTCACTAAGTGGGTAGAGGCGAAAGCTCTAGCTTCGACAACGGAATTCCAAGTTATCAAGTTCATGCAGGTCAACATATTCTCCAGGTTTGGTATTCCCAAAATACTCATCAGCGATAATGGTCCGCAATTCGTTGGAAAGGAATTGAAATGGCTCTGTGAAGAGTATCACATCGACCATCGCTTCAGTTCAGTACATCACCCTCAAACGAATGGGCAAGCTGAAGCAGCCAACAAGGTTGTCTTAGCAGGACTCAAGAAAAGGGTTCGAGCATTCAAAGGGAACTGGGCAGACGAACTGGAAAACGTATTATGGGCCATCAGAACAACGCCTAAGGCGGCCACAGGAGAAACGCCTTTCAGTTTAGTGTACGGATCAGAAGCAGTAGCACCAACTGAATTAGCAGTGCCTACCCACAGAGTCCTACACTTTAACGCGGAGGCAAATGAGATCGAGCGCAGAACTGACCTCGACTTGGCAGAGGAAAAGAGATGGCTCTCGGAAAAAACACAGGCAAAAATGCGCTTGGCGACCGCTCGGTATTTCAACAGAAAAGTTAGCGCTCGCCAATTTTTCGTGGGGGAGATGGTTATGAGAAGGAATGAATTTACAAGGCTGGACAGTAAAAACAAACTTTCAGCCAAATGGGAAGGACCATACAAAGTAGTAGAGATCGCCGCACCAGGATCCTACTATTTGGAAACCACCGAAGGCGAGAGGTTACCCCGTCCATTTAATTCAGAGCATTTAAGAAGATTTTATGCATAGCTTGTAATCAAACGGATTATGTCAATAAAAGAAAGCCATTCCTTCACAAAGCGTGTCCACTCGAAGCAAGCTGAAGCCAAAAAGCCCTGACGCCAAAGTCAGGCCTCAAAAGCCCTAGCAACAAAGCTAGGCCAAAAGCCCTAGCAACAAAGCTAGGCCAAAAGCCCTGACGCCAAAGTCAGGCCTCAAAAGCCCTAGCAACAAAGCTAGGCCAAAAGCCCTAGCAACAAAGCTAGGCCAAAAGCCCTGACGCCAAAGTCAGGCCTCAAAAGCCCTAGCAACAAAGCTAGGCCAAAAAGCCCTAACAACAAAGTTAGGCCAAAAGCCCTAGCAACAAAGCTAGGCCAAAAAGCCCTGTCGCCAAAGACAGGCCAAAAAGCCCTAACAACAAAGTTAGGCCAAAAGCCCTAGCAACAAAGCTAGGCCAAAAGCCCTGACGCCAAAGTCAGGCCTCAAAAGCCCTAGCAACAAAGCTAGGCCAAAAAGCCCTAACAACAAAGTTAGGCCAAAAGCCCTAGCAACAAAGCTAGGCCAAAAAGCCCTGTCGCTAAAGACAGGCCAAAAAGCCCTAACAACAAAGTTAGGCCAAAAGCCCTAGCAACAAAGCTAGGCCAAAAAGCTCTGTCGCCAAAGACAGGCCAAAAGCCCTAACAACAAAGTTAGGCCAAAAGCCCTAGCAACAAAGCTAGGCCAAAAAGCCCTGTCGCCAAAGACAGGCCAAAAGCCCTAACAACAAAGTTAGGCCAAAAAAGTCTTAGTAACAAAACTAGGCCACAAAAGCCCTAACAACAAAGTTAGGCCTCAAAAAACCTGACGCCAAGAGTCAGGCAAAGCCCTGACGCCAAAGTCAGGCCAAAAGACCTAGCAAAATGTTAGGCAAAATGAAAGCCCTGACGCCAAAGTCAGGCCAAAGAAAGTTTAGGCGATCACTATCGATGATAAAGCCTGACAAATTACAAATCCCTTGTTATTAGGCCAACACCTCAAAGGTTTAAACTTCAAAGAAGGTAATATCTCTTTGAACTTAGAAGTTTACGCTTTTAAGTGTCAAAAGTATTATCCTTAGAAAGTTTAACTTATGATTGGTCTACGGCTTTAAGGGTCGACGACATTACAAAGCAAGAAAAAAGTGGAAAGTAATTATGAGTAAGATATTGGATAGCTAAATATGTTCGAAGTCGATTAAAGGCTCAAGAATATAAAAGCATTCAATAGAAAAATCCAAGTCTTCGACAAATAATTACAAACCAAAAACAGAAAATACAAAAATGGCTATCTAAAAAAGATAAATACGGTCGCCAAGGAGTTGGGGACTTCAAGCGTCGGGGTTCTCGGGGGCAAGGGTGCTCTGCTCGCCTTCGGGGGCAGAAGTACTGGGCTCGCCTTCAGGAGCAGCCTCTCCAGCAACAGAGGGCTGCGAAGGACGACTCCGCAGGAAGGTCTTCAAGGAGGCGACTTCCCCAAGAGGAAAGTTGGGATCGACCGCCTGGACCTCATCCACCAGGACTTGGAGAAAATCGGCGATCGCCGACCTCATCTCCTTCAGAGCGCAGTCCTCAAACTCCTCAGAGGCTTTGAATGCCTCAACTACGCTCTGGGGCGAAGGGACGGCTTTCAATTGTGCAGTTAACCGATCCCTCTCCTCCTCCAAGGCAATCCCCCGGGCTACCGCAGCTTCTCTCTGGGCGTCAGCAGCGTCCCTTTGCGCCTCGGCAGCGACCCTACGAGCCTCCGATTCTGCCCCTTGCGCCTAAGCTTCCTTAAGTTCAGCATCTAGGCGAACTCGGACGATCTCTCCCTGATCTAAACACAGGTGAAGAGCGTCAAAGTCCTGAAGAGCGGCAGCGGCTTCAGCCTCCCTCTTCTGGACATCAGCAAGGAGGCGCTGCTCCTTCCTGAGGTATTCCTCTCGGGTATTATCTGCCAAGGCGATCGCTGCATCTGCAGTCGTCTTGATAGTCCCCAATTGCTCAGGAGTGACCCCCGTGCTTCGGTACTGCTCCAGCTCGGCGAGCACACTGGAATACTTGTCGGTGAGCTCCCCGAAGACACGACCAAGAATCACCTCTTCCCGAACGAACTGGCAACAAATATAGAATAAAAGCTGTCAGGACAACAGACAATAAGGGAACGACAAAGAGAGGACTCTACGAAATAAAAGTATGAGATCTTACCAAAGCCACTCGTTCGAAGTGGGACCGAAGGAACCCCTCGATCTGATGAAGTTCCGTGGGAACAATCGAGCGGTCCGCGGGGGGAATTATCCCGTCCAGAAGCCGCATACACATATCCGGGCTGCCCCGGAGGCTCTTCTGGGGAGGGTACCCCTTCTTCATAAGGTCCCCACAGGGGACCCAAGTTTCCCGAGAATTCGCTGATTCAAGCGGCTGAAACAAGCCGGCAAGGGAGCAATGCTCATCCACAGGAGCCCTCGATGAGCTGGAAGCAGCATGCCCCTTCTTCTTGGTCCCAGACTCCTTAGGAGGAGCCATGGGCACAGTAAGAACAGGAGGAGCTAAGGTCAAAACCTTCCCCTTGGCGGCAGAAGGACCCTGGGGAGAAGAAGAAGGGGGCACCGCGTCCAGACCCTTCCCTTTATTAGCGGAAGGACCCCCAGGAGGGGGAGGAGAAGGATGCTGGTCGACTTCCGGACATTCCTCACTCCTGACCTTCTTGGAGGGAGGAGGAGCATGATCCCGGACCATGTCGGTTGAGGACTCCTCTGCAAAACAACAAGACAAAATGTCAAAAACAAAAAACCACAAAGTATGAAGACGTTAAATCTACGAATAACAAAGCAACATACCTGGTTGGCGAGGGTCAGCAGTGGCCGAGGGAAGCACCTCCTCAGACTTCCTCTTGAACGAGCGCCTAGAGGGGGGAGGAGGAGCGTTCAGCAATGCCTGGTCGGAGGACAATCCCGTTGATCCCTGGTCATCAAAGAGACCTATCAGTTTCTGGCTCTTGCTTACAACCTTCCCTACAAGTAATAAAGCAAGATAAGAGTTAGAAAATTACCCAATCATTAAAGATTGGCGTGGCTTGATGAATACCCGCCATCTCAAGGGCATTCTCGGTAGTCTCCGCCACTGAGCGGATGGACTTGAACTGAGATGACCGATGCGACCGGTATAGGTCATCAATAGCGTTTCGATCACTCTCTGATAGCTCCTCGAAGGAAGGAGGGAAATCCTTGTCCGGGATCAACAATTTCCAGGGCACCCCCCCCCCTTATAAAAGAAGTAACACTTCTTATAATTGGAGTTGGTGGTCCGAAAATCGTCGACCAGGCGGACATGGACGTTCCAAACCCATCCCTGAAGGCCTCCCCACTCTGAAAACTTCGGCCAACGGGATTGGAAGTGGTGAAGGTGGTTTGCCCCTGCTGCCAGGCGGAAGAAGCACCGGAACAGGGCCAGTGAATATACCCATTCCTGGCGTAAGCATAGGAACTTGAAACCGACCCACATCCTGAGGGCATTCGGGACAAGCTGTGTGGGGTGAATCCCGTAAAACTGACACAAGGTCTGTAAATCCTCACAGAGAGGAAAACGCAACCCCGCATCGATCTGAGCCGCATAAATGTAAACCTCTCCATCGTGAGGAAAATGCAGACCTAGGCCAGGATATCTAGGAGCATCCTCCACGCTGAAGCCACCGAGCGCCACCACGGTCTTAAAATAAGTCGGCTTCAATTCATTAGGCTTGACGTCTACTTGAACAAATTCAAATATTGCAATGATAAACACAGAAGTGTAAACAGCAGAGGATATTGCCAAAGCAGAGCAATAAAAGGGCGAAAGTTTACCTTTTGGGGAAAAAATAGGCGTGTTCAGCTCGGGCCCGTCCACCACCACAGGAGTGGTTGCAGTCCTGCCCAAATCGGTCTGTTCCTCTACTGAAGGGGGAACGACTTCATCCCTGATGGTCAAAGGGACATCAGCATTTCTGGGCATGTTGGCTTTGTTGGCACCCTTGGGAGCCGTGTGCTTGACTCTCTGGTTGCGAGGAGCCATGGAAATGTTGGAAGAAGGCTGAAGAAGGTTGAGAGAAGAAATGGAAAGGATCGCAATGAAGCTCTGAAAATCCAAGAGAGCGGATAAGCGTAAAAGACAGAATACAGAAACTGACGTTTCCTATATAGACCAAAAGGGGAGAAACCGCCACGAGCAAATCGAAGCGACGCAGAGGAATAATTGCACCCTTTTGGAAAAAACCGAAGCAATGTCAGAATTCCAAGAGACAACGGTTGGCTGGTACAGACAGCTGTCAAGCTACCCTGGGTTTACGGAAAAGTAAATGTCAGGCGTGCCTCAAGTGACCGTTCGATTTCTGGACAACCGTGCAGTTATTAAATGCTAACAAGTCCACTAAGGAGACAAGATGGTCGCCAGCGCACTAATAAAGTTTTAGCAGAAGTACCTCGGGTAGGTAATGATCGCCTAACTAAGAAAGATAGACTTCCATAAGCCTGGGTCACCTCGAGTGATCGCCAAAAGGGAATAAAAGGAAGGATATTCTTTCGGCTTTGAACAGAGAAGAAATTGCTCGCCAAATGAGCTCGAAGTGTCTCAAAGGCACTGGACCATTACCAAAGACGTCACTATCTAAAACCCTACCAGGAAATCAAGCTCGACCGAAGGAACTTCAATCAAGCTTCGGGGGCAAATGTTGGGTATCGATAGTGACAGCCCAATAAGAAAAGGCCTCGAAGGCCCAATAAATATGGAGGGGGTAAACCCATGACACCCGAACCGGATCGGCCCAAGTACAAGCCAAACTTGGCCCACCATCGAGTAATCCATCGAGCCCAAAGTCTATAGAGACGCCAAAGGCTCTCAGACTGCTCGCCATTCTCTACCAAGTCGCGACCTTCCACTGCTCGACATGGGAGTGCTCGCCCCAAAGAGAGCCTTGTCTCTCTCCTCTGGTCCCACTAAACCGTTAATAACAGAGTGGCCAAGATATCCCGCATATCTCGGTCACATATTCACTAAAGATTAGATTTGGTAACTGCAATATCTCGCAGTAACTGCCATATCCCACGATCCGAATCTTCAGCAACTCAATATACATTAAGATATTCAGTTGCCTTTATACGGTTCTATCTCTCTTACCCTATAAATACCCTTGCTTTACATACGTTCTTTACGTTTTGAGTTTTATACACACATATACTCATTTAAGCATCGGAGAGGGACCCAGAGGCACCCCCTCTGTTGCGCTCCCCTACTTGCAGGTTCACCGGAGTTGGAGCTGAAGCGTCATCCCAACCTTGTCTGGCATTCAATTCACTGCCAGATCAGCATTCAGGATTTCACGATCCAACAAGGGGTACCATCACGGAAAATGGAGGATTTTAGTTCAAAAAATATATATTATATTAACATTACTCCCCTAATATATAGCGAGTAAGAATCACAATAAAACTAATTTCACTGAAAACAAAGTTGTGAGTGATGAGATATTGACAAAACTACGAAGTCGGACGAACCTAAGAAAGTACTATATCGGAAAAACGTCTGTAATATCTGATATACATGGGATAACGATGCCTGCTTGATACTGAATTTTGACAAAACTACGTAGTCAGACGAAACTAAGAAAGTACCATCTCGGAAATATGTATGTAATATCTTATATACATGGGATAACGATGCTCATTTGATACTTTATTTTGAGTAAGAATGTTTATAAAATATATTTGATCTAGTACGGAAGCACACTAAATTTATTTCATCGAAAACAGAGTTTTGATATAAGAGAAATTCAAACATTAACAAAATTGGTCGAAACTCAAAGGGTTACTTTCACGGAAAATAGTAGATTTTGGTTCCAAAAATATATATTATATTAACATTAATCCCCTAATATATAGCGAGTAAGAATCACAATAAAACTAATTTTACTGAAAAATATGTTTTGAGTGATGAGATATTGACAAAACTACGTAGTCGGACGAAACTAAGAAAGTACCATCTCGGGAATATGTATGTAATGTCTAATATACATGGGATAACAATGCTCATTTGATACTTTATTTTGAGTAAGAATGTTTATAAAAGATATTTGATTTAGTACGGAAGTATACACAATTTATTTCATCGAAAACAGAGTTCCGATATAGGAGAAATTCAAATAAAAAAAAATTGGTCGAAACACAAAGGTGTACCATCACGGAAAATAGTGGATTTTGGTTCCAAAAATATATATTATATTAACATTACTCTCATAATATATAGCAAGTAAGAATCACAATAAAACTAATTTCACTGAAAACAAAGTTTTGAGTGATGAGATATTGACAAAACTACGAAGACGGACGAACCTAAGAAAGTACCATACCGGAAAAACGTCTGTAATATCTTATATACATGGGATAACGACGCTTATTTAAAAATGAATTTTGAGAAAGAATGTTTATAAAATATATTTGATCTAGTACGTAAGCATATAAAATTTATTTCATCAAAAATGGAGTACCGATTTAGGAGAAATTCAAAAAACAACAAAATTGGTCGAAACTCAAAGGGGATTTTTGTTCGAAAAGTATATATTATATTAACATTACTCCTCGAATATATAGCGAGTAAGAATCAGACTAAAACTAATTTCATTGAAAACAAACTTGTGAGTGATGAGATATTGACAAAACTACGTAGTCGGACGAAACTAAGAAAGTACCATCTCGGGAATATGTATGTAATGTGTTATATACATGGGATAACAATGCTCATTTGATACTTTACTTTGAGTAAGAATGTTTATAAAAGATATTTGATCTAGTACGGAAGTATTCACAATTTATTTCATCGAAAACAGAGTTTCGATGTAGGAAAAATTCAAAAAATAACAAAATTGGTCGAAACACAAAGGGGTACCATCACGGAAAATAGTGGATTTTGGTTCCAAAAATATATATTATATGAACATTACTCCCCTAATATATAGTGAATAAGAATCACAATAAAAGTAATTTCACTGAAAACAAATTTGTGAGTGATGAGATATTGACAAAACTACGAAGTCGGAGGAACCTAAGAAAGTACCATCTCGGAAAAACATCTGTAATATCTGATATACATGAGATAACGACGCTCATTTGATACTGTATTTTGAGTAAGAATGTATAAAAAATATATTTTATCTAGTACAAAAGCATACTAAATTTATTTCATCGAAAACAGAGTTTCGATTTAGGAGAACTTCAAAAAACAACAAAATTGGTTGAAACTCAAAGGGGTACCATCACGGAAAATAGTGGATTTTGGTTCCAAAAATATATATTATATTAACATTACTCTACTAATATATAGCGAGTAAGAATCACAATAAAACTAATTTTACTGAAAACCAAAGTTGTGAGTGATGAGATATTGACAAAACTACGAAGTCGGACGAACCAAAGAAAGTACTATAACGAAAAAATGTATGTAATATTTGATATACATGGGATAACGACGCTCATTTGATACTGAATTTTGAGTAAGAATGTTTAGAAAAGATATTTGATCTAGTACGTAAGCATACAAAATTTATTTCATCGAAAACGGAGTTCCGATTTATGAGAAATTCAAAAAACTACAAAATTGGTCGAAACTCAAAGGGGTACCATCACAGAAAATAGTGGATTTTGGTTACAAAAATATATATTATATTAACATTACTCCCCTATATATAGCGAGTAAGAATCACAATAAAACTAATTTCACTTAAAACAAAGTTTTGAGTGATGAGATATTGACAAAACTACGAAGTCGGACGAACCTAAGAAAGTACCATCTCGGAAAAACGTATGTAATAACTGATATACATGGGATAACATCACTCATTTGATACTTTATTTTGAGTAAGAATGTTTATAAAATATATTTGATCTATTACGGAAGTATACACAATATATTTCATCGAAAACAGAGTTCCGATTTATGAGAAATTCAAAAAATAACAAAATTGGTCGAAACTAAAAGGGGTGTACCATCACGGAAAATAGCGGATTTTGGTTCCAAAAATATATATTATATTAACATTTCTCCCCTAATATATAGAGAGTAAGAATCACAATAAAACTAATTTCACTGAAAACAAAGTTTTGAGTGATGAGATATTGACAAAACTACGAAGACGGACGAACCTAAGAAAGTACCATACCAGAAAAACGTATGTAATATCTTATATACATGGGATAACGGCGCTCATTTAATACTGAATTTTGAGAAAGAATGTTTAGAAAATATATTTGATCTAGTACGTAAGCATACAAAATTTATTTCATCGAAAATGGAGTTCCGATTTAGGAGAAATTCAAAAAACAACAAAATTGGTCGAAACTCAAAGGGGATTTTGGTTCGAAAATTATATATTATATTAACATTACTCCTCTAATATATAGCGAGTAAGAATCAGACTAAAACTAATTTCATTGAAAACAAACTTGTGAGTGATGAGATATTGACAAAACTACGTAGTCGGACGAAACTAAGAAAGTACCATCTCGGGAATATGTATGTAATGTGTTATATACATGGGATAACAATGCTCATTTGATACTTTATTTTGAGTAAGAATGTTTATAAAAGATATTTGATCTAGTACGGAAGTATTCACAATTTATTTCATCGAAAACAGAGTTCCGATTTAGGAGAAATTCAAACAACAACAAAATTGGTTGAAACTCAAAGGGGTACCATCACGGAAAATAGTGGATTTTGGTTCCTAAAATATATATTATATTAACATTACTCCCCTAATATATAGCTAGTAAGAATCACAATCAAACTAATTTGACTTAAACCAAAGTTGTGAGTGATGAGATATTGACAAAACTACGAAGTCGGACAAACCTAAAAAAGTACGATATTGGAAAAACGTCTGTAATATCTGATATACATGGGATAACGACGCTCATTTGATACTGAATTTTGAGTAAGAATGTTTAGAAAAGATATTTGATCTAGTACGTAAGCATACAAAATTTATTTCATCAAAAATGGAGTTCCGATTTAGGAAAAATTCAAAAAACAACAAAATTGATCGAAACTCAAAGGGGATTTTGGTTCGAAAAGTATATATTATATTAACATTACTCCTATAATATATAGCGAGTAAGAATCACAATAAAACTAATTTTACTGAAAACAATGTTGTGAGTGATTAGATATTGACAAAACTATGTAGTCGGACGAACCTAAGAAAGTACCATCTCGGGAATATGTATGTAATGTCTTATATACATGGGATAACGATGCTCATTTGATACTTTATTTTGAGTAAGAATGTTTATAAAAGATATTTGATCTAGTACGGAAGAATAGACAATTTATTTCATCGAAAACAGAGTTCCGATATAGGAGAAATTCAAAAAAAAAAAAAGAATTGGTCGAAACACAAAGGGGTACCCTCACGGAAAATAGTGGATTTTGGTTCCTATATATTATATTAACATTACCCCCCTAATATATAGCGAGTAAGAATCACAATAAAACTAATTTCACTGAAAACAAAGTTTTGAGTGATGAGATATTGACAAAACTACGAAGTCGGACAAACCTAAGAAAGTACCATATCGGAAAAACGTCGGTAATATCTGATTTACATGGGATAACGACGCTCATTTGATACTGTATTTTGAGTAAGAATGTTTAGAAAATATATTTTATCTAGTACAAAAACATACTAAATTTATTTTATCGAAAACAGAGTTTCGATTTAGGAGAACTTCAAAAAACAACAACATTGGTTGAAACTCAAAGGGGTACCATCACGGAAAAGAGTAGATTTTGGTTCCAAATATATATATTATATTAACATTACTACCCTAATATATAGTGAGTAAGAATCACAATCAAACTAATTTCACTTAAACCAAAGTTGTGAGTGATGAGATATTGACAAAACTACAAAGTCGGAGGAACCTAAGAAAGTACCATCTCGGAAAAACATCTGTAATATATGATATACATGAGATAACGACGCTCATTTGATATTGTATTTTGAGTAAGAAAAAATATATTTTATCTAGTACAAAAGCATACTAAATTTATTTCATCGAAAACAGAGATCCGATTTAGGAGAAATTCAAACAACAACAAAATTGGTTGAAACTCAAAGGGGTACCATCACGGAAAATAGTGGATTTGGGTTCCTAAAATATATATTATATTAACATTACTCCCCTAATATATAGCGAGTAAGAATCACAATCAAACTAATTTGACTTAAACCAAAGTTGTGAGTGATGAGATATTGACAAAACTACGAAGTCGGACAAACCTAAAAAAGTACGATATTGGAAAAACGTCTGTAATATCTGATATACATGGGATAACAACGCTCATTTGATACTGAATTTTGAGTAAGAATGTTTAGAAAAGATATTTTATCTAGTACAAAAGCATACTAAATTTATTTCATCGAAAACAGAGTTCCGATTTAGGAGAAATTCAAACAACAACAAAATTGACTGAAACTCAAATATAGGATTTTGGTTCGAAAAATATATATTATATGAACATTACTCCCCTAATATATAGCGAGTAAGAATCACAATAAAACTAATTTCACTTAAAATAAAGTTGTGAGTGATGAGATATTGACAAAACTACGTAGTCGGACGAACCTAAGAAAGTACCATCTCGGAAATACGTATGTAATATCTTATATATATGGTATAACGACGCTCATTTGATACTGAATTTTGAGTAAGAATGTTTAGAAAAGATATTTGATCTAGTACGTAAGCATACAAAATTTATTTCATCGAAAACGGAGTTCCCATTTAGGAGAAATTCAAAAAACAACAAAATTGGTTGAAACTCAAAGGGGTACCATCACAGAAAATTGAGGATTTTGGTTCGAAAAATATATATTATATTAACATTAGTCCCCTAATATATAGCGAGTAAGAATCACAATAAAACTACTTTCACTGAAAACAAAGTTGTGAGTGATGAGATATTGACAAAACTACGAAGTCGTAGGAACCTAAAAAAGTACCATTTCATAAAAACATCTGTAATATCTGATATACATGAGATAACGACGCTCATTTGATACTGTATTTTGAGTAAGAATGTTTAGAAAATAATTTTAGTTTAGTTGATACATGCAAATTAAGTTTAATTTTACATTAATAATATTTGTATGAAGTACTCAATACTTGTACTATTCTTTTATTATCCTAGGAGTTAGGTTGATCATGTTCTCGTAAGACCTCACACATGACCAACGAAGACAACGTGCATGCGCGTAGCCCGTGCTAGGGTATAGTGTTTTTAAAAACTAACTATATTTTAGTATTTGTTTTTATTTTGAGTTATATTTCGATAAAAAAAAATCCTAATTTCATCCCTAAACTTTTACTTCCGTTAAATTTCATCATTGAATTTCTACATTCTCCTCTAAGTTCATCCTTTCATTAATTTTGGATTAACATTGTACTATACAAATTCAAGCTACATCTGGCCTCTCATTCCACGTCTCATCTAACAACATTCATCCGCAGAATTCATTGCTTCTGTCTTCGGTTCTTCAGTTCTTCTCAATTGGGTTATTCGGTTCTTTCTTCTTCTCACTTCTCTTCGCGCTCAAACTTCTCCAGACCTAATAACCAGCTGATGTTAAGTAGACAAGCTGTTTAGGGTAGATTCGGAACTTCAAAATACAACTACATCACGTGACAAGCACATGTGACTACTTAACGGAAAGAAATAACGGCAGTTAGGTGATAGTAACGGTTCAGTCACATGTGTCAACATAAGTAACGGTTGAACTCAAGTTTGAACGTTTCAGTCACATTGTCAAACATAATTAACGATTGAGGTAATTAACCCCTCATTAATTCATCAACTAACGGAAGAACGGAATTGCTGATAATACATGAATTTGTGGATGAGATTGAATGGAATCAAAATTTGAGGATGAAATTAACAATTCGTTTAATCTAGTGGCCTTGTTATTCCACCCCAAAAAAAGCATTTCAAGATCACATGCATTGTCTTGTACGGTCTCTCTCAATCCTCATCGAGACCTCCGCCTTCCATCACATTATTAACCGCTCTACTTCCACGAAGACAATTCATCGTCATTTTCTTCCTCTTCTTCTTCTTCTTCTGTCACAGTCAGAGCTACCGAGAAAATGGGTTTGCAGGTTCGGTTTCCATATCCATCTCTCTTTGTTGATGCTCTTCATTACTTTATCTGCACGTAATCGCTGGAGATTGCTCTGCATCTTCTCTGTTACCAGTCCAAATCTGGTTCTTTCTGGGTGGAATTCTGAATGATTATGTAATACCCCTCATCGTATGTATCTATCTCATTTAATCATGCATCCATTGAGCTTATCAAACAGTTTTACTGATCCAGTCTTATTTACACGGTACCACATCGGAAAGACATGAAATTGAAATCAGGTTTCGTTTTTTTGCTCTAAATTTCATGCTTTTGTGATAAGTTCTTCTCCATGATGCCAAATTTTACTCTTGCTAGAAAACCCTAGGAAGTTACCTTTTTAGAGTAGCATGATCTGTATGTATTGCGAACTGTTTTAGCAATTTCGTTTCCCTGAAATATTTGTATTTTTTTTTCAGACAGTAACAATCAGTTTTTTGCTTTGTTTTTTAATCATTTCGTTTTCTTTATTGATACGTAGGAGGAGTTTGAGGAGTATGCTGAGAAGGCCAAGAACTTGCCTGAGAACACCACCAACGAAAACAAGCTCATTCTCTATGGTCTCTACAAGCAAGCCACTGTCGGCCCAGTCAACACCAGTCAGTATCCAAACCTCAACCTTGTGTGATAATCCTCATTACTGTCTCAGCATGTCTCTGTACAGATCTAAAAAGAGTATGAAATTTTGAGATCAACCCCCACAGTAAAAAAAGTGGAAGGATGTGATTATAAACGGTTTAAAAAAATAGTTACTTTCTTATAAAATTGATGTGTAATGTTGTTCTTTTTTACATTAAATCGCGTTCTTCAACTTATTTTGAAGGTCGTCCTGGGATGTTCAATATGAGGGACAGGGCAAAGTGGGATGCATGGAAGGCTGTTGAAGGTATTATGGTGTGAAATATCAGTGACCACTTTATAATAGGGTTTATCATGGTCGGGCCGGGCCGGTCTTGGAGGTAGGGACCGATACCGAAATTTCGGTCTTGACATTTGGAGGACCGGGACCGACTTTGGCCAAAAAAATCTGTCTGAGTCGGTCTTGCTTGACTCGGGCCGGTCTCAGTATTGAACCGGTTTTTTTGGTAAAAAAAATCAACTAAATTGGCCAAAAAAATCACCGAAATTTTGGTCTTGTACCCGCTCGCTTCTCGTCTTTCATCACACTTCCCTTATGGAACTAATCCAAGGGTTTTTGAATGCTTCAAGGTCATGAATTATTAGTGCTTCCAAAAGTTACACCATGAATTTCTAGGGTTTTATTCAAGGTCGGTCCGGTCCGGTCCTAGTCGGGCTTTGGGGGAAAAAACTCAAGACCGAGCCCAACCTTGAAGGAAAAAAACCGCTCGCTCAGTCCTAGTCGGGCCGGTCTTGTCAGGAATTCGGTCCAACCAGTCTTTTTTTATCACCCTACTTTATAAGATTCTAGAAGTTTGAAAGACTAAAGGTATGATTTAGTATTATGATATCTTCAACCCTGTGATGATAGGGAAATCGAAGGAGGAAGCCATGGGTGATTACGTTACCAAGGTGAAGCAGCTGCTCGAGGAAGCTGCACCTGCATCTGCTTGATGAACTTCATGCTTGTTGCGATCTGTTAAGTTTCATCAAGGTTTAAAAGTTTTATTCTGATAAATGTATCGCGATTGGGATTCGGACACACCTAATAACATATAACCACTTAATGAATAAATTCTGGGACTGATTTGAGGTTGTTTTTCAGTTGAAGAACATGTTTATGACTTGTTATACAATGTGGCAGTAGTAGTAGTAAGTACAATTTGATGCATCTGCAGAACAATGAAACCCCAGAAATTAGCAACTTGATTCCTGCTTTTTAAGAGGATATGAGTTCGAGCAGTTCTTCCAGTTAAGAGTATGAAATTGACACAATCCATATTCAATGCGAAAGCTAAGTAAAAATCCAGAAAACTGAAGTTTTCATAAACTCTGCCACATATAAATAGGTGTATTGAATCTGTAACATCATCAGGACGAAACGCAAATAACTATAAAATAGTAAACTTTAAGCAGCCAAGCTCTTGGACGCGATCTCATAAACATTTTCGGACAGTCCATTGACAGACATGATTATCTCTAGCTGTGCCTGAAGAACAAAAAACAGCAGCCTTTCTCATTGAAAACCGAAACACAAACAGATGAAGTCGGTTTTATGAAAAATGTTGTGGGTCAAATGCGTTACCTTTGCAAGATTTTGCCTTGTTTCGTCGTAGCGTTTCCATCTTGAGAAGGCAGATACCATTCTTGAAGCGACCTGATTTTCATAGGTGACAAGAATACGGAATTAGATACATCTATTTCTATATATATATATGAAAGACTGACTCATATACGAGCCACATCACCGACCTGAGGGTTAATCTTGTCTAGTTGGGCCACAATTTCGCCCAAAAACTTGTAGCCGGAACCATCCTTGGAGTGGAAGTTAACAGGGGAACTACAGAATCCTCCAATCAGAGAGTAAACCTAGTAATTTCAACAAAATAAAGAATGGAGGGAGTGATTTAGGAACAAAGGAACGTCTGATAATTGGTGATGCAGTTTTGAAAGTTATTAAGAAAAAAAATCACCTTGTTTGGATTGCGCAGATCAAATGCGGGATGATTTAGGAGGTTCCGAACATTTTCAACATTTCCAGGGACGTCGGACATTGCTTGGAGTGCAAACCACTTATTCACCACCTAAAAACATTGCGAAGATATCAATTTATTTTCAAAAGCAAGAACATATATGGGCTTCCATAAACAAAAATGTAAATCGGAAATAAACCATTCCCCCACTCACTTACCTTCTATATTGCTGCATATAGTGAAAAAGAACAATGTAAAGTTACACTCTTACCCCTAACCGAGTTAAACCAGTTCCCTAATCTCATATTCCTTTAAATGTTGAATAAAAGAGATTCAAATGTGCCTTCAAAGCTGTCTAGAACTAGACCAAATACCATTCATTCAATCACCTTCCACAATGAGAGAGAATACCACGAGAGATTACCAAGAAGTCATGTTGCCACTTGTTGTAGAAGTCAGCCAAGACATCATCACGAGCTTTTCCAGGAGTCTGGGCGATTGCAGCCATAGCAGCAAACTGTTCAGTCATATTTGTTGCGTTCTTATACTCGTTAAGTGCCAGCTCAGTAGACTCTGGGTCACCAAGTGACGCCACATATACTACAAGGAAGACCGCAGCAGCAGTTCATAAGTTTTTTACCCAAATTATACAAAAAAATTAATTCAAAGCAAAACAAAACACGAGAAAAATAAAAATTAAGAAATAGAAATTAGAAAGAAAATCCAAGAAATGTACCCAAGGCAGTATTTTTCAACGCCCTCCTTGCCAAATTAGCATGGTCAAACACATACTCTCCAGAACTCTTGTTGTTTTCAATCTACAAGTTCAAAGTAAGAACGTAATGAATCACAGACATTTTTATTTGGGTTTTTTAAAAGTTAAGACTAAGACATTCCATTTCGTAAAAACCATTCATGCATAGAAAACTTCCATAATTAACATTAGCTCAAATACTTCAATCTTCTTCCATTTCTTTAAATTATATATAATATAACATTACCGTGCTTAATAACTCAGCCTTTAATTCTTGAGCGAGTTGCTTCTTCATGAAAGTTCGAACACTATGTACTGCATCAGGATCTGCAACCGTCATCATGTCCATGATTTCCCCCTCACCAGGTAAAGTGATTGCTTTTGCAATAAATTCCTAGATATTGACAATTACGAGAATTAAATAATGAAATACTAGGCCACAAAACAAACCCAACTTTGCACACACAAAAAATAATATCGTACTTTGTCTAAACTTGGATCAGAAAGGATGCTTCGGAGTCCATGTACAAAATTTGGGTTCAAAACCAGAGGCTTGTTTTGCTGGAAATCAGCCACTAAGCTTAGCATAAGTTTCCTACCGAGCACCTGCCCAGACTCCCAACTAAAGAAAAACAAGCAATAAGGTAAATAACGTTTATTAACATATTCTTCATTATTAAGAGGACAAAAGAAAGAAAAGCACAGTGATGTTTTAGAATGACAAACCGTGTGAATTCATCAGGATCATGAGCTAGGAGGAAGAAAAGATCGCTATCAGTGAGATCTGTCTCTAGCCGAATTGGAGCACTAAAACCACGTAATATAGAAGGAATTGGCTTCTCTTTGACATCAGCAAATACAAATTCTTCTTCTTTCTGCTCAATGTAACAGCATTAACAATCTTCAGTTGTAGCTAAGTAACAAGCAACAGTTCCACTAAATCAAGAAAAGTGGTATCTCAGTCAACCTTGGTCACACGAAGAACGGTAGAGTAGACAGGCTCTCCATTGCTAGCAAGAGACTGCAAGGTGCCATCATGATAAATAGCAGAGATGGGCATTTCCTTGCCGCTCGAGTCCAACAAGCCAATTGCCACAGGAATGAACATGGGTTCTTTTACTGGCTGCCCTGGTGTTGGCGGTACCTCTTGACTACAAATTGGATTAGATGACAAAGTGAAATAAGTAATAGTTCGGTAAAAATTCAATTGATTGTAAGTGGAAGGACTAAATTCACTTCAAGTTCCCTTATAGAGAGTGGATTTTCTCTATCCTCCAATTTGGGAGGATTTGAAGGGAAAGGTATGAAAGTAATGAAATTATTATCTTGTTATCTTTTTTGTATTACTACATAACCAGTAGAAGTAATTTGGTATATTCACAGTCTCACATTCACTTTCCTTTAGTGAAACTAGCAAAACAAAACAAAAGCAACAGTGAACTTTTAACATGCATTACCTGAACTTCAAGGAGAAAGTTTGAGAATCAGCACTGTAGGACGAAGTTACTTTCACTGAAGGTGTTCCGGCTTGTGAGTACCTACACATTTCCATATTGTTGACTGTAAATCAGTAAATCTGAAATAAAGAAACAAACACACGACTTTGTATACAGGTGATTTCATACCATAACAAGAAATTGGCAAAATCAGCACCATTTGCGTCTCGCATTGCAGCATAGAAATTTTCACAAGTTACAGCTTGCCCATCATGTCTCTGAAAGTAAAGATCCATACCCTGCAATGTAGAGTATTGACTTTAGCAGGACAACTTTGTATGCAGAGAAGATTGGACTATTTCCACTTATTGGCATGAATCTTAGAGATCATATTCCAACTATTACCCTGCGGAACCCTTGGCTTCCCAGCAAAGTTTTGTACATCCTCACAACTTCGGCTCCCTGCAAATGCCAGTAGTACCGAATCAGAAACCCACAATGTTTATCTTAGACACAACTACATTAGTGGGTCTATCTAGTTGAGGAAAAAGACCAACCTTCTCATACACCTGCAACACATCAGAAGAAAAGAACAAAATTAATATAAAAAATAATGTATAGAGACCAAAATGATTGAAGAACCAAGTGTATGACACGACAGGAAACATACCGTAACTGCACGTTGAAGAGATCATATCAAATATCATTGCAAAAAAATAAAGGCAAACGTTAAACAAAAATCTCGATCAGAAGAGGAAAAATAATGGCTTAGGAGCTAGCACTCTAAGAGATTAACAGTAGAAACTTACCTGTGTAGAAGTTGTCCATCTGTCAAAACAAATATATATTAGGTAATAGCATTTAGAGGAAAAAGGAAAACCTTTACGAATAAAGGTAAGCTGAAATTATTATATTTGATAACTACCTTGATATAAGAATGTGGCCTGACAGGGTGAGCCATTGGACCACCATCCTGATAAAATATGTATTTATATAATGATAACGACATTACCAAAAGAGCGCAGAATCCTTACAAATGAAATCTACATAATGAAAGAGAATTAAAGAATGAATAAGAACCTGAGGGAACTGATAGCTTCGAAGCTTTGAAACATCAGAAATTCTTTTCACAGTTCTGCTCCCCATGTCAGAAGAAAATTCCTATATTATACAGAATTGCTACGTTAAATGAATAAAGACTACTGATACCAAAAGGATAGTTTAAACGATACAAACCAATCATACCTGGTCACGGAAAACCGTGAGTCCTTCCTTTAGACTGAGTTGAAACCAATCACGGCATGTAACTCTGCAGTTCAATGTAGCTAGTTATTATAAATGACTTACCTTGACACATAGATTTTGAAAAGAAGCACAGATATAGTAATTCAAGAAGAGATAGAGGAGGATGGATAAGAGAATAAAGAGAAGTTTCATATCCAGGCGACCTGTTTCCAGTCCAATTGTGGAAATACTGCACCAAGAAAAAAACAGTATCACCTCTGAAACAAATTAAGTAGAGTATCAAAAAGCAGAGAATCCAAAACTACTCTGAACAGGCAAGGAACACACCTCATGACCAATAACTCCCAGAATTGCAGCATAATCGGCATCTGAAGCGGTCTCAGGAGATGCAAGGACAAGCTTCGAATTGAAAATCTGCAGAAGAAAAAATCAGGAACAAGAACATGAAGAAAAAAAATGATGTTGATAATGGAAAAGAAAGGTAAATTACATTCAGACTCTTGTTCTCCATGGCTCCCCTGATCAGCAAACAAAAAGAAAATTATAGGTTAATAGAAAAAAAAAAAATATATATATATATATGCTGCATTCAGGACAATAACAACAATAGAATATAATAGTGTGTATATTTGGTAATATTGGACTTACATATTAAAATCTGGAACAGCTACAATGTTGAAGAGATCCAAATCATACTCGAGGCCAAAAACCTATCACATATGAGCACCAAAAGAGACAAATAAAAATAATATTATTATTGCAATTACACATTTAAATTCCTCCGAGCAATATTCTAAATGAAAGGAATACACTCAAAAATAGATAGAAACCCACATCTTCATCCCACTTCATGGCAGCTTTAAGAGAATACATGGCATGTTCAGTCTTAGGCAGGTCTTGTGCAGGGGTCCAGATTCTAAGGGACACCTTGCGTCCAGAACGAGTGATAAATGTGTCATCTCTGCTTTGTAACTGCCCCGCAACCAATGCAAACAAATAGCATGGTTTCTTGAAGGGATCCTCCCAAAGGACATAATGTTTACCTCTCTGATATACCAATATAAATAATAAGTTGATAGAGTGTAAACTAAAGATCTTAATCTTTCTTTATCTGCATGATGGTGAAATTCAAATCACCTCAAGCTCTCCTTGTTCTATAAGATTTCCATTCGAAAGCAGCACTGGGTATAAAGACTTATCAGCTTCTACACGGACAGTGTATTTTGCCATAATATCAGGACGGTCCTGTTTGTAAGAAGGATTATCAGTCATGCTGAGAATTATTATTTGATTAAGTAAACTACTCGAACTGCTTTATTTTATTTCTTTATAGTGTCTAACCTGATAGTATGTAATTTTCCTGAAACCCTCTGCTTCACATTGGGTGCAAAAGTTCCCAGATGTTTTGTAAAGGCCCTGAAGGTTACATCAGATGCAAACTAAGAATAGAGAAGAAAGTGACAACCAAAACAGATCTTGGAAAAAGATACAGTATCGATCGATAAAAGTTTGACCTCCAAAGAAGTATTCTTCTGGGGATATATCTCGGTGGTAATTTCAAGAGTGAACGGTCCAGCTGGTAGAGATGGAAGAGTCAATCGACGTGCATCTGAATGGTAATCTCCTTCCTAAAAAGAAAATATTTGTCATTAAGATAGCCAATACAGTTTGCAAGCTTTTTGCTAACCATATCATTCAAATTAGGACTGATTCTCATTCAAATATTATATACCTTTAGCACTTTGCCATTGACCTTGATTGAAAGGAGCTTCAGATCAACTCCATCCAAAACAAGTGGAGCGGAAGAACCTGATTCTTAAATTGTTAGCAATACTCCAAGACGGAAAAAATAAATCTCATACAGCACATTTATTGTATAATAATATCAAGTTGTTTACACGCAGATAATAGTACTACCTTCAACCCTGGGGATAACAGTTATCTTTGAGTCAACAATTGTGTTCTCTTCACCAAGTGAAAATTTCAGCTCCACCTGAAGTAGCAGTTCCGTCATTCACATGGTTAAATAAGTGATGGCATGGAAATTTTCAATCCAACAATCTTTATGTACTAAGGTTAAGGCATATATACCGTGTCAAAATAGTAATCAGGCAACTTGTAGTCCTTCAGGAAGATTTCTTTCGGGGCATCCATTTTGGACTCTTTCTGTAAGGATTCTGTGGCGACAGAACAAATCAACCTTTTCTTGGCTTGTTTGCTACTCTAAATCCACAAATATTGCAAAAGAACATCAGCAAGAAAATCGTCAGCTAATTTTGACAAAATATGGAACTACGAGATGCACATATACACTGAAAGTGGAGAGCAACGAATTTTTTTAGTACAACTTACAACTAAAGAAGGATATAATATCCCACAATTGCTCCTATATGTCACCTACAGAACAGTTTGGTTGTTATGTTAACACATTTAGATATATCATGGGAAGTGAATATATAGACTGATATGCACCTCTGAATGAAGCAAAGGCCTGTGTCTTATGAAGTTTCTAGCTGATGTCGAACAAGTAACAACAACAGAAGATCGAACCTACCAAAACACAAAACAGAAACATCTTATAAGATTCTGGTATAACTAATCATTGATAGTGAAAATGAAATCCAAAGTAAACAATTTGGTAACAGAACGCACTACAACTGAGCTATAATGGTAATTTAATTAAACTGTTATATATTACCAAAAAGCAACTTCTAATAATAATAGCCTTAAGCAAGTTGGGTAACTCCCAGAATATATATATTTCATACATACATACACGTAAAAAATAGCTCGACAATTATGTTAGACATTTCATCGAACACTCGACGAGCAGCTTTATCCTCACTGTGGAGACTATATACCCTATAGTACCCAGAATCTCTGATCTAATCATAAGAAGTGAATAAGTAAAGAGTTGAAGTACAGGAGAGAGGGAGATCAAGCCGAAGAGATTTGTATTCGCCAAAGTTGAGCCTTTGTATGGCAGAATCAATCGAGACATTCATTCAAATAGAAAACACTCAATATCAGAACCAATCTCAAGATTCTCAGCGAGACAAACGCAAGAGAGAAGAAGCAGCAGAGAATTACCCCGTCACTGGGTAAGCTTTATATGTGGATGGATATATGGATAACTCAGATTATGGACTAGAAAAAACAGGAAAATAAAATAATCGGTAATTACGACTGAACTGTCCACTGAAATGACAAATCAAGCATCAATGGCATGGCAAGATCGGGTGTGGAATTGAGCTCAGTCGCTTTACCTGGTTATGATCGATGCTGCTCTGATGAAAGAAACGGAACACGGAATTACTCAAAAATCTAGGACGATACAAAAATATAGTGCCCCACCAAGGAAGATTTATAGTTCGATACAAAAATATAGTGCCCCACCAAGGAAGATTTATAGTTCTCTTTTTTCTGTACTTTCTTACATTTGGTATTTTTATAATACTAAATGTATTATAAAAAAATATAGTGCCCCACCAAGGAAGATTTATAGTTCGATACAAAAATATAGTGCCCCACCAAGGAAGATTTATAGTTCTCTACTTCTCTTTTTTCTTTTCTTTTTTACATTTAGTATTTTTATAATTATTATAAGTGTTAATTACCAAAAAAACAAACACAATTTTGAACGAAAACCAAAAAATAAACTAAACTTTGTTTTTTATCAAAAGATAAGCTGAACTTCAGTAATTGAGCAATAAGGAACCCCAGTTCAAATATCTGTTAATTATGAACGAAATTTTGAATAGTAAATGGAATTATGAAGTAGATTACCGTTATACCCTTCATAGTTCATGCGGGATTCGCCTTCCGCAGCGGAATTTGACTTCTAGGATAGAGGTGTCCGCTTCAATTCTTCGATGGAGGAGATGGATGATCTGTTAGAAGGAAGTTGAAAGAGTATAACGGTAATCTATTTCATAATTCCGTTTACTATTCAAAATTATGTCCGTAATTAATAAATATTTGAACTGAGTTTCCTGATTGCTTAATTACTGAACTTCAGTTTGCTTTTTGCTCCAAAACAAAGTTTAGTTTGTTTTTTGATTTTCGGTCAGAGTTAGGTTTGTTTTTTTGTAATTAACCTTTATTATAATATACTTACATTACATACCTTGTGAAGATCAATATTTAATTTTTAATAATTATCCTTACCATCTTTATTCTTTTTATAGTAAATAGATTTTTCACTTTTCAGGCGTTTTTCTTCTGCTATTTAACGAAGACTTTAAGATTTATTGGAAAACCTTATTATTTAAAAACAAACAAATCTTTTTAGATCCTCTATTTTTTTATTTATTATAAATATTAGTAAAACAAAAATATCTTACTTCCACATATATTAGAGCTATCCATTTTTATGCACTACAAACAAATATTCGTGAAAATATATAACAAAATGACATGATAGTACGAACATGACAAATTGACAATGCAATATAATTATCATTATTTATCGTGTTGGTGTTTAGTCATCACAACACACGCATAATAAAATTATTATGTTAAGTATGATTTCTTAGACTTTTATGGATATTTTTATTTAATAATTTTTAAAATTCTAACTAATTGGATATGTTTTAAAATTTATCAATTATACATAAAGCACTGTAAATATAGTGTCTGAATTTAAGGTTGTCATTATAAAAATTTAATTATTTTTATATTTTCTCATAAAATTCACATATAAACATATAATTGACTATTTTATTGGCTATCGCAACACGGTATGAATAAGTAAGTTAAATTATATGTTATGTTTGTAAACATAAGACAATAAACTTATTACACCTATTCAATTTTAATAGGTCTAACACAATATAAAAAAATTGATACAACACCATTAATAACAATTTGAGTTGTGGCCCAAATTAAGTTATACAATAAAGATCTTTATGGGCCTAGTTATATGATGTCATTTGAAATTGAAATCCACATAACTAGCATTTGGCAGTCAAAGTCAATGTACCTTTTGATATTATATCAAAATAGACAGGTCCATTTTTAAAATGTTCAACCTAAGTAGCTTAATCGGCACTAATCTAAATTAGACGATAATTAACTAACCAGCATGTCTTAATATGTTTGGAGATGTGTATAAGTCAAATTGCACTCAAACTACTTTATTTTTCATGAATTGGTTCGACCCCAAACCGATTCAGAACTGAACTGGTATAGTTTTAATAAAATCAATATTTTTTGTCACTAACAGAACTGATTTTGTTTAGTGAAAAAAATTGATCTGGTTCGAACCGGTTTTGAATCGGTTCGAACTAGCTTGATCTGATTTTTTTAATAACAATTTTGGTTAGGATATAATCAGGTTCAAATCTACACTGAACCTACTTAAAATCATGTCAATCGCACTGAACTAACTTAACAAACACTGAACCAACTAAAAAGCACACTGAACCGACTGAAAATCGGTTCCACAACCAACTGAAATCATGTCCAACATAACATACGAGAGTCCAATACATCTCTATGTTTGGTTTATTGAAAACATCTCTAGGTTTGGTTTAACTTCAGACTGGTTTGGTTTAGTTTGCTTCAAACCGGTTATAAAATTATATAGGTTTTATAGTGGTTTGATTTAAATTTAAGTATAAACCAGTATAAAAAAATGGGTTAATTCAAAATGAATTGAAACTACTATTTTGAACTGGTATAGTTGAAGTTTAAAAAATTGATCTGATTTTGAAATTAATTTGTTTGAAACGACTCAAACCAAAACCAAATTAGTTCGATCGAACCGATTTAAATGAACAAGCCTAAAACTACAAAATAATAAATATACTCCCGCATAATAATTTATTTAAAATAATTTTAAAAAACAGAAATAAATAAATAATGTCGTCAGGTTTCTGATAATGGTACTCATTATGAGTGAAGAAGAAGAATATGAACTTAGCTAGAGCAGTGTGTCTATGACTCTCCAATCCACGCTTTCCAGGTGTATACTATCATATATTTGCATAGAAACAATAAAAGATAATTAAAAAAATTAAATAAAAGACATAGAAAAATACCTTTCTTTTTTTTATTCCAACGAAAAAGACTCAGTACATGCACTTTTTGACCTGTTACTATTATAGCTTCTTCGAATATTCAAATGTGTCTTTTGCTGATTCATCCAAAAATTTTAAAATTAATTACCAAATTAGCACTTATATTTTTTAAAATACAAAACTAACACTACATTTGTCTTTAATTGACGCATAGTTATAAATAGAAGCCGTGAATCTTGAAGCTGAATTCATACGATACGATGAAAGAAGATTCGGTTCCCTCTGTAGATCGGGGATTGACAGGTGTCAAATTGTGAGACAATGATTGGGAAGAAGGATCATGTCGATGAGTGGATCAGAGCCGTCCAATTGAGGTGAGCTCACATGACTGCATGTGCTTTTCCTCAGTACCACCAAATGAGTGTTTTGGACTGTTGTTACTGCCAACGGCCCATTGAACTTCGACTAGTATATCATCCCCTATATAAAAGTCAACTAAAAGGTCAGATATACGTCTACTATTGTCTCTCATCGTGCACATTGTCTTTTAAAATACCTTTTAAATGTTTAAATACCTGCAAAAAGGGATAGTGATTTATTTGAAGTTTAAGTTAGTTCGGTATTGAAAGGTATATTATGTACGAAGTAAGATTGAGTGTATGTATCATAAAAAGATATATATGGAAAATCGTTGTTTATAATCATATGTTCTACTTGTTCAATCTTAGTAAGGTTGTGCTTGTTGGGATAGTTGTTGATTTTGACTAATCATGTCGTTATTTCGCACGTACCTCTTATTTTTCGGGTAACCGTATCAGTGTTTTGCAGGTAGGTCTCTTTCTGATGGGACAACCGGACAATACTTTATTTGTTTTGATCTGTACATTTTGTTATTGGATATTACGTGTTTTGTTTGAATGTAGTTAGTGTTTGGTATCAATAGTGACGACTTAATACGACATAAAACTCACAAGACCTTCTCGCCCCAATGTAACTTTAGAGGGGGTAGACCCAAACGTTTTAAGATTGAGTTGACCCACACTTAGGGTAAGCTGAATCCATAAAGCGATCCAGTATCAAGCCTGGAGCCAAATTGGTCGCCAAAAACCCTAATGGTCGTCAAGACCACAGTCAAATCCTTTCTGGTGCTCGTCATGAAAGTGCTCACCAATAGAGTCCAACCTCTCATCCCTGGTCCTACAAGCGATTCTGAATATACAACAATATTGTCCCGCATATCTCAGACGCATATTTTGCAAAGATTCTATAAGTCAACTGCAATATTACATGATAACCGTAATATGCGCTATCCTTATAACCACAACTGCAATATTACATGATAACCGTAATATGCGCTATCCTTATAACCACAACGACAAATATACTAAGATATTCAGTTACCAAAAACAGTTTGGTCTTCCATCCCTATAAATACTTATGTTTTACATACATTAAAGACATTCTGAGTTCATACAACACAAGTATACTTATTTAAGTATCGAAGTGAGAATTAGAGGAATCTCATTTGTTGTATTCCCTTGATTGCAGGTTCATTGGAGCTCCGACGAGAGTTCGTGATCACCCTCCAATCAACATTCAGGCAGCGCATGTCTTGTCCCAAAGTTAGCGGAGGACGGAGGGGAAGCCACACGGATCGGGTCTTGACTTTAGTGAGTCCAAGTAATTAAGTTGGTCCTGATTATGCTTAAGTTGTCGATTCTGGTAGGGATTGCCCTCGACGCTAGGTGCCCTATATATATATAATAGAAATAAAAAGGAACAATGTGGACTCTATCAAATGATGGCTTTTCAAAATAATAAAAGCTCAACATGCTTAGCACTCAAAAACAGAGGATGCAATAACATTAGGTCCTGACTATTTCATGAACTAACTATGCATTGCTTTGCTAATTGAATAACGACAAAAAATGTGGTCAAAATGGAATTTACTCATGTTAAGAATTCATTAAAAAAAACATAAGATACAAATAAATAATTTAATATTTTAAAAATAATAATGGGTAAATCTCTCTCATTTTCTATGATGGGCTCAATTATACCTAAAATATCTAAAATATATACTTGTGTCCCCATTTAGGCGATTTATCATCAATTCCATCTAGTGATGACACGATTAATTAATTTTTCAACCTTATTCAAGAGAATATATAATTTTCTATATATAAATTAATTTGGTTAGAATCGTATATATTTGTGACAAATAAGCTTTTGAATACACTTTCTCACTCCTAATGTCATAATAATTAATTTTAATTAGTTTATGTCAAACATACAAATCTCACTTCTAAGTTCTAAGTGTCATGTCATGTAAATCACTTTAAAATTCTCCAAACTTTCTCATTCACTCTCAACATAAGTTACATAATCTTAACATTTTTTGTTTATTTTTACATGTATTTTTATGATTTTATCTTAAATATATTGTATATAGTGGATTTTATAAAATATTAAAATTCATAATATTATATTTGATAGATAACAACAAGTATGAACATATAAATATTTGCAATTAAAAATTAAATAGATTAATTAAGTATAAATTTAGATTATTAAATAATAATTTTATCAAATTGCATATTAACATTGTTTAGCTTACTATAATTAAAATTATAATATAAATTTAGCATATGAATAATAATAATAATATTATGAAGATAAATTTTTGACACTTTTATATAAGTATATAAAACTAATAGAAGTCATAAAACTATAATAGGTATAGTAAGTTAAAACTTAAAAGTATTGTATCAACAGTAATATATTAAAAACATATGAACAATATTTTTTTATAGTTATATACTTAATATATTTTATAAATAGAAAATAAATAAAATTTTATTTGTATATATTTTTACTATCATTTTCATTCACATATTAAACAAATGGAAGTGACAAAACCACAAAATAACTTCAAATTATTAACTAACATTGTACTATTGCTTTTCAATAACCATTCATGTATTTTTTTTATTTGGTTTTATAAATAAATAGACTTAATCTTTATTTTATTTAACAAAATTATAATATTAAAATAAATAAAATAATTTATATTATACACAAATATTAATAGGGTTAATATTATTTATAAATATACCTTATTTTCTTATTGTATAATATTAAGTTAAATTTATTCTTAATTAATAATACTTGTACAAAATAAAAATATAATAAATAAACTATACATATATTTTCACATATCATTTAATATAAAAAATAGTTATTGCGCAAAGCGCGCGTGTCAATTTTCTAGTTATATATTAATACAAGAGAGAATAAATAGCACCAACTTCATCCCTAACCATTATCCCCATTTTAAACTCTAATATAATGTATGCTTTTAGAATGACAATGTTACATATATAGAAATTAAGTTAAAAAGTAGTAAATTTGTGAATAAATAGTTTATATGACAAAAGAAATTCATAATTTTACCAAAGTGAATCCAAACACAATGATGTAAAAAAAAAGAATCCAAACACAATAGTAGTTGACTATAAGATATCATTTTTAAATAATAAAAAAATCCATATTTCTTTTTAAATGTAGATTAGATGTCTACACCAACTTTATAAATTGGTAACACATATGACTATTTAAAAAGGGTAAATGGTCAAAGTGCTCCCTAAAGTTTGGCCGAAATTTAATAATCCTCCTTAAAGTTTAAAATTCACCATAATGTTAAAGAAATGATGAAAAATTCTCTCTAAAAGAGCATCTGACAAGGGAGAATTTTTCATCATTTTCAAACATTAAGGGACACTTTAAACTTTAAGTTGGATTCTTAAATTTCAACCAAATTTTAAGGGGAACTTTAACCATTAACCCTTTTAAAAAATATAACTCACTAGTCTATTAATTTTTTTTAGTGGAAATATATTTTCTTATATATATATATATATATCATAATGTTATGACTGAGGTATTATAATCTATCCATAGATGTTATGATAAGACACGAATTCATTTAAAAATAAGAAGATAATTGACTTCTCTCAATTTTTATCGTTATGTAATTTTAAATTTAAAAAATATATAACATTTTCCTTTTATAATCTTATTTAGATTTATTTATTTACCCTATCTAAATTTTTGGCGCCCTTACTAAAATGTCAAAATCAAAATCACTTCAAGTGTTGGATTTATACGCAACATTTCATTTTCTCAACTGGCCTGGAATTTAAGTGGTTTTTGATGGACAGTGGACTTTGTTGTTCTGTCTCGACAAACATTGCGATCCATCGTCTCTTAAAAGTTCATTCCAATTGGGTCCCAATCCGTCTTCCCTCCTCCCTCTTGACGGTGGATATCCTATCCTCCCTCTGAATCCGCCACTCCTCTCCCTTGTGAAAACACGAAGAAAATCCTTGCTTCCTCAGACAGAAACCTGCATAGAATTTTTTATTATTAGACCAGAGAAGAAAGAGGGAAAGTGACTTTGGAGAGAGAAACCCAGGCGGGTCTGCGCTTGGACATTGAAAGCAGTGTTCTTTTTGAAAAAAACTTACACCTTTGATTGATAGGTATCGACCCAGAAAGAGCACAAGTGAAATCTTCAACTTCCAGTTCTTCTTCGGAAAGGTATTCCATTTCTTTCGTTTTCAACCAAATCTTGAATCTGCAGCTGCCTCTCTCTCTCTCTCTCTACTCTGATTTCATTATCATCTCGTTCTGTGCCGGATTGAAGCTGCGTGACGTGTGCTGTCGTATTCGACCTATTACCCATGTCTCGTCGTTGGTTAATTGTCTGTGCTGTTGATTTGAAGCAGATTGTCGTAATTTGCGGATTCTGTCGACCAAGATTTGAGTGACTTGAAATGTCGTTGTTCAAGAACTAGCGATTCGAAGTTATCAGTCCAAGAATCGACCATGATTGAGGTTTCAACCCTGGTAAGCTTCCAGATCTGAATTAACCACTCAAAGTTCTTATTTTTAGCCGATTCTGTTAATTGATTGAGTAGATTCCTCAGCTCAGTAGATCTACAATGCCAGCAAAGGGAAGATTCTTCAATTAATTCAACCATTCCTCAGCTCAGTAGGATTTTCTGTCTTGAAAGTGATATTTTTGTGCATCAAATCTGGATTTAGGGTTAATTTAATCATTAGAACCCTAGAAATGATCACAATACTGTTTGATTTACTCGTCCGATTCGATTTTTTTCAACATTGTTAAGGAATCTGTCGAAAAACAATAACTTTTGGTTACCGTCTTGTTTGCTGTCCAGTGAAACATCAAAGTACGTGCAGAACAATGATGGATTCTCAAGAAGACAGCTCCCGGTTCGGCTCCCTCCCGACAACGACTTCGAGAAACATGTCATCGTCCTCTTCGACGTTTTTCTCCGCGATTCAGTCCCCGTTCTTCTCGCCCCCGAAATTGTCGACTGCAACGAACACTGATGCTCTGGACAGGACCGACGAGAACATTGAACTCGCGGATCCCGAAATAAACATCCAAAGCGTCTTGTCTGAAATGTCAGCGACAACGCCGGCCAGTGCGTCGAATGCAAACATTTTTACGAGGGAAAGACAAGGGAGAAGCCGTGGGACGCCAATAACATCGCTCTCCTCAAACAGGTTGAGGAGCTGCGACGTGTTCATCGGTTTGTACGGTCGGAAACCATCGCTACTTCGATTTGCTAGTTGGCTACGTGCGGAGCTCGAAATCCAAGGGATGAGTTGCTTCATATCGGACCGGTCTCGTTGTCGAAACTCGAGAAAACACATGACTGTGGAACGGGCGATGGACGTTTCTACGTTTGGGGTTGTGATATTGACGAGGAAATCGTTCCGGAATCCGTACACAATCGAGGAGCTACGTTACTTCTCGAGCAAGAAAAATCTAGTTCCGATTTACTTCGATTTGGGTCCCGGTGATTGCCTGGTGCGAGACATTGTCGAGAAGCGAGGGGAGTTGTGGGAGAAGCACGGGGGCGAGCTGTGGGATCTGTACGGTGGAATCGAGAAGGAATGGAGGGAGGCGGTGAACAAACTTTCGAGAGTCGACGAGTGGCAGCTCGAGGCTCAAGCGGGTAACTGGCGAGACTGTATATTGAAAACGGTGACATTGGTGGCGACAAGGTTGGGGAGGCGAAGCGTGGTCGAGCGACTATCGAAGTGGCGGGATCGGGTTGAGAAAGATGAGTTTCCAATCCCGAGGAACGAGAGCTTCGTAGGGCGGAAGAAAGAGCTATCAGAGTTAGAGTTCATGTTGTCTGGAGACCAGGGCGGTGATTACTTGGAGATCAAGGCACGACGGTCAAGGAGGAAGAGCGTGACGATCGGGTGGAATGAGAGTCGGCGTAAAGAACAGCCGAATCTCGAGGGGAAGGGAAAGGAAGTTTGGAAGGAATCGGAGAAGGAGATCGAAATGACCGATTTCTCGCGGCCGAGAACCGCGAAACACCCACGAAGGAGACGAACAACGAAAATTGTATACGGGAAAGGGATCGCGTGTGTGTCGGGCGAATCTGGGATCGGGAAAACCGAGCTTCTTCTTGAATTCGCATACCGAAACCACCAACGTTACAAGATGGTGCTGTGGATCGGTGGCGAGAGTCGGTACATTCGGCAAAACTACCTTAATTTATGGTCTTTTCTCGAAGTCGATGTCGGAATCGAGAACTCAAACTTGATCGAGAAGAATCGATTCAAGAGCTTCGAGGAACAGGAAGAGGCTGCGGTCTCTCGCATCCGCCGTGAGCTCATGCGGAACATCCCATTCCTGGTCGTGATTGATAATTTGGAGACGGAGAAGGATTGGTGGGACCACAAGCTCGTGATGGATCTCCTTCCCCGGTTCGGAGGTGACGCCCACATCATAATATCGACTCGTCTCCCTCGAGTCATGAACATCGAGCCGTTGAAGCTCTCGTATCTTTCCGCCGTCGAGGCGATGCAGCTCATGCAAGGAAGCACTGTTAAAGATTACTCGTTGACCGAAACCGATGCCCTCCGCGCTATAGAGGAGAAGCTCGGGCGGTCCACTCTGGGGCTAGCGATAGTTGGGTCTGTCCTCTCTGAGCTTCCGATAAACCCGACACGACTCCTCGACACGATTAACCGAATGCCTCTGCGAGACATGACGTGGTCTGGTCGAGAATTTCATCTGTTGAGGAGGAACGTGTTCTTGTTGCAGTTGTTCGAGGTTTGTTTCTCGATCTTCGACCACGCAGACGGCGGCCCTCGAAGCCTCGCAACAAGGATAGTTGAGGCAAGCGGTTGGTTTGCGCCGAGCGCAGTCCCGATTGCGCTACTAACCTCTGCGGCACAGAAAATCCACGAAAAACATCATCGGACACGGTTTTTTCGGAAGCTGATGTCCTCCCTAACGTGCGATTGCGCGTCTTCTCATCGATCTGCGGCGGACGCAATGGCTATTCTTCTAAGGTTCAACATCGCGCGGAGCTCCACCAAGCAAGACTGCCTTATCTTCAACGACCTCGTTAAGCAGTATGCCCGAGAAAGAGCCGGGGCCCACGGGTCTGAATCGATGGTCCACGGGGTCCTAACCCGCGGCTCACCAGTTCACAGCGACCACTTATGGGCGGCTAGTTTCGTACTCCTCGGGTTCAGCACTGACCCGATTGAGGTCGAGCTCAAGGCTTCTGAACTTCTCCACTTCGTCAAAGAAGTAGCGTTGCCTCTATCGAAGCGCAGCTTCATCACCTTCTCGCGGTGCACTGCCGCGCTGGAACTCCTCCGGCGGTGCACCGACGCCCTTGAAGCAGCAGATCACGCCCTGGTCACACCAATCGACAAGTGGTTTGATAAATCGCTCTGCTGGAGGCCGATTCACACCACTGCCCAACTCAACCCATCCCTATGGCAAGACCTTGCTCTGCTCCGAGCCACGGTGCTCGAAACCCGAGCCAAGTTGATGCTTCGTGGTGGAGTTTTCGATATAGCAGATGATCTGATAAGGAAGGCGATATACATTCGGACTTCAATCTGCGGCGAGGATCATTCGACCACAGTCGCTGCAAGAGAAACACTCAGCCGAATCAATCGGCTCCTCGTTAACGTGCAAATACATTCATCTCCATAGATTTTTTTTTAAACGTGATATTCAGATTAGTTTTAGTATAGAAATACCTAATAAATCTCTCTCAATAGCTCTCAAACAGAGGAATTTTGTATACTATTTTGTTAATTATACAAATTTCTCCTTTTCTTCTGCTTCGTATTACCAAGTTTCCTTGAAACCGACATCGCCACACCCATCTTCCAAAACTGCATTTTTGGATACGGTTTATGAAATTGGGTGGGTTTTATGCTGCATATTTATAATTGGAGATTTCATATAAATTAATTCATAATCCAAAACATTATTTCCCTTTTAATTAAATACTGAAAATGTCGATCTCAATTGTGGTTAATCTGAGCTGGAATTAGAAATGGATACTAACACTGAAAGTCTGAAAGTGGAAACTGGCAATTTGTCTGTGCAGAAGGGAACATTATCCCTTCTTCACAGACAAGACACCCATGAATAATGAAAGCAACCAAACATATACAGATGTATTCTTTGTCAACTCGATCTTCTTTCTTTCCATAAATGAGAAAAAAAAATGATTAGATCCCAAGTCGATCTGTAGCAAGAATCTGTCAAAAATCATGTTTTTTAAGAGAAAAATAATAATAATACGAGGCATTCACTATGTTCGTAAAATGCTGTCTTTTGCATGATGATCACTTCTTTAAATAACAATTACTGAAGCAGGAAGGAAATCTGCAGGGACAACGAGGAAGACGACAGTAGTTATCAAAGAAGAATGGGGCCGGACATGAACATTTTGACAAAGGCTCCTAAATATGGCAACTTTTGAATCATCAAGTTTCCTATAATATTAGAGTATGCGTGTTTGAATACTGGGCAACACGTTTTAGATTTGAATTCCATGATAAACCTTCAAAGTGTTAATTAAACCATGCATTTGCATACATATTTGAGTATTTAATCAGTTAGGTGATTTGTCTAGATTTGAACACAAACCCATCAATCCGCTAATGACAGACGAGGGAAAGCAAAAGCAGAGCTGCCAAACAAAATCAAAGCAGCTTCAGGGTTTGTTTTGGTGCATGCATTTCAGCTCACTGTCGACTGACGAAAGAAATGAATGCTTCATTCATTACCTTTGCTGTTGCCCAATGGGTAATTGGGTATGGATGGTGGGTTCGGGCTCTTTATGTCGTTGCAATAATAATAAATGTAAAAAAAGAAGACAATAAAAAATAATGCCCTCACGCAGGATCGAACTACGGACCTTCAGTTTACAAGACTGACGCTCTACCACTGAGCTATAAGGGCACTTCTGTTTTAATAAATCCCACTAATATATAAATCCGTTTACATTAAGTTATAAACTGAACATAATGTTGATTTGTGAAATAGAGTTGGAATTAGGGGTAGGAAAACGGTTATGGGCCGTGTCGGCCTTGAGTCGTGTCAGGTACCCCATGATCCATGTAATAGTATAGGTCAACTTTTAAAACATGACCCGCCAGAAATAAATGGTTGAGTCAAACTGACCAATTGGACCCCTATGACCCGCGGGTCAATCTGACATGTTTGACTCATGCATACCAAAAAATACTGTTATTTTAATATAATATAAAAATGTCACGGGTCAATGCTTCATACCCAAACCTGACCCGTGGTATCATGGGTCATTTACGGGTTGGGTCAAAATGACCCATGGGTCAAAAATGCTAACCCAAACATGATCCGTGGCTGGGTCACCCACGGGTAGAGTTAGGTTTTAGCACCCCTAGTTGGAATAAGGAATACGAATTCCATATGAAGCTGTTTGTTTCGCGAAATTGAAAATTCACGAAATACTGATTCAGTGAGCAATGAAAATACAGTTTCCGTTCGGAATTGGTATTACTAGTTCTCTCGAAATACAAAATAAGACGTCAAATGACCAAAATACCCTGCTATTGTCAAAATGTCTCTTCTTAATTACGTTACCTGCTCCATTTTACAGTTGAGCCGAAGAATGCTCAACTGTTTTCTTTCCAATGTTGCTGTTTCACTAAGGTCGACAATGGTGCGGTGAAAAACTCATAACTATGTTTATAACTGTTACTGTTTAATATGGTTAACCGTACCATTATGATGCGGTACGGTTATGGTGATGAATTTTCTACCAATAATGGTTATGGTATTTACGTTATATCCATGATTATAACCATGGTTATTATATAAATATAATAATTATTTATTATTAATAAACTAATATATACTAAATAATGTAAGTTACTGTACGTACTTGTAATAAATAAACTTAATGTTAGTTTTATATATTTTTATTGTTGGCAATATAGATTTATGTATTTTTTAAAATAAATTTTTCGATATTTTATTATATTACATGTGTGGAATAAATATGGATATACGAGTAAAATCATAGTTAATAACCACGGTTATTTTAATAGTTATGGTATTGAAAATTGAACCCATAATGATTATGATTATAGTATGCAGTTTAAAAATATGGTATAGTTATGATATTTATCATATCCGTACTATACCCTAATTATAGACTGTCCTACGCTTCACTCCCAAATCGGCCACGCTTCACTCCCAAATCGACCACGCTTCAATTCCGTTCGGCCACACTTCAATTCTGTTCGGCCAAACCGCAATTCCTACCTATATAATGGCTCTTTTTAAACTACCTAAAACTTGGTGTGCAGAGATAGCAAGTTTGGTGGCCCGGTTTTGGTGGAACGGGAGGAGTGAACTGAGGAAGATCCATTGGGTACGGTGGGGGAGGTTGACACAACCCAGGGACATGGGCGGGATGGGATTCCGGGATATGACAGATTTTAACAGAGCCATGCTTACGAAGACGGCCTGGAGACTCCAGAATGATGGGGAGTCGATGTGGGCCCAGGTACTAAAAGGTCTATATTACCCTCGGGGGGACCTTTTGGGTGCCACGGCAGGGGCGAGACCATCATGGGCATGGTCAAGTATTTTGGCAGACCGAGATATTCTGAGAAAAGAAGGGGTGTGGCAGGTTGGGACCGGGGTCAATGTAAGAGCCTTTCAAGATGCATGGATACCCGGGATAGAGAACAACTGACTGGTTTCGAGACAGGAGGGAGAGGAGGAGGATCGAACCCTAGTGAGTCAATTGATAGATGCAGATAGTCGGGGTTGGAACCTCACGGCGATCCAACACCGGATATCAGATAGGGAACGACAGGCCATTGAGGCCATCCATCTGGGTCCGGAGGCCAGGACCGATGCACTAATGTGGCCTTCGGCGGTGGATGGAGTGGCAAGACCACGTTTGGTCTATAGGCGGTTGAGGGAGACCGAGGGGTCTCAGGAGGATCGGGATGTGGAGAGGCATGTCCAACAGGGGGAGGGACACTGGAGTAAACTGTGGCAGGGAGACGTCATCCCAAAGATTAAGCACTTTCTTTGGAGATCCTTGAGTAAGGCACTGCCGGTTCGAACCGAGCTCGTGAGACGGGGTATGCAACTGAACCCTTCGTGCCCATTCTGTGACGCCTTAGAAACCGTGTCTCATGCGTTGTTGGGGTGTGAATGGGTAAGGCGGGTTTGGTTCGGATGTATGGGAATTCGGTTGGAGCCGACCACGAGCAGTGACTGGGTGACATGGTTGCGGGAGTGGATGGAGATTGGTGAGGTGGGAGGAGAAGGGGGAATGAGACGGAGGCTTGTAGGGGAGACGATAGCATGGGAGGTGTGGAAGGAGCGGTGTCGAGCTACTTATGCGGACGACAATCCGAGGTCAGAGGTTACCATACGATCCATCATGACCATGGTCGAGGAGATGTGGTCCGCGAGAGAACGAGGAGAGGCTCACATGGCTCGAGGGCGCGAGGTCGTTGTGAGGACATGGGATCGGCCGCGGAGGGGGTGATTAAGATGAACTGTGATGCGGCATGGGACGTCCAGACTGGTGCAGGAGGCACGGGAGTGGTGGTGCGGGACTGGACGGGGAAGATCATAGCAGGTTGGAACTCAACCGGGATAGGAACGAGTGCTAAGGCACTTGAGGCGAGGGCGATTCTCCAAGCAACAGAGTTGGCATGTTCTAAGGGATGGTCTGAAGTAACTATCGAGTCGGATGCGCAGCAAGTAATCAACCACCTTCATGAGGGTAATGCGGACAAAGATTGGGAGCTTCGGAACATTCTAGCGGACATCTTGGAGAAGCCACGATCCATACCACGGATCCACTGGCGTTTTGTTCGTCGTGAGGCGAACCGGTGTGCCCATTAGGTAGCATCGAAATCTAGGCGGGGACTTTGTCCAATCGATTGGGTTGTTAATTTACCTTCTAGTTTATCTTCTTTATGATTTATGGATTGTCGGACTTTCCGTTTTGAGTAATTGAATGAACGTTTTCTTGGCAAAAAAAAAACAGGCAAAGAACATCTTGAGGTAGGCTTCACCTTTTTCAAATAAATAACTAGAAGATATTCAAATATATGCTTTACACGACCTTCCCAGCATTATACCGACTGTTGAAGAGTTTTCAAATAAAATAGGTTCAAATATTCAACTAATAATAGACTAGGGATCGGCTTTTCCGGCCACCTCATCATCCTCGCTGGACGCATACTCATCTTCGCTCAGCTCCTCGTCATCACTAGATTTCTCTTCTTGCCCTGCACCCGCATCTTCTGCCTTGGCGTACCTCTCGCAGTACTCTGCAGTTTGAATGCATGAATAATAAGAAGAAGAAGTGAAGTAATTCTTGGATTAAAAGCACTACAAGATTTAAATTGATAAGCATCCAGAATACACTTTCATCTTCAGTAAATTATTTGAGCTTCAAGATTATGAAGAATATTTCCGGGTTCATCATGTTGGTTTTAGGATAATGGTCGCCCATATGTGTGAGTCCATTCACATAAGACCAGTTGTGTGTATGACCTTGAAACGTATCCCTCCATATACCATTATATATATAGGGGTGCTCTACAGTTTAGACAGAGGTCAGTAAATGTGGTATTATAGGTCATAGCCCATCAAACCGTGGCGTGTCCTCCCGTCCGACAGACGGTGATCCCAATATGTGTTATGCTGTGCCCTAATCAATTGCATGTTTCGTACATTCCAATGTCACTCCTCACACAAAGGTAATACCTTTAACTCTTTGATCATAAGTAGCTTTGTCGCGCATCATAAGAGCAGCAGCTTCCCCATTCAGTGGGTCTGACGGGTTGGGATACAATAGGAGTTGAGGAAGAAACACCTCAAACACGTTCACCAAATCTGCTAGAAATATCATAGTAAAAAAATACGATATGTAAATTTTCAGAAAATGGTATCGGGAAATATGAAGAGTGCAGCAATAAAATAGGAAAATATAGTAGTCTTTAAATACCGAACATGGGACTCCAGGTTTGATTTATAACATCCAAACAGACTGAGCCCGACCTAGAGCAGACATGAATGGAAGTTATATTAAAGTCATCTCTATCACCACCCAAATTAGGTGGACCTTGTAGATGAAAATGTTAATTAATGTCTCTTAGAATGTATGAGCTTACATCTCATCAACATTGGGGTGGTAAATTTTGTTCATAAAACCGATAGATGGGGATTTATAAGGATAAGCATCGGGAAGTTCCACCCTGATTCTCCACACACCACCTTGATAAGGACCTGCATTATCAATCAAACATATTCAACACTAGCAGATTTAAAACTTGCAGTCTTGCAGCTCAAATGTGGAAAGAAAAGTAGCATTTTCAATGTGCAATGGTAATTTAAAAAAATTCAGTAGGCAAATCATGGTAAGTACTTTCTGCTAAGCTTGGGAAGAATAGATCAAACTATGTGAAAATCAATAAGTGGTTGTAGAATAAAAAATAATTAGCACATAAAAATGCACAAAGAAGCTCCAAAAACATGATTAAGCATAAAACAGCATGCAAAAATTAGCATTTGATCAAGATTACATGATTGAGAGAGAAAATTAAGTTGACATATTCGTCAGTTTCTGCAATACTAAGCAGTGACTATCAGTAGGAACTTCACCATCAAATTTGCAAGAAAGCCATCAAGTAGTTCATAAGATAGCATATCCAAAACCTAGAAAAGTTGTTTCCTGAATCAAATTTACTAAGAATTCAGTACCAGTGAACTATTAAGCATAGTAGCATACCCATCAACAGCAGCAATCTATGAGTATATCACATACCTATAAAAAAAAAATCATTCTTTTACTAGGATTAAGGTTGGTAGATTAAAACCAAATTTAAGAGAAAGTTTATAGGTGATTTACTCTCTTTAGGTCCATGAAAATCCACATAGAACTCGTGCATGCCATCATTGATCATCTCCACCTTGTAATCACTCATCATCCTGGTTGAGACACAAAATATACAAAGCCATGAGGTGAATCCTAAAAATGATTTTTTCCCTTCAGATATCAAACAGAATTTGGAAATCAAACAAACGGCGAAGGAAATGACGTCGAGAAGGCAAGAATCATACAGTTTCATCAAATCCATCTCACGGCGCTTGCTTGGGGAAGACATGGATGCAGAACCAGGTGCGCAGATGAGATTATCTAGATTTTGATTAAATTTTGCCGCTGAATTGATTGAATTTTGGAGCAGTAAGCACGAGAGAAGATGAGGAGGAGAAAAGTGGGAGCTTTCTGCAACAAAAAGGAGAAGACAGTGGAGGGTGCAATTGAATTGTCGCGGTAAAACTCAATCAATCCACCATGACCAAGAGCAACAAACAATGATACCACACGACTTCACTGTTATTTTTTAGTAGTGTTTCCCAACTGTCCTTGTTTCTGCGATAATTGCGGCCTAAGACATTGAATAAATGAATATTAATTAAATTTAAAAATATGTTATTTTACTGAATTTGTAAAGAAGAATTTCAGGTTTAGAGAACTAAGTTAAACTAGACTTACACAGTTACACTTACTCAATCATACTTTGTGTGCCAAATATTAACCATTTATTTAAGGGAAAAGTCTGAAAAATATATAACACGTTTGACGAAAATGATTTTTTAACTCAAATGATTGTTTTTTGTCCAACATGTTTGAAAATGATGGTAATTAATACTTCTGTTACTTTTCTGTTAAAAAAATCCGTTAAATATTTTTATATTTACAAAATTAACCAACTATTTTTCTAAATGTTACAATTAAACCCTACAAACTTACACTAATGTTTCAAACAAGTTCCGACTCGATTCAAAGCGCACAGGGGGTCCCCTAACCAGGGTCCGAACCCAGACTAGGTCACCCAACCTTGAGGACCTGGTCTTGGTTCGAACCCAGACCATGTACCCATGGTTGGGCGACCTAGTCTAGGTTCAGACCCAAGCCAACCATGATAGTAAAATTGTAATAATTTTTATAAGAGTACGAAATACTTTAACAGTCACCTTATATTTGTATAATACAAATAAAAGATCGTCAGTTATGTCCCACCAATCTAATCTATTTTAAACTAATAGAAAATAGAGGGGTGGAAAGAATACAACTGTGAAATTTTACAAGCATGCTACAAAGACCTGGAAGATGTGACCACTTGACTCAACATCTAATTTTTGTTCAAACTTTGACCAAAACCCGATCTACATATGGAGCAAAATCAATTGGACCAAACCATGGGCCCCTGGGTCAGGGTTAGAACCAGACCAAGGAGCAATTCTATCCCAGACAGTTACGGAACCCCCAAATTTCCCGATTTTGGTCACACTTCATTTACATAAATTTAAAAATTAAAATATTCCAGCTTTCTTTGCATGACCATACCAGTTTTGAATAAGAATTATCATTACCTATGACGAAATTGCGAAAGAAAATAGCTCAGAAATTTGCAAGAGATTCAGCATAGACTGAGGGGTAACGGAAGACTCAAAAATACATCTAGCTTAATAGCTCATAACTTCGACAATACACACGTTAATCTGAGTAAACCGCACACTTTGTGAAGGAATCGACCAGTGAAAGTCCCCGAGCAAACACCATGCTACCATCGGCCAAACTCGAACAAAATCTCAACAGCCGTTATGAATTTACATACACGAATCATACAAAAACAAAACCTGAGCATTGTAAATGAGATGGTGACAGAGAAAGAATCAACTCCTGAGGAGTGCCTCGATGGCTTCAAAGAAGATAGGAGTGAGCTCCGAATTTGGAGTCTTGACAGCGCATTTGACTCCGGGAACACCAACCACCATCGTGAGCTCGATCAGGAAAGGGACTCCACGAGGGATCTTGGCGGAGAAGTAGAAAACGTCTTGATTTGCATGCTTTCGCTTGGCAATGAAGAATAAGTTTGTCGCTGTCATTTTGTCGAGAGTTGCTTCCACGCTGTTCACCACAATTCCAGGGAATTCCTTTGATTCCTCGTTATTATCTGGGATAGATCTCCATGTCTGCAAATAATAATGTGGTGATCATCAGATTTCCATGTATATGGCTTTTCCACAGAAAAACAAATGCAAAACATTAAAGATAATGTCTATAGACCCACGAAACCAAATCACATGAATAAGAAAAAAAAAATTCTACTAAATAGCAAACGGTTGATTACCAAATTGCATACAATTGAAGCCGATATTGTAAACATTATACTCCATCCGTAAATTTACTGAATTTTGCTAAAAAGGACAAACATACCCCTATTCAAAAAATGAAAAATAATGTCTGACGCGTTGGATTGTTTGGACTACTTAGTAGTGTGTGTTTTTATGACCAAAAAGGAAAGCTTGGTTTCGTTATGTACACACAGGGGCATAAAATCCACACAAACCTCATGAATTGATCAGACACAGGCTTTGCTTGGGTGGGATCGCCTAGTTAAGGAACCAAATTAAATAATTGAAAAGGATGGCTAAATTGTTTACCTCGAGAAAGTGAGCGCGCTCCATCCTCCCATCTTCAGTGAAGAGAGGCAGCAAGGAGATTTTATCATTGAAGTACCATACGGGTTGTTGATTGTTCTTAACAGCTACCTGCAAAAGAGAGCTAGCGGCACCCGTGGACATATTTTGGAACAATACCATGGGAAGGAGAACCTTTGCATTTGTCCCTGGTTGAATTTGTGGGACCTGAAGAGACGAGATCTTTCAATGTGCTTTACATCATAGATAGAAGAACTAATCATAAACCACATGAAGTAAATAGCATATTGTAACAGTAAGCACCTGCAATGGCGAAGCAGCAGCTAGACCAAATGTGTTCTTGTTGAATTGGATCATGAATCCATCGAGAGGAACCTGTGTGTTGTTCTCAAACAGTATACTGTAGAATATCTGTCCTTCATGGCTTGTTAGGGCGGCACTGATTTGCAGCCCCTGGCCTGATGATGCTGGCAGTACAACTGGCAGTGGAGGCCTGTAGTAATTGAAGGCAGCACATAAATGAGTCTTTCTATATCCTTTTATATATATATAAAAATTCCTTCAGTCCGAAAGAAACTGAATCTGTAAGTCAATAAAGTGAAATGGTCCATCTAGAATAAGAGAAAACTATTGCATAATCTTAGGGCACGGGCACACAGAAGGATAAAGCTAAGAAATTAAGGGGGCAAAATACTGATAATAGATGCAGATAAAAGTAGTGTGTGAGAAGGATAATACTATCACTTTTTTCTACAGTGGAGGAAAAATCACGTTTCAGGGAAATAAATCTCAAAATTAGGGAAGGGATGAACTTAAGACTCTTATGCTTTCGGGGTAAAAATACATGGTTTAGGGGAGGTCGTTGCGTCCCTAACTTATTTGCGGCTTCGCTGTGTACAAATTATCTGGCACTCCAAGATAATCATGGTTAATAACTGAGATGGAACCCATGTCTACTTCAGTATTTACGACAGTGATGTCCAACATGTTTGGGGATTGGTAATTGATTAGGAATTCTGTTGCAATAATAAATACTCCAATTAGAAAAGCATTAACAAATACCCAGAAGGCTCTGAAGGTTGCTCCACCGGGACAATGGCATTGTTGTCAAGGCCTATCAGATCACCAAGTAAATCTGGAACAACAGGTGGAGGTGCAGCAGTCTGTGTAGGAGCAGCTTGCCTACCAGCAGAGTGAGGAAAGGTAGAGCTGTTCTGTGGTGACGATGTGATTCCATCAGCTGCTTCTATGCCTTCAGGGTAATCATCATCATCAGTTCTCTGTGTTGCGGTCTTTGCACGGGTCACGAATGCCTCTGGAGGTTTGTGGTAGACAGAAGATAAGGTTGCGATATTTGCAAGAAGTTCATCAAGAAGGGATTGATCCAACAGGTTTGAATCATCGCTTATCACGGGCTTCTCAGCTAAGACAACGTCTTTTGCTGCCTGAGACATCAAGGCTCATAATAGAGATTAGGAGGCCTCCAATTGGAAAAGGGCAGCTCGAATGTCAAAAAGAAAAAGAGAACATAGCTTCAAAGCAAAAAGATTACCTCAGGATCAGTTGACAGAAGCCGCCAGTAAATATAGGCACGATCACGTAAATCGGGATTATCCGTCTCCACAGTTGCATTATTCAAAACAACCTGCAATGACATCCGAAGCGGCTTCCGTTATATCTTTTGATATGGCAGACTTAATTTTTAAAACTGACAAACAATTTAGGAACTTTTTCTTGGCATAGAAACCACCAACAGAGATGCAGAAAGAGTGGTGCGCTTCTTGAGTTTTAGAAATTATTAAGATATAAAATTCGACAAAATAAATGCCAACTATGTGTGATCATTACACAGAAATCTGCCCATAAAGTTGGACATAAATACTGGAGCTTTCATAAGGACCCCTAAGGAATCAAGGTACAGCTAAAAGCGTAAAACAAACCTGAATCATTTGCTGGGGGCCTTCAGTTGGCTTCTTCAGAAATAGTTTCACTGTTGCAGTCAGTAATTGCAATTGGACTTGTGGTGGCTCTTCAGGGAAACTCTCCAAAAAGCTCTCAAGCAATTCATCAGCATTGTCAATTCTCTCTGCGTACTCACCAATAATCCATATCATAGATGCCTGCAAGAAAAACAAAAAGACGATGAGACTTGAGCTTGAACGATCACTATTACAAGAATTTTAAGGTACATTATAAATTGCTTAGTGGTTAGATGAGAGATACCTTCGCCTCTGGTTCATCTAGAGTGTCTAAGCTTTCACACAAGGTTGCAATAATGGACTCGTATCTGCAAAACATATACAAGAGTATTATATTAAGTGGAGACATCTTTGACAATAAAGAACTACTATTAATATCATAAAATATGAAGACTCACGTGTTCGGATATCTCCTAAAGATGTCTTTGATCACTATAATAGCCTCCTGAACCACATAATTGACTTTAATCTTGATGAGCTCAAGCAAAACACTAATACACCGTTCTGCTGCTCTCTCTAACTTGATTGCACAGCGACCAATAGCACGGACTGCTTTGCGGACAAAATCCACATCAACTTCAGTAGCATACTCTTTAAACTCAAGGAGGACCTGCAGCATTTATTATTACAGATAACTTTAGGAAACTAATTTGAAGAGATCAAAGATAATCCTCAGCAAGAAAGAGTTTCATCATGCCTGATCGATGTTTCTGTCAGAAGCAAGCTTAATCATGATTTCTAGTTTCTCCATCTTCACATAGATAGGATCATTGTATTTGCAGAAGAAAACCTAAGAAAAGAATACATGGGCATTTCAGTGTTATTTAAAATTTCACATATAAATGGCAATGAAACTTATTTCACATATAAATGGCAATGAAACTTATTATTAGTTACGGTTACAAACACACCTTAATTTCATGAGCAAGAATGGTTGGACGTCTCTGGACAATGAGATTGATATTTCTCAAGGCAACATATTGTATCTCAGGCTCAGCAGAGAGTAAAGTAACAAGAGGAGGAGCCATCTTTTTACAGAGATTACGTATCACATCAGTACTTGTAATAAGTTCCATTTGTTGCAGGATCATCTACAACATAAATAATGCATGATATGCAGTCAGCGACTACATGAGGATAACTGGATAAGGACTCATAGATTAAAATGAACATGAAAACTATACTTTTAAATAATGAGCTTTAGAAGTGAGATGAGCTCATACACCCAAAAGCTTAAACTGATAGATGGATGACAATACTCAAATATATAATATTTTAATACCTGACCTTATGTGCCATGTATTCTGAAACCAACAGTTACTGAACGATTTCTCATAAGATTAACAACAGTCATGTGGACTTTTGAGTCTTGACATTGGGCTTTGCTAACACAGAACCTTAAAATGAGCTTGCTGAATCTAGCAACCTCAGCAAAGCATCTTAAGCGGTGTAACTCAGTCTTACAATAAGGCTCCAATACCACGTAAAATCTCAACAATTCGCTCCAAGTTAGCTAGACTAATAATCCGCACAAATAAAAATCCCACTAAAAGGAGATCGGATTTTCAGATTTTATTCCATAATTTTTCCCTCTTCTAGTTGATATGGCACTCCAACATCAGATAAAAGAAATTGTAGTTGCAAAACACACCTTGACCGCAGAAAGAACAACTGCGCAGTTTGCATGTTGTAATCGAGGAGTGACTCTCTCCACTATATTCTCTGCTTCGCGTGCATCTGTAGCTTTGTACTTTGAGAGAGCATCTAATATGAAAACCTGACCCCACCTACACAGTTCATATTTACTCAGGCACTAAAAAGTAAAAAGGGACAGAATATTTAGTACACTTAAAACTATGAAACTGCTAACACAGGAATACACCATGCTTCCAGGCCAATCAAGCAAACTTTATGTATTTCAAACCATCATTTGCCCACACAAAAATTCTGTGGAAGCAGCTTAAATGAACCTCTAATCGGCAGACAAGATTGCCTTCTCTCTTTTTCTTGACTGGCCCAAATATTGGTATAACATGAGGCTAGGGGGGAAATATATAGAAGCAGCGGAAAAGTCAAGTGAGTAAACTTTCATCAGTGAACTCACTCTGTACATTCATTGAGAGCAGTAAGAAGCTTCGTAAGTGTATGACTAGTAATCTCAAAGATAGGCCTACTGCTGTTCTCCTGAATTTCGGCTAGAGCTGCTACAGCATTTGCGACAACCATCGGGTTATTGTCAGATATCAAATCCTTAAGAGATTCCAAAAAACCCCTATCTTCCACTAATTCTGCATTGATGTCATAAAGTTTGGCAACACATATTGCTGCTGTTTTGCGAACATATGGGTCATCATCCTGAAACAAATAAACATAAGAGCCACAGTTATTATACATCCAAATTGGCAGAGCATAACAGTCCAGATGTCTTAGAAAAAGGTCATGCTGCAGTTAGCTACAATGCTACATTAATCATTTCTTAAAATTGTGTCACCAAAGAATATATTCTGGTTTCAGAGGCCAGGGATAGAATTTTATTCAAAAAGAGCTTAAGAAGAACCTTGAGGCACCGCTGAAGAGGATCACACAGATATTCTGTTATTTTATCAACACGGATGCATCCCATGGTTCGCACAGCCAGAGCACGAATTAGTGGATTTGGATCTTGTGAATCCTGCATGAAATAATGGTTAAGTTATAAGTGCATAAAATAATCTGATATATTAATGAAGTGGAGACTCTAGGAACGCCTTATCCCAGAAAAAATAAAAGGATTATTCCCATTCCAACACTTTACTAAAAACAGCAAGATTTTCAAACTTAACATGTCACTTACCTTCACAAATGTATTGACAGCAAGTATTGCCAAGTCAGGCTGGCTTTTAGCATAATTTATCAGATACAAGTAAACTAGCTTCTTCAACTCTAGATTTTCTGTTTGCATGCAGTTTACGACATCTGTAAACAGTGAAGAGACATCCTTTCCCACAGTCATGGCAGCAATCACTTTCTTAACAGCATCTTTCCGTTTATCCTGCAACACATGTCATAAAAAGCATTAAAATCCTGACAGAGTACGATATATGACTGTTAAACATGATTAGCATCAAGAAAAACCCTAATCATTGGAAAGTAGTTAAGAGAAAGTTTCAAGCTATATCTGCTATCCCTATGCTAACCGATTTCATTTTACAATTCTCAAAAAATGCGTAAACAGAACAAGTTTCTAAAATCACCATCTTCAGGATGAAGATGCATAATGCTACTGGCAACCTAGCTCTCAGACGGGGAACTGTAGGAGTAGAATGATCAATGCGCCTATTAATAAAATTCTACCTTCATTGGCGTTAGTCAAGCTAAAATGAGAAAGTCCTACATCCTATTTTCTGTGTAAAAAACTTGTCGTAATTGAATTTTCGATATTTTGGACTATACTCCCTGTCGATTGGTACAGTAGCCAGTACTATAACTTGAGATCATCAACACACAAGACTTACTTAAATAAGGTATAATATAGATTGTGCTAAGAACCTACGATCACAATCTAGTCAGTAATGTGAACGTGATTAAGCATTTGCCTCAACCAAAGATCAGACTCCGAAGATAAATTTATGTCAAATCTTTCTCCCCCAATGGATCATAATTTCATAACCAACATCGTGACGCGGAAATGCGCAAAATCTAGCTATCTCCTAAACCTTAATTCAACGAAATCGATCACCAATGGCTGAAACACAACAGATCTGACCGAGACACTTACAGCGTAGATAAAAACATGACGAATGAGCCGGAATTAGGGAGAAACTAACACAGATCGATGATCAGTGCATACGCATCGAGAGAGCAAATCTGACAGGTGATCAAAAAGTAAACGAACCTTGTACTGCGAATTGAGCTCTTCCTTGAGCTCGGGGATTTCACCTTTCTTGGTAGTGGAGAAGTATTTGGAGTCGTGGCCGCTCATCGCTTCTGTAGCTGTGCTTACCACCACGGCACCACCAACAGGAACAAGAGGAGGAAAAAGGGAGAAGAAGAGCTAATAAAGTTAAACAGGGAGAAAAACAACGAAGATATTCTAATATGTCCAGCCTTGGTCAGATCCAGGTCAGACCGGATTGTAAACCGGTATGTTTTTTTATTATTCAATAATTAATATTGGACCCGCCGAGAATCGATCTTCAATTACTATCTCGTCCAGCACGGAGGTTGATTTGGACAAGCTCAACCATGAGTAAAGTTCGTTCTAGATCAAAATTCAGACCATAGTTCAATTAGAGTAAAACGAACTTCAATTCGATTGAAACTTAATTAATTTTCGATTGAGGAGGTAGAATCTTAAGTTTTGGCTTAGACTTAACTCAGTAACTTACCCATGAATGGAGATTGGTTTGGATCAAAACCTCCACCATCAGAGCTAAACCGAACACTAATTTAATTGACTAAAAATCACCCTTCTCTTTCCAAGAGAGCAGCGATACATATACTTTTTCCAACAGTTGTAATAATTTACCCAACTTCATATCACTGTTATGCAAAATCTAATTGACGAAATTGGAAAGTTAGTTCAACCCAACCCATTTCTTAAACGCCAAGGCAGCTTCCCTCTTCTTTGCCTGAGCCTCCGTTTGGGACTTAGGAGCCTTACCCTTATAAAGCGTCTTATGATACTTCAAAAACAGCGTCCGATACTTATACTTATCCACAAACATCTTCCGCTTCTCCAACACCTCCACCACCTCGTTCGCCCGGGCGAAAAACCCGCCCCGCACAAATGTATAAAGCACTGAATCGAGTATCTCCTGATCGAACTTAATCGCGCTCAATTTCATCTCCCCCCAGAGTTCTGTCACCTCGATGTACTTTTGTCCCATCGCGGCATACGCGGTCACCAATGAATGAAACGTCTGCGCATTCGGCACTAGCCCGAGACTCCGCATCTTCTTCAAAGCACTCTCCGCGTCGCCCATTAGACGCTTCTTACAGAAGAAGTGTACCACATTGTTCCAGTCGTGGACCCCACTATCGCCGACCCTCTGCCCTTCCTTAATCTCTGCTAATAGCTTCGACATGGCCCCCGATTCACCGCAGCCAATCACCGACTCGTCCAACTTTGTTGGAATTTTCTCCTCCTTCATTTCCTTGAATACGTCAAGTGCCCCCTGAGTATCGTTGTTTAGGACCTTGGATCGGATCAGCGCCTGGTAGGCAGGTCCCTCGAGCTGGACCCCTGCCCTTCGAGCATCCCTCGCTAGGGCCACCGCTTCTTTTGTTCGATTCTCTTCGCAGTACGCTTTAAGAAGCGTGCTGTAGATCGTAGGACCCGCTTTCACACCTGATAAGAACATCTCGTCGAGGATGTCGTGGGCCCGATCCAGCCAACCAAGGGATATACAAACACGGATGACATTAACGAGAGCAGAATCGTCGCTAGAGGAAGGGCAATCCTCTCTTTCGGACTTCACAAGGAAGCTCGTCAAGTCCTTAGTGTTTCCATCCTCGAGAAAGTACTTAACCAACCTCCGATAAACCTTCTCCGTTGGCCGTAAGATCCCACGCTCCATCGTAACCAACTCTTCTTCGAGGTGAAGCCTTGAAAGTAATGAATCGAGAACGATCTGAGATTCGGCCTCCATTTTTCTAAATTTTCTATCCAGATAGAACTCTTCGTATGGTACGATACTGTTACCGTATGAATCCTCAATCCTGACTACATCTCGAGTCTGTGGAGCTAATTTCGGACCAAGATTTTGGAACGTGGCTGAAAAAATTGCCTTTTTTGCTTCCTTCGACCTCCTCAGCATCCGCAGAACCATATCGCAAGCTGAATTTACGTCCCGCAGTTTCAGATAACACGATAGAATGCAATTATGAAACTGACAGAGTTGACGATCAGTGAGGTCAGGGGCTTCGTCGATTTTCCGCCAAAGCTTCGTAAGATCCTCGCGCCGTCCGTTTCGCTCGTAAATGTGTGCAGTCACGATTAACGAGGTTGTGTCGGACCGAACGCCGATTGTCGCCATAGTTTCTAGAAGCTGCTCAGCTTTTCCAGAAGCTCCGGACAGCAAGCACCCGACAAGAACAACATTGAAAGCAGTCGTGTTCGGTTTCATCGCGATCATCGGTGCGTTGCTCTTCTTCCGTGGATCAACTCTTCCGTCCCGAAACAAGAACACGATCTCCCGTATCAGTTCTGCAGCAAGAATTGCCCCGGGAGCTGTCTCCGACATGTGTCCCACGATGTTGGACCAACACGACACTTGAGGGTACATCTCGATGCTGATCATTTTCCTCAGAATCGTGGAAGCCGAAACCGCTGAACCGCATTTCGCCAGGCTAAGAGCAAGGTAGAGCAGACATTCCTTGTCGAACAAGTTATCCTTGCCTTTTTCGAAAGCGAGATCCACAGTTTTGAATGCCTTGTCGAGCAACTCACTACCAAGGCTCGCTGCGAAACTCGTTACGAGTTTGCTGACAACTGATTTTGGCGGGAACCCGTCCATCTGGAGAAGTTTCTCATAGAGGGTCCATGAATCGGCGAGTCGGTGCTCATCGATGGCCGCTTCAATTTCGAGGCTGAGCTTGGCGGGGTCTCTGGCTTGGATCAAGACTGTGGACGAGGAAAATATCCGCAGGTGGTCGCTGGGGATGACGTCATTGTGGTTATGATGCAAATTAACAGTGGAAGAGAAAGAACTGCCAACTGATTCAGTACTATGGCTTCTTCCATGGGTTGGTGTTCTTACAAATCGATCCAACAGAGTCGAATAACGATGAATTGTTCGGATTGGGAACCTTAGTTTCCTCACACAGAGCATCTAACCAGACGCCAAATATACACAGAAAAGAATTTGGATACGGAGATACGAAAATCAGCAGTCAAATGTTATGTATGAGGATATGAAACTGATTCCTACAGTACCGATGTCTGGAGAAACGATGCCGATGGGACCTTCGTCCCCGCTGACGAGAGTCGACTCTTGCGCAGCAGGTGTTCGACGAAATGCAGCAGCGAAGTTCATAAGCTTTCGTTTTTGCCGCTTCGTACTTCTTTCCGTAATATAAAATTGTTAAAAGTTTATGTTGGTTTTAGTTTAGCCCCAATGCAGGTACTGTTGTTATGGGTACGGGTCGGATTTAATCTCGAATTGGGCTGATGACTCCATTTCATATTAATTTTGAATTTGATAAATTTTGTACTTTAGTTTCTCCAATATTTCATATAATAATAATAATAATATCATTCCAGTCCAAAAGCTCAAATCATATAACAAATTTATAATGAAATATATGTTTTGTTTATTTTCATACAAAGTCATGTAGGTACAGTTTAATTATCATATTTGAATTTTAAAAATTAATCTGTAAATAATTATATATCAAATTTAATTAAATATACTTTGACACGTTTTTCTCTGAAAGCATCCGCTAATTAATGCATTTAACACGAATTATTGACATGATAATGGTAGGGATGCTTGGAAAGTCAGTATACTTCATCTCCAATGTGACTAGCCACCCTAATTTAAATCCTCGGTCAAGAACATCTAGAAGGGATAGTTGGATACGCCTCAATTTTCAATTAACACACATTACTTAATGTCACATGGATATGAATCGAATTTTTTACCATTATATACTTAATAAAACATATACGAAAATATTCTCAATTTTTTAAAATGCAAAATTAATTCGCAGTGGAGATAAAAAATATTACCCGCAAATGTCATTCGCATGTGTAAATTTCACCCAGGCCACGAATCAGATTCACGGGTGTTTTATAACTGCTAATTTCAATCAACAACTCAAGAGCTTATCGTGATTCAATGTCTCAGTCATAATTGTTGTGCATCACTCTCCCCTTTCTCTCTATAGTCAATTTTATTTTTGCATATGAAGGTGATGCAAATCTACTCCACCGGCGAATGAGATTCGCATGTATGTATATTTTTTTATTTTTTAAAAAAATGATAATTTTTTTATATCTATTTAATTTTTCAGGTATTTGGTCAAAAATCCATATGGAACGAAAATAGAATCTAAACAAAAATAAATAAATAAACTAAAATATGGAGTCTATTACCAATCATAATCAATACCTTCATTAAAAATTAGTAAACAACGTAAAGTCTATCTATCTATATTATAAATAATAAATATTAATAGCCTTACCAACACCTGCATCAAGATCAGGTTCTAATGGGGTGGGTGTGCATCATAAACCCACGGTGCATTATTAATATTATCTGCTACCTTTATATGCAAAGATGGTATTGGTTTAGTCCAACCCTCGCATTGACATTGCGTAGACAGGACACTATAATTATCATTTTTTGGCAACTCTAATTACCTGTTAACACCAAACATTTTAGTGTGTTTTATTTAGGGGTGAGTGTGAGCTCGAGACAGTCGGGACAAATGTTTTCTAAGATGTGAGCCTGAAATTTCAGAATTTATGCTTGGAGGACCAAGCCCGAAAAAACGCTTCTTCTATTTTTTAATATTTGTTTATATTATGGATCATGTGCTCAAATCATTTCTAAATTTAACGAAAAATAAATGAAGAAAATAATTTGGCCTAATGCTAATGGGGTAGCGGTTTAAAAAAAAAAATAGAGGTGGAATACTAATTTACAAAATGATCAAAGTTCGAGTATTAATAAGGGAGATTTTATTTGCAGACTATCGACTACTTTATACAAATCACTTTTGTTGAAATACATAATTAATCAATAAATAAACATGAGATGTTTAATACAATAATATGAAAGTTGCTTCAATAAATATATTTGAAGTATGTAAAAAAAACAATTGAAATTAGTAGTGTAGTGGTAAAACTTTTAACTAGTATATAAGAGGTCTAATGTTCAAAACTTGAAATATGAAAATTTCACTATTTTGATAATATGTGATCGATTTAATAATTATTAAAATATAAGGTCGATTTGATAATTAATTTTCTTAAAATTAGTAAAAATAAATATGTAAAAAAAACTATTATGACATTTCAGTGTCACGAAAAAAATGGTGTACAAATACAATCTTTTTATTATTAATTATTATTAATAATAATAAATTATGAAATTGCATTGGCTAATTAATTTATTATTTATACGGAATTTCACTTCATGATGGATTTGATCGAATTGTTTATGTACAGATCAACCCAATGAAGTAACATCAAAAGATTCAAAACGACGCAAAACAGGGTTATTCGGACAATGCTACAAATCACCATTGGCGATCAAGTGAGAGTCAAGCTCTCCGTCAAAGAAACTGAACTCCGGCACCCCCACCGTTGCCCAGAGGCTGTGATTCAGCGTCACGTCGTCCGGAAGCAGCGCCGTCCTGCAGAGCGGACAAGTCATATGGTCGTACCCCATCCACCGGTCCAGACAGATGCGGTGAAACACATGGCAGCAGTTGGCGAGGCGGCGAGTTTCGTCCTCTGTCTCAAACTCGTAAAGGCAGACGGCGCAGCTCTCCGGTGGGTCGTCGTGGTCAGAAAATTTGACGACAGGTAGGATCTCGTGCATGAGGGCGGCGGGGATGGGGAGGTGCCCTGAGAAAGAAGGCGCTGGGAATTCGGGTGATTCCGGGGGGTCGAGGAACTCGGGAAGGCCGACAAGGCGGAGAATCGTCGAAAGGAAGCAGCGGAAGAGGGAGAAGATGGTGAGTGTGTGGAGGAGAAGCTTGGGGAGAAAGAGTTCGCTATAGCAAACTGGAAACCCCATTGTCAGAGAGACGAAGGTCTGGTTATGGAGGCTCTGTAGATGAAGAGTGGAGAAATGGAGAATAGATGATGGGAGGTGGATTTATACACAGTAGAGAGAGGATAGAGAGAGAAAGTAATTGGGATCTGTTTTTTTGGGAGAGGAAGGGAACAAGATGGTAAGCAGTGGGTCCCAAGCCCATTGGCTGTGTCTTATTGAATTAAAAATTATTTTATTTTTTTGTAATATTATATTAGTATAGACTTTTCAAGAATCTTTTAAATTGTTTTTTATTATTTAGGACAAAATAAGTTTACTTTAGAGCTTCTGATTTTTCTACAACATTTTGTAACATTCATTAAATACAGGTTAACTTTATTTTTCAGATACAGATACAAAAATTAATATACATATTATTTAACAATTTTTAATTTAACCATACTGTATTTTTAATTTTAAAAAATAAATGTATTTTTTCCTAACGGACCTGTCTGATGAAGAATTATTAATTGTGGATCCCACAACACAAACACCGACTACTTTCGATCTGCTGGTCATGTTAATTGTTATGTATCCACCGTCGGGACAAGTGAGGAACGTGATTGTATCCATAAATCTTCAGTGTTATAACAAATGAATTTTAATATATATATATATAATTTCTAAAATTGTATATTTCCTCTCTTCAATTAACTTTATTTATTTTTATACTAATTCTTATTTTACCAGTCAAATTCTTGTATTATATGAAGTGTATTACAGAATTTAAATTATTTAAGTATTTAGCCCGTGCTTTGTGCAGTAAGTATTAAATTATATATATATATTGAATTTATGTTTTTATAATCCATAGTATAAAACTTATTTTATGAGTAAATATAAATTTCCATTTCTTTGGTATATATTAAATTTGAAAAGTGTATAAAATAATATATTATATATATTAGTTATTAAATTTCAAGTAGATATTGTTTATGTATGCTTTTTTTTTATAATAATAAAGGTAATAAAAAAATAATAGTTTTTATTATATGTAATAAAATGATATAAATATTTACTAATATAAGTTAATACATGCTATTGAACTTATTTCTTATCATGTTTCTTATTATTGTATATTTATTACGAATATTAAATTGAATATATATATATATAGTTATTTAGTTATAACTACTTTGATAATAATTATTTTTATGTCAACTCTATTAAGTGTGAGCATATAAGAAAGATATTTTATTAAAAAAACATTTATTATAACAATAATAATTTTGGTTCATGTGCTCAATTTTATATTTCAAACATAATTATAATTAGGTACATAATGATGATAACATTATACATTTTTTTCTTCTTTATATAACTCTTTTAAATCTAATAATAATTAAGTGCATGATAATAGTATATTTATTATTGAGGAAAAAAGAGTATTTTGAAGGTATTGCTTAAATGTTCTTTCATAATTAATTTTTAATTATATCCATTAATATAAAAAAAAACTAACATCTATACAAATTCATTATTTCATGCGTTTTTTTAATTTAATTTTTAAAAAGTGTAGGGGTAGAGAAAGAATATGATCGGATATAGAAAAAGAGAAATTGAGTCATGCTATGAAATGTGCAATTTTAAAGACACATCAAGTGTGTGTGGTGGTGGGGATGTGTGTGATTCCCACCAATCAATACTCCCCTCGTTTCTATAACGTAACCAATGCAAGAAAAAAAGACTCATCGGATCGAAATCCTGACAAAATCAGTTTGAGACGGACTAGGACCGAGACCGAGCGATCAAGTTTTTTCCTCTGAGGTCGGTCTCGGTTTTTCCCGAAAATCCCGATTAGGCCTTACCCAAACCGAGTTTTATTAAAACCTAACATGTAATCACGATTGTTCCGGTTTAGGTCACGATTATGATTGTTCCAATTTAGGTCACTATTTAGGTTCTGATTGTTCACGGTTAGGTCACGGAAATTTGTCTTCACGAATTCGCGATTGTTCCGATTAGTTGAGTTGATGACTTGAGTTCTATCATGAATCACGATTAGTTAAGATTTGTTCTGATTGACTATCGCGATTAGTTCAGACAATTTTAGATTTTTTACTGAAAATTTTGGACAATTTATTTTTGTACTAAAAAGTTCGGTACAAGACCGAGACCGGCCCAAGTCAAGCAAGATCGATTCGGGCGGTCTTGATTTTCCACAGGTGATGACCAAAATTTTTGGCTCAAATTTTTTTTTTTACAAACAACAAACCAAACTTTTGAAATTGAACAATTAACAAACCTACCTCAAATTTTTATTATGTTTAAACTGATTTTTTATAATGTTTGAGAGATTTATTAAGTCAGCATTAGTTGAAATATTATAAAGAAAAAATATTACGACTTAATAATTCCATCAAACATTTAAAAATTCTTCAAATATAATGAAAATTTGATGTAGTTTTGTTATTTGCTAGATTCCAAAAGAATACGGTAATTAGATAGTTGTTGTTTTTAAAGTAAATAAAATTTTAAAAAAAAAACAAATACATAACTTTATTTAATTGTATGTTAAAAATAAATAAAATTCTACAATTCTAAACTTTTCGTTCATATTTACTTCGTAACTTAGACATCTTTTAGTTCTAGAAAGAATGGTCAAATTTGTTTATCACATGATATACACGTAACTGATTTTGTTTATTTTTAGTATAAAGTTAAACAGAAATATGTATTTGTTCCTTAAAAAAAATAACTATTTAATTGTCAATTCATATTCATATTAAATTTAGGTATAAGTTTGATTAATATATATAAACGTTACGATTATTAATATAAAAAATATATAAATCATAAAGTATTACATTTAATATTGATATTATTATAAGATAGTTTTTTTTTTTTGTTGATAATTATGGATTAAAATAACTGCTATAGGTGAAAAATTAATCACCCAAGTTCAAAATACACAACCAAAATTAACTAACTTTAACAATTCGCGAAACAGAAAAGCCCACGGCGTCTTTCCGGAGCGCGATAATAGCTTCCTTCGGGGGAGAGTTATGAATTTCAAACACTTGTCGCTGATTGAGCGCCACATCCGCCATTATATCCGCTACTGCATTCGCTTCTCGATAAATATGTCTGAACTTCATTCTTTCGAACTGCATCAATAGCTTCCTGCAATCGGCAATGATCGGCATTAGTTTATGATTTGACATATTTTCATCAGAGATTACCTTATGGGCTAAGAGGGCGTCCGTCTCAAGGTGGATAGAATTTAAACCGAGTGTCTTTGCCAAAAGCAGTCCGTCTCGGATGGCCCAACATTCCGCAGTGAGACTGTTGGAGCAACCCAAATTCCTTGAAAAACCTGCAACCCATTGACCCCTGAAGTCTCGGATGACCCCGCCGGCACCTGCGAGACCTTGATTTCCCTTAGCAGCTCCATCTGTGTTAATTTTAAACCAATCCTCTTTGGGAGGAACCCAACTAATATCAATGGAAATGAACTCATTAGCACAGTCAGTCTCAAGATAAATATTTTTGTGAAACTTTGCCTGAGATAAAGATAATGAAAAAACAGAAGAAAAAGCAGGTTTATCATTAAAAATAAGAGAGTTTCTATTTTTCCAAATGTTCCATATCGCGTAAGGAAAGAAGTACTTCCACTCAACACCTTGAATATTGACTCCCGATTCCTGACAACCCTTCTTGATCCACTCATTCAAAGGGTAGTCGATAGATTGTCCCTGATTAGGCGGTCCAGTGGCAGAAATCCACATCTCTTTAGCGTGCTTACACCCACGCAATATGTGATCTATGTCCTCCACCCCAGAGTAACAAATTTGGCACAGAGGGCTCAAATTACATCCTCTATGGTTCAGTAGTTTGCTGGTGGCAAGTCTATCTTTAAGGCATAACCAGATAAAATACTGAATTTTAGGGATAGTCTGAATCTTCCAAACCCAATCCCATTGGTTAATCACCTGATTATTTGTGTCATGACCAGCTAAAAGAGAGTATGCGGATGCCGTAGAGTAATTCCCTGAGTGTGTACCATTCCAAATTTGCGTGTCCGAGGAAACATTGGTCTTGTCCCCTGGAGTACCTCGAAACATGTCCACAAATTTTTTGGGGAAGTCAAAGGATGTTCTATCTAGTTTCCACTCATCCTTTTGGAAGACATCTCCTACCATCAGATTGTCTTCTTCATAATTGAGTGGGCCATAGATAGCCGCCCGCAGGGGTTGATTACCCACCCAGATATCGTGCCAAAATCTAATATCTCTACCATTTGCCACCACCCACCCAACCCCTAATTTAAGGGTAGTCATACCTTCCTTAATTGCTTTCCAATTACAAGGCGTTTTGTTCGAAGTAGTGAGAGAAGTTCCATCCTGCTTAAAAGTTCTGTTTCTAATGACCACAGCCCAAGGAGCCGTATCCTTCTTCAATCTCCAAGCCAAGCTCCCCAAAAGTGCCTTGTTACGAAACACAGCCGACTGCAACCCAAGGCCCCCCAGTTTTTTCGGCCTAGTTATTTCCTCCCAATTGATCAAATGGATTTTCCTCTTCTGGTCCGTAGATCCCCAAACAAAATTCCTATTAATCCTGTCCAGATCTTTACAGACTGAATTAGGCAGCATAGTACATTGCATATAGTAGGAGGGGATAGTGGACAAGACCGATTTGACCAACGTCACCCTACCTGCCATTGATAACAGCTTTGCCCTCCAACCCGAAAGTTTACTTCTAACTTTATCCAAAATAAAGTTAAAAGAGCTAACTTTCGAGTTCGACAAATCCAAAGGAAAGCCAAGGTAAGAACCAAAGTTTTCAACTGTTCTAAATTGTAAACTCGTTGCTATCTGGGTTCTTTGGGTAGCAGGAACATTTTTGGAGAAAACCATGACTGACTTCCCCTGATTCACCTTTTGTCCAGAAATTTCGCAAAACTCTTTTAAGACCGAGTTGATACAGTTACAATTTTCCGGTGTCGCCTCTCCCATGAGAATGAGATCATCGGCAAAGAAAAGATGGGATAAAGTCAAATTACCTCTTCCCACTTTTAAACCTTTCCATTGTCCCTGCATAACTTTTTCATCGATAAGAAACGCTAGATATTCCATGCATAGGATAAAAATGTAAGGGGATAGAGGATCCCCTTGCCTAATCCCTCTGGACGGATAGAATTTATCTAGTTTCCCTCCATTGAACAAAATTTCAATAGAAGACGTGGAGATACAACTCATAATCAACTGAATGACTTTATCCGGAAAATTAAAGAAAAGGAGCGTTCTTCTGATGAAATCCCACTCAATTCTATCATAAGCTTTCTCAAGGTCTATTTTGATGATCATACACCCAGTCTTTCCCTGCTTCTGTTTAGAAAAATGCAGTACCTCTCTAAGCAGAATGACATTATCTGAACCCCTTCTACCCGGGATAAAACTAGTCTGAAAAGGAGAGATGATATCTTTGAGAGTTGGTCTAATTCTATTCACCAAGATTTTTGAGATGACCTTGTAAATAGAATTGCAAAGACTAATAGGTCTGAATTGGGAGACTGAATTAGGCTGACTACATTTTGGAATCAAGCAGATAAACGTCTCGTTCCAACTTGTCGGGATAGACCCCCTTTTAAACACCTCAATGATAGCCTCAGTCAGAGAGCTACCCGTACAATTCCATAGCTTTTGAAAGAAAGCCGGGTGGAGGCCATCCGGACCCGGGGCTTTGAACGGTTTAAGATCCCAAGTGGCTTTCCTAATTTCATCCAAAGTGATGGAGTTGTTTAGACGACAACTTTGATTTTCAGATAGAGCAATCCTCCAGGAATCAGGCTGATCAACCTCCATAGTTGCGGAAACTTTAGAAGTTGTGAAGAGATTTGAAAAGAATTTTTGAAATTCCTCTTGAATGAGACCCTCATCTAAGATCCAATTCCCAATTGAGTCTTTAATAGCCAAGATCTTATTTCTTCTTCTTTTAACAAGAGTAGAAATGTGGTAGTATTTGGTGTTTCTATCCCCGTCTTTGATCCACTTTGTGCGCGACTTTGCAGCCCAAAGTTTTTCTTCCTGGTCCAGAATCTCAGAGAGCTCTGACTGAAGATTCTTTTCTAGATTGACAATATAGTCGTTTGGAGAGTTTGCAATACACTTTTGGGCTCCCGAGATCCTCCGAAGGATCTTAGCTTTCCTCTGGAACACATTTCCAAAAATTTCTTTATTCCAGGCTCTAGCTTTATCAGGGAAATGGTTAATTGCAGGAGTGATCCTATTGCTAAAATCTCTCCAAGTATTCTTAACCAAAAGCTCAAAACTAGGGTGATCAAGCCACATAGGTTCCATCCTAAATGGTCTAATAACCCTGATATCACCGTCGCCACCCGAATTTATAAGAAGCGGACAATGGTCAGAGTGAGTTCTCGTAAGATGAGTTACAGATGCATTGGGAAAACTAAATTTCCAATCCATGTTCGCCATCATCCTATCTAGCCTCTGCTGGATTAATCTATCAGAATCCCACATATTGATCCAAGTAAACTTCGGCCCCATAAAGCCTAGGTCAATCAAATTACAATCACTGATCATATCATTAAAGAGAGTCACCCTATTCATGCAAACTCTATTACCCCCCAATTTTTCGGCACTATTAATAACATCATTGAAATCCCCTACTACAAGCCAAGGACCAGAAATAGTAGCAGCAACAGATTTAAGGTTATCCCACAGCAGTAACCTTTCATTAATATTAGGGCTAGCGTAAATAGCAGACATGAACCAAGACAGATTAGAAGGGGTAACCTGGATCTTGAAGTGTAACTCCTGCTCTGTAGAAGCCATCTTCGTAATATTTGTCTCGAAATCATTCCATAGCACAAGGATTCCTCCCTTAAACCCTCTTGCTTCCACCCCTAGAAATTTGTTGAACGGGAGCTTTCTAACTTGGTCATCCATCTTTTGGCCACTAAGTCTAGTGTCAATTAAAATCAACACAGTAGGATTGTGAGTCTGGATGAGATGCTTAACCGCTTTGACAGCTGCTGGATTACCAAATCCTCTAACATTCCACATAAGGGATCTCATGTGAGCTTTTTCTAGAACCATATTACTAGAAGGTTGAACTTGATTCATAAAAAACTATAAAAACAACCAAACCAATTACAAAGAAATACAAATATCTAATCACTTATTAGATATCTCGAAATCATTCCATAGCACAAGGATTCCTCCCTTAAACCCTCTTGCTTCCACCCCTAGAAATTTGTTGAACGGGAGCTTTCTAGCTTGGTCATCCATCTTTTGGCCACTAAGTCTAGTGTCAATTAAAATCAACACAGTAGGATTGTGAGTCTGGATGAGATGCTTAACTGCTTTGACAGCTGCTGGATTACCAAATCCTCTAACATTCCACATAAGGGATCTCATGTGAGCTTTTTCTGGAACCATATTACTATAAGGTTGTACTTGATTCATAAAAAACTATAAAAACAACCAAACCAATTACAAAGAAATACAAATATCTAATCACTTATTAGATACCTCACCTTATAGTTAGTTACGTACTTTAGTTTACTTGGTAAAAAAAATACTTTAGCTTATTCTAACCTGTTAGTTGTATGAAACATATAATAATAAATAAATAAGTTTAAAGTCCTTAAAAAAGGAAATTACGCTAAGTGTAAATATTATTTCTTTGAATAATTCAAGTGGTTGAGAGCGCTGATTTTTACGTGGTTTGACTTTGGAGTCATGAGATTGAATTTTTCCAAGTGCAAGAAGAAGTTATGGCTTGGGGAAAGTATTACGACTTGGGTCTAACGAGTCGTTCTCTCAATGACATACTTCTGGCAGAGCTACGTTAACGAGGTTAGTGCAAAGCGCTGGTTGTCGGGAAATTCAAAAATCGAGACACGAAAAAAAAAAAAAAGAATAATACAATTAATTGGACGACCCATAACACATCACCTAATAGGCTAATATCTATTACTCGATTATTCTAATCATATGCATACCTATATTATAATTTGGGGAGACATAGATAAAATATACATACGTTATATGCACTTTTAATTTAATTTGAAAAAAATCATTAACTACTTAATTATTATTTATATTTATAGAAATTTGCTATATATATAAAGTAAACATATTAAAAGTATTATTCTCCTAATTAGACTTTACCTAACTTGTAGAAAATTAAAAAAACAAAACGCATAACAATAATTTGAGCTTCTTCTACACTTTGATGGCCGTGGGGGCGGGCCTAGATGCTCCTGACAAGTGCCGAATGCGTACACGACACTACGACAGGACCTGACCCTACCCTCGTCGTATCCATAAGGACTGGTGTGGGTGGTGGGTCCCGACTCCATCGCAAGAACCGGACCACCTCCCACTCCTTTTTTTTTAATAAACAAACAAACCAAAAGCAAAACTAATTGTCTTTAACTATTCTATTCGTGAATTTTTCTTGAATATCAAACATCAAGAGTTTCAAAATGTCCGAGGGAGGATTCCTTAACATATGAAAATTCTCATTCAGATTAACAGTTTCATTAGCCAAAGTATCCGTCACCCCATTTACTTCTCGAAACACGTGCCTGATTTTGAATTTGTTAAAATTCAAAATAAGCTTCCTACAATCCAAAATAAGAGGCATTAGTGGTCTATCTACATCTGGATTCTCAATTATCAAGTTAATTGCTTCATGGGCGTCAGCTTCGACGTGCAGATCCTGCACGCCCAAATTCGTTGCCATGGTTAAACCGTCTCATATAGCCCACAGTTCCGCCACCAGACTATTGGTGATTCCGATACGCCTTTGGAATCCGTTTAGCCAGACTCCCCATTCATTTCGCATTACCCCTGCTCCTCCTGCCGGGTCTGGGTTCCCCTTAGCTGAGTCATCCGTATTAAGTTTAACTCATCCATATTCCGGAGGCGTCCAACCCACCCTCCTAATCCTATAAACTTATCATTGATTTTTTTTTAAACAAAATAAGTTTTTAATTATCTCAAATAAAATTTAAAAAAATATTTATTATAATTAAATTTTGATTCGATCCGAAGAAGAAAGAAAAAATATTTAACTAAGTTCATTTATTCTACTTAGGATATGCTTAGATTATAATTTCTATTTGTAACTAGAGCTAATAAATTTTACTCGAATAGGCTTAATCACTTAAATATAGTAGTTAATTTTGGACTGATTTTGGCCTAATTTATAGTTATATTTTAAAGTTTAAGCTCAATTTTGATAGAAATACTCATACGTTGCGTTTAGTCATGATTATGAAGACAAAAAAAAAAGTCGAACCCATTACTTAATTGTTTACTGAGAATCCATTGTTTTTCCAAATCCTAATTATTGGCCCATTGATATTTTCTTCAATAAAATATACATTTTTGGGGTAATAAATTTGTTGGGCTGAATTGTATGGAGAAAGGTCCTACAAAAACTTCATTGTTACTTAATTTATTACTCTGTCATAATTGTTTACTCAATATGATAACACTACACAAATATATACACAAAAAAATTATGTTCTTAAAAATATACGATAAAACGATAACACTATAACACAAATATGATAATACAGTATTTTCATGTTATATTCGTGTTTAAGTTTCAGAACACAACACTTACGATAAAGTTTGACTTTTTTTGACTGACTATAAAGTTGAACTTGAAAGTTTTAAAAAAAAATGTATTTTTTTAAACAAATCTCGTTTAATAGCTTTTTAAAAGTCTATTTAGACATTTAATTTATAGAGTATGCTAATTTTACATTAAACACTCGTGAAATCTAATTTTTTTTTTGGTAAAATGATGTTTGAATTGATAATTCTTAATATGAACAATTTGTTATTTTGATATTTTCTTATAATTATTCGCATGTGAAGATATAAATAACTAATTTAAGACAACACGTTATGAACATGCATGTACGATAAATTCTTTATTATGTTTATGTTGTGTAACATGATACTATAAGCTTTTCATGCATGTTCGTATTTGGTAAATGTCACACGATAAATGTATTAATATACATAATAATATGTACGTACGCATGACTTATCGCTTATATATATAGTATGAACACATGAATGATGACTATGACTTTGTTATGTGGGAGTAGGAGAAACAATAAGTATGAAAATTATAAGAAATCAATGAGACAATAGAGAGGTCAAATGATAAATAGTTCTTTTAAAAATAAAATAATAATAATGGGGAAATTGATTTCTCCTATATAATACAAGATAAACTAAGCGACGAAACATATTAATAATCTCATGGACTACTTAGGTTTGCATTGAGTGTATTAATTAATTTATAAAATTGAATAAAAATACATGTATTACTCATTTTTGTAAAATGGTATATAATTTCACTTTTAAAATTGAGTTTGAGTGAATAGAAGTGAATTTTAAACATAAAGATCATACATTTTTTATATGTATAAATAGTCTGGTAGGTATTGTTAAGATATTATAAAAATATAATGAATATTTTAACTCGCAAGTTCGAATTTCTGAGACAATTGGATAAAAGTTATTGTCGTAAATCTTTCATGGTATCATCACAAGAGAAGTTTAGATAATGAAGATGTAAAAATAACAAAAAAAAACTCTCCTTAATGGTCGAGGTCGTAGTATAAGCCCAATGTAGAATTATGTTTGCGAATAATAGTTTAAGGAATGATATTAAGATATCTTAAGAGTATACTGAATGTTTTTCCTCACAAATTCCAAATTCGGATTTATGATACAGTTGACTTAAATCTCTCATCTATATTAATATCATACGAAAATATGATTAATCTAACAATTAATCAACCATAAACACTTGACAAATTTGGTTTGTATTAAGAGTGAGTTGTTTTGGGTACATTATAAATTTATGAATTTTCGGAATCTATTCAAAATAAATTGGTTCCTGATTTTCGTATCTAGACTCTACCCATTAAAATCAGAACCTACTAGACCTTGTTAATACTATAACATGTTCGAGTACTCGGTTGAGCCTATCAATTTATTTATTTTTCGTTCTAAAATGAATACTAATTTTTTTAATTATGTACTTCATAATAATAAAATTTAAATATAAAACTATACAATAACTAAAAATAAAACTAACAAAAAAAATCAAATATTATTTATAATATATTAATATCTAATTAATTAAATGTATATTCCGCTTTGAAACCGATTTAATCAAATTCTATATTTTTTTCTTAAACCTTACATGAATATCTAATAATCCAGTTTCGTGTGGCTCCGAATCCAACGTGATATTTTGTTGACCCCTTATGTGTATTATCAATCACTAACCATCATGAATAGTTAATTCACTATAATATACGCGATATGACTCGCGCATTTATTGGTAAACTAACCTTATATGTTTTCAAAATAAATTTGGACTAAAGTCTAAATAGGCCCACGTGAGTTAGTAATCGATCGAATCCATCTATTCCATTGAGTGAATTATTGAATAAAACGATCTATTTTATTATTTTTTGTATTTATGATATAATTTCACATAATCTTTACTCTTAATTATCTTCTTCCCATTACATCATCAAATCGAAACGACAACGTCGTACGTACTCCCTTGAGCTTCATTATCAATCACCCAAAAATGAAGAAACATGAGATTCCATTCCCACTAACCTCAATTTTATCCAATATTTTAACATTTAAAAGTTCTTAACTATTTTTGGCATGAGAGTAGAGATGTTTAGTGGAAATTTTTTTTTTTTTTTCTTTCTTACTATCCAATATTTTTTAAAAAATGCAATGCAATCAATATTTTTTAAAAAGAATATGATATATTTGGCTAGATAAGTGGGTCATTCGAGACCAATCCATGACTTCCAATATGTAGGGATGACATTTTCTGACACGACACGATTAAACGACACGACACGATCTATTTAAAGCGTATATGAGTTTGACATTAACATATCTTGTGTCTAAACACATCAGATCTACAAATATCTATATTTATTAACTAATCGTGTCGTGTATACTTGTGACACGTTTAGACACATTTAAGTATAATAATAATAAAATATTGCAATATACACTTACTTTTTAATATTGAAACTTGACGACCTTACTTTTTATATATGAATTTGTGTATATATCTGTTTTAAAACGTATATGAGTTTGACTTTAACGTATTCCGTGCCTAAACAACTTTTATACGTTTAGATACGATTAAGACTTATCCGTTTAGACACGAGACATGTTTAGACATGACATGATTAATGAGATGACACGATTGTCACCTCACCAACATGGGCACCCAAAATTTACACATATAATCATACACATAAAAAACAATTAATCTATTAGTTCAGAATAACAACTTAGATAGACTTATGATATCTCTAATCATTGATTGCATAAATTTTAGTTAAATTTAAGAAAATTTAAAATTAGACATATGTTCATGAAAAGAAACGGGGTCGCATATCTTTTGACGAAACTATGGCACTTAAATATCATTTTTTCATTCTATTAAATTCTCCACAAAATATCATGAAACCCATATCTTTAATGCTGTAGGAATTACTTTCCTTAAACTTATTCAAGACTGTCATGATTAACTAGCCCTAATATTTGTACTATTTTACCAAAAAAGCATATTGGATTAGATAAGAATCTGTAATTTATTTATGTCACAAACAGACTATTGTTAAAATAAAATAAAATAGTAGCTTTCAACTAATAAAGATAAGCCACTAATCACATCACATAAAGTGTTACTTTATCACTTAAGCATCCAATAAAATAATGACTATAAATAATATCCTTACATGCCATACCAATCATCTCACTTATTCAAAATTCATATATTAGTAATGTGAATACACAGACAAAATATGTTTCAGCGTAAACTGAAAGTCTCATTCATAAGTTTGAATTCGTGAAAAAATTAGTTAAAGTGCGTGCCTTATTTTTTAACATTGGTATTGTATTCGAATATGTAAATTTGAATCTCGGAGATACAGTTAAAACGAAAACACTTATTAAGAAAATCGATGTAATTAAGTAAAAATTATTGTATAAATTAAGTAAAGTTTAAAATTAAAACCATTTTCTAAAATATCCAACGTATAATTAAAGATAATAATGTTAAACTTTAGTTGACTATTCCATTGCTCTTTATATTTTTCAAACTAGCATTATAGATATTTTCCACAGTGTGAAAAAATTATTGTCCCTCATAATCTTCCCCACATTATTAATAATAAAGTAAATTTTGTTTCTTTGTAGGTATAAGAATTGACAATAATGAGTGGCGGTTCCTACGAACATAATTAATTAACTATTATTCGTAGCTTCAAAAAGACAGGACTTTTCCTTAATTTTATTTTAAGTATTATTGTATGATTTTTGTATTGTCATTTTGCCACCAGCATTGAATTTAGTATCGTCGGTGAGTCATCTAATTCCGTGTGAGAGAAGGAGATCTTTTAAAAAAAATTGGGGGAATGATCGAGTTTTTGATGATGATTATTATCCACTTGTTTATATTAAATAAAACTAATATATATATATATATATATATATATACAAATATAATTGCTGAAGTACAATGTGAAAGAGTGTTAAAAAAAGAAAGAAAGTACAATGTGAAATGTAAATACCAACATCGCGTCAGTTGCTATAATAATTACGCATTAGATATATAAATGGGTTATTTATCTTTATCAATAATGAACTTGTAACGTTTTGTAACGAACTATCCTATCTTTAAAAATTCAAACGGGTTACTTCAACTTGGACGAATATGCAAATAGTTAGCTCCGTCCAATTTCCGACAAAATTTTGTCAACAGTTGACGGTAAATTAGACGAAGGTAGCTATTTGCACCTTCGTCCAAGTTGAAGTAGGCCGTTTTGAATTTTTAAAATTCGGGTAGATCGTTGCAAAACGTCCAAAATTCAGGTAGCTCATTGGTATTTAACCTTTTATTTTAGTATAAAATTCAAACTGTATAAGTTGTTATGTCTATTATGTCTATTGGGTTTGGCTCCGCACAATGTATATTTAACATTGTATCAAAGTTCTGTTCCAATTGACCATGCCAGGTTAGATCGTTATTTTTCTCAGTGTGAGTACCTGATGTAAGTTTGTTATTTTCTGTTAACTCCACTTAACAAAGTCAGAGTTAGGTCAGGAACGTAAGATAGAATATATTACAAATTAAGTCACAGTCCATCTGTCTGGATCGGTTAGACAAGCAAGATGAATATTTTTGTATTTTCTCCTAACTACACCAAAAATCCTAACAGTCAGTAAATGACAGTGAGGATTCCCATAAGATTAAAATAAATGAGTATTTCATGGGTTAAATAATAAACCCTAACACGCCCAATGGCCACCGTGTGCATAGATTGTATATATAGCCTCTTTAAAACACTCTCGACATTCTTATTTGCTTACGTGGGGGGACACACCACACACTGATCACAAATTCTCAATGCGGCGTGACCATACATGTGGGTGGCTTTCTTTATACACATTATATATATATATTTATATTATATATATGTATATATAAATTTAAATTAAATATACCTATTTGCTAATCCAACTTTAAAGATTTAGATAATTTGCTAATTCACTCTATAAAATGTTACAATTAACTACTCAGTTTAATTTATTATTAAATAATAACATAGATATGCACTCGTCTGTCATATGTTACTACACTTAACAAAAAACAAACAAATTTTTTTTTAATTCAACTAAAAAATGTAATTTTTTTTAGTAATTTACACAAAAAAAATGAGATAACAAATAAAATGAAAGTTTCTATCACAATTAAATATTAAATTAGACGAAGTTAACAAATTGTAAGTTTATATAAAGTCAACTTGCATTTTTTTTTTTAAAAAAAGAGTTAATAAATTGTCCGGACCATTAAAGAATCATTTGACAAATTGGTACTTTTGTTTTTGGCGGTTAACAAATTGGTCCTTAACCTTATATATAAACCTACTAGATATTAAGGGATCCAAATTTTATTCTATATAAAAGTGCATAGTGGCTACTTTAGTCTCAATTATTACTTATCTTTTTCATAGCTAGGATTAGGATTAGGGTTAGGGTTAGAATTTAGGGATCATATATACTTTACTATGCCCTCACTTAAATAACAATGTCCGCCAACTTTGGCTTTTTCTGATCAAACAACCCTTTTAATAGGTGATCATTATGATTCGGAATTAGTTTGCCATGTGTATTGCTTATACTTTGGTTACACAATTTGTTAGTGTACCCCTATTGCAAAGAGTCGCACAAGTAGGGTGCTAATTTATGGCTTAACATAAAACATGAGGGACCAAAGTGTTTCTTCAGCAAAATGCCTAATCTTTTTCTTAATCAGTCATAAACTATAAAGAATGTGAGCTTAATATCCTATTAAACTTAACACTAGAATACTAACATATCGTAGTTCCAACAATATTCAAATTTTCCATTTACACATGGATTAAGTATCTAAAACGGTTGTTTAACTATGTAGATGGTATGAAATTGATGTTAACCTAATTAAGAATTTAATTAACCTTATAAAATACCAAGTAAATCAAATATAATATGTATTCTTTTGGCTTTCCCTCTCAAATTGCTTTTATTAAATAAGGTGTTTCCAAGTGAACCTTTTGTCTCTTTAACACCCCTCTAAATTTATCATTTTGGTCACGATGAGAAGATGATAAAGACTTCTCCCTTCCTCAGTGCAGTGGAGAGAGCATCAAATTTCCCTAAGAAGGCATGTTGTTAACTTGGATAAATGACAGTTTTTTAGTAAACTTTTTGGTAATAACCATGATGTTCCAAATCTTTGGGATTAAAGCAAAATATTATAATTTTTTTTCATAATTTTGTTAGGACATGGTACCAAAATTGGTGGGAGTCGATACTTGTTGTCGGAGGTTGATCCAAACCCATGCAAGAAGGGACATGTGGAGGTGTTTCTCTGGATCCCTCTCTGAATCTGAAATGAATATATATTATGTACTTATATTGTGATAATATTAAACGTTACTTGTATATGAGAGAATTAAGAAGTAGATATACTTGTAAAACCCTATCGTCTTTGTTAATGTTGGATTATTTACCTTACAAATATATTTGTATACATCGTTCAATATCTGGGTATTGTATAGGATTTCATCCCTTAGTGATAAACTATATATGGGTATTTTATAAGATTTTCATCCCTTGGATAGGTTACAGATAGTAGTTTTAAAAATAGGGTAGGTTCTGGGAAACAAAAAATTCAAGAACTTATTTATTCGGTTTCGGTTTGGGTTCTCTTATCTGGGTACCCTAAACTAACCGGAAAGCATTCTGTATATCTATATATATTGTTAAAAAAAATTAAAGAAATAGAACGAGAGCACCTTGAAGAGCCTTCATGCGCAAGTGTTGATGATTGTAATAAAGGTTGTGATATGTGATGGAATTTGTGTAAATGTGAATGAAATGATAGTATTGAAGAATGTATCATCCTCAATAACAGGAACCAAACCAAAACCGATTTTTGTTTTTGGAAAAAACAGTGTCCTAATAGCGTACCTGAACCGTTTGTACAAATAGATTCTGGGTAGGTTCCAGTTCCAAAATTAAATGGGTAGGTTCATGTTCCAAATTTAAATATGTTGTTACATACTGGGTAGGTTTCAAAAACAGCTAAATTTACAGGGTATTCGGAACAACCCACCCCTAGTATGAATCGTTACCCTAAGGACAAGATTTATGCACCTTAGTGGAGGGAGAGACCTGAGTGCCCTTGACGTTAAGATTCAAGCTAGGCAAGAGCTGAAGAATGTTACATTAACCTCACGTTTTCTATTTGAGTGTTTGTTATTATCCGAGGGCTCGCATTTATCTGAGTGCTCGCTGATATTTTTCAGGACAAGTGTCAAACACCATAACGTCACATAGTGTAAGAGAATATTGTTTTTTCTTGAATAACTATCAGAAACCGTCTATAATTATTGTTGAAATTGTGTTTATCTATCGTTTTCTTTCAAGAAAGTAACAACAAAAATATAAAAGGATTAGTATAGAGTGCAAGTGACAAATTTTCAAAGAATTAAATTATAAGGGTTGATTGTGCAAATTTCTAAAAAAAAAACTTAACCTTTTGCTAATTTTGTTACTTTTTTGTAAAACTTAATCATGGTTTTTCCTATATAATTATCTAATACTATTGCAACTAATATTTTTTTAAAAAAAATTATAGATATACTGCAAATACATTTGACATTAAAGTTAACAATTAATATGAAGAATACACATAAAACTAAAATGAAAAAGATTACTTGCATGGTCCAAAACTTTCGATAGTAATTATTGTACACAAAAAAAAAATATCATTAATTAATAAGTTAAATATCATGGAGCTACCTGAACTTTGAACGTTTTACAATGAGTCACCCGAACTTTAAAAAATAAAAACGAGCTACCTCAACTTTGGACGAAGGTGCAACGAGCTACCTCCGTCCAATTTCTGACGAATTTCCAACGAATTTCCATCTACCGTTAACGGTAATTTGAACGGAGATAAGTTTAAATAGTTATTTGATATTTAAACCTTAATTAATTGGCATACTGCATTTTTGCTAATTAAATAGTACATATAATTAATAATTAAATTAACGTTAAGAGGTATGGTATAATAATAATATAGAGGAAGAGTATGAACAAGATTTTCTGGCCGTCTTTTATGGTGTATTATGAAGCACACTAAGCGAGCAAATGACGCAGACATCTCCCACGTTAAAGGGTAAAAGAAACCACAAAGGGAGAAAAAACGTGTAGTATAAAGGTTATGATTGGGGGGTAACTTTACAAAAAAGATTATATATATATATATATATATAAACTAATATATATGCACTTTAAATATATAATATAATTTATATATATATACATTAAACCCAAATCATGACTGTGGGGGAGAATTTCAATAATTAAATACACATTAATTAATGGGACCATTCAAGATTCAACTCTACCAAGGTGTACACTCAATGAAATGACTCACATGGGTACAAGTTATGCATAAAAGTATAAAGGTTCGAAAATGATAACACGATAGTTATAATGTATTTTGATGTACACAACAAATACGATATAATACGAAGTAAATTATGTATTGTATTATACGGTCAGTCTAAAAGCAAAAAATTAACGTCTAGTTAGCGTCATTTAATTTGTAATTAAATTATTTATTCACTTTAATTTTTTTAATTTTTTTTGAGTAAGTACATAATTAAATTTATCACCTAATGCATCCGGTCAATTTTTAAGACAAGCGATGTTATGTTACAAAATCATTGTATTTCTAATAAAAAAAATTACCCTAGGTAGATAATTGAATTACAACATAAATGACGTTCACCGTGGTCAGTTTGGACTTACAGGGTATGAGTTATATTTTTTTAAGTTAAATTTTCATATCTCAACGTACGACAGAGTCTACAGTCAATCCGTAAGTCCAAATTCAATATTTTTTGCATAATTTGAATCGAAATTAAAATATCTACTTACTGTAATTTTTTTTTTAAAATTAATCATCAAATCGTCAAAAAAAGTCAATAACGTAAAAAAAAAAAATCGCTACTAGGGGTAGCGAAATTCATAAAAACGCTACCCTGCTTTATGAAAAACGCTAACCCTAGTAGTTATTTTTGAAAAACGCTACTCAAAATAGCGCACGTTGTAAAAAAACGCTACTGAAGTAGCGTTTATATACATTTTGCTAAATATTTTTAAGTATAGTTACTTTTTAAAAAAAACTTGGCACAATAATTACTTTTTAAAAAACTTCAAAAGATTGAAGTTGATTTGTCAGCTGTAGTTGACAATTATACTCGTTCTCCGAGACTGAACCTCCAGCTGAAGTACAGTTTCTGCAGAAGACCTCACCAATGTCTTCCGATGATAATGATGAAAGAAGATTCATCATGGGTCAAAGTGATTGCCTCCGTACCCCAAATGGTTCCCACTTTCAGCGACACCACAGCCGTTAGATTCGAATACTTCCGACTGGTCTCTAGTCCGCAATCATCATCAACCAAACACTGCATTTACTACTTTACTGCATGAATTGTAGCTGGGTCTGATGCTAGCAGCTAAGCTAGCTAGGGTTAGCTAATAAGCCACCTAGGATGGTCCAGGCGAAGGTCACTGGACCACCCTACAGACGAGCAGAGAGAGAGAGAGAGGCGTCTGCAATAGAGTTTTTGAAGAAAAGAAGTGTTGCAGTTTCGAAATGGTGGACGAAAATGGAGTCTGAAGGATGATCTGCAGAAGCCTACTTCTACCCCGCTTTTCTGGAGGGTCTGTCGTCTCTCTTTTCTGACATCAATCTGCAGAAACGTCCGTACGCTTCTTCCACTCTCGTGATTTTTTGGTGTTGGTGGGTTCGATTTCGATCCTTCATTCATTAAACGAGCTAGGGTTTTGTTTGGTAATAAACCATGGTTAACGGATATTAAAGGACTTTCAGCTTCCTAACAGGATTAACGTTTTCAAATATGTACTGTACTTTTATTATATTTCTATAAATAAATGGTGAGTAATTTATTATTATTATTAACCTTAGGAAAAACATATTATTCTTTAAACAAATAAAGTTTACTATAAAACAACTATGATCAAACATATTATATATATTTTTCATACTTTTCTCATTACAATTTTATTCAAAATTTTCAGTTAATATGATGCAAAAATTCAATTGCCAAAAAAAATAAAAATTGTAAATGCTCATCACTACTTAATAATATTTAGACGAAATTAATAAATTATATATATATTTTTTGTTAAGTCAGATAACATTACCTATATATTGTACATGCTTTTAAAGTTGAGCTAGTAAAATACATAGTTACATACCCAATCCTTTTATTTTTTGGCAGGGGGCGCATTGTGCACCATAGGAAATACCAGCCACCAGGCAAGTGAATGATGACGCAATCAAAGAGCAGAGAAAAAACATTGCGAGTTCAGTCTTTCGTATGTCTGGTTGGTAGAGAAACGATATTTTTTTTTTGTTCAACCAAAATGAATGGTATTTTAGTGGAGACCTTAGACACATTCCGTTCAGACTTTTTATGTTTCGGTCTTCGAATTTTCTGATAACCAGCGTTATGCACTAACCCGTCAACGTAAGATTTTTTATGTTTCGGTCTTCGAATTTTCTGACAAGCAGCGTTATGCACTGACTCGTTAACGTAAGACTTTTTATGTTTCGGTCTTCGAACTTTATGACAAACAGCGTTATGCACTGACCCGTCAACGTCAGACTTTCTATGTTTCAGTCTTAGAAATTTCTGACAACCAGCGTTATGCATTGACCCGTCAAAGTTCGAAATTTCTGACAACCAGCGTTATGCACTGACCCGTCAAAGTAGCCCTACTCTCATCGAAACCAGAATCAACAGCATTATGTTGTGAAGAAAAGTTTAACGGAATAGAATGGCCATGCATGGTCCACCGTTGCTTCTAACGGACAAAAGAATTAAAGCTCCGTCTTTATCACTCTCGGAGTCGGCGCGTCCTTTACAGCATTGATTACACTCTTTCGCGAAGCTTCCAATGGGGACAGTGGTTGCGGACCAACGCAAACCATGTCAAGGGAGGGAGGGATTGTTATTGTTGTAGCTACTAAATTAAATCTATGATTTTAACAATTATAATTCTATTTAATTAAATTAGATAATAATAAATAGTGAAATCAGTGATTTTGAAATATGGTAGAACTTTTGATGTAAAAACAGTAAAACACAAGTTCAAACACCTTATACAATTCATATTATTAAATAAATTTTATTACTTATATAAAAAAACTCATTCCTCTTTGTATACTTTTATTTACAATATTTACTTTCTTATTTTACGGAGAGCTTTTTAATAATAACATATGATACTATATATTTCTCATTTACCTGTATTATTATGATAAATTAAGAAAAAACACTCATTAATAAATTAAACTCATAAAATAATACATGTGTGAAGCTATCACTACCGACTTTGGCAACATTGAATAACATGGGGGGTTGCCGGAGAGTGCCACTCACGCATCGTGTGAGCGCGTGGGCTCAGCATAAATCCATTACCATCATAATATAATAATTAAAAAATGCATATCATGCGGTCCTGGAAAGGGAATTAATTAATAATTATTGAGGGAAAGATTGGACCACATCATTGACGTCTTCCACACAGTCCCTCGTTGTGGAAAACTATTTTTTGTGCACACAAATATTCCATATGTGTAATTTAATTTATTAAATTTTATTGGACATACAAGTTTAATGAATATTAATATTTACTGCGTACATATATATAAATTTCTCATTAAATATTTAACTAATTGTTAGTATTTGCATAAATATCATTATTCTCAAATTTACTATTTTGAGTATTAGACTAGACAATTAAGCATTTTGGTAGTTTTACCATTTATAATGGTGGAGCTCGCAATTTACTACATGTGGGCCGATATCATAGTTGAAACAGATTCGCAGATCGTCATCAACAGGTTAGAGGACCCGAGCCAAGGTATGGAGTGGGAGATAGAGCGTATTTTGATGGACGCGTTAGCTTTGGCTACATGCATACCTCGAGTTAGGTGACATTTTGTTAGAAGAAGTGCTAATCGATGCGCTAATTGGATTGCAAGACAATCCAGACAGGGGATGTGTCCGGTAAACTGGACATTTATACATCCCCCTTCATTGGTTTCATTATGTATGTTGGACAACCCGAATGTGGACTTTGCGCATTGAATGAATTTGATTATTGGCAGGACAAAAAACTGAAAATAGTAATAAGATTCATAAAGAAAAAAATTAACTCCCTAAGTAAAAAGGGAGATCATTTGACTTGTGTATCTAATCAAAGTATTGATTCATATTGTTAACCTTCTTTTATAGTTGACTAACCATTACTATAGTAGCTTATAATTGCATCACAATTTTGCATTTTTTTGTTTTAAAAATATTTTTTTAAATATAAAGAGCTACTTATTTCTTCTAAAAAAATGAAAAAAGGGGAAACATTAGTATTTTATATTGTATATATAATAAATTCACTATAAAGGTTCTTCTAATCAAAACTTTCTTTTAGTTAGAGTATTTTCATTCATATGGTTGACTTACATAACTATATAGTAGCTTATGATTACATCACAATTTTGCATTTTTTCGTTTTAATTTTTTTTAATATAAAGAGCTATATGTTAAAAAAAAATGAAAAAGGGGTAAAAATTAGCATTTTATATTGGATATACAATAATTTTACTATAAAATTTCTTCTAATAAAAACTTTAAAGGGATTGAGTAAGATAGTAAATTTTAAAGTATTTTTTATCATTCTAAAATGTCCATGATTCGAATATATATATACTAAAACCACCCTAAATCCGAAACCCTGTACTTTTCAGTTTTCATACTAAGACTATTTTTTAACCAGTTGAAAACAAACCCTAGTTTGGTATTTTCACTATAAAATTCTAACTCACTCCTCTACTGTGAAGTAGTTGTTCATCTTCTCCATTGACTGCCTTGAAGAATGATTGATGGAAGATTAAGCCACTTTTTTTTCATTTACCTGCATTGAACCATAGTGTTGTTAACTATTATAGCGGAAATATCATGTATTGAAGCTTGTTATGCATTCAACTTAACTTTCATTGATGAATACTACATCTATTTGTAATACAATGCTTGAACAATTCAGCTCTAACTTCCAGTTCTAACTATCACTAATCCTAGACAAGACATATGGAATCTAGGAAAGGTAAGCTAATAATACATAAAGCTACTAACATTTTAACTTATCTAATATGTATGTTGAGCATGTGCAGGTGCATAATATTCTTCAAGGTGAAGCTTCATGTGTACATTCCAACAAGTGTCACCTTAATGATGTGTTCATCATCATCATCATACTTGTATACAATAAAATGATGAAAATGTATATCCACATGCACATCCATGGAAGTTGATGAGTTTAGGGTTAATATGTCTTTAAGTTAAGGGCAGCCCCACCAATCAGAGGTACACCCTTCAAAGTTTGAACAACAACTTTGGAACACTGAAAACTCTTCTGAAAAAGCCTGAGACCATCTCCTACTTGAGGAAGGAGTTCTTGGGATTTGTGTTTCCCCCCAACAAAGATTTCATTTTCTGTCTTTTCATATGTTTATTATAGAAAAGTTTCATTTCTTTCCTTAATAATAATTATTAAAATTACTGTAAAAAATGATGATTAGGGTTTAATCTATAAGGGTGAATACGATTTCGTTAACATTAAAGTAATATAATCATTCTTTAAAATAGCTAAAAGTTAAAGTGGCGGCTTGTTGTTTGGATGTCAGGCAAATGACAGAGATAGGGTTCAAATTCCTGGGTTGGTTAGGGATCCATGAAACAGAGTATGCTTCCTAAAGCAGGGGATTGCAGCTTTTGAGTAGATTTTACTATTAATTTAGTTCATACATTTAGCTTTTTCCTACAAGACCTGACCTTTAGAATTGGAGTTTTGCTTGTAATAATTAAATATTAATGAATGGGTTTAATAATAGGGAGTGGGAGAGGAGAAGCCAAAGTAAGGACTCTAGAGAAGGGAATAAGCGTGTTGATTGATTAGTTTATCTTTATTATATATAATCTTACAATATAGTCTTTAAATTATATAACACTTTAAATATGTGAATTTCACTACAATTCATATAATAAAGATTAGTATAATTGATTAGGAATAAACTATTTCGTTAATCATACATTCTCATGATTAAGATGACTTAAGAGTATACCAGTCGTTTTTACTCACAAGTTCGGACTTTTGAGACAGTTGGTTAAGACGTACGTCTTAATTCTTATAATCATTATGAAAATTTAATTCTCTAAATAATTTTTATGAAAAGTAGTTTGGTTTCTTTCTTGGAGTGTTTTATTTCTGTCATGGTATATTGACTATCACCTCCCCATCTTTTAGAGAGAGAATGGAAGGGAGGTGTAGAGAGATAAAATGCTATCAAATGATGAATATGTCTAGGAAGAAGAGAAGGGACATCATCACTCATCCATCACCTTTAATCTGATCCACTCTATTTGTAAGGAATAAGGTAGAGAAGCTCTGTCCTCTCTCCCCTTTCCTAGGTTTACTTCTTTTCTTTCAGAGCAAATCATCCATCATCTGTGTCTGTCTGTCTGTGTCTCTCCTTCTCCTCCATAGCCACCGCCAAAGCTCAGGTAGGTGTCGGAAGCTTTTCTCTCTTTAAAACCTAGTTTCTCTCTCTAACCAGGTGGTAAAGATCGGTTCTTGATTGAAGAGATCAAATCCTGATCGGTTGTTGATCCTGTTTTTTGCTGTGTCGGCCAGATATGTCGTGCCCGATGAGTCATGGCAGATAGAGGAGTGGCGGAATCAGATTCATCGACCATGGCGTCATCAGCAGCAGGGTTTTGCTACTCCGACGTATCAGCCGCCAACACGGGGGCGGCACACCTCGTATCCCAAATCCATGGCGGGTACGACCCGAACCAGTCCGAGATCTTCGCTTCTACCAACATGGACATGATCGGGTTCTCCAAGAACAACAACAACAACAGCAACCTCATGTTCGTGGACGATTCGACCCTGCGCTGCGTTTTCCCATGCGAAGGTAACGAGCGACCAAGTCAAGGGTTATCTCTTTCTCTCTCCTCCACCGATCCGTCGAGCATCGGGTTGCAGAGCTTCGAGCTCCGGCACCCAAGCTCCAGCCAAACTCAGTTTCAGCTACGCAGCTCCAAGTTCTTGGGTCCAGCTCAGGATCTGCTCAATGAGTTCTGCAGCCTCGGGACCAAACAGCATCAGCAGATTACCGACCAGACATGGACGAGGAAGAAGACCGGCAAGAGCAGTAGTAGCAGACAGTTTGAAGACGACAGTAATAACGACAATGGGTCTTCTTCATCCTCGAAGCCACTCAACTCCCTTGAATTTTTGGAGTTGCAGAAGAGAAAGACGAAGCTGCTTTCACTTCTTGAAGAGGTATACATATATATTTTAATATCATTCAAGATTCCATTTTTTTTTTGTCAAAATAAAAATAGAAATATCAAGAACTGATTTGGCGATGTCGGGCAAAGAAAAGAAACAGACACACATGTTGTTCTTCACGATCCTAGTAAATAAATGAAACCAAAAGTTCCAAACTTTACTAGATGAATGATTGTTTTCCACCGTATCTTTTCGTTTTCTTGAACTAGTTTAAGCCACTCCTTGGCCTTCCATATTTATTGCTCCCCATTTTTTCACTTTCTTAACCAAAGCTTGGATTTTGAAGGTCGACCGGAGATACCGACACTACTGTGATCAAATGAAAGCCGTGGTGGCTTCCTTTGAGTCCATGGCTGGTAACGGGTCTGCCACGGTTTACTCCGCCTTGGCCTCAAAGGCCATGTCGAGGCACTTCCGGTGCTTGAGAGACGGGATTGTTGACCAGATTCAGGCCACGAAGAAGGCCATGGGAGAGAAGGACCCGGTGGCTCCGGGGACCACTAGAGGTGAAACACCACGTCTGAAGGTCATCGATCAGACGTTGAGGCAGCAGAGGGCATTTCAGCAGATGAACATGATGGAGAGCCATCCTTGGCGGCCTCAGCGCGGCCTACCGGAGAGATCTGTGTCGATTCTTCGTGCTTGGCTTTTCGAACATTTTCTACACCCGTAAGTTAGTTTTTCTTGATACTCAGTTAATCATAACACACGATAATTTCATTTCCATGTTTTCCAGATTTTGTTTCTTAAAATCTATCTTCAACTCTTCTAATTGAAAGTTTCATCTTTCTTTTAGTACTAGCTAGCTTGTCTTAGATATCCTCTCAATCATTGGAACACCAAATCAAAGCAATCTTCTTGGTGGTTTCTTTTTATCACCATTCAATTTTTTTTTCTTTCTCATTTATCTAAAGCTTTAAAATCATAACTTAATTATGGTAATAATTTATTTTTCTACGTCTTATATCATAATGGTAATTCCAAATATTGTTTTTCTCTGGTGGTGTATTTGCAGGTACCCGAGCGATGTTGATAAACACATTTTAGCCCGCCAAACGGGTTTATCAAGAGGCCAGGTATGTCCCTTTCATCACCCAACCCTACCCTTCTTTGTTTTTAATTTATATATATATATATATATATATACATGAATTTGTTTATATACGCCTTAAGGGTGAGGGCATATCTTGTTAGGTTCCAAGCATTAGATATATTCCATCATTAATGATATAGCTGTTGTACCATAAAAACATATATATATTGAAAATAATTGTTTTCCCAACAATATTAAATTGTGTCACTAAATGTTCTGTTGGCAAAAGTACAGGTTTCCAATTGGTTCATCAATGCAAGAGTGAGGCTCTGGAAGCCTATGGTCGAAGAGATGTACATGGAAGAAACAAAGGAACACGAAACCTCGGATGGACTCAGCGATCCGACGGCTGACAACGAGTCTCACCAGATCCAGAATCTACACGCATTATCGCGTGGAGATCAAGATCAGAAGCCATCGACCGACCAACTGGTTCGTATCGATTCAGAATGTCTCTCTTCCATAATCACGAGCCAACAAGACAAGAACACAAACCACTCCAAGGGCACCACGAACAGTACTCAAGAACATCCAAACCCTAGTTTTCTAGGGCACCACGGCTTCGGTCAAGTTCGGGATTCATTTGCAGCGATGGAGCTAGACTTCTCCTCCTACCACCACCACCACTCGAGCGGGTCATTGCCCTATCATGAAAACCTGAACCATTTCAATGGAGGAGGTAGCTCAGCAGTGTCCTTAACCCTAGGGTTACAGCACCATAACAGTGGTTCAGGTGTGAGCCTAGCCTACCCTACAGCATCACAGAGCTCACTGTTCTACCCTAGAGACCATATCCAAGACTGTCAAACAGTGCAGTACCCTCTCTTAGATGGAGATCAAGGACAGAATCTGCCCTACAGGAACTTGATGGGGGCGCAGTTGCTTCATGATCTTGCTGGATAGACAACGGAGTCCACGTGTTTCGACCAGTTACGAGGAAGAGATAGAAGACAGATGATAATTTCTAGGGTTTAGTGAAAACATATTGGATTGGTAAGTACAAACGGTCACATGCTATATATATATATATATACATATATATATACATATATGTACTATGATCGTATGTATATGCGGTCCAGGTGATGTACGTAGGTAGCAACTTCCCCCCCCCCCCCTAAATTCTCCCCCTCTATAATCTCAATGGTTTGGAAGAACATTGATTTTCTCTTCGATTAAATTGCTATTGATAGCTAGATTTGAAGTTGAGTCCATTTTTATTTTGCGATTCATGAGATCGAAAAATTAGGTTCCAAGTTATCGATCGGTTTTCGCATCGCAACAAAAAAAGGGGTTGATCTTACGATAGATATGTATGCATTAATTAAATCAAGGTATTAAAACATTGAATTGGAGAGATTATGACATTTCCTTATGATCGTGCAAAAAATCAAGACCCTTTTTAGGGTTGGTTGAGTGGTCCCTAATTTTTATTCATTTATTCTATTTATTATAAATTTATAAGATACATGATATATTTCATTTCCCTTCCAATATCAAGAGGTTAGCCATTGCTTTTATGATTTTGTCCACTTTGGACGGCTTGTATGTTACATTGGACAAGCAAAAGGTGTCTTTCGTGGCTTCTCCTTTCGGTAATTGTTCAAAAAAAATGTTATTATTATTGTGTATATTTGGATATTTGTGAGTGTTTCATTCTTCTAATGTCACACTCCAATGACTTTCTCTTCTAGCTTAAGCATCTATCTATGAAATCAAATTTGAAGCTAACAAAAATTTATTTAGAATTATATACATATTGTAGAATTTCGAGAGGATTTCTTGGATTGATCTGAAGTCGTGACGACACTTTCAGATTGAAACTATTTGGTGGTTCACCCAAAATTTCAATCGGATAAAATCAGAATCTGAACAAGAACTTGAGAACGAATGTATGTTTTTTGTTATGATACTTCGAACCAAACTTATGACCAATTTATAGAGTTTGTCGCCCCCTTTGGACGAGACTTGACGCCAAAGGTACTGCACCTCTTCAGATAAACTTGGCGCCAAATACACTTGCACCATTTCAGATCAAATCTTGGCGCCGAAGCAAGTGTCCAAAACCGGGAATTTTGGGGTAAAAAAATAATTTATTAATTCCAAAAATTTTAATTTATAATAAATTAAGCATTTATCGACCTCAACCACGGGCTCTGCCACTAGGACCCCGCCCAGGGGCGCTGCCCCCTTGGAACGCTCGTTGCGTAGGGGCTTCGCCCCTAACAATCGATGAGGTTCTGATACAGTTATCGTGAATTATAATAATCTCAAACAAGTATGCACTCCGCACTCTCTTGACTTGTTTGATAATGATCATATTGGTCAACTATTCAATCCAATTACACTAAAATATCAAACAATTATATATATGTGTGTGTGGTATATATGCATGCACTTGAAACCCTAATGACCCATCGTAATCAAGTCATGCTAGAATGCGGTCCACACACTTTTCGAATGCACGATTTATAAAGTCTATGGTTGTCGATAATTCGAGTCGATAACTCAAACTATCTAAGGTATTATTCATAACTATGGTAATGGGTTATGATGTAATATATTCATAATGGGTTTTCGTCCATTTTGTTTGGAATAGAAGACGAGCTCCCATGCACATACACCTTCAAGATCAGTCCCTTCCCATTAAAAAGAATAGTCGGTTTGTAGTTAGTCGACCAAATGATTCGACTTAAATAGTCGGCCATTGTAGCGGGCCATTCTAGAGCAGTTTCAGTGAGGCCCAATAAACAAGAACCCAACAAAAGGAGATTGGATTCATCTACTATTGTTAGACTAAAGCCCTAATTTTAAATTGATAGAATATATTAATGCTGTCACCATCGTAGCCGTAGGATTGCACCTACGGCTAAGATGCTACATGTTTTTTCAAGCGTCTTTTTATTAGGTTGGATTCGCGTTTGTAGCTCAATTACATATTAGATTGAGCTTATTATATTTTATTAACTTTAATTAAAATATATATGCATTATATTTAATAAGTATCTTTAATTGTATAAATGCAAAGTTTAATTGATTAAATTATCATGAATATATTCTCGTAACGTTTATTTAATTATTATTTTTTAATGTAAATTTGTGTATATTGTAAATAGTTATGAGTAAATCTATCAAAATTTTGACCCAACCTAAAAATGATTCGTACTCCACCCTAATTCGAATTGAGTATAGCTCATGAAAATAAGGGTCACTTGTTAGTTTTTAACATGTCCAAATAATGTTTTTGGGAAAAAATATGGATTTGAACTCAACCCATTCACTCATTTAAAATAATTTTTGTTAATATCATTATTTGTCCGGATACTATATATATTAATACTAAGAATGCTCTAATAACCTTAGTTAAAGTATACAGGTGGAAAAACGAGTCATGGGTCGTGTCGATTGTGTCAGAGACCCCCTGACCCAAACACGACCCGTGTAATAGTATGGATCAATTTTTCAAACCCAAACCTGACCCGCGGGTTGGTGGGGCAACATGCGTGTTAGAATGACCCATCATGAATGAAAGGGTTAGGTTAGACTGACTCGTTGGACCCCTATGACCCGCGTGTCAGTCTGACCCGTTCGACCCGAGCATACCAAAAAAACTAGAATGAACTGATGTCCGCGTGTTTGACACCTGTTATTTTAATATAATATAAAAATGTCACGAATCACCGGTTGACCCATGGGTCAAACCTTCATACCAAAACTTGACCCGTGATATCATGGGTCATCTATGGGTTGAGCCAAAATGACCCATGGATAAAAAACTCTGACACAAACACAACCAGTGGGTAGGTTGTCCATGGGTTGGGTCAGATTTTGCCGCCCCTATATACCATAGTTAAAATAATAGTATTTCATTCGATCATCCAGATAAATAATTTCCAATTCAAAAACAAGCTACTAATATATAACAGGAAGGTGGTTAGTTCGGATCATAATTACGATCATCCGAATTGGAAAGAGACTTGTATACCCTAAATTTCGATCCTAAGAATCTAATAACCATTTAATCAAAAAAAGACATTTCATCCTCCTATCGAGAAATCATCAGTCACCTAATAATCTGTCTCGCTCAAAATTCGAAAGAAAAAACACGATAAAATTAAACTACATTCCCATGAACTCGCCTTCGTTGCATACACCGACATCAATTACCATCCTGCGATTCTTAGATTCTACCACGCGACAACAGTTTCTTCTTGGCGACTGCAAAGTATAAAGGGTTAATGGTCAAAGTGTCTCTTAAAGTTTGGCCGAAATTTAAGAATCCTTCTTAAAGTTTAAAATCCTCTCTAATGTTAAAGAAATGATGAAAAATTCCCCCTAAAAGAGCATCTGACAAAGGGAGATTTTTCATTATTTTCAAACATTAAGGGGCACTTTAGGGAGCAATTCAGTTTTTTTTTTTTATAAGAATGAGGAAATGAATCTATATAAAAGAAAACTTACCCTTTCCCAAATATGTGGGTCGGGTCTCTTACGGACTTCGATTGACTCAACCTCTTCCGGGTTAGCCATCTTCCACTTGCAAAACGGGTTAGCATCTCGGTGCTTAATGTAATTACTCACAGTAACTGTCTCGTTCTCGAGACTTGCATTGGATATGTAAAAGATGAATGGCTTCTGGCACGGGTTTCTGCTCACGGGTCGGGTATTAAATGCATACGCTTTGTAATCCGCCTTTTTGTACCAATTGAGGAAGGTTCGAGCAGGCATTTCCATTTCTCTGGGAGAGAAGATGCCTCGGAAGATTTGGACCGCATAGCCCCAAGAGACCGAGACGGTCCAACTCCGGGTTTGGTCGTAGCAGATGGATTGTTGCATGAGGCTCGCAGAGTCCAGCATTGTGGGTTCGTTGAGGCGTTGGAGGGCTTGGACCCTTGTCATGTTGGGGAAGATGGGTTCGACAATGTCAAGGTGGTGCATGGTCACTAAGGGTGCCACTGGGTGCGCCGCTAAGAGCCCAAACAAGTTCCCATACACATCGTACTGAAATATTATTAAATTGATAAACAAATTAGTCATTAACTTAAATGTTAAACGAGAATATTAAATAAATAAAGAACAATACTATAAATCTATTCTACATGGAACTGATGTACGACTATGAAAAAATAATTATGAATTTTTTTTTAGATTTAAATAATTACAATTTCCCAAAATAAATGTAGCAAATTTTATGTGTTGTAATTTTGCTATTAATTTATTAAATTAATAAACAAAATAGTAACTATAAATAAAAAACAATACTATAAATCTTTACTACACTACATGGAACTGATGTATGACAATGAAAAAATATACATTATTTTTTAAAATATTGGATTTAAATAGTTACAATTTTTCAAAAAATTGTAGTAAATTTTATGTGCTGTAATTTTGCTATTAAATTAATTTAAACATTAAACACCAACGAGCTACATGAACTTTAAACGTTTAGTAACGAGCTATCCGAACTTTAAAAATTCAAAACGAGCTACCTCAATTTTTGACGAATTTGTGTCAAAATTTCGATAAAATTCTATCAACATTTGACGGTAAATTAGACTTACTTAGTTATTTGCATGTAACTGGATATTTAACCCTTAATTAATTTTGTAAAAGTATCCAAGTTCCATTAAAGTTTGATTAGTTCAATGTTAAATATCACCGACAGTGATCGAGGTGACAACTGGTGAACAAAACCAACGATTATTATGGGCGGTGACCTAATCAGACTCTCTATCCACGTGGATAAGACAACGCAAAAAAGATTTGAGGACACGTGGATGTGCAAAATGATATAAAAATCAAATCAGCGGTCAAAAAGTTCACTGACTGAATATTCATTTGTCTACCGACTTAGCTTCCATTTCCAGCTGCGGACTAAAAAACAATAAAATCTCAGCATTTATTAATCAGTGAAAGAATTCGACTAAGTGAAGAATCCCGTGAAATTGGGCCAAAAAAAAAGAATCCCGTGAAAATACATTAAAAATGTCGAATCATCGACCTGTTTTAATCAATACTATATATAACAAGAAGGTTTGAGGATTTTGGGTGTCCAAATCTTTACCCGATAGCAACATTCTTCAATTTTAATAACTTAACGACCAAAATTTTTAAGATTTGTTCGTCTTCTACCATGCGGGGTTAATGTTGATCAGAGATCTGAGAAGACTACCTCAGTTCATGCATTCATAATTCATTCCATGAAATTCAGTAATGGTGCACTTAATAAAGCGGAAAGATTAATGGCGGAAAGTGAAGGAAGCTCTAACCTGGTGAAAACCCAGTTCTCTGGTGAGTGGAACACCGAGCTCCGACATGCAGGCTTGCATACGGTCGTCGGAGCCGTATAGTCCAGGATACCGCTTTATGCATTTGTCTTGCATTTCCGACAGAGCCTTCGCCAGCGGGTAGCTGATGGCGAACCCGCCGCCGCCGTAGGCCATCCCGTAGGAGAAGTAGATGTTCTGCAGATGGCTCTCCGAGAGGCTCCCGATGTAGTAGTATTGCCGGTGGTCGTACTTGTTCAGTACTCTGACGAGGTTGTCAGTGATGAAAACGGTGTCGTCATCTCCCATGACAAACCACCGTACGTTCTCGATCCCCAGGCGGAGCGTCTCCGAGACGATTCGCGAGATCCGCAGCGCCGAGCGGTGGCCTTGCCTGTTTTTGTACGGGAACCGAGAGGTGTCGCCGGAGATCTTCACGGAAGGAAGACTGTCTGCGTCCTCTGGTTTTGTCTCCACGGGGCTGTCCAGCCACACAATGCCTCTCATCTGCTTCGGCTTATACCTAAACGAAATTGGAATCAGGAACTGTAAATTCAAGCTCTACGATTATTAATTAAATTGGGAGGAGAATCACCAGATCTTGATGTAGTTCTTCCTCTTCTTCCAGAGCTTAGCGGATGCTGCGATGCCAAAGACAACGTCCCCAAGCTCCGTTTTCCGTTCCGATTCAGCGATGACAGTGGCGCGATCACGCACAGAGGTGTCGGAAGTTTGGGTGGCGTTCGGGGACCATGACGAGATCAAGCGTCGGGAACCGGATAATGGCTCGTCGAGGCAAGAGCGTGAGGAGGCGATGGCTCTGTGCGCATAGACGATGTAGGTGACGGAGCAAAAGAGGACGACCCACACGGCGAGCTTCGGTAGAACGATCCGACTCTGCTGGGCGGCGGTCCTGGGGCTCTTCATTTGACCCCACGCCGTATGCTCTTGATCCAACTTATGCGTCACCATCGTTTCGCAAGAAACAGAAGGAAGAGGTCGATTTGGCAAAACCCACCTTTGAGGTTCATCTATGAAGCATCAGATTTGATTTCTGTGACACAATGCACCACATCTATCCATTGAGAGAAGAGAAGAAGGAAGAGACAAGCAAATCAGAATACAGTCCCGATGAAGATGAAGAAGATGATGAAGAAGAAGGTAAAGGTTAGTGAGCAGAGGAAAGTGGGAAACTAGCCTGCAGTGGGAAATTTGGAATGGGGTGCACTTTCTCCCAAATGACAATGGAGCTTCTCTGCGGAGCTATATATATATTAAGGAAAATAATCATTTTTCCTTATAAAATAATATTGGTCCATTTTTGTATTCTCTTAAATAATTTTATTTTATATATTTTCTCCTTCAGAATTTATTCTAACAACAAAATCTTAATTGAATTAAATTAAATAAATTTGAAGGGTTATCAAAATAAAACTAGTCCTATGTATATTTAAATAATCTAAAATTTTATATTTCATAAAAGCAATGGTGTCGGTAGGATTGATCATGGGCGGGCGCGGCCGGTCTTGAATACAGGACCGAGATTTCGGTCTTGACATTTGGAGAACTGAGACCGACTTTGGGCAAAAAAAAACACCTGAGTCGGTCTTGCTTGATTCGGGTCAGTCTCGGTCTTGAACCGGAATGTTTGGTAAAAAGCAAAAATCACTTGGATTGACAAAACAAATCACCGAAGTTTGGGTCTTGAACTCCCTCGCTCCATGTCTTTCGTCGCATTTTCCTTATGGAACCGATCCAAGGGTTGTTGAATACTTCAAGGTTATGAATTATTAGTGTTTCAAGGGTTATACCATGAATTTCTACGGGGTTTTCAAGGTCGAGACGGTCCGGTCCTAGTCAAGCTTTTGGGGAAAAGCCCAAGACCGAGATCGAGCCCGCCCTTGAAGGAAAAAAATTGTCCATTTCGTCTCGGGCCGGTATTTCCGGAAATTCTCTTTTTTAATCACCCCTAGTGTCGAGTTCTAGTGTCGAGTCAAGCGATATTTAAATTTAATTCCACGATTTTTGATAGAAAATTACTATGTGGGTTGATAATACAATTTTAGAAATACTAAGAAAAACAAAATTAAATCATTTCAACTAAGAAATCAATATGGACAAATAGTTTTAGAAAGAAAAAAAATGTCCTAAAATGTATATATTTTAATTGTTCGAATCAAATAATAATAATAACATTTAATTTGACTTTAATAAGAAAATATTGTAAATTTATTAAATTAATGACCTCCAAATTAGTTTCTTAGTTGTTGGATTTGGAGAAAAGATAGTTAAGTTTTATGCTAATTTATTTATTCCGACCGTAAAAGGTGGGACATACCCAACTGTTTGGAAGAACACAAGAAACACGCAAGACAATTATTCAAACAAACTCTTAGTTGTTTCTCCAATATTCCCTCTAACATCTTTTACCAGTTCTATACAAAAATAAATTAAGTTTATGAGTTAATAGTTATATAAATATAATAATAATAATTTTGAAAAATTTATTCTTTATATTATATTAGTTTTTTAATTCTAAAAAATATCAATAAATAAATCATAATAAAAAACATTCCATATAAAAATCTATAATATATACTTATTAGAAAAATGGAATATTATTTTTTTTGAAAATATAAACCTAATTTTTTCGTTAAAAAAAAAGTTTATTTCTTTTAGTTTTTAATTTATTAATTTTGTCTAAGTTAAAATACATTTTATTTTCGTTGGATTAGATAACCCAAGCCCAGTGTTTGAACCATGGGCCTTAAAAGGATCTCACTCGTGGGCTCAGTTGAGGAATTTCTCGAAAGGTTGGGTTTAATTGGGCCGTGGCCTTTTCTCGAATGGTTGAGAAAAAAAATATATTTTATCCGATTATTATATTATCTAGGGATGAGAGCTCGTGAGTAACGTATCGTGTTGTCAGTAAATAAATAAGTCTTAAACGTTTTAAATTTATAATTTAGGGTAAAACAAGCCTCAAACATGCTAAGGGGTCCGCCCTGGGGACCCTTTAGAACACCCTGCATAAAATATAAAAATCACACACGCAAAATACGATTACAACACGATTATCAAATTGATACATAACACAAGTCATGTCCCATGAAACAACATATGCATGTTATAAGTGTTTAGATACGAGATGCGTTAAATTCAAACTCATATATGCATAAATGCAGATCATTTAATCATATCGTATCAAAAATTGTCGACCCTAGTTTTATCCAATACCACAAACTAAATATAATAATCTATAAGTGCAGCAAATACTTGATTTTAAAATAAGTGGTCCACTCTACTTATCCTCTTACCGATAGTAGATTTGTAATATTTATTTTCTTTAAAATTCTTCTTCACATCCATAAAGATCATTGTTCTACATAAGGAAGACAAAGATGGTGCTGACCCAAACCATTAGTATATAGTAGAACTGTCTATGATTCCCCCAATTAATAAGCTATCTTCCCCTTCCAAAGTACTGCTACTGCTTCACCGATGAAGCTTTGTAGATGGCGGAAACAATCGAATGGAAAACATTTGCTGCGATTGTTGACTTGATCTGTCCTCTCTTTGGCAGTGGCCTGCCCTTGAACTGCTTCATGACTCCGGCTCCAGATAGAAGCTGATAATCACTGATCTTGCTGTTCATGGATCTCCAGTATATGTATATGTATGTATAATATGAGAGCTGCTGATGTGTGTTTTGCAGAGTTCTTCAGTATTTATAGATAGGAGGAAATGATTGGTACGTAGTTTAGGGATTAGGGTTTTACATCCTGGGCGGAGGTTGAGGGGACATGACAGATGGATTATGCTGATGTGGTAGATTCCTTTTAGACAAGTTGACTTTCCTGCTCATGGTTTTGTCGTTTTGAGTACTTAATTTATTTTTTTTCCAAAACTATTCGTATATTACTCACAAAATTGGGGAACGCACGAGTTCCCAATACAATCGGAATCAAAGTACAATAACTGTAAGAGAGGGTTGGGGGTTCGGAAACCCACTCCGTCGGACACATCCCCCCTATTGCCTCTTTGGCAAGTCAGTCCGCACATCTATTTGCGGATCTTGGTATCTTAATCCATAACAGGTTCACAATCGAACCTGCCAAATATAAACTATTTTGTATAATAGTTTCTATCTCCCAAAAATGGACTAATCCAAGGATGTGATTTATGACCACTTCCGAATCCGATTCAATTACAACCGAGTTCCAACAACCGACTTAATTGATTTTAAAATAAGTGAATGAAACGTGAATGTAATATTTCACTCTTACATCAGTCACACGTAATTGATTTTAAAATAACGTGAATGTAACGTGAATGACTTAATTGGTAACGTGAATGTAATATTTGTTTGTTAGATAATTTTTATAGTTATTGATTTTTTTTTAAAATATTCTAAAAAAATTATATATTTCGATAAGAGTATTTAAGGTATCTCGAAATAGTTGTTGAAAGTATTGTTTAGAGGATAAACTCAAAAAATGTGAAAAACATAGTTTATTATATTAAATTTTAACTTCAACGAAGTTTAAAATATAAACAAGTTGCATACATATATATATATATATATGGGTTAATTGTCAATTTGCCCCCTAATGTTTGGACCGAATTTAAGAATCCCCCTTAAAGTTTAAAATTTTAAATTTTAGTCCTAATGTTTGGACGAAATCAAAAATCACCACATTCCGTCTTCTGGCCGTCTGATTGAAACGGAAAACCCGTCACGTGCCTTGCATATGCGTTTTCTTAAGAAACAAAGACAAAAATGCCCTTATTCTTTGTCAAGAAGGGTTCCATTTACACAGTAAGGATTATCTTTTGTCACTGTAAAATGTACTTCTTCTCTATAATATCCATCTCCGCTACTTATACATCTGAAAATGGTGGATTTGTATGTTTATGGTACAGTTACTGAACCATGGCGAGAAACGTAGTCGACGCTCCATTTCCACCGCCGTCGGGGGGTCCTGTTGCGTTATGCCTTTGCCGGAACTCTATCTTGTATCCCATTTTTCTTTCCTCTTCTAGATCCTCATCGTCATCTTCTTCATCACAATCGTATTCATCGTCTTCTTCCTCCATAGCCTCGTCTTCTTTATCGGCATTCCCAGATTCACGCCCCAGCTGCAATCCACGGACGTTACCGTCACCGTTCCCTAATTCACTGATGTTTAACTGCTGAGTTTGATGAGCTTCGGATTCATAATGCAGATCGGGAGGCCTCTCTATCACGGTGTCTTCTGGCTTCAATACACACAAAAAATAATCAGCGCTTCTTGTACACGATTCAGATCGAAGCTTACAGACGTTGAAGATGGTACGGTGCGATAATGGAGTTTGCTTTTAAAATCAACGAAATCTGAATAAGAAGAAGAAGAATATTACCTGTTTTCCTCCGGCATAAGAGCATTTTTGTCTTTGTTTCTTAAGATAACGCATGTGCAAGGCACGTGACGGGTTTTCCGTTTCAACCAGACGGCCTAAAGACGGAATGGGGTGATTTTTAATTTCGGCCAAACATTAAGACTAAAATTTAAATTTTAAACTTTAAGGGGAATTCTTAAATTCGGTCCAAACATTAGGGGGCAGATTGACAATTAACCCTATATATATATATATATATATATATATATATATATATATTCTCGTAACTTACAATCACAACTATAGTTTTTATCCTACCCGTGACTATCACTCTCAAGTGAAACTTAGTGGACGTTTCACTCACGACCGTCAGTCACACGTTGGTAATAATTTTGAAAATTAATTATTTTTATATTTATTTTTCAAATAGAGTATATTATTGGAAAAAAAACTCTATACAAAAGCAGTTTTATTATCTGTTGTTTGTTTTAGATGGCAAAACAAATATAGAAAAGTATAAATCCGAAAAAAATATTTAGCAAACTATGTATAAGCGTTATATGTGGTAGCGCATAATTATTTTTTACAAAAAACGCAACCTAGGGTAGTGTTTTCCAATTAGTTTTTTTTTTAAAAACATTTTTGACGACTCGATGTTTAATTAAAAATAAAATTATGTATCTATTGAAAAAAATTAACAAAATTATTTTACGTAAATATTTTAATTGTGATTCAAATGATGCAAAAAATATTAAATTTGGACTTACGGATTGACTGTACGCTTTGCCGTAAGTTGAGATATGAAAATTTGACAAAAAATAATATAACTAAGACTCTGTAAGTCCAAACTCACCACGGTTAACGACATTTACGTCGTAATTCAATTATCTACCTAGGATAATTTTTTTATTAGAAATATATTTAATTTTTTAACCTAACATCGTTTGTCCTATAATTTTACTGAAATGATTAAATGCATTAAATGAGAAATTTAATTGTATACTTACTCAAAAAAATACTGTGTGTAGATAATTTAATTACGAATTAAATGACGCTAACTAGACGTTAAATTTTGAATTTTAACTACAAAATAAGTCAATGTGGGGATGTGCAATAGGAATTGGATTGACCAACCCCCATCCTCTCTATTGGAATGCAGATAGATAATGAAATGTATTGGGACTGTGATCGACCCTTGATTAAGTAATATACGGAATTCTTTTGCCAAGCAAAAAATATACTAATCTACCTAATTAAATTGTAAAAAAAAAATCTAATTAAATATTTGCCATACTCATGGAATAAATATAATTTAGGACAAATAAATATTACGTATTACATATTCTCTGTATTCACTAAAATGTCTTCTATATTCTCTATATTAATGGTCCAAGGGTATTGACCTTTTTTGGATGCAACAAGTTATCGGCATGTCCTAATATTATTTAGTGGATGAAAAAAAAATTGAATTGAAGGACTTGAATATATATATTTCCTATGCAGTGGCCAGTGGAGTCCTTCTATACTCTATCCCCCACACGTGCAGATGCTTCAGAATCAGCATGCAGAATAATTTATATATATCAGAAAAACATCTAAGCCCCAATGTTCTGTCTTGCAAAACCAGACACTGAAAAACAGTTTTTTTTTTTGTGTGTGTTTGTGAAGAACAAGAGTTCCGTAATAACTTTGGATGAATTCATGATCTATACACTATGGAAAGGTTGAAAGTTAAGCAAAGTTAAGCACTCAACGAGATAACTCAAACATTATTGAATCGTTAAAAAATAATTTGGCTAATTATTCGCGGCTCAATAGATGTTGAGCCGTTCCTTATCGAATTTACCGACTGGTTTTGTTGAGCCGCAAATAGTATACTTTTTCGCGACTCTTTTTTTCAGTTGTCATTTTTTAAGTAATTATTTTTTTTCCTTTAAATATTTTTGATTACTCAATCCGCTTTCCTTTAATTTTCGCGGTTCGTTTTATGGAGGCGTGATTTTTTATTTTTGCTGACTCTTTATTTGAGCTGCCAAAAATAAGGATTAAAAAAAACATGTTTTTGCATGGCTCATTATACGTGCTGCCATAATTATTTTGGCGACACTTTTCAATTGAGCAGCTAATTTTCACGGCTAGTGACATTTTGAGCCGTGATAATTTCCGCGACACTTCCCATGGTGACGTCATATTTGTTGAGTCATGAAAATTTAACGACTCAATTAATGAGCCGTTAAAAATGATTTTTCCATCCGTTAACAAAGAGGTCTCCCGTAGTGATATTAAGGAAATTACCAATTAGAGTAATTAATTAAACAAAATAATTTATTTTCAAAAATAATAAATGTTAAGACTTGAAAATTGAAATGGTAAAATTGATTTTTTTAAAATAATACATACATAATACGTAAAAACAAGGAAGTATATTCTCTGCTCGTTCCATGTTGACTTCGTCTCTACTTGTAATCATGAAAACTCAAAAGTCATAAGAGATAGTTTGATGAAGCAATTTTTGAATAATCTTTGAATGTCACTTTCTTACTTCCTTACCCCTATTATCTAGTCGAAGAGATAAATATGTTTTTGGTTAAATATATTTTATTTTACCTTAATAAAAATATTAGTGTTATCTGCAATATGTAGAAAATTAATTCATAATTTTAAGAATTAATTTTTATATTTAATAAAAAAAAATCATGGTACACCATAGTGCAATGGATAAGTAGAAATCCGGTCCACCTTCCTTCTTGTAATAAGCTAACTCGGTCCGATCCGGACCTTTCGTATTCCTAAGTGTAGGTTTAGCATGGGCCGAACAGTATTTGTCTGGCCAAGCCCATGTCTTTGTCACGGTTCTCAAACATGGAAAGAGAACATTAATTATGTGCCAGTCATTATAATTGATGGTTTGGTCAAATTTTTTTTTTTTTTTAAATTGATGTCTAGATATTGATTCTCATTTTACTAGCTAATTTAACATATTAGCACATTAAAATTTTGATGGAAATTTGATAAGTAAATTATGAAATAATGCCAATGTATAATTAATTTTAATTATTCTATTTTTTATTGAAAATTATGTGGATCAATTTTGAGAGGCCGAAATCAAATCCACCTCTTCTGCTATCGAGTGGAAAGCATTATGCAATGTTATTAGAATCTTGTAACCTTTTTATTATTAAATTACGACATTGGATATTAAAATCTTATTAGAACAATGAAAAAATAAAGCAAAATTGAAGAGATACAATTTTTTTTATATCAATTTGCATGTACATATAACCTTAATGAACCTTATTGTTCGTCAAAGTTGCTGATCAGAGCCCACGGAGGAGTAAAGCAGGTGGGGTTTGGTTTCCGATCATCCTCATCATCAAAAAACACAGTCGTCTGTATATTCCCTTATATATATGTATATGTCATGCTTATGTATATGTTACGTGTAATATATACATGAATCTTTTTTTTTCCCCTTTATTGTTTCTGATAGCATGTTGTCTAGTGTTGAAATCAATATCAACAAAATATTTCATGTGCAGTATGTAGAGGTGAGCGGTTCTGAATACCCTGTAATATTAGGGGTTTTCGGAACCTACCCTGTTGCAAAAAGAGTATTAATTTTTGGAATCGGAACATAGTCAGTTGTATTTGGAACCAGAACCTACTAAAAACCTATTTATATCAACTGTTCTGAGTATCATAAAATAAGTTATCTAAATTATATAGGAAACTATTTCAAAATAAATTATCTAAAACTTGTTTATACTAACTTATTTGAAACCAATTTTTTCGCAAAACATATACGAAATTGCAACAATCATATATAGGGATCATACAATCACCCAACAATCACAAAAAAAAAAAATCACAAAATCATATCATCTATATAGAAAAACTAAGATTGTGTGCACTGTGCCAGAGAGAAGAACCGATACGAATTAGGCAACATTGTTTCATCTTGTTTCGATTCTAAATGAGTAATTTAGTCACCCTAATGTATACTATTGATCCTGGATCAGATGTAGTGTTGGAAGTAACAAAAGAGAAGTAAATAAATTAAATTATATATAATGATTACAATAGTTGTTGATTTAGGATTTATGGTGTATAGTTTTTGGGTATTTTTTTTAAAGAATAAATTGTGAGGCCGGCCCCACATAAAAGAAGCCAGAAAAATTATTAAAAAGAGACAGAAAATAAAATGTCACGGGGTGCTCATGTCATGCCTAAACATATACCACCAAATAGACGTGACCTAGTGCGGAATTAAAAAAAAATTGAAAATAGAAAAAAAAAAAAACGATAGTCATGTTTTATATTTTTAGTTTCAAATATTATATAACAACGAATTGATAGTGTTTACGTTATTTTGAAAATGGCATGCGTAACATAATGGCTTTGCTGTCCAAACGCACTATTGGTATGCATTGCCTTATAATGCCCATCACCACAACTACAATCCCTAAAATAAGGCATATCTTTTCGCACAATTGGGTGGGGACTGCAAAATTTTCAATTGTGGATTTGTTAATTTAAGAAAAGAGAAATTTCAGAATATATGTATATATATAAAAACGGGCATAAAAATATAAAAAAATAATATTTCCGAGGCAAAGATGAAATGAAGTTTACTCCTGATTCTTTGTCTTTTTTATTGGCAATTTCGTCATGATGTATGAAGTTTCATTAAATACACAAACTAGGGGTGTTTGCTTTGAAGTAAAGAAATTTTTTTAGGTATGTAGGATTTTCTAATAGTATTTTGCATAGTTATCAGAACCGGACCGGAGGTCCGACCGAAACCGTCCGGTTTGATTCAGTTAAAAAACTATTTTACAAATGAACAGTGCTTGAATCGAGTTGAACCGGCCGATTTCCGGTCCACTTTTTAGCTGAATTTTGTTGCTTTCGTTTTTTTTTGCCTTTATTTTTTTGTTTTTCGGTTTTTGGTTATGCACAAACCAATCGACTTAACCCAATTAGTTAAACCGGTTCACTACTATTGTGTATTGTGTTTGAGAATTGAGAGTAATGTATATTTGATATTGTAACTATGTAGTTTGAGGTAATTATATTTGTGTTTGAGACTATATATATATTTTATGTTTTCAATTTTTTTACCCTTATCATAGTAAAAGAGATCTGTTTTTAATTATTTCCATAATTGTAGACCGAGTTCATCGTGGGAATTAAATATAATTTTCTTTTATCTTTTGACCTAAATTGTTTTTTGCCTCCCTGGGTGTTTTAGGGGAATCTTATTAAAAGGCCAACACCTTTAATATATTTGTGATTTTGTTCTAACTTTAAAATAATCCTTCACATCATTATCAGTTCATTTAATTCTCAAATTCGAATCCAATATTTTTAATTACAAAATAAAATGATAAACTGTTACTAAAATCTTCTAGCCCTCCAAAATGATTGAATAATCAAATAAATAAATTTACCAAAAAAAAATCAAATAAATTAATCCCCGTGTATTAGGAAATGACAGGGATCATCATATCATCACGGATTTACATTCTTCAGCTATAAATATTACCTTCTTCTCCATTCTTCACTAAAACCATCTTCTCTCTCTCTCTCTTCAACAATGGAGTCTTGGTTAAGCTCCATCCGAAGATCTCAGGTAAATACTTTGTTCAAGCTCGTAAATTGGTTGAATCCCTGGTTTCGATTATCTGAATTCTATTCATTTTTAGATTTTTCTGGTGAATGCTGTTCTTCTGTTTCTGCTACTCACTGTCGGGATCGAGTCCCGACGAGCGGAGAAGAAATGGCTTCGAATCAAGTACGACGCTATCAGCTGCCGTGCACACAGTGCATCTCTGACGGATTTCGGCGGAGTCGGGGACGGTACCACCTCCAACACCGCCGCGTTTCAGGCTGCCGTCAGACACCTGAGTCAGTTCTCGTCGTACGGCGGCGCTCAGCTGTTTGTGCCGCCGGGAAAGTGGTTGACGGGAAGCTTCAACCTTACTAGTCACTTCACTCTCTACCTACACAGAGATGCCGTTCTTCTTGCTTCCCAGGTCACATTTCTCTCTCTTTTCACGGCCACTGAAATTTCCTGTAACGCTTCAATAATCTGACACGTGTCACACTTATGGTATGCTAGAATAGGATGGAGAAAGAATTAATAATTCAGAAATATGAAAAATCGATCGAGTTGTTAACGAATATTGAGAATCATTTCCGAGCTATATTTCGTATTTTAATTAGAGTTTTTAAATTTAAATATTGGATCGTAAAATTTGCTAGATAGCACTAAAAAAACTTTATGGATTGGATCTCTAAGGCTAGAATATCCTATATAAAGTATAAAAATATATATATATATATATTATTAAATATATTTTTTTAGCTAACTCAGATTTGAATAATTAATTCGACACCGGTTTAAATTTAGTTATATTTTAACTTAATAATGAAATGTTTTTAAAAAATATAACTAATATACTAAGTGACGTGTGACACAATAGCGTGACGGGGTCCATATAGTTTCTTTACTCCTAAGGAAAATACATTATTGCACGCTGCCCCGAAGAAGACACGACTAGAGTGAATAGGAAGTAGAGTGTAGTCGTGATAATAATAATAATAGTAATCATATTTCAATCTTTTAACTCTATCAATAGTAAAACCTTACATTGCAAAACTCTTTATACACTTATATTCGTTATATCTCTACAATTTTCATTCAGCACAACTTTACCAATATTTACATTTACATTCTCCTACAAATCACTTCATATTTTTTATATTTGTTTTCTATTGAATACTTAAACATTCTCATATTTTTAGCATTTGCATCATTCTCTCACAAATTCAACCACAAAATAAGAGTATTTTACGTAATTTATTAGTATATTTTTTGTTAGAATTCATTAGTAAAAATATCATATATAGTTTTTAAATTTTCATGTGTAATACATTTCTGAATTCATTACAGGTTTTGGAGACGATCCACCCAACATTTTAGTAAAACAAAAGAAAACTCTAAATTCTTACTACAATTTTCATCTAATTTAACTTAAATTCACTAATAATAATAATAATAGTCACGGACCGAGGAATCGAATAATTCACATGTTGGCCACACAGCTGCTCCGTTGTAGAATATTCTCACGAGGCATCGTCATCACGTGCTTCGGATTACTATTTTTAGTTTTTTATTTCGTATTTTTTACATAATTTTCAGAAGATAAATGTAAAATTCAATAATAATAAATATTTAGCACCTCGTCTTGGAACATGCCGAAATCTCTTGCATCCAAGCAATGATGATACTGATGTACTAAGTGTCCGTTGGTAAAACAAATAGCTTTGTGAATTTGAGTTTTTAATGATTGATTCTTCAGGACGAGAATGATTGGCCTGTGATCGACCCGCTTCCATCGTATGGTCGAGGACGAGACGCAGCCGGGGGACGATACAGTAGCCTTATCTTTGGAACCAATCTGACCGATGTTATAATAACAGGTACTAAAACGATCCACCATGAAAGTTGTGGACCTTGTTTAGTATCTTACAAAACTTGATGTTTTGTTTGTTTTAGGAGACAATGGGACCCTGAATGGTCAAGGAGGTCCCTGGTGGAAGAAGTTTAAGAGTGGACAGCTGAACTATACGAGACCTTACCTCATCGAGATCATGTATTCAACCAATGTACAGATTTCGCACCTCACGTTGATCGATTCACCTTCATGGAATATTCATCCGGTTTACTGCAGGTAATTATATATAGTAGTTACTGCGTAGATGGGGAAATCGGTCCATGAACTATTAAATATGGTTAAAAATATCCCTTAAAAATTGTGATATTCTGTCTCGGATAGAAAGAAATAATTTTGGAACCCATATGAGCAGTAGCATAGATGTATTACTCAAGCACAACAAGAATTTTTTCTTTTTTGGATCGAAATGAGGACAACGGGCTCAATCAAACTGTGTTGGGATAATGAAGAGAGTCGCTCAAGCTTAGGACATTACAAATAGTATCATAGCCGATCCGGGACCGTGATCGGACTTGCAAGATTGAAGACTCGTGCCAACATGAGAAAATAGTTGGCCAAACCCTGGAGGGTATCTGAAAAGTATAGGACTTGCAAAACCGAGATTTTAAGGGGTAGATTGTGACATCGTGTCCCACATTGATAAAAAGAAGTGATATGAAACTGATATGAGCAAAGACTGGAAAAAATTCCTCTTTTTCTGGGTCCAAGTTATGACAACTGGCTCGGTTAGATCGGAGTTGAGGAGTTACAAAAAATTGAAAATATTATTCAGTTTTGAGGTGAGAATTAATGACAAAGTTTTGATTGTTATGTAGTGATGTACTCATTCAGGGAATTACGATCCTTGCACCGGTGAACTCGCCCAACACCGACGGGATCAACCCGGGTATGTGACATAGTTAATAAGGAGCGGTGCTCTCCCAAATGCATGTAATAATCTTCATCTATTTGCAGATTCCTGCACAAACACCAAAATCGAGGACTGCTACATCGTCTCCGGCGACGACTGCGTGGCAGTCAAGAGCGGCTGGGACGAGTACGGGATTGCGTACGGGATGCCAACCAAGCAGCTTGTGATACGGCGCCTGACATGCATTTCCCCGACAAGCGCAGTCATCGCGTTGGGAAGCGAAATGTCGGGTGGAATCGAAGATGTCAGGGCAGAAGACATCACTGCGATCGATTCCGAGTCGGCGGTACGAATCAAGACCGGCATCGGAAGAGGGGGCTACGTGAAGGACATCTACGTCCGAGGGGTGACGATGAGGACCATGAAATGGGTGTTTTGGATGACGGGGAATTACGGGTCACACGCAGACGACAACTGGGACCCGAACGCCATCCCTATTATCCAGAACATCAATTACCGCGACATGGTGGCCGAGAACGTAACCATGGCAGCCAGGTTGGAAGGGATTCCCGGCGACGTGTTCACGGGTATCTGCATAACGAACGTGACTATTGGGCTGACTGCAAAGCCGAAGAAGCTTCAATGGAACTGCACCGATGTTGTTGGGATCTCGAGCGGAGTGGTCCCTCCGCCGTGCAGTCTTTTGGCCGATCAAGGGGCCGAGAAACCCATATCGTGTAGCTTTCCCGAAGATAGGATTCCGATCGATGATGTTGAAGTGCAGTCATGCTCTTGCAAGATCAAGAATTGGGGATCTGAAGAAAGAACTTCTGTCTAGATGTGATGAATGGGGAAATGATTGAACCATTATTGGATTGGCAAACAATAGTGAACATAGTTTACTTCATAATCAAAGATCCAATATTAGGATCAAATAGATACAGAGGTGGTCCACTGATAGCACATGAAGAAATAACATTGGAGGGGACGGTGGCGCCGGCGGCTAGAACCGCAGCGTGAGGGAGCAGAAAGAAAGACTATGTTTGTGCTTCTAAGCTCTTTTGGGCCTACGTTTTCGGCCTCTTGTTCATTGTTTTTTTCTTCTTCGTAAAATGTCATTTTCCCATTATGAGGAATTTTAAATATTCATATTTACCTCTTTAAAATTCTAACCATTTACATTTCTGCAATTTTTTAACGTTATATTGTTTTTTTGTACAAAATTGATTTATCTCAATTATAATACTTTTCTGAAGACTCAATTATAATATTTTTCTGAAGACTCAATTATAATATTTAAAAATGTATTTTGGTTTGTAAATAGTAAATACTATCTATCTATCTATCTATCTATCTATCTTTGAAGATAATTTATGTGTTGCCATTATTAAGTATCTAAATATATAGCATGGAAATAGGGCCAGTCGTGGTCAACACAGACTTCAAGAAAGAGTACGTTTATAGCAAATTAATAGGGCCAATTGGAAGGTGCGAAAGAAAACTTCAGAAAGCTCCAAAACCCTTGCTAATGATTGACAAAGAACATTTCAGTTTCAGTATTTCAGATGCATGGTTATACTTATATATATATATATATTATAATTGAAAATAACGACACTATACTATGTATACATAATATCCCATGATGGGAAAGGTTAAAGGGGTTGTTGAAGTCCTCTTAAAAGATACCACATTGGTTTTTCTTAGGCATAATATATACAAATTTGTTACCTTATCCTATCCCCCATTAGTTTTAGAATTAAACAAAAGTTGTATAAGTATCTGTTTTTATGTGTTTAGTAGGTTTTACTCAACCCGTTGTTGATAATATTGTATTAGAGTCCGGTTCCAATAGACAATATTGGGTTCAGTTGTTTTTCGATATAAGTTTGTTGTTTTCTGATTTGTCAACGTACCAGTGTCTGAGTCAAACTTGAATGTGAAAAAAGATTTATTAAAAATTAAATTTAAACTCGTTTGAATTAAAATGTATCAGTATCATGTCTTATTAAATAAGATGTAGGCAGTGTTGAAATCCTCCACCGGAAGGAACACCACATTTGTTATTTCCAAACTAATTAAGCCTCATATATACACAAATTGACTACCTTTTTTTTTTATTACCAATTAGTTTTAGGATGAAACCCTAGTTGTATAAGTATATGTCCTTTATTTGTCAATCGGGTTTGCCTCAACCTCGAAATACAATTTAATAAGGATTAACCAATATCATATATATTGCAACTCAAGGTTTTACATTACAAGCATTAAAATTAAAACATTCCTTGAAATGAATAAGTTTCCAACAAGTTTAAGTTCTTCACCTTTCTCATTAAACATTTAACTGTGATATATAGTCGTCAACACTCAAGGTTTGTTGGACTAATCAATAAAATGAGTTTCAATTTTTAATTTTAAACCAAATTCGAATCCAACTAAAAACACACTGAATAAATGAACTTTATTTGTTAAAGTAATTTTATAGATGAAAAACAAATCTTAATAATAACTCGTCCAATTAATATCCAAATTTTTTTTTATGCAAAGAGACAGATTTTTATATGCTTTAATTAATTAGTTGGGGTATCATACATTGGAAGTGGTTAAGTTATCGTTTTAGTAAACAAAATTCCATGTATATTGGTCATTATGTTTTTTCATGTAACTAAATGATGGATGAAGTGCCTTACATTAGTATAATAATATACTAATGTGTAAATATTAACATTTCTAGTGTTGGCTTTAATATTTCACTTATAGTTACGTTCTCACTTAAATAAATCATTAGACCAACTAAATAAAGAGAATAATTGATGTGAAATATATATATATATGTATATAACTTCTCCGAGTTCAAATGTTTCTCTTTGGTTTTACTAAATCATAAGATAAAATACTTTAATTTACAACCCATTTTCAGCCGTGAATAATCAAAAGAAGAATAAATAATTACAAACCATCTCCATATGAAAGGCACACAAAAAAATAACATTAGAACAAATTACTCCAAACTTGAGTTCCAAGAAAAGATCGACAAAGTGCGTCACGCTCGTGTTGAATGCCATCAAATCGACAATCTTCAATCTGGAAAAGGCGAACATGGAGAAATTTTGAATTTTGATATGATCTGAAGTCATGCTCAAGATCATAAAGAAGAAGAAGAGAAGAAGGAAGAAAATGGAGCTGCAGATGCCACATTGCTTGATGAATCTTGATTGGCAATGTTATCTTCATGATCACCACCTTGAACTTGCTCTTCCACATCCCAGAACAACAAACTTGGACACTGCTGAGAATCCACAACCCATTCATTCAACTCTTGCCTCTGTAAGCACTCTAGGGTTTCTTCCCCACTTCCTATTTCAACGAAACAAGGCCCTACGTTTTCTATCAGCGGTGGTAGATAATTACTTACGTCAAATGATGTTGTCGGAGGTGTTAGGGTTTGGACCTGATAGTGGCTTAGCTGGTGCCAACCACTTCCGATGAAGGTGTTAGGGTTTGGGGTGTATGGTAGATTCGTATGTTTCTTTCCTGTGTTGTTGTCGATCACCGCTGCTTCTACCGATGTTGTTGTGTCGAACATGAATAATGGGCATGAGGAAAACAAGGTCTCTTGATGGGGCATGTTTTCTGTGTTGGTAGTCAAGTCCGACATGGAGGCAAAACCTAGTTGTGTTGCGTCGTTGTAATTATTAGTACTTAAATACTGATGAAGGTCGAGGGTGGTTGCAGCCATGGCCGCCGGAGTTGGAGGAGATGAAGAAGGTTTCCTTATCTTCTTCTTAATCCAGGAGTTCCAGTAATTCTTTATCTCATTATCAGTTCGTCCAGGCAAATGGCTTGCAATGTGAGCCCATCTGCACAGAATTCGAACCATTATTATCTCAAAAATCAATAATGTCGACATTGAACACTAATTATTAATAGTTAAAGAGTATTGATGAAGGGTATTCAGATGAACCTGTTGCCGACGGCTCCATGAAGGCTGATGATCAACTTCTCTTCCTCAGGACTGAACCTGCCTCTCCTTATGTCCGGCCTCAGGTAGTTTATCCATCTCAGACGACAGCTCTTGCCACACCGTTGCAGACCTGCAGTCACTAAATCCATCAGAAATGATCACCAGAGAGAGAGAGAGAGAGAGAGAGAGAGAGAGACCAGCTTTGTCCGGGACTTCACTCCAACAGCCATAGCCATGAGTTGTGATGTATCGAATGAGCTTCTCGTCTTCGTCAGGTGACCAAAGCCCTCTCTTCACCTTCTGTTGGTTGCAACAGGAATGGCGGCCCATTGATGATGAAGCACACAGTTTAAACAAAGCTCTAACCTACCTGGTTTCTCAAAAGAAGAGACTTAATTTAAGGGTTTGGGGAAGAAGCTAAGAGAGGAGGCACCTGAGGATGTAGATGTATGAATACAACAGGAAAAGCAAGGAGAAGAGATGCGACGAGTTACCGACATATAAAAGCAAGGAGAAGAGAAGAGATGGGACCCAATGCGTGGTTTCCATCTAACCCTAAAACGACTTTGCATCAACTTAATTATAATTCCTTCTACTCTCCCCTATATGCGCCTAATCTAATTATATATAGGGTAAATAACTTCAATACATTAAGATAGTTGACTATTGTTGATAATTGTACATATGTTATTGACGTTAGTGTTCGATACATTATTATTAAATGTACCGACATTAGTGTTCGATCAATTTTTCCTGTTAAACATGATTTGTTTTTCTATCAAAATAATGATTTTGCCCTTATATTCATCCTCATCTCATATTCAACAGGAAATCACGAATCAAATCTAAGAAAATAAATTTGAGTATGAATTCGAACCACAAAATGCATTTTAGGGTTCGAAATCAACTCAGAAAAACATAATTAGGTTCAAAATTAACCCAAAGATGTTATTTGGGATTAAAAAGTAATCCAAAATAGCATTTTTGGTTGATTTCGAACCCAAAAATGTTATCCGAGTGCGGTTTCATACAAAAAATGTTGTTTTGGATTCAAAATTTAATGTGCATTTTGAATTTGATTTAGTGTTGAAGGTGAACCTGAGAATAAAATTGTCATTTTGATGAATTTAATAGAAAAATAATGAAATAGTAACGATACTCTAAAAATCCAGCTACACAAAATAATATAGGTATTGTATTTAGGAGCATGATCAAACATCCTCGTATTATAATTTATATGGGTTTATTTACCCTTATATTATATATGTATATGCATGTATCTTATAAATAGAGCTGCAGTGCTACTTTCTATGTACACCACGTATTATATATAAGTTATAACCTATATAACAAACTTCACCTACGTACGTACTCCTGTCGTGATCTTCTTTGCCGGTTGTTCCCCTGACCCTCTCTCTGTCTCTCCGATGTGACATTTTTGGAAAGACAGTTTGGTGGTGAAAATACATATATACGTGTATATATATATATGTATGTATTAAGTTAGGGTAACCAAATTTTACTAACGTGGTATATTTCATTAACATATCCATGCACGGCGACATTTCCAATATTTTTCTATAATCTGTATCCTAAAAGTGGTGTAGGTACGAGTAAATAATGAAATTTGATATAGTAAGGGTGTCCGTTGATTGACGTAAATCATCCACCATATTCGATGTGAAAAGAAAAAGAAGAATGAGCAGAGAGATGACATTTTGCTTAGATGAATCGCAAGCTAGATAGCTAGGGTTTATAAATAGATATACATACACTCGTATAAAAAATATATATTACTTATTAACATGAGTGTTCATGAAATTTTATTTATCGAGATAGAAATTATCAACCAATATTTTGTTAAATTAATATAATATATATTTTATTCTTGATTTATTTATAATAGTAATGTATGTAAAATTAAAAAAAAATGATATCATATATGTTTTTGGCCAATAAATACTATCCTAGTTTTGTATTAATAATCTAATTTTCTCGCCTATTTTATCATTAAATTAATTGCTCACAAAATTAAATTATTGTAAAATAAGTTATGATTGTTTGATTACTATATTCAAAATTGGAAGTTATTAATGTATATTAAAATGATATAATATTATTAAATAAAATGAATTGTTTGGTACTTTAAAAATATTGCAACGACTGCATCACGTGTCGAAATAAGAGTCTAAATTTTTTTTGAATTAATTTTAATTTTTCTACAAATGTTATTTTTAACATGTACCATTATTTAACTTAATTTATATTTTTTAAGATAAGATATATTGTGGAGGGTTATCCCGGTCCCATGAAAGGGGAGCTAATAATTATATTTAACTTTAAATAGTATCAACTTATATAATCTTTTTTATGGGTCCCCATTGCTTACTTGATAAAACCCTGATTAAGAAAGAGATTAGTAAGTTTTTCCTCTGAAAGCAAGTTGGGGTTGGTTGGTTAGTCATGGATGTGATGTCATTGTTTCGTGAAGTTCATTCTTAATTAAAAATAAATTGAATATATATATATATATATATATAACTAATCAAAAACATACTAAACCTAATTAATACCACTAATTAGGGCACGGACAACAGAATTCATGACGTAGTTATTATTAATAATAATATATATATATATACAAATATATATATATGTGTGTGTACTGTGTGTGATAAAAGGGACCTTTTTCTTAATAATGATCAAGTTCATCAAAACATAATTGTAATATTAAAAAAATATTATTCATACCTATCCGACTCCTTTTATACTAATAATAATTTTGGAAAATAAAATATCAAAAAACAACAGCTCTCTAATAATAATGACGTATTGCCAATTTTTTAAAATTTCTCATATTTAAATTTTTCTATAACTTTTTTCCCCAAAACTTAATTATTTCCGCATAAACTATAAAAGTTCAATCACTTTTTTGATAAATTTTCTACCGACAAATGATACACTTTCACTCTTAAGTTGTCTAGCTATATATAAATTTCCACTCCTGGATAGAAAATATATCTGAAACACAGAAAACCAAACCGGTATAACTTTATTGATTAAATAGTACATAGGAATATATTTTGTTGTGTATTCTAAGTATTTCAATGTTTATGAGCATCTATTTATTGTTTTAGCTATGTTTTTAGACTGAACCGAATCTATTTTTGACTGAATCAGAACTAAATATTATTTATTTCTCGAAAAAACAAACCAAACTAGTTTGAACCGAATTTGAACCGGTTCATACAATATCAATTTTTTGTGTTAAATAGATCAGTTTTTTTAATGAAACAACATAATACTAATTTACTTTAAACAGTTCAATTCAGTTCGAAATGAATCGAGATCAAACTGATTCATGAACAAACCTACTGTCCAATTGTTTATTTAGTATGATTCGAATTATATTCACTTTTTTTGTCAAAAAAAATAAATTATATTCACTTCTAAAATTTTACCAGACTTTAAAGTTAGATTATTGGGCATTCTATCTTGTTCACTTTAATTAACCCTTTTTCTTTATGTGTTGTCTCTCACAACTTGAAAGAAACATTAGAGGGCCCCATGTTTTCCATTGATAGTAATTTCATGTCTGCTCTCCAACTTTATTTCTCTCTCTAACGAATCCATTCCTCACTCTAATTATGGAAAATAAAAAGGCAATTTTTAAAAGAAAATAGTTAATTACTTAAATAGTTACACATATTTGACTAGTATGTTACACAAGTTTCAAAATGTTACTAATTAATTTTTATATTGTTCATCATTAAAAATCATCGTTAGTCATTATTCTAACATATAAAATGACAATATTACTCCTATTTAATTAACTTATTAACCCTTAAAACCTAAAATCGAACACGGTTCATCAAATCAACAAATCGTCCAAAAATTGAAACTTGAGTAAACTGAGTCCTCTTGAGTAATTCCACGGAGATGGAGTCCTCCTTGCTTACAGTTTTTGAAACTTTCGGAACTAACATTGCTGGAGATGGAGCCTACGCACATGAGAACTGTCGGAGTTCAAAAACTTGTCATGGCTGAAGATGGAGCCCTCCTCAAGCTTCAATTATGAACTTCCAGAGTTCAAAAAACTGCCATGGCCGGAGATGGAACCCTCCTTGCCTCGATTGAACAACTTGATCATGTCGATAATGAAGAATCTAGCTTATTATAGCTTCTTTCTAAACCCTACAACTCCATATGTCATAGTCATCCATGGCTTCCACCATCGTGTGCTCTGATACTGTGGATATAGCAATACATGCTCTGCTCAAATGGAGAGTCGCGAAAGCCAATACAGAAAAATCTCAACTTCTTGAGCACAACGAGTTCTTCTACCTGATACTGAAGGGTAGTTGAAGGTGCTCATACTGGGATTGGATTTCAAATTGGGATTGGATTAGGGTTTCTGGAGGTCGGGGATGACATGGGAGGAGTGATTGAGCACTATTGGAGAAATGGAGAGGAGGGAGAGGGTCGAGGAATTCTTCAAATTTCTTCAAATTCGATTGAAAATTATTGAATTGCTTCAGTCGAGGAATGTTGCTTCGGTCTGAGAAATGTTGCTTCAGTTGAGAACAAATCCATGGAGAAAGATGAAAGATGAAGAGCAAGATGAAGATGAAGGAGAAAATAAAGAACAGCATGAAGATGAAGAACAACTCATTGAGGGTATATTAGTCATTTGATAAATAAAAAAATATGTTAAAAAGTAATTAACCGAAAAGAGTAACGACTATGACGGAGTAACCAATTAATAACACTGGAAAAAAAATGTGTAATCACTCAGTCATGCAGCAAAACCAATTAGTCACATTTTGAAACATGTGTAACCATTCTACATAATGACCAAACATATGTAACCATTTAAGTAATTAACCCAAAAGAAAGTGATAACTTACTAAATATATTTAAAGTCTTCCTTTATCAAGAATATTTCACATTTAAAGTAAGGAGACTTTATTTCAGCATGCCTTATGAAATTAAAAAAATGGAATTAATTTAGTTCGTAATAATCTTCTAGTCATATTTAAGTATTCTAAATTCAACACTTTATAGAAAATTGTTTGTAATAAAAACATGATTTAGTTATATTTTAGGATTTGGTCACTTATATTTAATGATATTGTTTTTTAGTTTAAATCTCTAAATTCTGTTATTATTCACAGTTATTATCTCATATACTAATATTAAAACTTGATGTATCGAAAATGTCATAATCATCTTAATTTTTCACGCTTCTTCTTTATCTTCTTCCTTTTTTTAAAGGACTGATGCTAGGCTTGGCCAAATAAACCGGTTCGGGCGAACTGGTCTGGTCTGGAACTGGTTTGGTTCGAACCGGTTCGGCCGAACTAGTTCCAAAACCAGATCAGTGTTTTTTGCCTTCAAATAGAACAGTTCAAAATAGTACCAAAAATCCAGTTCGAACCGGTTCGACTCGACTCGTTTTTTATACTGGTTTATACTTAAATTTCAATCAAACCACTTTAAACCTATATAATTTTAGAACCGGTTTAAAGCAAAATTAACTAAACCGGTCTGAAATGAAACCAAACCTAGATATGTTTTCAATAAACCAAACCTAGAGATATATTGGACTCTCGTATGTTGATGTTGGACAAGATTTTAGTCGGTTGTGGAATAGATTTTCAATCGGTTCAATGTGTTTTTCAGTCGGTTCAATGTATTTTTCAGTCGGTTCAGTGTTTTTTCAGCCGGTTCAGTGTTTTTCAGTTGGTTCAGTATTTTTTAAGACGGTTCAGTGTGTTGGACAGAATTTTCATCCGGTTTAGGTTCGATTTGAACCGAAATATTTCCGAACCAAAATTGATATTAAAAAAAGCAGACCAGAACAGTTCGAACCGGTTCTGAATCGGTTCGAACCAGACCAGTTCTTTTTTCCTTCAACCAGACCAGTTTTTTTAGAAACAGAAAAATGTACTGGTTTTTTTCAAACCAGACCAGTTCAGTTCAGAACCGGTTCGGGGTCGAACCGGTTCATGAACAAGCCTAACTGATGCAACTTTGGAAAGAGGAATAAGACAGAAAAAGAAATGTGAAAAAAATATTCACATGCATTTTTTAGTACATCAAGTCTTAATATTAACACATAATGAATGTTAGCAATTTAAATCAAAAGGTAACATTTACAAACATAATTTACTAAATTGCATAAATTTGGACTAAATAATCACATCCTAAAACATAATTAATCATTTAACAATATAAGGAAATATAAATAATCATAAGGTAACATTGAATAAACATAAATAACTAAGAAGATAATTTACACATATAAATAAATATTTCGTTAGACTTGGTTGGACTACTCAAACTCATTGGTAGCTATATATATAATGTGATGAAAAAAAATACGATACTTTGATATGGAATAGTTTAAGCGTCTTACTAAAAATTAAAACTACTGTAATTATTTTAGATTATGGTGATTCATATCGACCTAACAAAAAATCAACGTTGGGTTTGACATCTTGCTTTGCTAGGCCCAATAGAAAACATGTAAGGCCCGGCGGCCCTAAAAGTTTTTTATTCTAGAAAATATATATCCTTTAAATACAAGTTAATTACCACCCGCATTAGTGGTTGAGAGCACTGACTCCCACGTGGTTTGACTCCGGGGTTATGAGTTTGAATCCCCCAAGTGCAAAAAGAAGTTATGGCTTGGGGAAATGATTACGATTTGGGTCTAATACTGGTTGTCGGGAAGTCTGAGGACCGAGACACGAAAAGTCTGAATATTACGTAGCGGGATGTGTCCACTGCTATACCATTTCTTTTTGGATGACAAATAAAAAATACAAGTTAATTTGTTTGCTTCAATAATAATAATAAAAAGTTATTATATATATAATGCTTTGCGTTGCCATCCTCTAATATTATAGTACTATTTATATAATATCATCAAGTATGTACTATCCTAATTTGAAGTATTTAAAAATATATTTATTATAAATTTTTGCAGGCTATAATAACAATTAAATACTACTAACCCAATAATCATTTTTCGACGGCAAGAGTAGAGATGAAGGCTTTGAGGGACACCACAACTCTTTAATTCATTTGACGAAGCATATCATTTTTTTTATCTATCACTATTACAAGGATATTAATTATTACTAAAAATGAAAATTGTACTACACTTTATTCATTTATTTTAATAAGAAATATAATGTTTTTCATACTTTATTTTCATAAAAAAAAAAAACATACAAAAAACAATAAAATCACAGAATATAATATGTTATATATATATATATATATGTTCAAATTAAATAACTCCTACAACCCAACGGGTTAAATACCTATTGATACTTCTAATCATTCACTAGTAACAAGTGGACATTAAAATTAAAAAAAATGAGAAATATTTATTTATTTGTGCTCCCAATCATCTTGATATAATGTCTAACAATGTTGCATATATGCTAAATATTATAATTATATATTTTTTTAATGAATATCATAACCATAGATATAATTGTTGCATCCATAATTTTTAATACTATAACTACGGTTTCATCTTTATATTCATCTTTTATTCGAATTTTTATAAATCAATTTTAAATTATTTTAATGGTATATGAATAACTTAACTAACTATAGGAATAACTTAACTAACTAATAAAATACTCTAATTTTAACGTAATTAATTTAATTTCAATTCGACGTCATAATTTTTTATTTGATAATTTTTTACATATAAAAAAAATTATATTTATAATTACGATTATGAATCAAATAACATAATTATAATTATTACGATTAACAAATATATTAATATAATCGAATCGAAGTATACTTTTATCACAAAAATATCGTAGGAAAAATCAGGATTCAAGAATTATCCACATTAGTTGTTTTTTTGTGTGCTAATTATGTATTAAAAAACCACTGACAAACTAATCATCCAAGTCAAAATACAGAAGAACACACCCAAGTCAAAATACACAATCAAAAAAACAAACTAGCTAACTTTAACAATTCTCGAAACAGAAGAACCATCAGCGTCTTTTCGGAGCGCGTTAATCGTTTTCTTCGGAGGTGAGCAATGAATTTCAAACACATGTCGCTGGTTAAGCGCTATACCTGCCATGATATCCGCTACCGCATTTGTTTCTCGAAAAATATGTCTGAACTTCATTCTTTCAAACTGCATCAATAGCTTCCTGTAATCCGCAATGATAAACATTGCCTTTTGATTTGACATATTTTCATCAGAGATTACCTTATGGTCTGAAAAAGCGAGAGCCCTTTCAAGGTGAATATCTACCCTAGTTGATATATATTTTATGGAAGTATATATCTTCCAGAAAAGTTCGGTGGTCGTTTGACTTGTTCTTCAGTGTTGACTTATAGCCCTGAAAATGGTCTCAAATTCCACCGAACCGTGTCGTTAAGATTCGACCTGTCAACCGACATCGTCGTATAAATTATATATTCTAAATAATTACTCAACAGTCACGTGACTGTTAGGCGTTAACTACATCCCCATATGGCCATATACGATCATACACTAATATTTTTTATTTCCTTATAAGTTATAATTTTTCTAAATTATATTCCCTGAGACCGTCCATAGATAATTGAGCTTGTTGTAATAAGTTATATCTTATATGGAAATAATTAGTGTCATATACTAAAATATAAGAGTACTTTGTAATTTTAAACAGAAAATGTTAATATTATAGTTATTTTCGATGGTAAAATATTTAAAATCAGTTCACTCTAATAATTATCACTTATTTTATCCATCGATACAACCGATTTGAAATAAATAGAGTATATTTGTTAAATATTTGTGGCACTTAAGTATCTATTTTAATTCATAAATATATTATTATACACTTTTAATTTGGAAGTTTGGAATTGTTATGTATTTCTTTTAGTTATGGAAAATATATCACTTTAATTTGGAGAACATTCCCTTCAGTCTTCACATGAAAAGTGGACGTGACAATCTGGAAAGAATGGATATTAACTTAATATTATTAAGTAGCATTATTGCTACAACTTTTGTCTACTTCACACATTCTTCATTAATAAATAAATAAACAATTTAATTTATTAATATTGCATTTAAAGTATTTAATTTTTGCATTAAATACTAAGAAAGAACATGTCTTGGGTCCCTATTTATAAAATATATTAGTGGATGGGAAATAATTAATTAGTAAGTATTTTGTCAAGTAAAAACTGGATTAGTGGGTGATTATTGCAGAATTATCATAAAAATAATATTGAGTATTTATTATTGCCACAGAAATCTAATTAATAATATATATATATATAAATAAAAGCGTAATTAACTTGGCTTGTGAAGGGTATTTATGGAATTACAAAATGGGAGAACGAAACGGCGCCATACCGAGTCAGAGCTCCCTCCATTCTAACTGTCCCTAACCGTTCCTTCTCCGTCTATTCCTCCATCCTCTCTTTCTTATCCTTTTGACTTCTTTTTCTTCTTCATCAATTGCAGAATTCATTAACAGCAAGAACAGCGAAAACCCTAGATCGAAGATGCCGGCGACGGAGTACCAAGGATCCTTCCTCGGTCGGATAAGCATCCGACGCAACCAAGTCATTGCCATGGACGGAAACCACGAACAAGATCTTGAAGATATCGAGATCTTCCAGAAAAACATCGCCGACCGCTTCTCCGACCTCCTTTCGCCGCCGTCTCCCACACCACGCTCCACCCCGGAGACTTTCCTCTCCATCGCCTGGCTCCGCAAGCTACTCGACGTCTACCTCTGCTGCGAGGCAGAGTTCAAGGCCTTCCTCATCATGGGCCGCGACCCCTCCGTCCTCTCCAAGCCGCCGCACGACCGCCTGATCCCGGAGCTCCTCGATCGCTCCGTCAAGGCCCTCGATGTTCTGAACGCCGTGATGCACGGCGTTGATTCTCTACGGCAGTGCCAAAAGTACGCCGAGATCGCGGTCGCTGCCCTAGACAAGCCGCCGCTCGGGGAGGGCCAAGTGCGTCGGGCGAAGAAGGCGCTAACCGCCCTGATCGCCGCTATGGGTGCCGACGACAAAGACGGACACAAGTCTACCGATCGCAGCTGGTCCTTTGGACGCCGTGGCAGCGGAAATTCAAACAAAGATCGCGCGCCGGCCCATTTCCGTTCACCAGCGTGGGGTGTTTCCAAGACCTGGTCCGCCGCAAAGCAGATTCAGGCGATGTCCAGCAACCTGACGCCTCCACGTGGCACGGAGTCGTCTGGGTTAGCCCTCACCGTCTACATCATCAGCACGGTGACGGTGTTCGTCATGTGGGCCCTCGTGGCGGCAATCCCTTGCCAGGAGAGGACCGGATTGGCAACCCATTTTCAGGTCTCCCCCAACCCAAAAAGAAATCATTTTTCCTCTGCAGAAAACATAAATTTTACAGTAACATTCATCTTTTCCGACAGATTCCCCGACAACTGGCTTGGGCCCATCCGATCATCGGTCTTCACGACAAGATCGGAGAAGAATGGAAGAAGAAGGAGAAGAAAGGAACTTTCGGTCTGCTCGAGGAAATGCAGAGGATAGAGAAGGTGTCTCAGTCTCTGATCGAGTTTGCAGACTCCTTCCAGTTCCCTGCAGAGGCGGACCGTCTGGAGGAGGTCGCCACGCAGGTATCGGAGCTGTCGGAGATGTGTCGCAGAATGGAGGATGGTTTGGTTCCTCTGCACCAGCAGATCAGAGAGCTGTTCCACCGGATCGTGAAGAGCAGGACAGATGTCAACGATGTGTTGGACCAGGCTGGTAAATCGAATGCACCCACAATGTAATAACGTGGGGTGTGATTTTTTTTTATTTTTTTCCTTCGTATGAAAACCGTTCCAACGAGTTCGACCATCCCATCCATCCATTATCTACAATCTATACATAACCTCCTTTAAATCTAATTCATCTCCATTTCTTCCTTTTAATTTTCTGTTTTTTCTTTCAATTTTGATCATACTACATTGGTCTTAGTGTTCTTGTTTACTATGGGTGTAGGAAATGCAGTATATATATATATATATATACTAATTTTATGTTCTGAAATGTAACTAGTGCAATGATTCTATGTGAAATTTCTCTTTATATATGATAAATGATGGGGTTTACAAGTGAAGTCTTATTTTAATAAACTATTATATCACTTACCTAAAAAAAATCAATAAGATTTATACAAACCATAAATATATGCGAGAGACGTCAGCCTATACAAGACGTCGCCCATATCTGTTAGGATAAAACCGCATTAAATGGAGGTCAGAGAACATTAAATAAAATTAAATATCTATGATATTTAATAGATAATGACCCCTGTCCCATCCGAAGGTCAGTTTGACCTCACTTAAAAAGGCTAACCAAGGTAAAAAGGAAGCACTGTTCATCAAGTTAAGCAAAACCTATAAATACCAGCATTTATTATCATTTATTACATTCAGATTTTTATCACATCCGCATAAAAGCTATTCAAAGCCTTAGAACTAATTTAAGTTTCAGAGTGGAATAAACGGATTAATCCGAATTTATCATTTATACGCAAGTCCGAATCGAGAGGAGCGACGCCGGTAGAGAATAAGATTTTCTGAACCAAACAGATTTTATATAGTTTACCTGATCCCTCATTGTCATTGATGCGTGAGTTTGGAATAACTTAGATGTGGCAATGTCGAGGTGCATGTTTTTTTGTTGCTATTTTTGTGTTTATGTGTTTGAAGTTTTGAAGTTATTAAGATTCTTCCCTCTGTATTTTCTTGATTTTTGAGGAAGATTCTGAAACAGACAGACAAGTAAGACAAACTCGCAAGCTGTCAGTTACTATCCGTTCCTGTAGTTTTCATGCATACTTCACTTAATTAGGGTTAAAATAATTGAGTTTCGTTACTTTTCATGTACGTAATACAGTAATATGTTTATGAAATGAAGATAGGAAATAATAAATATTTTTAGAGTATTTTTATTTAATATATTCTTTATATGTTAAACAATCACACCTTTTAGTCTTAAGAATACAAAAATATGACGTAGCGTTTTTTAAAAGTATCCATCACTTTGATTTTCATAATTTAAGGAATACTCTATGAATTATGTCATCAAATTCATATATATATTTCCTCATCTTCACTTTAAATCAACATATTTAAACTAAAACAATTTAAGAATCATAGTATTTTTTTACATATTTCTTTGATTTTTCAGGTTTCACTAATTTCTCCATACTTTGTGTCATTAGTACTAAACCAACATGCACGTACAATAAAATTAATCTTTAAATTATTTATCACGAGTGTTCATTGCATAAATTTATGAATAATACGTTTGTATCTTGAGTTGAGTTAAATATTTTTTTCAAATTGTTTTTTGGAGTTTATGGCATGTATTTTCTTCATATAAAGTTAAATTTCTATTAAAAATAATGAGAGAAAAAGACGAACCCAAGTGAGACCTACTATTAAATTTTTAAATTCCATTTTATCTCCTAATTAGTGGCAGACCTACTATTCAGGCCCAAGTGAGATTTTAAAATAAAAGAGAACTCATGACCTTGAGTTCATCTGGTTTCTTCCCATTTTTTTTAATCTTGTTATGTTTTTTAGTTTACATTAGGGTGTGAATATGAATCGGTTCTATCGATTTTTCTTACAAAAATTTCAATAATACCGAAATCAAGACCAAATTCAATAGAAAATATATGTTTAAAGTAGGCTTGTGTTATTCGGGACGAACTAATAATCCGAGTTCTATACATGTTATTAGACCAACAATTCAAAAAATATATATATAGAGAGAGAGAGATTTCTAACTACAATTAGAGAGAATTTAACTCATGTATACTCAATAATTTAAATATGATATAAAAAATATGCATAATGTAACTAACTTTGTATCGATCTAATTGGTATTATATTTTTAAAACTCGAATCTAAATCCGACTTCACTAGAAAATATAAACCTGAATAGTACTATCATGATTTCGAATGGAAAGACACTCTAAATCATTTCTTTTAATGGACACTTGGTTCAACAGTATCACCCTTGCTTGGATGCATGAGATCCCAAGATCGATTCTCGGCATGTCCCAAGATTATTTCTTACCAACAGACACTTGGTCCAACGACATCGTCCTTACTTAGATGCAAGAGTTTCCGAGATCGATTCTCGGCATGTCCCAAAATTAATTATTGGATGACAAAAAAAAAAAAAAAAACTAATAAGCTTGTTGTACAACTCCCTAGTTTATATGCATATGAAATGAATGGGAAGGGATCGCGACTTCTCCTCTATGAAACGAGGGCTGCAATTGGCTTGGTGACTTGATCATTATATGCTGATAGTGATAGGGTTTGGTGAAAAGAAAGAAATGGATAGGTGCAACAATAATTTTTTCAACTTGTATTTCTCCATATATAAAAAAATTCTCATCATAGTATCATACTCATTTGACCTAATCGTTACCCGGATTATATATATATATATATTATTTCTAAAAGATTATTTTTCACGCCATTATAATTGTTTTCACGCCAATTTTCTCATAACAGCAATAATTTATAAATTAAATTATTATAGAAAGCGCCATAATATTAGAGATATAACCCAAAAATTTATAAAGAATAATAAAAATAACCCAAAATTTTTAAAAACTAATTTAAATATTTAATATATCAATTTTCACATATCTTATTATCTATTTTAATCAAATTGAATTATATTTCTAGATTTGGGTGAATCAAGATTCGTTTATTCATTAATATTCCATTCTATTATCAGAGACATACATTAGATCAAATCATTTGAATGACTCCATTAATGGAGACCTCCTCCTCTTGCTGCAATAATTGAGTATCTCCTCAAAGAGTTAGGGGCAACCGTGCAAAAGGCAGAAGACCATATACACAATATATATAGCTAATATTTTCCTTTGTCTATATATAAATAATTTATGTTCTTATTGAATGTTGATGGAGATATACGCATCTTCAGACGTCATCCACTTAATTTTTTTAAATGATTTGTCCAGCAATTCCATTGAATCCTTAGTTGTTTAAGCTAATAATCTGCACTTTATATAATGAACTCAATTCGTCCCTTTCAATTAATGATTTGTTTCATCAACAACAGCATTTTAATACTTATTTTTGTAATTGCAAGACTGATAAACCAATATATATATATATACATATATATTGTTAAACACTACTATGGCTAAAATATGTCAAATTTAAAATTAATGTTCGTCCTTGCGGATTGTAGGAAACTCTTGTTGCAGTTCAACATAATGAAGTTCAAACATATGTTTCGAGAAACAAATGCATTCGCTGATTTTATGGCAGACATGACGATCAACCAGCGTCATGTTTTTTAAATTCATCTTCCCATCCGAAGGAAACTACTAACGCGCTCCGTAAAAACACAGTTGATTTTTCATTTTCGAGAATTGTTAAAGTTAGCTAGTTTGAGTTTGTAGTTTGAACTTGGGTGCAAAGTTGGTCATGTGTAATATTTTATTCCATAATTATAAAAAAAAACATATAACGACAATGTTTCAACTCTAATCTCAACCCGTTCGAAACCGGCTGAAATTGAGCGAAAAAACCCTAATTATATGCAAAAATTGAAGTCGTCTGCTTATTCGTTGGACACTGACTGCACATTTACTGAGCAACTTGAACCTTTTAGGTGAACTGATCAGTTCCGAGCTTGAACAAGGGGAGATGAAGAAGCAATGGGCGAATGAGGTGACATCATCATGAGGTCATCAATTCTTCGAAATGACATCCTGAGATTCCCAACATCCCAGCACCGTTTCTTCTTGATGGTGCAGCCACCGCTTTTCACCACAAAGGATCGGATCCTAGTCAAAGCGACATCCATGGTCTGGTCGTCCATGTTGGCAATGCAGACCCGGAACCAACCCGGGTCGGAGCAGTGGAAAGACGACCCGGGAGAAACATTCAGCTTCACGTCCTTCACAATGACCCGCCACATCTCCATTTCCGCCTCGAAGGTCTTGTCTCGAAGAAGGTGGCTCAGGTTCATCCAGAGGAACAGACCCGCGTTACTGTTTAAGCACTTGATGCCGACCTTGGCTAGACCTTGGGTGAACCCATCGTGCCTTGCCCTGAGCCGGTTCGGGCTCTCTTTCAAGAAGCGGTCCAAAAAGACATCATCGGACAGCATGGATGCGATCAAGTGTTGTGTCTGAGACGAGACCAGACCGAAGCTCGACATTTTCCGACCGCAACTCACCACTTCATCGTTATACGAGTACACGATCCCGACCCGGAAACCTGGAAACCCTAGATCCTTCGATAGGCTATCGATGACGTGGACAAGGTCACGGTCCCATTTGCATTGCTGTTCGTCCTCCAGTAGTATCTCTGAGATGCTGACGAAACTCGGCTTGTTGAAGACGGTTGCGGCGTAGATTTCGTCGGAGACAAGGTGGATGTTCTTTTCGTTGATGAAGTCGAGGATGTCTCGTAGCGTGTCTTGGTCGAGAACCGTACCCAACGGGTTCGATGGGTTGGTTATGAGCAAACCCTTCACTCTGATGTTGGATTCCATTGCTTGGTTATATGCAGCCTCCAAGGCTTCTCTTGTGACCTTGAACTGGTTCGAGCCGTCACAGACCACCGGGTAGAGTTGCGCACCGCTCCTCCAACATAAATCTCGATCGAATCTACAAAATCCAAAAGCAACATTTGATGAGATTGTTAGAGAAAATATATAGTTATGTAACGTACGTATAGAAAAAATAATATGCATCTTTCTTAATCGGAATATTTCTTACCCTGGATAATAAGGAGTCGGGACCAAGAACGCGTCTCCGGGATCGGCAAGGCAGAAGCTAATAAGCTCATGAGCTCCGGTTGCACCGCCGCTCATCACGATCCGATCAGGATCGAATTCAACGTTGCTTCCTCGAACACGGCTCATGAATTTCGCGATAGCCTGAACGATTTAGTAAAAAGTTAGCCTTATTTTTTCCTAATATCATGAACACCAAATATATATATATATATATATACATACATTTCTGAATTGTGGCAACCCATAGTAGTCCTGAAAGATTGCTATGTCTTTGAACTTATCAACCCCTTCTTTGGTGCAGATCGATGCTTCCGGGTTCTCGACGAGCCATTGTTGAACCACATCAAAGCTCAACTGCAGAACCCACAAGCAATGAACTTCAATAATGCATGGTAATAAGCAGAAATTTACAGTTTTTTTTATTCTGTTTTTAAATTTACCTGGTTCTCTGCAAGACCCATCTGGATAACCCCATTAGGGTTTTCTTCAGGGTGAAAAGGGTCTCTCTCGTACGCCTTCCACCCATCGAAATACGGGGACTTCTCAGCATGGCCATCGTTTGTCGCAAGCTTAGACAGAACAACCCTTTTGACAGTTGACATCTGTGCCATCGTTAAAAATTTGTCTGTAGAAAAAGAACAAGAACAAGGTTTGAGAAAATCTGAATGTGTTTAGGGTTTAGAGAAGAAGCACTGAGGATTTTGTTTAAAGAATGATGGATATCAAAGAACTCGGTACCTGGTCTTTATATAGACACGGCTGCAACACCGGTAGAAGGTGAAGAGACAGCTCTGTGTCGATGTCGTAGACGGAAGGTTCGAAGAAGACAGTATTCTGCATTATATCAGTGGCATGTCAGCGTTTAAGTCCAAAGACAAATTGGCAAATGTAGGGACCAAGTGATGTATGTGAGTCATTGCTGTGTCCTTTCGTCGGTTGGTAATTGATCATTTGGTGGATTTGTCCTGCCTTTTAGTTTAATTAATTATTATCTTTGATTAAAATGATTTATTTCACCGTCAAAATATATGAAACTGTACGTACTAAACCCATAATACCCCCCAAAAAGAGTGTTTTAAAAAACATTAGGCGTTTGAAAGAAAAATAAATATATATCTAATAAAAAAAATTCAAAACATTATAGTAGGTAGATAATTGAATTGACATAAATGACATTCGTGTTGAGTTTGGATTAATAGGGTCTTATCTATATTTTTGTAAGTCAAATTTTCATATATCAACTTACGGCAGAGTGTACAGTAACTTTTTCTACCAATTTTGTAGTTATAAGTTGAAGTCCCGCCGTGTACGTCTGAGAAGTAACCGTCTCAAAATAAAGTCACTTGAATTAAATAGACAGTCAACTCAATATAAGTTAATTATTATCAATTGAGATAACAACTTAATATTTAATCTTTACAATATTATACTTGTCAGTAAGATGAAAGGGGTAAATACCGTAACAGTGAGTTGTGTTTATTCAGTCTAACTAAATGAGAATATGTTTTTAGGGTAGCTAACCGGTTATTTACATTTCAGAATAACACTTTTTAATTAAATATTGTGCTATATTTAATCATTTATGTTTAATAAATATGAATAAATAATCATTAAAATAATTTTATCTTTACTTTATAATTTTCCTCTCGTGTTTCATGTTTTTCATTATCCTTAATTATTCCTCAATTCGAACACAAAATCTATTTTCAAAACTAAAAAATCTAAAAATTTCTATATTTCGAACCCCATAAATCTTGATATTTTGGGGTTCAACATTTGATATTTTTCTCTACATTTAACATTGTAGAGAAAAATTATAAATGTAACTTTTTTAAATAACTTAGCTTGAAGTTTACAAAACTTACTGAGTTACTATTACACATTTTCTGCAAAAAAAAACAAAAATTGTGATCTAGGAAAAAATTACTAATACCTAATATTTATTGTATTGCTTAGATTTAAATTAACTAAACATACCTTTTCATAGTTTATAATTATGTGTAAGTGATCCAACTATATATTAATAATAATAATAATGTAGTATTTAATAAAAGTATAGTCTTATTATTATTTAACGGCTCAACTGAAGTTGAGCTGTGATAAATTAACGGTTGAATATTTCAGCCGTTAAAAATACATTTTTGAGCCGATATAATTGGTCATTCCTCCCGTAGTGTTTTTGAGTGTCCTCAAGATGATTGGTCTTAGGATATTGGTTTTTAAGGATCAACTTTCTACCAACAATAATAATACATAATAGACTCCTAACAATAACAGATGATACCTTGGTGGCCAATATTCTCTAGTATGAAAAATATTATATATATATATTGCTAGTTATCCATAGTTTGAAAGAAAAGAAAGCCCTATTTTTCTCATAATATTTTCTGTATTTTTTTCTGTTAATTTTCTTTTGAAAAAAAATACTACGGATACAAATAAAAACGATTCAAAATTTTTTAATTTACCCAATTATTAGAATTCAGTGTGATATTTTCACAAGAGAGTAAAGACACTTATGTCAAAAGGAAAGTAAAAATCAAGACCTCTAAGTTAAATATAATTCTCAAATATAACCTTGGAAATCTTGTTATTTTTCAACTAAAAAATACGCGTTGATAACGTTATAGTTCACACATCACAACGTTGATCAATGAAAATGCCACGAGTTTTATTATTCAGAACATATGGATCACGAATGTCATGGACATTGTAGAGACATGACACATGAGGTTGAAACGTCGTACAATTTCAAAGGACAAGAATATTGCTAAAAGAAGAATGTCGGTAGTAACATAATTGTAGAGATGAGGTTCGGTACAACGCGTTAAGTACACGAGTTGCATATCAGAAAACATATTCCACATTAATAATAAATGCAACATTGAGACATATAATATTACATTGACGAGTAGAATTTAACACTACATGATTGATCTACTGATTAATTAGATGTATATAACCTTTATTTATTCGGAATCCAAAAACATATTAATCTAACACAATATATATAATTAAAAATAAATATTGATTTTAAAAATAAAATCATTGTATTTGGACAGGACCACGTGGATTTTGTTTTTTAAATATGAGATTAGTGGATGATTTGCTAGTTAGTATATTTCAAGAGTTGAACCCTTCACGAAGTCAGTGAAGTAAAATAAAATGTAGATTAAAGGAGTACTTATAAATCATATATATATATTAAATATAATAAGACGATTTTTTTATTAGAATAAAATCTCATATTTTAATAAAGGTAAAATTCTAAAATTCTCCACGTATAATTGTATAAATTTACACGTAGGGATTTTAATAATTCAAGGCAGGGAGGGCACTTGGCCTCCTTGTTTTTGGCTGATTTTGTATTTCTATCCAGCTTCATTATTTTGTCTATAGATTAAGAATACTAAAGTTAAAACTCTTTTTAGTGAATTTAAATTTTATTTGTATTTATAAAATCCGAAGGAGATTCTCTTCAATCCTGCCTTCACTACTGAAATGACAGTATTTTTTGTTGGTGAAGAATACATATGCTGACAAATATTGTATTCCGTCGATAAAAGTTCATTCTAGCGACGCAACTAGTACTGTCGGAAATGATAATTAAACTTACTTTTTAATTTGTATTTTGTTGACAAATTGTTTTCATTAGTCTGGTAAATTTTATTCTTCCCGACGAATTATATGTTGTCAGCAAATATAATATTTACCCACAATATTAGTTTTGTTGATAAATAACAATATAGCGACGAAAACACATTTGTTGGCAAAGATTATTTTTTTTAGTAGTGCTTTATAGCAATTTGCCAACTTCGACGACCGTCAAACTTGGATGTTCAGGAATGGCATGGATGGGTACGAGGATAGACATGATTTTCATGTCCTTTCCGATCATCTTACGTCATCACCCATGTCTTCCGCATCGATCAATGCATGAAAACATATCATGTATCATGCATGGCAAAAAATACATCCTGTATCTATTTTTTTTAAAAACATAATTAATTAACTAAGAAAATTAAAAGGCTTCTCATTATATAATTTCTAAATAAGAAAAAAATGATGTAGTAAAGGTAAAACAGTTATGTTGGATCCTGAAAATCTTCCTCTCTACACAGGCGTCACTCCTCTCAGGTTTGACCTGCACAGATTGACAACTTCGGGTTGACCTGTTTATTCCACTCTGAAACTTAAGTCATTCTGAGGCTTTGAAGAGCTTTTATGTGGATGTTGTCAAAATCAGAATGTAACATATGATAATGAATGCTGGTATTTATAGGTTTTGCTTAACCTGATGAACAATGTTTCCTTTTTACATTGGTTAGCCTTTTTAACTGAGGTCAAACTGACCTTCGGATGGGACAGAGGTCTTTATCTTCAAATATCAGATATATTTGATCTCATTTAACGTTGTCTGGCCTCCATTTAATGTGGCCTTATCCTGACACGAGGGGGCGACGCCTTGTATAGGCGGACGCCTCTCTAACATCTTCATGGAGGCGACACCTTATATAAACGGTTTATATAAAATCTCCAGATATTATTTAGGTCAGTGATTAATGGTTTATTTAAATAAGGCGTCCCTTATAAACCCCATCATCTGCCCCCAAGCCAAGTAGGAGTATTAGTCCTGATTGGATAGAATCTCTCCATGAGTTTCGACTCTCTATAAGTCTTAATTTGTCTCAACCGGGTTCTTATTTCCTAGGTGTTAATACAACTTGAAATTTCTAGGCGTCGATGAGCCTTTAATTTTCCTAGGTGTTAATACACCTGGAAATTTCTAGGCGTAGATGAGCATTTAATTTTCCTAGGTGTTGCTACACCTGGAAATTTCTAGGCGTCGATGAGCCTTTAATTTTCCTAAGTGTTAATACACCTGGAAATTTCTAGGCGTCGATGAGCCTTTAATTTTCCTAGGTCTTTCATACACATGGAAATTTATAGGTGTCGATGAGCCTTTAATTTTCCTAGGTGTTAATACACCTGGAAATTTCTAGGCGTCGATGAGCCTTTAATTTTCCTAGGTGTTAATACACCTGGAAATTTCTAGGCGTCGATGCGCCTTTAATTTTCCTAGGTGTTAATACACCTGGAAATTTCTAGGCGTCGATGAACCTTTAATTTTCCTGGGTGTTAATACACCTGGAAATTTCTAGGCGTCGATGAGCCTTTAATTATCCTGGGTGTTAATACACCTAGAAATTTCTAGGCGTCGATGAGCCTTTAATTATCCTGGGTATTAATACACCTGAAATTTTCTAGGCGTCGATGAGCCTTTAATTTTCCTAGGTGTTAATACACCTGGAAATTTCTAGGCGTCGATGAGCCTTTACTTTTCCTAGGTGTTTAATACACCTTGAAATTTCTAGGCGTCGATGAACCTTTAATTTTCCTAGGTGTTAATACACCTGGAAATTTCTAGGCGTCGATGAGCCTTTAATTTTCCTAGGTGTTAATACACCTGGAAATTTCTAGGCGTCGATGAGCCTTTAATTTTCCTGGGTGTTAATACACCTGGAAATTTCTAGGCGTCGATGAGCCTTTAATTTTATTGGGTGGGTGTTAATACACTTGGAAATTTCTAGGCGCCGATGAGCCTTTAATTTTCCTAGGTGTTAATACACCTGGAAATTTCTAGGCGTCAATGGGCCTTTAATTTTCCTAGGTGTTTATACACCTGGAAATTTCTAGGCGTCGATGAGCCTTTAATTTTCTTGGGTGTTAATACACCTGGAAATTTCTAGGCGTCAATGAGCCTTTAATTTTCCTAAGTGTTAATACACCTGAAAATTTCTAGGCGTCGATGAGCCTTTAATTTTCCTAGGTGTTAATACACCTGGAAATTTCTAGGCGTCGATGAGTCTTTCAAGGAGCATCACCACCATCATTGTCAAGTAACGCCATCAGAAGTCCATTTATTGAAGAAAGTCATGGCATCTTCCAGCAATATTCCCCGTAAGACTCTCAACTTTCCCCTTCCTGCTATCAACCCTAAACAAAACATTCTTACCCGAGAAAACTTCGCATGGGCAGTCGAAACCTCGGGTATGAGCAATGATGATCGACCCCGATTCCCCTACCCTGAGTCCATGGGCGACGATATGCTTTCCAGGTGAAGACGAAACCACGATCTATTTGAGTCAAATAGAGGCGAGGCTTCGTTTCCCTTTCTGTGATTCGTTAATAGAATTGTGTCGTTATTATGGCATCACCCCTACCCAATTGACCCCTAACGCCATACACATGTGGGTAGGCTTTAGTGTTCTATGTTTTGAAAAAAACTGGCCTTATTCCTTGTCTTTATTCCGATCCTTCTATCGTCTTCAATTCAACGCCTTTGGCGTTTTTCTTTTTCAAACTCGTTTTTCCGAGTCAAAAGGCTAGAACGTGCGACGCCTAGGGCAAAACCCTTGGTTAGTGGTTTTAAATCCACTAACTCAAATTGGAATAACAAATATTTCTTCTTCTTTGGGGGCATCGCCTAAGAGTTAAGAAATCCCCGAACGGATCCTTTACCTTCCTTCACTGAGTATTCTGAGGAGGATCTCGATACCCTCAACCTTATATACATAGCACATTCCAAAGGACACCTCTCCTTTATATCCAAGGATACCACAGAGGCAATGCTTACTAGTGCTGCAATAAAGTTGTCGATTTTTCAACAAGAGATTGATTGGGTATTTTTTTCTAATCCCTTTCTTTTTTTTCTTTGCAGATGATGATGAATTTGATTACTTATTTCAACCTTATAGATGCTATGTTCAGGCGGCGACCGGTGTCCTTCCACCAATCCAAGAGGAGGAACCCGCCCAAAAGAAGCATAAGGCAAATCCATCGCTACGAAGCGACGCTCGAAAAAGGACAAGACCAACCCTGTTGATCCCTCCAACACTATAGTGTTGGACGAGAGTACAGAAGAAACAGCGCCGCCAACAAGTATTCTTTATTTCAAAAGAATTTTACCATATTTTGTAAATATTTTGGCTAACTGATTGTTGATTTATTAAATTCAGAGGCGTCGCCAGAGGGTGGCAAAATGTTGACAAAATGTTTTCATTAGTCGGGTAAATTTTATTATTCCCGACGAATTATATGTTGTCAGCAAATATAATATTTACCCACATAATATTAGTTTTGTTGATAAATAACAATATAGCGACCAAAACACATTTGTTGGCAAAGATTAATTTTTTTAGTAGTGCTTTGTAGCAATTTGCCAACTCCGACGACCGTCAAACTTGAATGTTCAGGAATGGCATGGAACGGTACGAGGATAGACATGATTTTCATGTCCATTCCGATCATCTTACGTCATCACCCATGTCATCCGCATAGATCAATGCATGAAAACATATCATGTATCATGCATGGCAAAAAATACATCTTGTAAAAAATCATGTCTATCCTCATTTAGAAATCATATAAAAAAATAGTAAAAGAAACAATTAATGATGCAGTAAAGGTAAAACAATTAATCCCGGTTATTTGGCAAGCAGGTCACAACTAAATCCTCGAGAGGTGATGAAGAGGCGATGAATCGAGGTCAACCGAACATGCCTTTTTTGCAGTGAATCGGAAGATGTGGAACACGCATTGATTCATTGTGTCTGGGCGAGGAGCTTGTGGTTGGGGTGCTTGGGGATACGATGGCCAACCGAATGGGTCCGAGGTTGAGGCGATTGGCTCAGCCACATTTTAAGCATGGATGAGGACGCGGCGTGAAGGGAAGACTACGAGCAGAGATCGTGGTTTGGGAGATTTGGAAGGAACGATGTTGCACGATCCATGAAGAAGAGCAGACAAGACCGAGTCACGTCATTAATGCAGCTCAAATACTCGCTGAAGAGTGTTGGGGGACGACGACATCAGTCGAAGGTGCCCAAACACGAGCCAACCGATCGAGACAAGCAAGGTGGACGAAATCAGGTATCAATTCGATTAAACTGAATTGTGATGGTGCTTGGGATGGAAGGACCGGGAGAGGGGGAACGGGGGTTGTTGCTCGGGATTGGAATGGGAAGATTGTTGCAGGTCGGCATAGGAATGGAAGGGAGACCAAGGCGATAATGACAGAGGCAAAGGCGGTGCTTCACGCGGTCGAATTGGCGGTGCACAATGGATTGATCCAGGTGATAATTGAGTCGGATGCCCAGGTAATAATAGAATGTTTGAAAAAATCGGAAGAAGGTATGGATTGGAAAATTAAACATGTTTTAGAAGACACGCCTTCAACTCAGGTAAGATACAATTTAGCTTTGGGGTATCCACAAAAGTACAACAATTTCAAGTAGCAATAAGTAATATAATAATATAGTAAAAGACAGATTAGAAAGGTGGAATAATGGGTTTCCCTTTCACTTTTTCATGAGAAGAACGACAGTATGAGCTGCAATGCTTCGATTTTCTCCAAGGCTATCCACCTTTTCATGGGTTTTTGCTTTGAGATTTATGACGGACGGGTCGGCGCCAAGCAACTTGCAGAGGTTGGCTCGGATGGACTCCTTGTGGGGGCTCACCTTTGGTCTCTGAAGGATCAACGTCGCGTCTAAATTTCCAATGTCGTAGCCTGCCTCATTCATGAGCCGCACCTGAAACATAGTACCATTTCGGATAGCTCACGAGTTTCAACAAATCCAAACATTGCAGATACATAGTACCATGTCACATAGCTCACACTCTAGTGAATCTGGTGAAGAAATAGTTGCCACAAAGTTGTCAAAATGCATAGATTAGATGGTGAAACTGCAGCACAATCTATACTCAGTTCTTTGAATTTGACTTCAGATGAACTTAGCCGAACCGTACCAAAATTTAATTTAACAACAGAACAGTCATTCTTCTGTTTCTCCTTTATTCAGACAATCGAAATGGCACCACCATTCAAAACTCCTACCAAAATTCTGATCTTTTCAAATATCATGAATAAATAAGATACTATAAGCTGAACCGTACCCTAATTCCTAACCAGTTCAGCAAAAGATTAGGACTGCTGCAGCCATATCCACATATTCATCGCATTAACACTAATACGAAACAGAGGAACTTACAGCCTCCTCAACGAAAACCGACGAAGCTGCTCCCTTCCACTTAGGATCATTGTCTGGGAATATCTGTCCAATATCAGGGAGGCCAAGAGCACCCAAAATCGCATCCACAACGCAGTGAAGCAGCACATCACCTATAAGCATAATACGAAAACACCAATCAAGTATACTACTTACAGAATCATATGAAAAATTTGAATTCCCAACATTTTTCTCTAGATTGACGGTTTATACGATGCAGTAATTACCATCGGAGTGAGCTTCGCATCCTCTATCATGAGGGATGTTGATTCCACCGATAATCAGAGGGTACCCGGGCTCGAGCCTGTGGAGATCGAATCCGTGGCCTACTCTGAAAGGCAGCGACTTTGACGGCTTAACAGTAGTCGCGGTGCTTTCGACCTCCACGGCGGTGGTAGACGCAGCTTTTGTTACGCAAAGACGCGCCGCGGGCCGGAGAATTAGTTGACGCGCAGAGAAATTCATCTGCGTGGTAGCAGATATCAAGGGATGGAAAAGGTAGACTGAATTGGATTTGACGGCGGTGGTTGTGGCGGAAGAAGGAAGAAGGTGAGTGGCCATGGCGATTCACCGGAACTACACTACAAATCGAAGCGGGGAATTTTAAGGGAAAATGCGGGTGGTGGTTGTTGACTGTGTCTGTTCTTTTATTTGTTTTCTTCTGAACTCTAACTTGGTCCCTATAGTTTTCCTTAGTTTCAAATAAATTCCTGTTATTGAAAAAATGGTTAAATACTAAGTAGCTACCTGAACTTTGGATGTTTTGCAACGAGCTACCCGAATTTTGAAAATTCAAAACGGGCTACCTCAACTTTGAAGAAGGTGCAAATAGCTACCTCCATCCAATTTCTGACGACTTTTCGACGACTTTCCAACGACTTTCCGACGACAGTTGACGGAAAATTTGACGGAGATAGCTATTTGCATCTTCTTCAAAGTTGAGTAGCCCGTTTTGAATTTTCAAAGTTCGGGTAGTTTGTTGCAAAACGTTCAAAGTTCAGGTTACTACCTGGTATTTAACCCATCAAAAAATACACAGATAACAATATAATTTATTATTTAATAATTTATTATTTGATTGATGATGTAATATCATAAACATCCATCGATGATGATGTAATATATTCCATTATTATCTAACAACTTGCCCATAGTTTAGGGTCAAACTTAATTGTGTAGAAAATTGGATATTTAATTAAAATAGCAAGTGGGTTAATGACTTTTGAGACTCTTGAAGATGTGCTACTAATCTTCTGGATCTAGCCAAGTAGTGCAGCCAAGCAACCAACAAAGGCTGCATTCATGTAAGTGGTGGGCTCGGAGTGGGTGTAGTCTGTTCGTGCATCGTTAAACTTGTCATTTGAGTCGGGACCTCCAACAATGGCACCCGTGTGGGTGTTTGGGTTCGGGTTGGATGAATAGTAATAATCCGAGAAACCACCATTGCACCCGACCTTGGTTGGGTGGGTTCGAACAGAGGGTATGGACGCTCCTCGGTGGTGCACCCGGAGGGGGAATTTGGTGCCAAAACCCACCATGTAAGATGTCTTCATGGGGTTCTTCCCAAGCACATAATCAACCTACAAAGTACAAAACAAAACATAATATTAGTCATTAGAACATTAGTGTTCAATAAAAGTGTGAGGGAGTTAATTGCAAGAAAACACATAAACTAACTCATTTGCAACATACTATACCCTTCTAAAATATTGGCACCTTTACCCTTGGAATTTAACTAAATTCTCATTCAATCCAAAATGAGAAGTTTGAACATGTTTAAAAGGTTTGATTATTACTTTAGGTTCGGACTCAGACGAGATCTGATTTATAATATCTTACGACTTCTCTGTTCAAACTTAATCAGCCAAGTCGATACAATATTAATCAAGTGTTTCAAAATTAATTATATCGATAGTAGCTTTCTTTAATGCTAATCCTAGTTTGAACCGGAATCTAATTTGAGTCCCTGATTACGAACTTGAACAAAAAGGAAAAAAGGAAGGGTCCGATCCTAGCCTCGTTTTCAGGCACGAAGCCACATACGGTTGTGTAAATTTAGACCCGAAAAATATATTTATTTTAATTTAACAATTTAAATTCTTACATTTGTCCCCCTACAAAAAATATTTATTCAACTGTTTGCCCTTACATTAATTTTTACCCCACAAATGTAATTTTTCTGAATTCGTCCCTACTCTTTTTGGTCCCTAGTCCGGGGCCAAATCTAACTAGAACGGGAACTATTTTACAAAACCGAATAATTTAGTTCTATTTTTGTCATTAATCCGCGTATATTTTGGATATTCTAGATTTTAGAACCTGAGCTTGTGCGAATGCTTTGATCTGAGAGGCAGAGAAACGGACAGAACCACATTGGACTCCGGTCGCACCGGCGGAGTCTAGGGTTCTTGAGTACGCCAACAGAACCATGGTTGAACTTGAAACATACTGCAGATTACTGCTATCTCGTGTGTACAACAGACCACCTACGACATTAAAAGCAACAACAACAAAAAGACATTTTTACATGCAAAAATGGCAGATTAACATGCTTTTAAGATATTATTATTATTATTACATAATATGAACATATATAAACCGATACCGGGTGTTGTCTTAATCTGCCTCGAGTTGCTTCCAGGCATCAAAGAACATACGAATGAATCGGTATCGGTTTTGAATTTTCGCAGGCTGCTCTTCCCTTGATAGAACTCCTTCAAGACATGACAACTTGAATGTTATGTTATTTGCTTGTCTGCAGAAAAAGTGTACATAAGTAGGAAAAAACATAATACAGTCAAACCTTTGCCAGAACAGCTTGAACACCAACAAATTTGTTGTCCCAACTGAACTCGTTTGAGGGTTGGCTCCATCCTTGGTTGCTCACCACGTAATTCAAGTACTTGGCTTCTCCAGTTGCTTTGTATAGCCACGACGCAGACCATAAAAGCTCGTCCTAGGGCACAAGTATTGTCAAGTTTTGCATGGAGATATATTAGATATATATAAGAGACAACGCGCGCTATTATGCACGTGCATGTTTATACAGAAGTGGTTTAACTATAATATATTAATATGTATATACATGCAAGTTAAATTATTCATGATTTCCGATCTCAAATTTATCATTTTTTTGGTTCGATTCAAAATTTTGTGGGGGCAGAATTGAAAATTAAAGTAGAGTCGGCTAATGCTAGTTCATAGAGGTGAGTTTGGGTCAATTCTGACAAACTTTTCCCAAAAGCAAGTCATGAACCCAAAATTTCGGATCTTTTTAGGGGACCTTGGCCAAGATTAATATGGAGTTTACTAGAGAAAAATGCACGAGGCGGTCTTATGTGATTCGCGGATCAAGTGTGTCGTAAAATATATTTTGCTTACCTGATAACCCGAGTATGAACAGTAGAACGGGCACGATCCTTGGTACGATCCCCGGTACTTGTCTGCAAATCCAAACAACTGAAACAACACCAATCAATTTTCCATCTTTTTTGTCAAAATATTATAATTTTTTCAAAGAAAAAACTTACTGATTTAGCCGAACTTAACAGCTTTGAGGAGTAGCCGGAATCGACGTCTTTAAAGACGATGGAAGCTGCAGCGAGAGCGGCAGCAGCATCACCTGCAGCTTCGCTTCCCGGAGAATTCGCCGTGATCTTATATAATGTTCGTTTCGTGTCCATATCTTCAGGTCGTTCCCAACACTGATGGTCGGAATTCCCATCTCCAACCTGATCCGATCCATCGCACCATCATATATTCAAAAAAATCATTAATTTTTTGAATAATTTTTAACATTGATCAAAATGATATATAGATGATGACCTGAGTGTATAGAGTTGTTGGTGAAGTCTGAGCTTTTAGTAAGAAATCGGCACCCCATCTTATTGCAGTTTGCAGAAACCCTAATTGTCCGATCGATGAAATGCTGGGCTGGTAGTCAACGGCGGTCCAGCTCAGCAAGCTAACGGCAAAGGCCATGGGCCCGGTGAACTTGACATTGTCACCGGCATCATAGTAACCTCCGACTAAGTCCACCTGCACCACAAAAACAGTTCAAGACAAACGAGAATCTTGTATCCCAAGTTACCATATTTGGGTTTTCTTCAACCCCAAGTTTATAATTTTTGGTTATAAGTAGGTTAATGAAAACATAGGTTAACTAAATGAGGTTGGGGATGGTCAACTAGTTGGCCGTTGAACTCTTCACTAGTAAGTATAACCAAGGCCGAAACTACTTGAGGCCTAGGGGTAATTGTCCCCCTCAACTTTTAATTATATGTAAATTTGACATTAAAAAATACAATAATATTCAATTTAGCTCATTTGAATCATATATTTGTCCCCACTGAATATTTTTTAGTTCAACTATTTGCTCTTACTCTAATATTTACCCCCACTTGATAATTTTTTTGGCTTCGTCCCTGAGTATAACCTCCATTTTTTTCGTAAATTTTGTATGAAAAATATATACCCTCTACAAATTTAGTATTTATTCTTAAAAGCAGCATAAATACCAATCAATTAAGTAGATTAAAACTCGTTAAAAAACGAATTTAGAAACTACATTTTCGAGACTGCCATCAGTGAGCGCAGAGTCTTCTCTCCACTGCACTCGTTGACTCCGCGGCAACTTTCCAGACCTCTGACCGTCGAAGAACAAGATAGCTTTCCCAATGGCTTCTTTATAGTCGGAAGCCGCAAAAGACACACTATTGTTCCAAGAAAGGCCACCGTGGCAAGCCAACAAGCACCACAAGACCCAAACCACGACCAAGGTTTGGCATTGTCGTCCCATGTTTCGGTCTTCTGAATTTTATGGTAAGTAGATGGAAATATGTGGGTTTTTATAGAGGAAGTCGTTTTGGGATTATGGAGAGAATCATGGGATGGGTGATGGATTTAAATATGGATCAATTTGGAGTAAACTTGAACTCTTTGGAGATGGTTTACCTTACCATGTGAATGCTGACGTGGAGGAGTGGAGATTGCGTGCGGACCTTCAAAGTTTGTGTCATATCTTGGATATGGTATATCTGTTGAACGTCAGATTCCACTTTCATGGATCATGCACGATTGATGTATGGCATGGGACTCAATTCAAAACAAGGTAACTCCTAGGGTTGATAAGGTGTATGTTCGTTGTCGTGTAGAATCGTGTCGTTAGTCGAGTAAGCAGTAGTTTCCGGTCCCGACCTATTCGAGCCAATGCGAGATGATGGAACGTAGGCGTCGTCTCGGGTCCTACCAGAGTGTCGCATAGAGGTCTTGAAGGGCGTCGCCTCTATATCACTATAGGACCCACTGACAGCCTGATTGAAAGGATAGATACCATTTATTAAAAAATTCAAGTGTACTTAATACTTTTCACTGATATTTAAGACCCTATGACCTAAAAGTAACTCTGGTTAGATTTTAAATCAACACACAAGGCTAACTGAGGTACAGTCTTAACCGGATGAACAGTTTAACCGGATGAACATTGCATCGACTTTTGACTATAAATATTGTTCGTCTACCTTTGTCTGAGGTAATCAATTTCATTCACTTACATACTTACACTCAAACAACATTTTACTGACTTAGTCATTGGAGGGAAACACAATGGACAACACCTGAACTTTCCTTCTTGCAGGTAAGGATGGTAATTTATGACACAGCACGATTAAACGATTTGTAAATTAAACGATCTGCATTTTACACGATAATGACACGACACGTTTAATAATCATGTCTAAACAACTCTTATATGTTTTGACACTATTAATAATTGTGTCTAAACACAACTAACATGCAAATACACGATTAAATATATTTGTCTAATATTTCAATTTATTTTTGAACATAATTTTTAATAACTTATGAATTTTAAAACTTAATTATGAAATTAAGTTATAGAATTTTTGAATTTCATATTATATTATTTATTTCGTGTCATTTCTTGTTATGTGATACAGTTTGTCTCGTGTATATATGAATTTTTTATTTGTTCAAAAAGTTAATTGTGCCCTAACATGTGTTCTACATGTGATCTGTTTAAGACTCTATATATTTACACACGACACACATTTAAGATGTATCTGTTTACACACGACCTTCATTTATACATATCACGATTAATATCACGACACGATTATATCATGTACACCTGACTTGTCACCCCCAACTTGCAGGTCACTAAAGGACAGGAACAAGCGAGTATTTTATAGCAGAGGAGCAGAGTCAACGACTAGAGATGTCATGATTATGGATACAATATTATAAATTGTCCACTGCATTCCCTCCCTTCGAATTTTCATGGAATTATGGAATGAACCCTCAACTAACTACCCCAAAAGTCGTTATTTTCCGTTGCGAAGCAGTATAGGAAGACAAACGGGATAATGGGAATCCAGATGCTTAGAACAATGACCAACATTCAACCACAAAAATTATTGTATTTTAAATATATAATATTAAAAAAAGAAAAGACGATACACAAAAGCCAAAACGGCGATGAGTAGGCTTGTTCATGAACCGGTTCGACCCCGAACCGGTTCTGAACTGAACTGGTCTGGTTTGAAAAAAACCAGTACATTTTTCTGTTTCTAAAAAAACTGGTCTGGTTTAAGGAAAAAAGAACTGGTCTGGTTCGAACCGATTCAGAACCGGTTCGAACTGTTCTGGTCTGTTTTTTTTAATATCAATTTTGGTTCGGAAATATTTCGGTTCAAATCGAACCTAAACCGGATGAAAATTCTGTCCAACACACCGAACCGTCTTAAAAAATACTGAACCAACTGAAAAACACTGAACCGGCTGAAAAAACACTGAACCGACTGAAAAATACATTGAACCGACTGAAAAACACATTGAACCGATTGAAAATCTATTCCACAACCGACTAAAATCTTGTCCAACATCAACATACGAGAGTCCAATATATCTCTAGGTTTGGTTTATTGAAAACATATATAGGTTTGGTTTAATTTCAGACCGGTTTAGTTAATTTTGCTTCAAACCGGTTCTAAAATTATATAGGTTTAAAGTGGTTTGATTGAAATTTAAGTATAAACCAGTATCAAAAACGAGTCGAGTCGAACCGGTTCGAACTGAATTTTTGGTACTATTTTGAACTGTTCTATTTGAAGGCAAAAAACACTGGTCTGGTTTTGGAACTAGTTCGGCCGAACCGGTTCGAACCAAACCAGTTCCAGACCAGACCAGTTCGCCCGAACCAGTTTATTTGGCCAAGCCTAGCGATGAGGGTCTCTCCTTTGATTATATCTCCGGCGGAATTCAACGACTTCGCGGCCGTCGGTGTTGGTTGGGTATTCATAGTAACAGCCCAATAAGAAAAAATCTCGGGGGCCCAATAACCATGGAGGAGGTAAACTCAGGTTATTCGAACTGGATCAACCTATGCTAAAGTCAATCTGGCCCACAATAGAGTGACCCAAGATCGAGCCCAAGTTGATATGGACGTCACAGTCTCCATAGCTGGTCGTCATTCGTCACTAAGTCGTGAACTCCTACTGCTCGCCATAGGAGTGCTCGCCCCGAAGAGAGTCTTGCCTCTCTCATCTGGTCCCACCAACCGTTAATGAGGATATGACCACGATATCCCGCATATCTCGGGCACATATTCACTAAAGATTAGATACGGTAACTGTAATATCTCGCCGTAACCGCAATATCTACTATCCAAATCTTCAACATCACAATATTCACGAAGATATACAGTTACCTTCTACGGTTTGATCTCTCCTACTCTATAAATACATTTGCTTTACATACATTCATTACGTTTTGAGATATACACACACATATACTCATTTAAGTATCGGAGAGGGAACCAGAGACACCCCCTCTGTTGCGATTCCCTTTCTGCAGGTTTACCGGAGCTAAGGCGAGAGCATCATTCGACCGTCATCTGACATTTAATTCATTGTCAGGTCAGCATTCAGTAGATTACGATCCAATAGTCGGGACGCAAGATAATAAGTTTTTTTTTTCTCTGAAAAAATAAATATCAAATTTTGTTAAAATAAAAATAGGTCAATTTGTACATCCCAGTAGTGGAACAACTTGTTTTTATAAACAAAATTTGATATTAGTTTGCTATTTAATTTTTCAAACAGTACTATTTTGAAATAAAAAAATAATATAAAATAAACATTTCGCATTGTTTAATCTAATCTAGCCCTAAACTAATGATACAAGTGAACTAATAGAATTTTCATTTTTAGCTCATTTATTTATTATATATCTCTAAATTAGTCCGCAATGCCAGGGATGATATTGGGCTAAACCGGCCCACTCTAAATTGATATAAGTTGAAGAAGCCCATTGACTTCACTAACTCAAGTCTTTCTTTATAATATTCCGCCAAAACCGAAGCGTCTGGAACCCGCTCTTCTGCATATAAATTTCGGAGAATCCGGACATGGTTTCTTTCCACCCAAACATTTCGTCTCCTTCGCAGAATTCCTTCCGTGGAATTCAAGTCGGAGCATTTCTCCCTCGTTTCTTCACCACCGGTGAAAGAATCTTCCGGATATGGCAAGCGTATACGCGAAGGAAGCCAATGATGCATTCCTCGACGACAGTTTTGAGCTAGCGGTTGACCTATTCACTAAGGCTGTTGACTTGGATCCAACGAACGCGGACCTCTTCGCAGATCGTGCTCAGGCTTATATCAAACTCGAGCAATTCTCAAGTACAGATTTTTTATGTTTTCGTTAAGAGTTTAATTCTCATTTTGGTCTGAATTCGAGTCGTACTGTTTACTTCTGTAGTATTGCAATGCACCTATTGCCAGTGGTTTAGTGTCCTTTTTGCTGCTGTATCTAGTTCAACCTTGGCTACTCTGACAATTTCAGCACATGGTTCCTTGTCTTTGGGATCTGTTTGTTGAATCAAACCACGTTACGTTGTCTATACTCCTATGGTTTACGTAAGCTTACTCTTATTTTTCAATTTTGAGCAGAAGCTGTTTCTGATGCAACTAAGGCAATTGAGTTGGATCCTTCCATAGCCAAGGCGTATCTTCGTAAAGGGTAATGATTTTCTTTATGGGGCTTTAATCGTGGTTGAGCTTAATCCCACATTTAATATCATAAGCCTCTTAGTTGGAGTAGCTTCAATTTGTGTCTTTGACAATCACATGCATTTTTTTTTGAATGTTTTTTCCTTATACATGTTCGAGGATGATTAAATGTGATCCAAATTTTCAGAACTGCCTGTATGAAGCTCAAAGAGTACCAAACAGCCAAGGAAACACTTGAAAGAGGTGCTCATCTAGCAAAAGATGCTAGGTTTAGCACACTAATTGAAGAGTGTCGAAAGCACATTCCAGGTGGGTTATATGCTGCTTCATCTTTTTTCGGAAGATGTAGTTATTCCTTGTTTTTGTTCTGGTGTACTTAATTTGGAATTGCTTCTGATATTGATTGGCATGTCCGCTTATTGCTTCATTGAATATCGAAGTTGCTTCACATCCTTTATTAAGTTTCAAAGTCGAAAATTTAAATTTTCTGGCATAACTTTGATTAAAATTAGAATCACTATTCAGTAAAAGAATCAAATAGGTATTGCTTTTTTCTAGGGAAAAAAACAGCTCTTGCTTAGTTAACAAGTTAGAAATATCCTAGTTTAAATGACTAGGTTTATTCATTTCCTCTTGCTGCTTTTGCCCAAACTGGCTTACCTTTTATAGTTTTATTTATGTGGATTGTTAAACTGATTATGCTTATGATATACTCGATAGTGAAACTTAGTGGTCGTAGGTGTCACTAAGACCTTGTATGTTTGGTAACCAGCTTTTGTAGTTCCCTATATGTGAAATTCTGTTTGTTATCCCTCTCTTAGATAGCCTGGATTTATAATTTAGTACTCTGAATTATTTTCCTTTATGATGGCCAATAATCCGTAGAAACAATTCTTCTTCTGTGCAGAGGATATCATTGAAGAACCAAAAATAGTGGAACTCGGAGAATCTGACAATGGACAGAATAGACCGGAGCAGAATAATGCGATCTCAATAGCAACATCAAAATACAGGTTATTATTATTCCTGTACTTAGTTAATAGGGTAACTTACTTTTAAGTAAATTCAACTTTTACAAAAGATTCAAACTACTTACTTTATATATAGAAAGCTCCTATAAATTGTCTGTGATTTGAAATGCATATGGCAGGCATGAGTTCTATCAGAGGCCTGAAGAAGTGGTCGTGACAATTTTTGCTAAGCGTGTACCTGCAAACTGTATCACTGTTGAATTTGGTGGACAAATAGTATGTTTCTTTAACCTTCACAACACAGTTTCATGTAGAATATGCAATAAGATTCTGAACTTTGGATTGCATCCCTTCAGTGATTTTTATTTTCAACATGTTGGATTATTCAATTTGCAGCTTAGCGTATCCATCGAATTACCTGGTGAAGATGCATATCATTTTCAACCCCGGCTCTTGGGGAAGGTATGTTTTTGCATGATTCTATATACTGTTTCATAAGACCTGCAGTGTCTTGTCTCGATTTACCTGATTTGTTTTCTATATTGAAAATAAAAACAGATCATACCTGAGAAGTGCAAATACACTGTATTTTTAACAAAAATTGAAATACACCTTGCGAAAGCTGATCCTTCGATCCAGTGGAAGACCCTTGAATATAGCAAGGAAGCTTATATAGCGCCAGCAAAAGCCAATGTTTCATCAAGTATGAATATGAATTGACTTGTCTTCTTAAATCTCAAGTCCTTACTCTTTTCTTACCGTCTCGTTTGTGTTTGTTTTCTTGCAGTTGGTTCAGGCAGGCCAGTGTATCCATCTTCGAAGAACCGGTCTATGAACTGGGATAAGTTGGAAGCTGAAGTAAAGAAGGAGGTAATGAATCTTCTCTATCATTTTTTTTGGTCTGCTTTCAAACAGTTGAAAATATGTCAATTTCAGGAAAAAGAAGAGAAGTTGGATGGTGATGAGGGTGTGAACAAGCTCTTCCGAGACATATTCCAAAATGCAGATGAAGACATGAGGAGAGCCATGACCAAATCTTACGTAAGTTAATTAATTACCTTATCTAGGGGTGATAAAAAAATACTGGTTGAACCGAATTTATGATAAGACCGGCCCGAGATTGGACCGAGATCGAACGAGCGAGCTTTTTTTTCAAGGTCGGTTTCGGTCTCGGTCGATCTTTTTCCCCCAAAGCCCAACTAGGACCGGATCGGGCCGACCTTGAAGAAAATCATAGAAATTCATGGTGTAACCCTTGAAACACTAGTAATTCATGATCTTGAAGGATTCAACAACCCTTGGATCGGTTCCATAAGAAAAATACGACGGAAGACGAGAAGCGAGCGGGTTCAAGACCAAAATTTTGGTGAATTTTTTTTGTCAATCCAAGTAAATTTTTGTTTTTACCAAAAATTTCGGTCCAAGACCGAGACCGGCTTGAGTCATGCAAGACCGATTCGGGCGAGCTTTTTTGGTCATGTCAAGACTGAAATTTCCATCTCGGTCTTGGTCCTCCATTCAAAATCAGCCCGGCCCGCCCATGATGAGCCCTAACCTTATGTGTTTTCTTTCTTTCAACCTGCATCTTTGTTAACACAGTTTTTTTGTTTCTACTTTTATGTGCAGTTCGAGTCGAACGGTACAGTGCTTTCGACAAACTGGAAGGAGGTGGGTGCGAAGAAAATCGACGCTACTCCTCCCGACTGTATGGAGCTGAAGAAGTGGGAGATATGAAGAACCTGAATTTGAATCTTTTACACATTTCATTGAATTGATTCACAGGTGTATTGAACACCTATAGAAATACACCTATTGGAAAGGCTGCTGGAAGCAAATGTGGTTTTATGTTCATTTATAGTGAGTTTGAGTTTTTTTTGTAAAACAGAACTACAACAAATAAAATTAAATACTAATTGTTTTTAACTATTTTAGTATTGGTTTCCCTCCACTAGAGCTTCATCCACTAGAGCTTCAAAATGTTCGAGGGAGGATTCGTTAGAGTATGAAATGACTCATCCAGATTAACAGCTTTCTTAGTCAAAGCATCTGTCACCCCGTTTGTTTTTCGGAATACGTGTCTGAGTTTGAGTTAATGATGGTATCTAGACTCTGTCGTAAACCTCCAGGATAGCCTTCTAGAAGAAGCTTGATTTGATTTTCCCCTTTGCTTCACATTCTATCATTGATTGATTAATTGACCAAAAAATATCATTGATTGACCAATTCAACTTTACATTTTCTTCAAGTTTGTGGTAATCCACCTGCATTTGAGAAACATATTTATATTATGTCAATATGTTTAGTCAGGGTCAAGAACACCAACTTCGGACCTTACAACTTACAAGTACGATGTTGAGATGTCGGGGTGGAGGTGGATCAGGTGATGGTTACTAAACGTAAGGCCAACTTTAAGTCCACGAAGAAGGTCGACCTGACCATGTAGTATATATATAGTTTTTCTACCTTTATTTTTGAAATAAGTATGAAGGTTTGACTTATAGTTTTATACGTTATTGAATTTATAACGGTAGATATTGAGTTCATTATAGTTTTATACTTTTAGCTTTCTCAGAAGTTGTAACTGTAATTACTTTATTTTGACATTCAAAATGGATGAAAAACGCGAGTTTGTGTCAGTCACGTGACTTATTTAATATTGCTATCATGTATCTTTTGTTTGTAAAATGTTGTTTTAAGGTATTTATTGTAGGTAAAATGTTGCTATCAAGTGTATTATCTTTTTTCATGTAACTGACACGACTGAATGACGTTTTTCATCCATTTTAGATGTCAAAATAAAATAGTTACACATACAATTTTTTGTGAGGTACCTAAATGTAAAAACTCAACTTCTGAAATACCTGAATGCATTTAATCTCTTCGTAATATCATATACTAAGTATTGAAATTTTGAGTAACTCATGTTTCCTAATTTTACAGAATTTTTTTAAACTAATCTTTGCTGTTAAATCTTTTGTTTTAATATAAATATTTAGTAGTTAGTACCTTCCTCCATTACAGCTACTGTACATACGCACACCAGAAGACCATCTTTTTTTTTTGACCATCCAGAAGACCATCTAGATAGTCAAAAATTCCAACCTTAACCCCATATGACGCGTTTGGCGTACGTCCATATCACGCCTCCCTCCATTTTAATATCTTTCCTTTTCCATGCCTTCAAAATATCTCCAATACCCAAACACCCCCCCTATATATGTATATGTATATATATATCTAGCAGGCCAGCAACCCAAAATATCATCACTACCATCCTCTTCTTCTAAAATCACAGACCTTCAATGGCGGACAAGCACCAACAAGTGTACCCTCTGGCCCCCGCCAACGGCAACCCACGGAGTGACGCAGAATCTTTGTCCGACAAAGAAGCAAAGCGCAAGAAGCGGAAGAAGCTCATCATCTACATCGGAATCTTCGCTGTTTTCCAGGTGATCGTGATCCTTGTCTTTGGTATGGTGGTCATGAAAGTCCACCGCCCCAAGTTCCGTACCGGTACGCTCCAGATTCAGAACATCACCGTCACCCAGTCCCCCGCCGCCTTCACCATCAACGCCATCGCTCCGATCCGCATCAAGAACGCCAACTTCGGTCCCTACAAGTACGACCCCACCGTTGTCACCTTCACCTACGACGGCGCCTCTGTGGCCACAGTCACTATCCCTAAGAGTAAGGCGAACTTTAAGTCTACGAAGAAGATCAATTCCCCCGTGTCTATCATCAGTTCCAGCAACCTCCCTGCCGGCGTCATCACGCTGAAGAGTACCGCGACAATGAACGGGAAGGTGGAGCTGATGCTCATCTTCAAGAAGAAGAAATCCACCACGATGGACTGTACTATGCTTATTAACACTGACAGCAAGACGGTTCAGTCTGTCGAGTGTAAATGAAGAAGAAGAAGAAAAGAGTTTCTGCGGAAATTATCTGTTTTCTGGTCTAGGGTTTTTTCGGCATGACTTTATTTTTCATTTTTGTACTTATATATATATATATATTTATTTCTTTAAATACTTTACGTTGTGTTGTGAAAAAAATTTGTTGGAATCCCCCATATGTGAGGATATTTTTATATAAATAAATATAATCAGCTTCTTTATTTATTTATAAATAAATAAAATTATCAAAACATATGTATTGGAATAAAATTGTGAATCGTTTTTAAAACAATGTATTTAATATAATTAAAACACTTTTAATAATCTCTGAAACTAGACATATTTTCATTTATCCAATTTATGTTAAAATAATAATTAAGGTACTATATAAAAGAATCCAATATATGTAAAATTAAAAGGGAAATATTCCATTGGCGTGCTAATTCTCCCAATAATTAGAGGATTGAATTTGATGTATAAATGAAGATGTCTTTTTTTTTTTATAGAAATAAATGAAGATGTCAATATGTCATTCGATTGAGGAAAGAAAATTCAAATATGATCAAGTCAAAGTCTTTCGAAGTAAAAAAAAAAGAATGAAATGATATTTTAATACGTCGGTGATATTTAAATATCATGGTTTTATTCAGAAATTTTTAAAAGTATGTACTGTGCAATTTTTTTTAAAAAAAATAAGTATACTGAAAAAATATTTAGCAAAAGCGTTTTTCAAAAAAACGCTACTAAGGTTAGCGTTTTTCAAAAAACGCTACGAGGGATAGCGTTTTTCAAAATACGCTACCCCTAGTAGCGTTTTTTTGAAAAACGCTACTCCCAGTAGCGTATATATACATTTTACTAAATATTTTTTTTAGTATACTTACTTTTTTAAAAAAAATTGCACAGTACATACTTTTTAAAAAACTTATTTTATTCATTGGTTATATAAGTCAAATTTACCTTGTGAAATTAACAACTACAATTAATTGGAATTTTTTCAAAAACTAACTATTTTAGTGTTTTTTTTAGAAAATTAAGTATAGAAAAAAAAATATTTCGAAAAATAGGTATACGCGCACCCCTGGTTAACACGGTTAACGTCATTTATGTCGTAAATCAATTATCTACGTATGGTAATTTTTTGGAATAAAAATACAGTGATTTTGTAACCTAACATCATTTATTTTATAATTTGACTGAAATAAATAAATGCATTAGGTGAGAAATTTAATTATGTACTTACTCAAAAAAAATAAAAAAATTACGGTGCGTAGATAATTTAATTACGAATCAAATGACGCTAGCTATGCGTTAAGTTTTTACTTTTAGACTGACTGTATAATACGATACGTAAAAAACTCTACATACGAGACAAAATCTTCTAAATAGTATTTTGCATAGTAATGTTACTGTTTACACAGTATATTTTACTGTATAAACAGTAAAATTACTATGCAAAACAGAATGAAATGACATTTTAATACGTGGGTCATATTTAAATTTCATGGTTTTATTCTTTGGTTATATAAGTCAAATTTACCTTGTGAAATTAACAACTACAATTAATTGACATGTTTTTAAACACGTGATTATCCTATCCTATCCTATCCTATGGAAGCTTCTTTTTTTATTTTTGAAAATGAAGCAACCTGTTGAAAAACATGACACAACTAAACAACATCAATTGTACGGCACTCAAAATATGAAACACAGAAATAGAAAGCCCAATTGTTGGGGGGAAAATGCACACGGGAAAATGGGTCAAAATTCAAATACACATTATCTACGTACTACTATGTATAAGTCTCAACATTACAATATATGTGGCTTGAAAAGAAGATCAAAATATCAAGAATAAACACAAAGAAACAGAAATCAAAAGGGTTGAAAACATATATTTTTTTTACTAGGAAAATGATAAATGATGTGTAATACTGAGTAGTATTTTTAGTTTAAATAATAATTTACTTAAATTTTATAATTTTTAGGTCTTAACACAAAATATTTCAATACAACTTTTGGATGTGAACACCCAACGAAACGTCATACATGCCAACTTCTCCATCGATAGGAGAATTATCGGCATCATTTTCAGTTTTTTTTTTTTAAATTTAACCATAATTTAATAATTAATTACTAAATTAATCATCGCATTTTCGAATATACAAGAATATAACAAAACACTGACGAGGTCAGCGTTTTTCAATTTGAAAAATTTAAAACGCTAACACCGTCATCGTTCAGGACATTCGTTAGAATGACGTCTTCAACGTTGACCCCATCATTGTTCACAATATGAATGCTGATGTGGTTAACGTTTAAATACCAACGCCAAAAAAAAGTCGCTCAACATTTGTCTGACATCAAGATGCACGATTCAAATAGCATTTTGGTCTCACCACTAACTATACTTCTACATTTCAAAATAGAAGGGACATCCTCACTAGGCTTGTTCATTTAAATCGGTTCGGTTGAACTGGTCTGGTTTGAACCGGTTTGATCGAACTAGTTTCAAAAGCAGACCAGATTTATAGGCTTCAAGTATACAAGCTCAAAATAGTAGTTTTAATTCAGTTTAAATCAGTTTGAAGATCGACTCGTTTTTTTATACTGGTTTATACTTGAATTTAAATCAAAACACTTTAAACCTATATAATTTTAGAACCAATTTGAAGCAACATAAATCAATCTGGTCTGAAATTAAACCAAACCTAGAGATGTATTGGACTCTTGTATGTTGATGTTGGACAGGATTTCAGTTGGTTGTGAAATAAATTTTCAGTCGGTTCAGTGTGTGTTTCAGTCGGTTCAGTGTGTTTTTTTGCCAGTTCAAAGTTTTTTAGTCGATTCAGTGTCTTTTTCAATTGACTCAGTGTTTTTTTCATCGGTTTAGTGTGTTGGACATGATTTTCAGTCGATTTAGTTTCGGTTTGAACCATATTATTTCCTAACCAAAATTGTTATTCATAATGGCATCAGCTTTTATGAATTTTTATTCTAAAACGCTGATGCGTTCAGCGTTCAGGACGTCCTGAATGCTAACGGGATCAACGTTTTTTACTTTTCAAAATAAAAAATTTAGATCACATCAGCGTTCACTCCCAATTTTGTGTATTCCCAAATGTGGTTGTTAATTTGGTAATTAATTATTAAAATAGGGTTAAATTTGGAAGAAAAAAAAAATAACTCATTTTCATATGAAAAATAAACATTTTTAATTTAAATTTTTAACATTTATAGAACCTTCTATGTATCATAAGCAGATGAAACGACAACCACAAGAGATGGAATTTCTATGAAACGGCAAGTTTAGTCAACAGTCAAGACGTGCAATCTCTGCAAACATAAGTTCGTCTCAAACCATTCCACACTGAATCATAGGAAGAAAAACACAAACATAGAAAACATTTTCACAGAAGCAGTTCGATGTCTCCCGCCATGGCTGCAGAAACCGAGAAAGACCAAGTCTGGCCGCTCGCGCCGGCAGCCTACCGCATCCGCAGCCACGAAGACGACGCGCTTTCGGGACATTTCAAGCTCCGGCAGCGGACGTACCTCAAGTGCTGCGGTTGTGCCGCCGCCGTATTCCTAATCCTAGCCGTCGTGATCTTAATCCTAGTCTTCACCGTCTTCAAGGTCAAGGATCCATCCGTCAAGATGAACGGAGCGACGGTGGCCCAACTGGAGTTCGTCAACGGGACTCTCCGGCAAGACGTCAACGTCACTCTGGTGGCCGACATCTCCGTCAAGAACCCCAACGTGGCCTCTTTCCGGTACAGCAACACCACCACAACGATATTCTACGGTGGTGAGATGGTCGGAGAGGGGAGGACGCCCGGGGGGAAGGCTAAGGCGCGGCGGACGTTGCGAATGAACATGACCCTGGAGATCATTCCGGCGAAGCTAACGGCGGTACCGACGCTGAGGAGCGACTTGGCCGCCGGAGCACTGACGGTGGAGAGCTATACCAGGATCGGAGGTAGAGTGAAGATTATGAACATGATAAGGAAGACTGTGGTTGTGAGATTGAACTGCACCATCACCTACAACATTTCCAGCTCCGCCGTTGCAGAAAACTGCATCCGCCACGTTTCCTTCTAGCAATTTTCAACTGGAAAGCATATTTATATCATTATCAGAGTGATTAAAATTAATTATTATTCTAATATTTTTTTTTTTGCAACACTTTTAAATTGGCTTGATTGTTCAAAAGATTTATGTTCTTGCAATCTCATAATAATTTATTATCCAGTTTAACAATAATTATTTCATTTATCATCTCGAGAAAGCTAGTATAATAGGGTCGCCTCGGGGCTAAGAAGATAACCATTTTTTCTTTAATCACTAATCAGGGTTATGATGATTGAAATGGGTTAAAGACTTTGGTCAAATAAAAAGAAATGGGTTAAAGAGCAGACAATAATATTAATTTAAATGATTCCCTAACCTTTCAAAGATATTAATCTACTTAAAATTTATATTTTTCTTTTTGAACTTAATCCTTTAGATTTCTTATCTTTACGTAATATTTTTTCCACCGAAAAAGCTCTTAAGCGGGTTCTCAATTTTTTTTCCCCGAAACCTATTCGCTTTTTAAAACGTCTACCCGGAACTTATCCCAAGTGTCGGTTCTGGTCAAAATGGATAATTTGATTACCCCTAGTGGGTATGGAACCCAAGACCACAGTTAAACTCAAACAGAATTTATTTTTAATTTAGTTATTATCGAAGAAAGTAGGTTAGACTCTTAGAACATCTTTCTTTCACGGAATATGAATGAAATAGTTGATACGGATTCCGTACAAAGTTGGCGGTGATATGAATTCTGGCCAAAAAACTCGAAATGCGCATGCGTTGCACATTAGGAATACAAAATCGGAGGTAAAAAGACGAAATTACTCACTTATTTTATTTATTTCCAAAACTCTTTCAATGTGTCTCCTTCATCCTCCTGGTATGAGCAGAAGAAGAGATGACTTCTCTTTCATGCCCCCACCTATGATTTGTTTTTTTTGACCGTTCCACCTATGACTTCTCTTCATCCTTCATCATTAATTCTCCGAGCGATTCTAGTTCGAATCGAACCCAGAATCGCGAATTCTTAGTTCGAATCGAACCCAGAATTATTGTGTTTCTCAATTATGATTGTATTCTCGATTATAATTTTGTTTTAGCTTGTGAGATTAACTCATTCATGTTGTATTCTTCATATTCTTGCGTGTGGTTTTCTTCGTGATGTTAGTTCATGTTATTAGTTCAGCAAATCAGCAAATTCATACTGTTAGTTCGGCTGTATTGTTTATTGTTCATGAAACTGAGATTGTTTATTGATGTTAATATTGGTGTTAGTTCTGTTGTATTGCTATTAGTATTGTTTATTGCTTTGTGTTACTCTTTCAGATTGTTCATGTATTCTTTATATCTTGGAATATTGTTTATTGTGTTGGGTTGTTTATATCTTTCGGATTTCGTTCATCTGTTTAATGTTTCAGAAAATTACCAGATTGAAGAATATATCAAACAACTTGTTCATGCTATTTGTTCGGCTGTATTGTTGAGATCATTGTAGGGGAGATATAAGAAACAAGTCCGGAGGCCCGAAAGTTCTTGATCATTGATCGATGTTGTTACTGCGACCCGGAAGCGGAAGTTCCAAGAAGAAGACTTATTTGCAGATCTTATCATGCTTTTGTTGCGTTCTTGTTATAACTTTGGTTTATGACGATAACTTATTTTTGTATGATGTATCTATGGTCATTTATGCATGTTATAGCAAATTACTTCAATAGTTAACTGTGAATCACAAGTTAAGTATTTCGTCAGTCAAATATACTGTTAAGGTTTGCATTGGAGAAACGATTAACTATTTGAAAATGAGTGAAGTGGAGAATTAATCGGTTCTTCAAAAAATATATTTATTAACTAAAAGCCGCCCATTTTTCACTTGTCGAATTAGGGTTCTACGTGCATTTCGAACTTTTAAAGAAATCGAACCATTTGTGTAGTCAGTCGGTTTATCGTCCAATCAGATCCAACCGAGATTCTTATCCGATTGTGTTAAGATTATAGATTTATAAGGTAAAATACGAGTTTCCCTAATGTTTGAGCCGAATTTAAGATTCCCTCTTAATGTTTGAAATTTAAAATTTTAGTTCTAATGTTTTGACACGATTAAACATTTCCCATTGCCGTCCAAAAACCGTTTATTTGTGACGGAAATTTAGTCACGTGCCAAACACGTGAGTTTCATACATTTTGAATGGACAAAATTGTCTTTCATTCTCTCCGTTCAAGAACTACTCCTTCCTCATGGTAATCTTCTTCCCCAGCGAGAAAGCTCAGTATCTACAAATCAAATGCATCTTACCGTGGAAGGTAGTTTTGTCTTGACTCTTAAATTCCAGTTCTAGACGCGACATGAAATTCGAAGGCGCCGTAAGACACCACTGCGTCGTAAGACACCACCTCAGCTACCACGATGCGAAGGACCAAGTAACTGAGGCTCAATGGCTCATCAAAGAAGGGTTAGCCAAAGTGCCAAACCAGGTTGGTTTGGCCTCTACGGGTGGAGGGAGCTATGGTGGCTACCTCTCCTTCCTCCTGGTAATCTTCTTCCCCAACGAGAAAGATTGTCTCAATAACGACCCACCATTGTATTCCTGGTATTCTTCACTTCCTAAGACCCACAATTCAAAATGGAGATGGTGGAGTATTCCTTTATGAAGAATGTTAATTTCTGCATTTTGAACTGGCGGAAAGTTCATAGCTCACGATTCATCAAGTAGAGATAAAACCAAACAACAATCAATCAAATTGTTACGAACAGACGAGTTCTCGAGTTGAGTGGCCGTGAAAGTGGGCACAAAAGACTCATCGTTGTTGTCGTTATCGAATTCCTCCTCGTCCACATCCAACGGTGTCCTCATCGGAATCAAAGTATGAGTCGCCGCCACCGCCGTGAGCAGAGCTGCTCTCAAGGTCGTCGTTGGAGGTGAGGGCGCCGATTTCGGCGGAGATGGATGAGGGAGGAAAGGGCGGGGCATGTACGGTGTACCTCTTAGGGATGTCAACTTTCTTCTGCTCCAACAAGAGGTTCGAATCAGGGCCACTGATCTCAACCACGGAGAAGGCGTTAGGCTTTTTGTATCGTGAATACCACTGACTTCGTACTCATGACGGCGACAAAGCTCGAAACTTCAGAACTTGTAGAGACATGGAAACAGAACTTCGTACTCATGTAGAAATATGAGTTTGGTTGGCGTGAAGAGAAGATGAGTATGGAATGCAATTTGTTCACTTCAAAATATTAAATAAACATGTGATTGACACATGATCTTCAATTCGTTAGAATAAACAACAAATGGACGGAACATAATTTTTTTTTTATCTGATTCAAACATTAAGACTAAAATTTCAAATTTCAAACACTAAGAAGGATCTTAAATTCGGCTTAAATTTTAGAAAAAAAACTACCCCAAAATTAGATACAACTTTTTTTGGTCAACTATAGGAATTAGATATTTTTTTTCTTCTCAAACCTATGAAATTCATTCATACTACCAAATTGTCTCCATAAGTACCATTGCAATCACTAATTAAAATTAAAACAAGTGGGAGTGGGGGTTGTGACACCCAATTTTGTAAACGCACTCCCAATCTCGATTGTTGGACAATCTAATTAGCGCACTCGTTTGCTGTACGTCTAATAGTTGACAATTGTATCACCTCGATCGTATTTGCATTGTATCACCTCGATCGTATTTGCTCTTGTTATTATCTTCAAGCAAATTGCTTGGAGTCTCCGGTTGGTGATTCTTCCTTGTAACTGGTTCATTAGCTTATCCGAGTCGGTTTCACAATTACTTTCGCCATTTTTCCACAATTAGATATAGCTGAGCAAAACCAACAGCAACAGAAGAGGGGACAAACATCACGTAATCGTGACGTCATGGTCAGCACGATAGGACAAAAGGCATTGACCGAACCATTAATAGAATCGACGTAAGACGGAATAAGAGTTTGTTGGCCCAATTTCAATACAATTTCTTTCTTTTTATTTTTTAAATAAACAGAATATAAGTTTTAGAAGATCTCTTTTTACAATAAATAAATAATATTAGTTCAGAATTTATACGAGATGAATAAATACCATTTTTTTAAAATATAAGTGAATAAATACAAATTAATTTAATTATCTATTTATACAATATAATTATTTGAATAAAATATTTACATATTTTATTTATTGTCATTGGCCCTTACAGTCTAAAATAGCAATATTGACGATGATAGCGGAAGAATAATGAAAACATTGCATTTCACCATTTTCTAAGTGCTTTTTAGGTCTCCCCTAACTTTGAGGGACTTTTCTTTATCCCAAATTTCCAATAACAATTATTAGAATTATTTATAATAAAATAAAATTATTTTTTGTTAATGCAAATAAAGTATTTTGCTACGACGAAGATATTAGAAAGCTCAATTGAAGACAGTAGATACCTGTAAAAGTTACGATCAGGGTTGATCATGGGCGGGGCGGGTCGGTTTCAGAGATAGGACCAAAACCGATACTGAAACTTCTGGATGATCGAAACTGAGACCGACTTCGGACAAAAAAGTCTGTCCGAATCGATCTTGCTAGACTCGGACCGATCTCGGTTCTGAATCAAATCTGCTAAAAAAAAAACGAATCTAAACAAAATTGAATCGGTCGAAACCCAAATGTAATTCAAAGCTGAGATGCTCTTCTTGTTAACTTGTAGGCAACCCTTTTTCTTTTTATTTGCTTCGACCTCTTTGAATCAGAACATCGTTAAAGTTTGAGAAAAAGATATGCAGACAAAATAAAACAGAAAATCTAATTAAATTCGGTCTGAATCTGTTCTAATCGAACTTTCGAAAAAAAGACTGAGAACAACACCGACATTAAAGAAAAAAAATCGTTCGTGAGTCTTAGTTGGACAGATCTCATAAACTTGGTCAAATAGTTTTTTTTTGTTTTTTATCACCTTGTGTACCACCCCAGCATGTACTTTTGTACTGCTCCTTTCATAACACCTGATTGACACGAAATTTTAAACAAATAAATATTATTATATTAAAAGTATATTCATTTTAAAGAAGAAATAAAATACAATCTTTTCACTGTTTTAATTGCTTCACTTTTCCAACTTCTCTGACCACACTAAAGACAACCCCATTATTTAACTTTCTTTCCCTTTTTGAACGTTGATTAAATCAATAACAATGATACATTATCATAATAGAACATCATTCAAAATTATACGATAATAAAATTTAATATTTCACGGACTGAATCCTTCGTATTGTTTTAGGAGGAATCAACCATACATCACTGATAATCAAGATATAGAGGGGAATACTCTTTCTTCTTCATTTAATCTAATCTGAACTAATTATGAACAGAATATGTTTAAAACCAAAATTTACATTGACCATGCCGGAAATGACTACTTGGACAAGACGATGCTTCCCGTTCCCGCCATTTTCTTGCTCCTCGAACACTCAAACGCAGCACTGGTTTTTGTTTTCATCGGAGGACGTGGCCGGCGGCAGGTTCGAGGACTGGTTTTGCAGCAGATCGCTCACCGACCGGAGAAACATAGAATTTTCAGAATCTGCATGTAAACAAAAAAAGGAACATATAACAGTTGTTGGTTTTAGTGTCACAGAGAATCCATGGATGATCGGAGATGTGATCTTAGTTGTCTCCGTTAATTACCTCTGGAGGCATTGAAAGATCTCTTGCAATGCAAAATGGCACCTTGAATTCCATCCTGCTGCTCCAGAAGGGAGTCGTCCCTCCTCGATCCGCTGGAGACGGCGGCCACGGCAGAGGAGGCTGACCGGCTCTTACCCAGATGCTTGCAGACCTCTCTCAGTCCCACTGGTAACGCCATTGGCTTCTGTACCCTCGGGCTGGTCACCACGGCGGGATCGGCAACTTTCGCAGCATCAGTCTCCGTCTGGGATTTTCTGGGGGTCACTTGGCCGGAGAGTCTCAGCTTCTCACCGTACCGCCGCGAGACGCGGACGTAGAGCGGCTTCACCTTCTTCAGGTACCGCTGCACCGCTTCTTTGGAGAAAAGCTTGTCGTCGGAAGCCGTTTGGGCCTCCTCCGGCGCCAGTGGGGTTCGCTTCTGAAAATGGTGGTGCACTCTACTGGTGCTGTTCTTGGCGAACAGAGATTTGATCGGAACTTCCTCAACCTTGAACTTCACGGCGAAAAGCTTCTCTCTTTCGGCAGTTGCTTCTTTCTCCTCCGGCATCGATTTCTCTGCCCTCGGTTTCTTCAGACCGAGCATGAAGACCCGAAACTTGGTCGCTGACTTCATCAGAGATACGGGGAATTGAGTCTGCTTTGTGTAGAGATCGCCGCCGTCAGACTCGATAACTGGCAGCAGTCGGCCTTTGAAGAACAGGTCGTCGGCGGGGGACAGAGGGAGGTTCACGTCCGAGTTACCGTCATCGCCGGAAGAGCCCGAGGCAGACGACAGAGTAAAATCAAACTCTCCGTCGGAATCTTCGTGGGCGGCCTCTTCGTCTTCAACCTCCGCCACCCCAAAATCGTTCCCATTCTCCCCAGCGTCGCCGTCCTCCTCGTTCACGCCGAACTCCAAGTCGAAGAACGGTCCATCTTCATCCTCTCCGTCGTTGTCCGTGTCAGAGTGGGCGATACTAGTGACGATGTCCCGAGATCTTCCAGTGCTGTCTCCACCACCGCCACCTCTCCAGTACTTGAGGAGGCTGAAAGTTTCCATAGTCGGGAGAGCCAGAATACCCCAGCAGCTGAATTGCAGGGGTGGTTGAGTGAAGGAGAGGGTAAAAGATATCAATGTAGAGTACTGAAAATGGAGTTGACAGAGTGCAGAGTAGAGTAAAGAGGAGGATGGCAATTATGTAATAGATAAAGTACGAGGGGTTTTGCAGAGTCATGTGAATGGAGGAAGACAGGTACAGTGCAAAGAGACAAGAAGACGGACAGGGTTATCTTAAATACGTACGTATAATAAATAATACAAAGTACAAGCTACAACCACAACCGTATGTATGTATTGTATACGGTCATAACCCTATCCATTTCCATAAGCTCTATTTTGTTATTTAAATATGATTTTGGGTTAATTACTTAATTGGTTACGCATGTTTCACCATTGTGCAGAATGGTTACACATGTTTCAAAATGTGATTAATTGGTTTTGAAATGTGACTAATTGGTTCTTTTACTGTTCACCGTTAGAAATCACAGTTAAGTCACTATTTAAATACGTAAAATGACGTAATTACCCCTAGAATCATCTTCAAGAACACAGTATCATGTTCAAGAACAAGAATCGAAGAACTCAGAAATGCGATTCTGGGTTCTTCAAGAAATTAGATTTCTGGGATCTTCGATTCTTGTTCTTGAAGATGATTCTAGGGGCATAATAGTCATTTCACAATTCAATAATATGTTTAAAAAATTAATTAACGGTAAAATTGACGATTTAGTAACAGAATGATCAATTAATCACATTTGGAAAAACATGTGTAACCTATTAGTCACATAGCAAAATCAATTAATCACATTTTGAAACATGTGTAACCATTCTGCACAATAGTGAAACATATGTTACCAATTAAGTAATTAACCACCTATGGTTTTTTATGGTTTTTTATGCTATACTAAATTGCACAAACAACGTTCAATAGATCCTCAAATAAATAACCTACGACTTCATGCAAACTTGAATGCCATATTCAACCCATGCTGCCGTTAGAGACGGGTTGTTTACCTCCTTTCCAAATCGGGTTTTCATTATTACATACATAAAGTTATAAACTACTCTTACTGACCCGACTACATTGGGGATACCCGTGTCGGGTCTTCCCTAAAAAATTACCCGCCCAACCCGTTTACAGTCCACATTAATTTTAAAGTGTGACACTGTTACTTAAAGCATGGATAGTGGATACACGTAGCTGCTGGTGCATTTGAATGCACTCTTTTCTATGGATCTACATAAAGTTTACGGCATTCCCTCTCTTTTTGCTCCTTTTCTCTGTTCTTTTCCTCGTCCAAAATTATTGACGAAGGCTTTATTTCTAGATATTGTTGTTTGACTCACTTATTTACATCATGTTTTCTTTAAGCACTATTGATTTTGGCTACAAAAAAATATGGAAAAGACACGACGTTTTCAGATGCTGATAAATTTAAATTATATTGAAATTGAGTATAGATGTTAAAGAATGTATTATAATTAAGGGTTAATGGTCAAAGTGCTCCCTAAAGTTTGGTCGAAATTTAAGAATTCTCCTTAAAGTTTAAAATTTGAAATTTTAGTCATGTTTGGACGAAATCAAAAATCCTCCCTTTTCGTCCTAAGTCCGTTTATTTGAAACGGTAAACGAACATGTGCCTAGCATGTGACTTCACTTAAAATACCAAAATGCCCTTAAGTGAGCCTCCTGTTCAGTCCATCCATCTTGAACCTCAATTGAAACTTCCGAGATTGATGGACTGAAACAGAGGGAATCATGTTCAAGCCCGGGAGATGGAGGGGAGAGAAGAGCAAAATGAAAGCTCTTTTCAAGCTTCAGTTCCATGCAACCCAGGTTATCACTCTCTTTTATGAACATCCCAAATCCATGAATTGACATCAATTTAATGGAAAATGATACTGTCCTTGTCCTTATGATATCAACAATATCAAACGCAGTTCATAAAAATCGAAACTTTGAAATTTTTGTCATCTGGGTACACTTTTCATGTTACCTACCCCTTTGATACCAAAACTTTGCAATTTTCTTGAATTATTTCATACTGCCAATCAATTTAGCATTTGTAGCAGAATAGCTTACTGCTGACTGAAATATCTGAATTCAGGTGATAGACATTGGTGTTGAAGAATTAGTACTCTCCATTGTCAATAATGAATCGGGGAAACCAGAACTTCGATGCGAGAGGGCCACGGTCACAGACGGAGTTTGCAAGTGGAAAAACCCAAACTTCGAATCAGTTACATTCAATAAGGAGCTTAGGTCTGGGAAGATCAGCCAAAAGATCTACCATTTCGACAATTCCACGGTAAGAACATTAAGAACATCGATTTGACTTGATTCTGCTGCTATAATTCTCAATTATAGTTAAAGGAAATGTTGCATTCTATGTAGTAGGGGTCTGCAAGAGGAAGCTCGGTTGGGGAAGTCTCGATCGATTTGGCTGATTATGCGGATGCAGTGAAGCCTTTAACGGTGTCTGTCCCACTACGAAGCTCCAGTTCCAACAACAATGGAATTCTTCATGTCTGATCTGTCCTTCAATGACTTCACTTTCATGGAACAATAACATAAGTCTATTGATGTTATTATCACTCCTTCTGCAGGTTTCGATTCTTCGTGTGCAAGGAAACAGGAATCCAAGGTAAGAAAGGAGTGGACATTGGAGTTATTTTTCGGCTTTTACTACTTTGTGGTTTCTGCAAAATGTTGAAATGTCCATGCAGGGAGACAGAAGATGCTCTAGACACGAACCTTAAAATGTACGATGATGGGAAGTTGAAGCCTCGATCAAGCAATGCAAGTGGCAGCAAGAGCTTATGTAGTAGATCGAGTGAAGTACGTTTTTCTCAGTTTCCTTAGTAAATTCTCGGTCTTGTTCTGTTTCGCGTTCTTGTTCTCGCTCCAAGAATCAAGACTCGTTGTTCTTGCTCGTGTTCTTGATCTCACGTTCGTGCTCTTGTCTTTAATCACAACGCCTCTGTCCCTCGACAAACAACCTCCGTCCCTCACGAAGGCAATCAGAAGTTCGACTGGGAATGGTCGGAAGTTTCAATTGAGGTTCAAGATGAAGACTCAGATGGATGGACTGAACAGGAGGTTCAAGATGGATGGACTGAGCATGAGGCTCACTTAAGGGCATTTTGGTCTTTAAAATTTAAGTGAAGTCACGTGCTAGGCACATGTCCGTTTACCGTTTCAAATAAACGGACTTAGGACGGAAATGATGAATTTTTTATTTCGTCCAAACATTAGGACTAAAATTTCAAATTTTAAACTTTAATGGGGATTCTTAAATTTCGACCAAACTTTAGGGGGCACTTTGACCATTAACCCTATAATTAATTCAAACTTGTAAAATAGTTAATTAAGTGACAAGCGGTCCGTCTAAAATTTATAAATTATGTAACTAATCATATATATATAATGTTTTTTTTTAATTTATGTCGTATACTTTTAAAATTTACAAAATTATTAATATTTTTCTAAAAATTAGTCCAAGGTCGAGAACCTTATCGAGATTGGGACCTGGATTATGATATCTCTAATAGGGCTCAATTTCAATTGGAGTGACAATCAGTTGGACCTGATTCAACCCCATACGATTGAAACTCCAAATGAGTCTTAATTGAGGGTTCCCTCACTAAGTCCCAACCTACACTCGGGGATCCTGATTAGATCTGAATTGAGTCAGAACTTATTACTAACATTAGTATAAGTTTGTGGAGTTTAGTTGTATTATTTGAAAAAGGTTTTAGATGATTTTTTAATTTTAAAAAGTATTTGACAAAAATATAAATTACTATCATTTTTAACATATTGTCTCATTCACCATCCAAAAAATGTGTTTGATACAAATAAGATTACAAATATATTAGACTATTTTCAATTTTTTACCACAAAATTTTACCTACACACATAATATATACATACATATATATATATATATATATATGGTATATTTGAGGGTTTGGTATTAATTACTTGAATGGTATATTAGAGGGTTTTACTGGAAAGTCGAAAAGGATCATCAAAAGTTGCTGCTGGAATGTTGAATCACTACTTCTGAGCATTGGCGTGGAGGCGATGCAGAATGAATCACACCATGTTACTATTAGTTCAAGAATGACACTTGAAAATGTACAATTTTACAGACATTTACAACATCATACAAACAATTGCAAATTTTAATTTCTACAATCACAGAAATTCAGAAACATACCAAGTTTTCGGAGCCCATTGTCTGGTTACCATTACATAATTGTTACTAAAGGGAAACAATTTAACCAAAGTCAAGAAAAAAAACACTTATTGTGCCCTCCAACAAATCTATGTAAAGTAAGTCTGTCCAATAAAAAAATTATATCTATACCATAATCAACATTAATCAATCCGAATACTTAATAAGCCAGATGGAAGAGGAGCTGCTGTGTTATCTTGAATCAGATGCTACTGACACTTCCGTTAGTACATGCCATGTTTATGTTATGCATGTATATGGTAGAACGATAATAAACACTTTATAATACATGGTAATTTTCATATTTAAGTATCACAACACATGATAACATTATAAAAGTTGCACGAAAAATTATGATGCTTGATTATTTTTTAAGCAATTTTAAACCTTTAATTAGTTATTTAATTTTGAGAGTTTGTTAATTACTTAATTATGCATATTATAGATACTATAAAATGTTCATTACATGTTATTTGTTTAAAGATTTGGTAAGTAAATATATAACTGACTAACTTAATACACAATAGTACTACATCGACATATATGAGAAATTTCATGTCATGTTTATAACTATGACACAATATGTTTTATTGTGTTTTCGTCAGTGGCGGATCTGATCTGAAGAGGAAGGAGTGGGGTTCCAGGATCCCACTTGAATTATATATACATATAAAAAATTTAATATAATTTTACAAAAACTCCACTAAATAATTTTTTAGGACTCCATGAATAGTTATATACGCAAGTTACTGGAGCACAACCTCCCATTCCAACTTTATCTCTTAAAAGTTGGACCCCACATAAACTTTCTCTACAACTTTCTAGAGTACTACCAATTCCAACTTTTCTCTACAATTCCTACTTCTATGCTCATGTGTTCTTCAGTTATTCTGACAGGTAAATTTTTCGTTTTTGAAATTGTTTGTTTGTGTTTTCTAGTGCTCTGAAGCTTTATTTTTGTTATTGTTTAATAGCTGGTGCTAGTTCTATTGACATGTTTCGTTACTGATAACTAAGTACAATTTTTGAAACGGGAAACCCACTTGCTCCGGTTTCTAGATCCGTAGCTGGTGTTCGTCCTACATAAGTTATTACCATGAGCTTATTAATACACATGATAACATGTACACAAAATTTAGCATCCATATCCTTAAACCATTTTTTAAAATTTTGAATTTAGTTATAAATATAAATCTACGATGAGTAGACTTAGACATACAATAATAATATTGCATGCACATGCAAGCAATGTTCTTCATTTGTCAAGAGATTCTATATTCTAATTCTCCATACACGTCTTGCATTATTGAGGTTAAGCATCTTCTTATCCTCCAAATTTTCCTCATCAAGGCGTAGCTATTGCTATACCTCACGCCCTTCTCTCCATTATTGACAAATATATTCTTTCTTCCTCTTCATCTCTCTATCCCTAGTTTCACTTTCCCCATGACTTCACATTTCCACTTGCACTGCGCCACCCACTCTCTTTACTTATATTTGAACCCTCTCTTCTCCTCCAATCCCTCTCCCATTCCACATAAACCAGACTGATCATCAAGAATGAACGGCAAGAAGGGAAGTTGCAGCATCTCCAATGCTAAGAATTCGAAGCAAGATGGAGAAGAAGAAGATAACAATGGTGGGTTAGGGTTTGTACTTTCATGCAGGGAATGGCTGTGGAGTGTTTGGGAGTTCGCTAGGGACGAACCCGACCGAGTGATATTCTCGTTAAAGGTCGGGTTGGCGGTTCTTCTTGTCTCTTTGCTAATACTATTCCGAGCCCCTTACGATATTTTCGGCACCAACATTATCTGGTCTATTCTCACCGTTGCCATCATGTTCGAATACACTGTCGGTACGTAAATTAAATTTAAAAAAAATTTAGGGTTTCTTCATTAGGGTTTATTATTATGCCTTATTGTCACGGCTAATGAATGTTGAATTTCTCTATAAGGTGCAACATTTAACCGAGGCTTCAACCGAGCCTTGGGGAGCTTGCTTGCCGGGATTCTCGCCGTCATAGTTGCGCAACTTGCTCTATCCTCGGGTCGTGTTGCCGAGCCTTACATAATCGGCATTAGCATTTTTCTCATTGGTATATATGTAGACTTACTATATGATCTTATCAAATTAAAGACGTGAAAATATGAAGATCTTACACGCTACTAATGATCGATGATTCGCAATTTTTGTATAGGAGCCGTTACGTCATTCATGAAACTCTGGCCGTCGCTCATGCCATACGAATACGGGTTTAGGGTCATACTGTTCACGTATTGCCTGATCATAGTGTCGGGTTATCGAATGGGTAGCCCGATCCGAACTGCCATGGATAGACTATATTCCATTGCAATTGGAGGATTTGTAGCAGTTTTAGTGAATGTCTTGGTTTACCCTATTTGGGCTGGTGAGCAATTGCATAAGGAGATGGTGAAATGTTTTAACTCTGTGGCTGACTCCCTTGAAGGTACATTGGTACTAACTAGGGTTTCTTTGTCATTAATCATTGAAGATGAAGATTAATTATCTATAATCAAGCTTCTAATTACATAGATTATGCATAATTAGAGTGTGTAAAGAAGTATCTTGAAGACGACGGATCGAACCATCCCGAGTTCTCAAAAACCGTGATGGATGAATTTCCCGACGAGCCGGCCTATCGGAGATGCCGAAACACTCTCAACTCCTCAAACAAATTGGATTCTTTGGTATGTATATAGTATACGTACGTTCCTTTTTGCATGACCACAAAGGATAAGTTATCCACTCTAATTTATGGAAATTTAAGAATTATATATATGTTGAATTAAGTTAGATGATAATATATGATAAATTGACAATTATGAAGTTTTAAAAATTATTTTAGAGCTTATGACTTTAAATCTCTAGTATTTCGTCATATGACATAACAAATAATTCCGAATTCTAAAATATATCATAAATTTTACTTTATTAAATAATATTAAATATGTAAATATCTATGGTTGTATTTATTTACTATGATATTATATGATTTTAAATATCATAACTAATGAGTTATAGTTTTTTAGGATACTGGTTTTGCAAATTGTTAATTTTTTTTTTTTTTTGTAAAAATAGATGTGAATAGTTTTGTAATAACATGTAAACATATTTTTTCAATACATAAAAGTTTAAACAATTTTTTTTTCACTCGAAAGTAAGGATTCATAACTTACTATAACATTTGTGTTTCATTAAAATTCCACATAATGCGCATAGTTGTAATTTTTCTAGGTTACTTTTGGTTACAAACTGTTTTTTTAATGTAAATAATTTTTTAAAAACGCATAATATGATATATTTATATTAATTAAAGTATATTACCATAACAAATAATCAAGAAGAATACATATACACTTTTTCTGTATATTAATTTAAATAAAATTTCCACACAAAAGTACATATTATAATATTTTAACTAAAAATTCACGTAATTGAATGTCTAGGCTCAATCTGCAAAATGGGAGCCTCCACATGGAAGGTTCCGACACTTCTTCTACCCGTGGTCGGAGTACGTCAAAGTTGGGTCCGTCCTTCGTTATTGTGCTTATGAGGTCATGGCCCTTCATGGTGTTTTGCATTCCGAAATTCAGGTAATATTCAATTATAAATTTATAATTAACTTGTTATATATGTTACGTCATAAATAAATCCCCCGTAAATTATTTATTTATATAACATCTTTCACGTGTAGAGATTATACGTATAATCGAAATCGAATGGAATATAACATATTCTTACGATGTAGTTGATGGCCTTTAAAAGGAGACACAACCCAACTAATGAAATTCTAGGGAATTTGTTCTACTTATGTCACGGTTCTTAACATTGCACCACCCACACAGATTCCTATCAAAAAAACATTTATTAATTAATGTCAGGGGAATAAAATATTAAAATCATTCATTACCTTTTGACTTTGATTCTTCATGTCGTCAATGCTCAGGCACCGTACAACCTGCGTGTGACATTCCGGTCAGAGATCCAAGACGTGGTGAGCCAAGCTGCCGAGCTCATCCGCTGTCTCGGCAAGGACATCGCCACCATGAACCGGACCCTAAAAACCTCCCTCCTGAAGCGCCTCCATGCCTCCGGCGAGCGCCTCCAAACCGCGATCGACATGCACTCATACCTTCTCACCTCCACCTTCTACGAACCCCCTGACAAGGGCAACACCCCTATTCCGGAGAACCCTACCCCACCACCACCGCCGGAGACCTACCATGAGATGATGAGGAAGTCATCGAGGCGTCTCCACTCGTGGCCGTCCCGGGAAGTGGATGCCTATGAAGAGGAAGGAGGGGTGAGTAATAGTACTGAATTAATGCCCAAAATGAGGGCTCTTGAGAGCACAGCTGCACTGTCGTTGGCTACTTTTGCTTCGTTGCTTATTGAGTTCGTGGCGAGGGTGGACCATTTGGTGGAGGCAGTGGAGGAACTCTCAAGCTTGGCAAAATTCAAGTACAAACTAGAATTGTAAATTTGAAATCCTTGACATAATTAAATACATGTATTAGTGTGTGTTAAGATATAAAATTGGATATGGGTTGGTGATATAATAACTTATATTATTTCTAGATTTCAATAATACTTTATGAAATATTATTTCTATATTTACAGACAAAACAAAATAAATATCAGTTAACCATAAGCTAGACATATACGTTACAACTAACTTTGGTTACCAGCTAGCATTACCATGATGCTCACAATCAATCGGGCACCGGAACAGTTCAATCAGTTCGGTGCACGGATACAAATTTGAAATTTGAGCTCACAGTAGTGGTTGCGTTGAAGAAAACTCACTTCCGACAATATTAACTGAACGAACCGACGAAAACCGACCTGAAACAGAAGATGTCAACATGTCGTCTGAGCTGAAGAACATGGCTCGAGTCTGTTATTCAATTCGGCGAATTAGGTTTTTATGATTATTGATATATCATCAATCAGATCATTTGTAGTTGTATGGCATTATATTTTAGTTGTTTTTATGTTCTAGGTTTTATTTGTTTCCTTGCTATTATTTCTGGACTATTAGGTAATTTTGTAAAGTGTTTTTAGTATAAATAGGGTTGATGGGGGATGGTGGACAGATGAATAGAATTCACCAAAAGATCCCATCAAATCTGTTGTTCATTCATTCATTTTGGTTCGGTCTTCTAAATCATGAAAGTAATTACCTTAAGATTGTGCTAGCTGAATCGATCACAGACAACAGCGAGAAGAACCATCCAAGAAAATTATTATCGAGAGTGAGTACGAGGGGTTCACCGAGTGCCGGCGAGACGGATGGACACGGATATAGAGAGAGAACAGAGGAGAGAGGGGCACCTGTTGGTAATACGACCAATATTAGATATTTACTAGTAATTGTCGTGTCGTGTCTAAACATATAAATATTAAACTTGTTCCCAAACTTCAAGCATTCAACAGTAACGCCATGTTGGAAATGATTTTTTTTTACACCATTATCATCGTACAATAAACATACTTGCTCCGAACAATAAAAAATTAACTGACCACTCCAACCGTTTTTCCGACTAATCAATAATCCCCAAACGTAATGCAGTCATTAGTTTATAATCTCGTAAACTGTCACGGCCGCAAATACCAGAAACAAAACACCTCCTATGTAAGAAATCGCCTATTCAAAAAAGAACAAAGAAAGTGAATTCAGGTCGTTATGGTAGGTACTTCAGTTATAGTTGAAGGGAAAGAAAGAGGTACCTTCTCCGACAAGAATGTTCCAAGCAAAGAACCTCCCAAGACAGCAAGCTGCATTAAGAAATCATCAATGGAATACATTTGCTGTAAAGATACACTAAGTATACTGTAACATTGTTGGGATCGATTCTTAACAAGCACTCTAATCGGAAGAAGAAGTTTCTCACAATTGAGAAGAAATGCAGTATTTTCATAGAGGAAACTCTGTTTTTCGTGGTAACACCCAAATTATGGTAACCTCCACGCGGTTTGGTTAATATGAATTGATGACAGGCTACTGTTACAGAATACGTATACATGGAAAATACAGTACAGTACAGCCCACGGGTGGAGGGCTTCCGCCCCCACACACCCCGACTGTTAAGATGACTTAAGAATATACCGATCGTCTTCACTCATAAGTTCGGACTTTTGAGACAGTTGGTTAAGGCATACGTCTTAAGTCTCAAATGGTATCAGAGCGCGCAGGTTCAAATCCTGGTGACATTGAAAATATTGAGACACTCCCATTAAAGGCCGAGGTCGGGCACAAAGCCCATGGGTAAACCGATGTTCATAAACATCAGTTTAAGGGAGGATCTTAAGATGACTTAAGAGTATACCGATCGTCTTCACTCACAAGTTCGGACTTTTGAGACAGTTGGTTAAGACGTACGTCTTAAGTCTCACACCGACAACCTCACCCGGAGGTTGAATCGCGAAACGCTTACATTAATACATAAACTAACATCACATATTAATCAGACTCCACTACCAAACAAACATTGCAGCCATACTTAGACAGTTGTTATAAGACAGGCATTCCTCGTACTACTGTACTTAAAAAAAAAACGGTTTTGCTGACCTATCTATGGATTTTTTTTTAACTTTTTAATGTGAATAATAAAAATTTACCAGAGTAGCTACACCATGGCCAGCTAGTGCTCCTCCAATGACTCCAAGAGGGGAAGAAGCTGCAGCAAGAGCTAAATGACAGACCAGATTAACCGTTAACTTTTTTTTTTTGAATGGTAAAATTAAAAATCTCTAGTGAATGCATTTGAAATTCCATTAGTATACAAATTTATTTGACTCACCTATTGTGGAGAAGAATGATTTGTCACCCCATTCAGCAACAAAAACTAACACGAATGTGCTAATAACTGTATTAGCAACATTTAAGGTCCCTGCGCCATTTCCCGAAAATTTTGAAACTGCAAGCTCAGCCTGGTAAAAAGCATATTTTTTTTTCAAAAAAAATGTGAATATTATTACATTGTATGGATAACAAAGTTTGAGATTCACCTCCTTCTGTTCTTCTTCGGCTTTTGGGGCGTCAGCAGAGGTGGCGTCGAGCAATGTGGAGACCCCAAAATAGATCTGCAGTCATTGGAATTATTTTTTACTGGGGCAGTAAAAATTTAAAGTTTCATCTGAGTTGGTAGAACCTACCAAGAGGCAGACTGCAGCAATATCATCAACAGGCAAATTCGTCCCACCAAAACTGTTGATTAACACATAATAATGTAAAAAAATAAATTACTCAATGTTCATTTAAACTAAGGTGTAATTAACTGCGGTGAAAGAGTCACCTGAACGGGATGATTTCATCAACGTAGTGAAAAGTTCTCCCGAGGACAACAGAGATGATAGTCATTGCCCTGATAACATGTCTCAAAATGAAATATTCAGAAAATTACTGCCAAGAGTAAATCGAAGAAGTAAAAAAGACATTTTAAATCACCGTGCAAAGAATAACATACGCAAGTGCACCAAAAGTCCCGGTAAAAACTACTGCTGCAGAGTTTCTAGCTGCTAACAGTGCCTGCAAAACTTCCATACTTCATCAGTATGAAGAACAATGAAGCAAGCAGAACAGGTAAATCTTTCTTCAAGCTTTACTCATTGTTAAAATGCCTACTTACCGCGATAAAAAATGTCTTATCTCCAAGTTCCGAGAAAAAGATCAACAAGAAAGCCTACAAAAGAAGAACATCTTTAAGGTGCCAGTAACAAAAAAAAGACCTTTTGTGTTCTGATACCAACTAGAAATTTGAGTATCAGGCTCACTATTAAAAAGGTTATATATGAAAGCTAAACCAATAATACATGGTAGATTTTTAAAAAATGAGTCCAAGCTCTATATTTTTCAAAGTTTTAATTACAAAATGAAATATAAAGGTTAACAGGGAGATTTTCCTAACTGAGGCAAAACCTGTGCTAATATCACCAAGGTCCCCCAGAAAAGGAAGTGACTGCAACCCAGTAGAGAGATCTGTACTAGCGATTGCTTGCTGGGAGCCTTGCAAGGTGAACAACCCGATAAGCATTGCAAACTTCAGAGAACTACCAAACGATGTGTCGGAAATCAAGCTACGGATAGCATTGTGTTGCCATTCTCTGTTTGCACCATTATTTTGGGGCAATCTATATGAGATACTACATTCATTTGAATCATTGATCGGTACTAATTCATCGCGTGTGTAGTTTTCACCACCAGTGAGGCATAATCCCTGCATCCACATGCAGTGTTTCAATTTATAAGCTTTGTCCAAACTCTAAACTTTGGAGTATCAAAGAAACAAGTCTCACAATGCCATTGTCATCACTGCTTTTGGTAGCCGGTTCAAGGATGCAACTGAGTCGATTTTCGTGTCTATCACTTTTGTACCTACAAAATGACCCAAATTGCATTACATTTACGATTTCATATCAGCTTTGATCTCAAAAATCAATTTTTCAAACTTTCATTGGTCTTCGCCTAAAGATTCAAGCCTTACATATAAATGAGGTTTTCTGCAGTGCTTGGAGTATGCTGATACAACAGACTACTTAACCAACTATTCCAAAACATCGAACTCATATGTGAATGTACGGTTAACTATTTTTTGGATTCTCCAATTATGGGGTTCTTCAAAAAGAAATTTCTATATATGCAATTACATATTGATATACAACATATACATCTACTTTATAAATATTTTTAAGAAATGGGGGGGCACTGTAACATTATATGTGAAAGTGTCTAAAAGCTTGAGCGGCGTGGAACAAGACGCTAATGTTTCTCTACCGCTAATTGTGAAAATATGCAGAATTCAAACAAATATTTGATTACCTGAAGGGACTGGGACCTGGGTTGTGAGATGAGCGGCAAAGTCTGGGCTTTCTCGTTGAAGGATTGAGGGAGAAAAGGTAGCAGGAGATTGGCTTTGAGGGTCTTGCAGACAGAGGCAAGCAATGGGAGCTCAAAACGTTTCGCATTTTTCTTCCTGGTAATCTTCGAACTGCAGTTCGAGAGGTTAACGATGATGAAGAACAACAAGATAAAGCGCTGTCCAAGTGTAGCGCCAACACTTGTTCAACCGTTATCCGAAATTTGCATTTTTTTGATAATTGCAATAATATCCCTTCACTTTTAGAGCTCATTCTCTATATAGTCCCACTAGATTATTAAAATTAAATACCATATTAATAAACTCGATGAAATATAAATAAATAAATTTTTGTTTTTAAATATTAAGAAAAAACTCGATTTTAATTCAAATATTACGATATAGTATTTAATCCAATGATATAGTATTTAATCCAATGTTATATTATATCATCACTAAGCAAACACTGCGAGAGATTTATTTTCATCTCTTCTACTTATGAGACCAACGCAGTTATATACATAAAGAGATGCAAAAGTTTAAATATATTTATAATATCTTAAACTAGGGTTTACAGGCGTAGGGATTACCTTTCACTATAATAGTATATATATTAATATATATAAATGTGTTTAATTTGGCCTGTTACCCAATCCCAAAGTTTTATTATTCTAAAAGTGGTAGTTGCCTTAATCATCTATATTAAAGCGAGCAACAAGACAAGAGACAATTATAAAAAAAAAACAAGACAATAGACAAAACTTTCCCCTCAGCCGCTTAGTTTACTATAAAAATGTTAGTTTAGCCTTCATCGTGACGTACAAAATAATGCAACATGATTGTATGCATTGCATCGAAATGGTAACACTATTAAAGATGATAGTATATGTTGCTTACCCTAAATTACCACATCTACTTTTTTACTAATACAATAAGTTAGGATAGGATAAGATAGTTTTGATAGTTAATATGTTTAATAATCAAATCGTTACCCCAACTTTGAACACTTTATAAATTGCTACATTAACTTTATTTTTTAAAATTTTCCAACTTGTACTTTCAGACTTAGAACAAATTACTACCTCTGTTAAGTTTTCCGTTAAATATGGACGGAAAATGACATGACAACACATCATTGATCCATAATTTAGAAAACTAAATATTTTTTTAAAAATACCAAAAAAAATAGAATTGTTTTATTAAAAAAATCTGGAAAAATAAGAGTTTTGAATATAATATTTTTATTAAAAAATATGAAACAAAATTAAAGAAAACTTAATCATTTATTTTTATTTCGTATTTTTAATAAAAATATTATATTTAAAACTCTTATTTTCTCTATTAATTTTTCAGTTTTTTTAAATAATATAGTTTTTAAAATTATGGACCAATCATATGTTTCCGCGTCATTTTCCGTCCATATTTAATGGAGGTAGCAATTTGTCCCATGTGTCAAAGTTTAGGTAGCATTTTTTGAAAAACTAAAGTTCGGGTAGTGATTTGTAAAGTGTTCACAGTTAGGGTAGTAATTTGGTTATTAACCCTAGTTAATTACCACTTCCATGCAGCTGATAGTTAATTAGTTAACCCACTGACATGCGCATCCAATTAAAGGTCACAATTCGTGTCATGGTACGTGTCTCTAACCACCATGTATCTTTTATTTACCGGTACTTACTTAGCCATCACAAATAAGAACACTAATCCCGTTATTCTCTTTTCGTATATCACTGGAAAAATCGTGGTGAGACGGTTTCTATGTATGTTCCCAACACACAAACTAACGTAACACATGAAATTTTCGGAGTTAAACATTTGTAAATGGTTCAATGTTGCACGGTCGGGTTTCGATACTGATGGTTTTAGGATAATGAGTCGCCCATAAGTGGGAGCCCATTTACATAAGCTCAGTTGTGTATCCGGACTTAAAACCTATCCCTCTATATATCAGTATATATAGGGGTGCTCGGGGTTTGGAAAACCAAAAGATAACAGTGATGCCCTGCCGCCCTACAGTTTAGACAGAGGTCAGTAGCTGTGAGATTATTGGTTATTACCCGTCAAACCGTGGAGAGTGAGTGAGAGTCTAGAGAAAGTACAATAGCATGTGCATAAACGAAATCAAAACACAACTAATTTATTGCTGTTTCGTCAACTTTTACAATTGCCAGGATTACGAACTCTCCAACAAAAACAACCTTAAACACACTGATATAGAAAACAAATTAAAGAGAAACAAGACACGAACCAAAATTACCAAAACCCACACAGAACGAATGAACGACAACATTAGAGTACGTTGTTGGTTGCATGTTAATATGTTATCTCCAACACTCATACAACTTAATGTCGGTTCGAAGACGAAAGTAAACTTCTCCCTCAAACGAATCGGTCATCAGTGTTGCGACTCCTCTAGCCATGAAAAAATCACCCGTTCCGCCAACTACCGAAATATCCCTCGTCTTGTTCATCAAGGGGTCGGCCCCCGCAAAGTTGATGCTTCCTCTATGCTCCGTTGAGTTAAAAACGAAGGAAAACCCGAGCCACGCAGTGAAAACATCTTTACGGTCGTAAAAGTAAAACCCTTGTGCCCGACCAACAGGTGACGAGTGGAGGTTGTTGTCTAGGGTTATCGGATCATCGAACACAACAATGTTCCCGAAGTGGCTCTGCGTCGCAAGAATAGTCTTGTTGCCCCAAGACGGCTCCCCGACAATGGCTGACGTAGCGTTCTTTGCATTGTGGCCGTTGTAGATTATGTCGTGGAAGTAGAACACGAGGTGCTTGCATGGGCGGCGAGATCGAATCTTGCCTCCGTGCACGGATGATAAGCTAAAGAGAATGAGGAAGAAGAAGATGAGGAAGTGTGAAAAGGGAGTTGTTTTTGCTTCCATTGCAAGAGATTTGAGTTGGTGCTTGCTGTGGATATGGAGGTTGGCAACAATGGTGGTGGTCTATTTATAGAAGGAGAAGTAAAGGGCAGTGTTGGAACACCACTTCTGCTCTCCACTCTACTCCAATAATGAAAGCTTAACTTGAAAGACATTCAAGGTGAGCTTGCCACCTCGATCGAATCTTGAAAAGGTTATACTATAAATGTCTGTTTGAGAAAATTGATGATCTGCCCAGTATGTTTCCATCCATGTAATTATAGTCCTCTTTATTCAAGTTCTTTTGTTTTTCTCTTAAAATCATCTCTACAAGTTTCCAAAAATGTTGAGTACTACCTCCCTATAATATTTTCCTCAAAACAAACAAGTGTTATCATAACCGAACCGGTGATCTAACCAGGAACCGGACCCCTGTCCGGTTTTATTCATATAAAAGACTGATTTGTAAGTGAACAGTGTTTGAACCGGTGTGAACCAGGCGGTTTCCAATTCATTTTTGGGATGTTTATTTTACAGACCAATCAATTCATTTTTTGGGATAAATTTTTTTCCATGGTTTCTGGTTCATTTTTTAAAATCTATTGTGTTTGATTTTGAGACTGTTGTGTTATATATGTTCAAAGTTTGAGATAATTATGTTGTGTTATATTGCGCTTGAGAGTAATGTGTATGTTTGAGACTATGTAGTTTGAGATAATTATATGTGTGTTTGAGACAATGTAGTTTGTATTTGCAGTTTTTTTCCTTATGAACATTGACCGCACATTGAACCGGGCCCGGTCGGGTTGAACCGACCAAACCGAGAATTGGCTCCCTTACCGGTTTGAGGACCGGTCCGGATCTGATAACACTAGAACAAACAATCTTTTTTAAACAATATTTTGTTTCAAGCTATCCATAATAAGTTAGACCTCGATTGAATCCCAATTCAAATAAGGTTCGATCAAGCCTTAAGGGATCACCTGGTCTAGGTTTTGACCCAGACTAAGGTTTCTCAAGGGTCTTGATCCGATTTGTGTGACTAGATTAGAGGATCCCTAGTTAGGGTTTGAGTCTAACCAAACTATTATTTTTATAGTTTTTCAATTAATTATGAAAAAATGAGGACCATTCTGCAAAAAAAATAATTGAAAGAATTTTTTGTTGAAAATATTAAGAGTGGGGTAACAATGAACATTAAAGAATAACACATTTTTAAGTAAATCCAAACTCTAAAAGAGTCCAATTTATCAATTTATAGCTAAACAACGCGACCTAATATGTCTTGGTTAGGTAAAGTGAGTAATTTACTCTAAAAATATAAACAAGTTAAAATCAGTTAATAATAATAATAATAATAAAGCATGCAAAGTGGATATTTAATAATATATAATAAGGAGAAAATGCTTTTGAAAAATATTTATATTTAAACTATAACTTTTAGTTTGGTTACTATTACTTCAATCTTCTTAGTATGAATTTTTACACTTATTATAATATTCTCTAAATTCGAATATGCACATTTTGATATCATTGTTGTAAATAAGACGCGTGTTATCAACTTTCTTATAAAGTTGAATTTATGAGGGGAAGTTTTTCGGTACAAAATACATTGTAACATAAACATGTACCAAGATAGTCGGTCTAAAGCCTATAGTATATATTTGAGTTAAGAGTCTATTGTAAATAGATATTCACAAACATCCATTTAAATGAGAATATTAAGATATATTTAGGAGTATACATAAACATTTAACTTATGTATTCAAATTTATTACAAAAATAAAATAGCATAAACAAGACTCATGATTCGAAGGGTACCTCTTATAAAGAAAAAAAAGCTCTAATTATCTAAGTATCCCTAAACACTTGAGAGACTAACTCAAAGGGTAGGAAAAGTTGAGGGCTTTACTTATGTTCAACACCTTGAGGTTGGATCGACTTAGGCAACAATTTTTTTTTTATTCTAAATAATTTAGGCACTTCCGTCAATTTTTTTATTAATTATTATATTTGAAAAAAAAATGATAAATATACCTTTAGTTAATTATTTAATAAATACTTTTGTTAAATCCTTTTTAAATTAGTTGTATACTTTTTTAAATGTCAGAAATAAACTCTAATAACTTATATTAGTATTATAATTAAGTTCTGACTTGATTGACACTCAATCAAGAGGTTATAGTTTGGGTATATCATTCAATTCGCCCAACCATGGGAAACGGTTTGGGTGGGGTTCTAGATGAGGGAACTCCAATTAGGACTCAATTAGAGAATTAATCAAATGAGACTTGGTTCAACCCCGTGAATAGGAGCTTCAATCGTGGATACACTAGTCGATGTCCTTTTAGGCAACTTAGTTTGATAGGGACCCAAGTAAAGGGACCCCGATTGGGAGCTCAATTGAAGTCTCAATCAACAAGAGACACATCGAGCTTCAATCGATAGTTCGTTAGTCTAGGTCCCAACCCACACGAGTCGTCCAAGGGTGGGTCCTCTTGTTTGGGTGGAGACCTAAGTCATGGTATCCTCATATGGACAAAATATTCAATTGGAGTTCATTTTGAACCCAATCGATTGAGGCTTCAGTAATCTCGGTCCCAACTCAAATGAGGAACCGCTTGATTGTAACATTGGTTAATAATTATTATAGTTTAATTATGACATTTAAAAAATTATTCAGTTAATTTTAAAAGGTATTTAACCAATTTGTTAATAGAGAATTAATAGAAGTATTAATTATTATCTTTTTCAAAATATTTAACCATTTATAATATTTTAAATTTAAAATCTATATTATGTAAATATATTAAACTGTTTTCATACTTTCTCTAATATATATATATATATATTAATTTGGTTACATCTTCCAATTTTTTTGATAAAATAGAGTAATTCTATTGGTTCACCTCAACTTACATCTTTTCTTGATGATGTGAGTCATGTGACAACAACAGACAAAGTTATTCACTTAAAAATTCTTCAAACATCCTCATTTAATCTCACAAAACGTTACATTTTTTATACTTAATAATAGTTTGATTAATAATAATTCATTACAAATACTAAAATCAATTAGTTTTTTTTATACTATTACATGTTAAAATATTAAAATTATTAGATTATATATACATATTAATTTGGTTACATATTCTCAAATTTTGACAAGTACTAAAATGAGTTGATTACATGTTAAAATAGAGTAATTCTATTAGTGCACCTCAACTTACATTTTTTCTTGATGACATGACAATAACATGTAGACAAAGTTATACACTTAAAAATTCTGCAAACATCATCATTGAATCTCACAAACCGTTACATTTTTATACTTAATAATAATTCACTACAAATACTAAAACCAATATACTATTATATGTTAAAATAATACAATTATTAGATTTTATATTAACTTTGATGTACCTAAAGTTTAGTGTATGGAACTAATACAAGTAATTAAATCATAAAGTTAAATTAAAAGTATTATATGAATATTAATTTATTTTTAAATTTTTTTATGAAAATACTTATTATATATTTAAAAAATCAGCATAATCTGAAATTAACAAACAGTAAAAAATTGTAGATAATTTTACTATTACTAATATAAGTAAATAGACATAATCTTAATATTTTATAATATAATTTATAATATTGAAACAAGTGAAATAATTTATACTATACAAAAATACTAATAGAGTTAATATTTTTTATAAATATATTTATTTTTCATTTATAATATTAAGCTAATTTTATTCTCAAATAAAAATACTTTATAAAATTAAAAACTACTAGATACGATGTACATATATACTATATATATTTTTTCATTTAATATGTAATATAAAAAAAAAATTATAGCACGAATATCAGCTTTTAATATAAAAGCTTCTCCTCTTAATTTCGAGCCTTTACTGCATTGCTAATTTCTTCTAGCTTTGAAAATAAACTGAAACATTCTAAAGACATGCACAAAGTTCACGGAATCGTTTTTACTTTTTTGTGTAGTAATTAATATACCAAGTCTTCGAATTACAGAATTCACCTGCTAGGGGACTTTTTAATAGTTTTATGCTAAAATCCAGGTAAACTAAGTTTGTGGGTAGAAAATAAGTTCCTGTAAGACCGCTGCTTGTTTGTAAATCTGTGATCTGATGAGACAGGTGGAGAAGACACGATAACATCGATTTCCAGAAGCACACGGCACGTAAAAGGTAGAGAAGCATCAGACAATACTGCAGTGAAAACCCAGGTCTTGGCACTTGCCTCTCTTCTCGTTCTGTAAACGAAGCGTTAATCACCCATCTCAAACTAGAAACTTTGTCGGGGAATAATCAAATTGAACACTTTCTTTGATCATGGAGCCATCTCGATTCAAAGCTCGAAACTTTCGACTCAATCAAAGACAAACACGGCCGAATCTCGAAACCCAGTACGGATTTTTCACTAATCGACCAAATTCGAAGGGGAACAGTGCCACTGTTCATGAATCAGGGCGGTAGTAAAAATAAAATGTGAAGGGCAAAGCGGCAGGGGAGAGAAAATATGGAAAGAGGAGGAAAAAGCGGAGGTGAGGGAGCAGAAAAGGAAGAAATTTGGGGGGAAAAGTTGAGGCGTCGATCGAAAAGAGGTGGTATTGGTGGGCCACCGTGCACTCCAGTGAGAATTCTCCACTTTGCGCGTGCTCCCATCATTACCTTCGACAACCCTTCTTCCTCTTCTCCTCTGCCTTCGGCTGCTGGACCAATTCCTGCTAGGAAGCTCGCTGCTGCTCTCTGGGAGTTCCATCACTACGTTTTCCGACCCCAAATGCACAAAACATCGGTCACCATTGCCCCCCCGAGGCTACGCCGCCTCAAAGACAAGGAATCTGCCGCTGATGGAGGCGGTGGTGATGGTATAGAAATTTCCCGATTCATGGCTGATCCCTGCCCTAGTTCTCCTGATCAGGTAAATATTTGATTTTCTACGCAATTCTCTTGGTGTTTGTTTCTCAGGATTTTGTAGTGTAACAAACATAGGAGCAATGGATGATGTTTTAGATCTAGAATTGTCTTTAATCTTTTCTGTCACCATTTAAGATGCATGGTTTGTCATCAGTGAAGCAGCTTCAGTTTTGTTCAATAAAATTCCAGAAGCTCAAGAACCTAATTATGTCGGTTTGCAGCGAATCAGTGAACACCATAGTTTATTGTATCTGCGTCTTCTTCTTCTTCTTCCTCTTCTCTGATGATTTACTAAGCTTTAGTACCATATCTTCTCCTATGGCAGCCAGAAAGTGCTAGCAGTTTAAGGAGGCATGTCAGTTCGTCACTTATGCAGCATTATCGGTCGATGGAAAGGATTAATCGTGCCATTCAACCCTCCTCTCCCATTAGCTATGCAAGTTCGATGGAGGTAATTTTCTTCAGATTCCTCTGTTTGTTTTTTTGGTTAGCGAAGATCAAATGTTAGATGCTACGTTTTACAGGTGACTCCATATAATCCCGCGCAAACTCCTTCGAGTTCTATCGACTACAAAGGACGATCCAAGGAGCCGCACTACAGTCTCAAGACATCCACCGAGCTCTTGAAGGTCTTGAACCGAATTTGGAGCTTGGAAGAGCAGCACACCTCCAATATCTCCCTCATCCGAGCCCTAAAAGCCGAGCTAGACCACGCCCGGACCCGCTCCAAGGAGTTGCTTCGTGCCCAAGCAACCGACCGGAAAGAGATCAATGCTCTAATGAAGCAAATCACTGAAGACAGACTCCTTCAAAAAAGCAAGGAACAGGAGAAGATTCAGGCAGCTGCTGAGGAACTAGACAATGAACGGAAGCTGCGGAAACGGTCTGAGAGTCTGCATCGGAAGTTAGCGAGGGAGATTTCTGGTGCAAAATCGTCACTTTCAATCGCTTTGAAGGATTTGGAGAATGAGACCAAGTCGAGGAAGTTGTTGGAGGATTTGTGTGATGAATTTGCAATTGGGATAAGAGACTATGAGCACGAACTTCATAGTTTGAAGAAGAAATCGGAGGAGTGGGACGGAGGGACGGAGCAGAGCGGTCTCATCCTCCACATGGCGGAATCGTGGCTCGACGAACGAGTACAGATGAAGCTGGGAGAATCGGAAACTGGTTCAAAAGGCTCGGTCGTTGAGAAATTGAGGTCTGAATTAGAGTCATTTCTTCAGGCAAAACGAAAAGGTTTGCCGAAAGAAAGACAGGATTCATTAGAATCTAACGAGGAGGCGAGTGTGCCCCTGGATTTAGGTGGCGACGAAGATTCCGATGAAAGCGATTCAAACTGCTTCGAGCTGAAAAGACAGAACAATGATAATGTTAAGGTGGATGAGGCAAAAGCGGATGCGGATTTGACAAAGACTAAGGTTGTTTCTCGAAGGAGGAAACCTCGGACCGGTTCGAATGTGCAGGTTAAGTTTCAAGAACAAATGGTTCGGGAATTGACGGGTCCCGTTCGGAAGAAAGAACTCGATGGCTTCATGAAGGACCATCTTGCGATGTCGGGTGGAGGGGGTATGCACTCGGAGTTGGAACGCGGTGAGCCTTCATGGCGGACCCAAGTGAGTCCAGTACGGCAGTGGATGTCGAAATTAGCGGCACCCGATATCGGTGTTGCTGAGTCAGCATCTATGTGGCCACCTTCACTAAAGGAGGGTTCTCTGAAGGCGAAGCTGATGGATGCGAGGTTGAAGGGGCATCGGGTCCGATCAAAACCCACCAAAGCCAAAGGTAGCGGTTCTTGAAGGGACGATTTGGGCAGGGCTGGTTGGATCAATGGACCGGATGGTCCGGCTATGGATATTGGATAAGGTATATTATGTATTGCGGTAATATTGAGTATTGACTATTGAGAGAATGCATTGGTCGTATCTATATAAGATGTAGTATTTCTTGCAATCCAATCTTCATAAATTTTGGAATAAATGTTGCGTGTTTTTTTTAAATGAGGGAGATTACGTTTACTTAAGATATTACAGTTATTTAAGTTGATACTTGTGGCTAAGGATAAAAACTTTTGTTAAAGAGTTACTTTTACATACTTTTACATATAAATGATTTTTATGATACAAGATAATTAAAATACTCATTCTCTTATTTTCTTCATTTTCATGTTTTTTCTTTTCAAACTTTTTTCTCGATTCAAACCCGAAATCAGATTTTCAACATGAATATGAAAGGAATAATAAAATCAGATTTTGGAAATTTTTTAAAAAGTAACTACTGTGCAAAAAATATTTAAAAAAGTAAGTATACTGAAAAAATATTTAGCAAAATGTATATAAACGCTACTAGGGTATCGTTTTTTAGCGTTTTTCAAAAAACGCTACTAGGGGTAGCGTTTTTCATAAAACGCTGTTTGGGGTAGCGTTTTTCATAAAACGCTGCTTGGGGTAGCGTTTTTATGAATTTCGCTACCACTAGTGGCGAAACTCTTCTTTTTTTTTTTTACGTTTTTGACTTTTTTTGACGATTTGATGTTTAATTTTAAAAAATTATTAAAAAAAAAATAAAAATTACAAGAAGTAGATATTTTAATTTCGATTCAAATTATGCAAAAAATATTAAATTTGGACTTACGAATTGAATGTAGGCTCTGCCGTAAGTTGAGATATGAAAATTTGACTTAAAATAATATAACTCATACCCTGTAAGTCCAAACTGACCACGGTGGACGTCATTTATGTTATAATTCAATTATCTACCTAGGGTAATTTTTTTGATTAGAAATACAATGATTTTGTAACCTAACATCGCTTGTCTTAAAATTTGACCGAAATAATCAAATGCATTAGGTGAGAAATTTTATTATGTATTTACTCAAAAAAAATTAAAGTGAGTAGATAATTTAATTACAAATTAAATGACGCTAACTAGACGTTAATTTTTTGCTTTTAGACTGGCCGTATAATACAATACGTAATTTACTTCGTATTATACGGTCAGTTTAAAAGCAAAAACTTAACGTCTAGTTAGCGTTATTTAATTTGTAATTAAATTATCTACTCACTTTAAATTTTTTTGATTTTTTTTGAGTAAGTACATAATAAAATTTCTCACTTAATGCATTTGATTATTTCGGTCAAATTTTAAGACAAGCGACGTTAGGTTACAAAATCTCTGTATTTCTAATTAAAAAAATACCCTCGGTAGATAATTGAATTACGACATAAATGATGTTCATCGTGGTCAGTTTGGACTTACAGGGTATGAGTTATATTGTTTTAAGTCAAATTTTCATATCTCAACTTACGACAGAGCCTAGAGTCAATCCGTAAGTCCAAATTTAATATTTTTTTTTTGCATAATTTGAATCTAAATTAAAATATCTACTTATTGTAATTTTTTAAATAATTTTTTATTTTTTTTAAATTAAACATCAAATCGTCAAAAAAAACATTAAAAAAAAAAGAATTTTGCTACTAGGGGTAGCGTTTTTGCTACTAGGGGTAGCGTTTTCGCTACCCAAGCAGCGTTTTATGAAAAACGCTACTCAAAGTAGCGCACGTTGTAAAAAACGCTACCCCCAGTAGCGATTATACACATTTTGCTAAATATTTTTTCAGTATACTTACTTTTTCAAATTCTTTTTGTACAGTGCCTACTTTTTAAAAATCTTCCAGATTTTGAACATGAATATGAAAGAAATAAGAAAATAAAAGATAAGGATAAAATCGTCATTTTAGTAATCATTTAATCATCACATTTGTCGAGCATAAGTTACTGAATATGACAAGTTTAACTAAAAGTCATATTTCTGAACATGACAAGTTTAATCAAAAGTCACATTTCTTAAACGTAAGTAACCATTTAGCTATAAAAAAAATATAAATGATTATTTAATTATATATGGTCAAAATAAATTACGGTTGAGATAGTTTAGGGTTTACTATTTGTTTTACCAACTGGTTTTATCAACTTTAAATTCAATTATCCATAAATATATATTGGACTGTACTTTTGTGCATGGGCAATTTCTAAAAAAAAAAAAGGCTATCGGCAATTTTTCAATTGACTCAGTTGAGATGGGTAAACATGTTGAAGTATCTTAATTAATATAATTTTATTGAATCTTAACATATATATTTTTATTTGATTAATTCAAATAGTAAAAAATGATAAAATTGACTTTGAACTTTGAAAATAAAATTTAAATTTAATGGGTCTATTTTTATTAGTTTACTAAGTTGCAAAATCAATATTTCTGAATTTTCAAAATATACTGTAAAATATTATATCATTAAATAAAAATATTTATTTACTATAATATTATATTATTTAAACACTTATATATATATATATACTTGTTAGGGTTTAAATTCCTTCAGGTACGTCACAAGTTGGGTTTTTACGTCGAGGGTACCCCAAATATTATTTTGTTACTTTTAGGTATCTCAGAAGTTTGAATTGAAACTACTTTATTTTGACATTCAAAATGAACGGAATTCGTCATGCGTGCGTGTCACGTGACTCTTTAAGCAGACAATCACACAAATTGATGTGTGTGAAGACCAAAATACCCCTCATGAAACAGTCTCCCTCTTCCGGCAAATTAGGTTCGTCTTCTCTGTTCATCTTCATCTTCCTGCAAATTAGTCTCATTCTGTTGCGTCTAAATTATTCTGGTCATTTCCATATCCTTTTAGCAGCTCCCCTCCCATTTGAGGAGCAAATAGGGTATTTTTTTCCCTTTCTCGTTTATCTATCTTCCTAATTTGAGGCATTGTGCGATAAATTAATCTACTTTATACAGAGTTTTTGGAAGTTGAGAATTGATATGGGTAACATGCTGAGTTCCAAAAAGATAATTTCTTGGGCTATAATTGTTTGAATATGGTGAAATTACTGTTTTTTTTTTAAATTATGGAAATGACACCTTTTAACTTTAGGTTTAAATTAGTATGGGTTTGGTGTTTATGTAAAGGAAAACTACGATCCAGGTATGTTGATGTATAAAATGTTGTTTTTACTATATTCTGTTGAAGTTTTGAGATATTGAATTATGACATTAAAAAGATATGATATATCTTAGAGAAACATTTTACAAACACAGGGTATCTTAGAGAAATATTTTACAAACAAAAGGTACCTGGAAGCAACATTTTACAAACAAAAGGTATCTCACAGTAACATTTTACAAACAAAATGTATCTAACAGCAACATTAACAGAAGGATCCCACATACAACCATACCAAATACACGTAGCATTCCACATAAAGAGCATTCTCACATTCAATTGGTTTACATTTTTCAATCAAAACAACATAAAACATAAATCGAGATCATTCCAACTAATACGATAACAACCGTTTTGTGCATTAGTTCTCTCCTCCGATATTTGTTAAGCTTTTATTCTGCAGAATTCACAATCTTCTTCACTTTTGCGAAATACTCGCACCCTCCTCGTTTCCTAACAGACAAATGACGGAAAATTAGTTGAGCAATTGACCAAAATTAGTTTGGACATCAACTAATTAGCGAATAGTATGACATATATTCCACAGGGGGCAGCCATAGAACATCGAAAGTTCTGATCTTTCCTTGCAATCTCCTGATATGATGGGTGTAGAACACGGAAGGGATAGAGAAGACTAACAAGAAGAGGGAGACTAATTTGCAGGAAGAGGAAGATAAACAGATAAGACGAACCTAATTGGCTCGAAGAGGGAGGCTATTTCATGTAGGCTTGTTCATGAACCGGATTGGGGTCGAACCGGTTTAGAACTGAACTGGTATGGTTTGTAAAAATTCAGTACTTTATTCTGTTTCTAAAAAAAATGGTATGATTTATGGCAAAAAGAAATGGTATGGTTCAAACCGATTTAGAACTGGTTCGAACTGTTCTTGTCTGTTTTTTATAATAATGTTGGTTAAGATCCGGTTCGGTTCAAACTGGAACCGATCCAGCAAAAAACTTGTGTCGAATAGGACGAAGCCGAATAGAATGATGGTCTGGAAGTCTGGAGACTGGTTTGGTTCATTAGAACGATGGTTGAGAGACATCAGACCGGCTTGGTTTATTAAAGATGGTTTAATGTTTAAAGTGGTTTGATTTAAATTTAAGTATAAACCATTATAAAAAAACGAGTGGATTCTAACCGATTTGAACTAAAATTTTGGTACTATTTTAAACTGGTCTATTTGAAGCCTAAAAACACTGGTTTGGTTTTGGAACTAATTGAACCAAACCAGTTCCAGACCAGATCAGTCCAGTTCATCCGAATCGGTTAATTTGAACAAGCCTAATTTCATGAGGGGTATTTGATCTTCACACACTTCAATTTGTGTGATTTTTGGCCTAAGGAGTCACATGACACGCACGCATGACGGATTCCATCCATTTTGGATGTTAAAATAAAATAGTTCCACTTCAAACTTCTAAGGTACCTAAAGTAACAAAAACAATTGGGGTACCTAGATATAAAAACCAAACTTATGATATATATGTATGAATTGAAACCCTACTTGTTATTTCGAGTGTTATAACTAAAGAGACATAGCTTTCTACTGCGATTTACAAAATATTTTTATGTGAATAACTTTATAATAATATATATTTATAATTTTTGTCTAAACATTTTTTATACATTATAATAACAAATTAATCAATAATAAAATACACATTCTCACAGCCTACTAATTTTAAACAACATTTTCATATACATATAGTGAATTAATAACCATCATTTTATGATATTTTTGTTTAAATAAATTTACAAGTAGCACCGAATAATGATTAGTATAAATATATTGTAGCATGCATATAATGATTATTTAAATAAGTTTTCAATTTTCACTTGGTAGCTAGACCCTCCCAAGATTTGGGGATGGTTTTTCTTATCTTTTTGCACTTATGTCTGAGACTCTGAGCAAAAGAAAATGGTACGTACTTGTTATTATAATAGAATACAATAATAATAATAATTAAAGATAAGCTCGAATTCTAGCTGTATTTATTTTCTAGATAGAGGTTTCCACCAATTTATAATTAGCATATTTTATCTTTATTTACTTTGTAATAAATATTTAAATGTAAACGTGTACATACAATAATAATATTATTATGCAAATTCTTTGAAAGTGCAAGCTAGGTCACTACCTATATAGTGGGAATATATGATCACCAGATCTTTTATTATTACTAATATTTATTTGTTTTGATTTAACATCACAAAGGAGAAGATGATAAGAATAAGAATGGAGTATAATAATAATAATAATATAATATAAAGGAATAATAGACAATGTATAACTAGCTTCTCTAGTAGGATCTAAGTATAATTTGTACAATTTATATATGGAGAAGTTAAAATTTTTGTATAATAGTTAGTTATATTTTAAAATTTAACTGAATGGTTCCAAACAACTTTTATGCAAAAAAAATGACTAAAATATCATTTATTGTCTTCTTTTTCTTCATCTTCATCAACAAACTCTTCTTTCTCGATTAAAATCTAAAATTTGATGTTAAAACTAAATCTGAAACGTAAGTGACTGTTTAGATTCAACAAATAACATAAATAATTATTTAGTTATACAGTGTTAAGATAAGTTACTGCTAAGATGATTTACCATTTATATATATATATGTCTAATCTAGAATATTATTATTGTTGTAAATCATTATTTAGTACTTTGTGTTTGTGTCGGGGTGTCTTTGATTAAACAAGTAAGCACATTAAAGGCCAAAATTAGATTCTGTCCTTTTTTTTTCAGTTCTATATATCATCGCTAAAGATATACTTTTTTTTGACCGTTCGCTAAAGATATACTCAAACCTTTCTTTAAGGAGTGGTGTGACAGCTTCCCATTGAATAATGAAGTTGTTTATATAAGGAAATGGTTGTTATTGCCTATTAAAGATTAATGCATGGCATGGGGGATCAATCCAAAAGGAAGACGATGCTCGTTGTCGGGGAGTCACATTCTCATAGATTTTTATTTATTTATCTACCAATTAAAATAGTATATAAGGGAGGATACTTAATTACTATTATATAATGGTACAAACTTAATTTCAAAACAACACACAATAGTTTCATGTACATACTATTATATGAGTTTGATTATAGTGTTAGTGTATTGAATATTGTGATACCCTGATAAGTTTCACATTGGGAAATAATGATAATTTGAACATTTTATACGTAAAAGATGTAGTAATAAAATTTTCAAAATAAAGTTGTACAAGTGAGGATAATATGCCATATTAAGTTGACTTGAGTTGTGCGGTAAGTCACTCCATTTTGAAGTGTTATAAATAGTATTAGAGCAAATTAGAGACTTGATCGGGTTTACAAGGTAAAGACTTGTGTCAACAGGAGAAGACAATATGTCAAATCCTGAGGGGTATCTTCAAAGTATAAGACTTGCAAATTTAAGTCATTTTCCGAAGCAAAGATATTTGATTGAGTCTTGATAAGGACGTCGAGCGTTTTAAGAACGATAGATGACAACAACCTAATAAGATATCACATCGGAGAGAAAAAACAGTGATTTAAATATCTTATAAACAAGATATCAAAAAGAAATAATTTAGACTCAAACAAGAATACCGAATTCAATCAGATTATAGTTGCATGACTTAAAATCAGTGATGTGAGGTTGTCATGTTACTCTATCTCTAGAATAGTTATAAAGTATCATTCATTAATACACAATGTTTTGAGTTTACTAGATGGTTAATTATAAAAACAAACAAACTGAACTTTAATGAAAAACCAAACAGCAAACTGAACTTTTTTTGTTGACAAACAACACCCCAAACTTTTGGAATTGAGCAAACAACAAACCTACCTCAAATTTTCATTATGTTTGAACGTATTTTTTAATGTTTGGGAGTGTTATTAAGTCGTATTACCATTTCCTTTGAATACTTTAACTAATGTTGACTTAATAACTTTCTCAAACATTGAAAAATAGGTTCAAACATGATGAAAGTTTAAGTTAGGTTTGTTGTTTGCTCAATTCCAAAAGTTTGGTTTGTTGTTTGTCAACAAAAAAAATCTGATTTGCTGTTTGATTTTTCCTCAAAGTTCAGTTTGTTTTTTTGGTAATTAACCTGTTTACTAGATGTTTGTATTTAATGTGCTCACGATGATAAGTATTAGAGGGGGGAAAACGTGTCTAAAATATGTTATATAAGTATATGGTTACATCTCTTGTTACCAATCGACTTCGTGATGGAACATTACTCATGAAAGTAGGGTTGCTCTTTCAAATCATCGAGTTGTTGGTTTGATCGACATTTCATTTTTACATATAGCTACAACTTTGTATGGGTTTCTCGAATCAAACGTCATATTTCTGTTAATATTTTTCTTATTTATTCTTTATGTATATAACTTTTTTGGAGTATACAAGGATAGATGATTCAAATTGGGACTATAAAAATTTAAATTAGGGTTAATTATCAAACAAGTACATGAACTTAACACGGATTGACAAGTAGATACATGAACTTTCTTTTATTGCAAATAAGTTGTCTGACTTTTATATATAAGCAAATTAATACATCCGTCTTATTTTCCGTTTATTATTGATGGAAAAAATCACGTGAAGTATCTACTTGTCAATCTGTGTCAAGTTCAGGTACCGGTTTGATAATTAACCCTAATTATAAATATCAACCTTTATTATAATTGATTTTATTTTAAAGCAACATTACAATATGCTATTCAAAGTACGTAGACTTATTTTTCATTATTCTTATCATGATTGTGGGATTCCAATGCAATTCAAGCTATTATACATCAGACGCGTTTAATCTCCTAACCGTGAAAGGTCTATGTATGTTGGGACTACTATCAAGCAAGTAGGGACATAAGGCATGTTCTGACACTGACAGCTTCTTCTTAGTTGTTGTCAGCTTCGCCTTGCTTGTGTTGTGCGTCCTTCATAAGTAAAAGTAAGTTTCTAAAACATTACTATGACGGGAAGAAACAAATTGACAATAAGTGAATAATATTAATTATAATTAAGAGTTAATTATGAAATATGTACCTGAACTTGACACAGATTGGCAAGTAGATATGTCACGTGATCCTCAAGTTATTTTTTCTGTCAATAATAAACGAAAAATAAGACGATGTATTAATTTGCTTATATATATAAGTCAGGTAACCTATTTGCAACAAAAAAAATCAGGTATCTATTTATTAACTTCATATACCTATTTGATAATTAACCCTTTAAATTATCTTTAAAATGACAGCTATATGATATTCAAGTTCAATTTATTTATAAGAATACACAACTCATTTTCTAAAAAAAAATCAACTAAGTAGAACATTTATGTTTGGACTAAAATTAGTTAGTGGAATCAAAGTAATCACTCTATTTATGTAGAGAAGGAAAACCATCATAACATATATAGTGGTTATTAACGCTTTATTTTTTTAATTAATTAAAGATTAAATATTTTAAATATAAATTTTAAAAATAAAAAGATATTTATAGCTAACATTATATTATACGATTATACTCACCACCCAAGTGGGTCGTAAGGCCATCCAAAAAAATGGTGTGAGACAGACGAGGGTGGAGATGTGTAGCAGGTCCAATGAGAGTATTATGGCAGCACCGAAAATGCATTAAAAATAATTGTGGGTCTGTGGCGAAGATCACATCAGATTCGAAAACACGAAGAAAAGGAGGAAATATGTCTTGTCAACCCTAAAAGCTTAAAACCCTTGCCTGCAGAAATGGTACACCTTTTATCTAAAAAACTTACCTTTCTTAATCGACCTGTGCATTTCTCCTTTCAATCTCGAAGTTTCTTCCCAACCACATTTACAGACAAGAGGGACAACAGTTCAATTACCCTCATGTGAACAAAAAATGTAAAAAATAAAGTAAGAGAATGAATGAATACATACATATATATATATATCATCAAAAGTTACACATATGAACCGCCTAGGATTGGCTGTAGGGGGAGGGGGTTACAAGATTACATTATCATTTACCAATTAGGTTTACTTAAGACATTACTGCTGTTTGGTTTCAAAGCAGTTCTCTCAACTAATCACATCAAAATTCTCACTATAAATAAATGCTTATATTGTAGACCCTACCCACAAGAACATGGTCGGATCCATACTCATTTCATAGCATAACAAAAAAAAACTCCAATTCATGTATTAAATGATGATACATGGTAAAATCAGTAGTCTTGAGATTTAAAATTAATTTAAATTTTCTAAAGCAAAATCTCTAATTTGGGGTGTATTACTTCATCTGAAAGGAATTAATTCAGTTCGAACCCTAGAGCATAAAGATTAGGGAATCACCAATATACAAGTAGATAATTAATATAGGCATGTTTGTTAATTTTCAATCCCACTGCATTTACTACTTGCGCTCTCTCCGAACTCTTCTTTCCACCTATATATATAGAAGCACTTCTGTTATCAGGCTTCATAGAGTGAGGCGGTGTGGTGGTGATAAGGGCTCTCTACAGTAAGCTCTTATCGTGGCTGCCGGTGACGATAAGTTCTCTACTCTCTCTCTCAACCCTTATAGGTTATATCTCTGTCTGTCTCTTGCTCGTTTATATATGTCTGTTTGGCTGTCGGAGGGAGCTTTCTTTGGTCCACACAGAGGAGGTAGTAGGATTTAACTAGCTGCCGACTCATTCATCCACATACTGTGCAACTCAACGTATGCTCAGTAAATGAGTAAATGAAGCGGGAGTCTTGCTGAATCCTAAGATTCCTTTGCTTGGACTGAAGGGAGCTCCCGCTACCTAGCTAAAGTACGATATATATAATATATATGTATATGTGTGTTCTTGTTCATTTCTACTTTGTGTTTTTAAGCATCATTTTGCAGTAAGCAAGGTCTCAAGAATTAGGGTTTTGATGATGTCGAGTAGAAACGATGAAGCTCTGGAACAAGAGAGGAAGAAGGTTGCTGTCGCTAGGGTTTGGAGGTACCAGACGACCGACGCTGGACAGGAACAGACAACAAGGGCCGTAGGTGGATTCTTGAGGGTTCCCCTTTTGCCGTAGACTTGTTCCACTCGAAACCCTGCTCATCATTTTCATTCATATCCATAATTCTCCAGAAAAAAAGAAGAAAAGAATGGAAAAGAAAAGGGAAAGAACCCTATGTATTATTTATTCGAATTATTCGTTTTCGTGTTTCCTTGAAATTAATACGGTTTAGTGAGCTGGCAACTTAATCAGTTGATGAAAAATAAATCATATGTTATAATCTCTTTCTAATTAATAGTTTGTGATAATAATTATGTAGTTAATAATAATAATAAGTTAATTAAGTCAGCCTCGTTCTGTGTAATTCATTGACACTCTATGATATCTGTTGAGTTAACTCATAATTAATCAAGAACTCGATCGCTATCTAATATATGCACAATCCATTGCACAAATTGTTAGTGACATTCAAGTCATAAGATTTTGTTATATATAACAAACGCCTTAATTATCAACCAAGGCCATACTCGATATTTAATAATTATCAAACTTCTCACTACAACTCAACTTCCAACGTTCTAAACAAGCAATTCCCTTGTGCAAATCCTGAACCAACTCTTCCTTCACCTCCTCGGTAGTTCGTCTTCACTCTTTTGTTGTGGTCTACTGGTCATCCCAATGATGCGATTCACTGGTCTTTCCACTAAAGGTGTTGTTGCGCTTTTCTGCTCCTCTGCTGTTTTCCGGTGCAGACGGTTCTCGTTCGTCTATTGAAAGTTCATGTTCGTCTTTCCGTTTAGCAAATGTAAGTAATGATTTTGTATTTCTGTAGTGTAAATAGTTTTGAGTACAAATGTTACATTTAGCAAAAGGGCAAAACAAACAACTCTAAATGTAGCAAATTGCTTCTAAGCGGTTCGATTTTCAGCAACATCAACAATTTGGGTATTCACCAATTCGAATTTCAGTTGTCCATCCATTGCTTGAAACTTCAACACAAAGAAGCATAAATTAATAGAATGCAGGAAAATTGATATTGAAGATATGATTCAAATTAGGGTTCTAACCAAAATTAAGGTTCTTTCAAAGTTAGGGTTCAAAATTGGACCAAATAATGAAAATATGATAAATTACCTCAAAATTGGAGCAACCATAGAACCTCCGAGCGGAATTTTTCCAAGTACCCACAGATTTGACAGAGCAAATCAAATGACAATAGCACAATCTAGACTTCGACCCTATGGGGATTGAGCTAGAATGTGACAGAGCAAAACCATTTTACTCTCGTCGATTGTGTGCATTCGCCTGAGCGGTTTCCTTTTGCAACTTCACCTTTGAAGTTTCTCACCTTTGGAAGTTCCTGCAACTTCTTCAAATGAAGTCATCAGTTAAAACAAAAGGGACAACGGCATTTTTGGGGATTTCAAGTGATTGTTATCATGTGCATAGCACATGACAAACTTAAACATTAAAAATGATCAAATAGTTATATGACCAAATATGTATGATCATTTTACGCAAGTTATAACAAATTAGTCGCATGAGTAAAGATAAGTAATTATTGAGTATATTAACATTTTATTAAAATAATGATTCTATTATAATAAGTAAATGAATTTATAATATTATATTTCATAAAGATGTATAATATTTAATTGACAAACTTAAAAATTAAATAATTAAAATTTTAAAAGTTATTAAACATTATTTATTTAGAAAAATACTCAAAAGTTAAACTTATAAACATAATTTTACCGTGTTAGTTATATCGCATATTTATATACCTAACATAATATATTGTACTATTACGTTAGTACTATTATTGTATTACTGTTTTCACCAACACAAATTTTAGTGTTGTTTTTACGTAATAAAATTTAAATTTCCATTCAATCTGGATAATCGCATTTGTTTATGATTTTGTGAAGTGAAGAAAGATTCTGGAGCGTTTGTTCTCAACAGACAACTTGAGCATGGTCTGTCTGTCTCTTGTTTGTCGGCATCAACCAACATCTGTGCCGTAATCTTCTCCCTCGTGCTTTCATTTTATTTTTAGTCATTATCGTGAAATAACTCAGCTCGCGTCATATTTTAGATTCAGTCTTTACCAACTTAGCTTTCGTTATGATGACATCAGCTTTAGCGAACGTAGTTTTGTCCCGTAGGAATAAAAATAGTAATTAAACACGTGCTCAAGGTATTCTTATAGAATGGGTGCGTAGTGGTTTAAGAGAAGTAATATGTATTAATACGTTTATTATATTAAATTTATTAAATATAAATATGTACATAAATTTAATTTATTAGGTCATGTTTCTCAACATATAAATTTTCTTGTATATGCATGTGTGTTGTATTAAGTTAGTGTTGGTTGTAGGTCTACATACGAAATTTATATAAAAGAAATATTAGAATAATGAACTATATACATGACAATGTTATAGAATCGGTGACCGGCGGTTCGATCGGAAATCGGATCTCTGTACTTCTTTGGTTTGACTAAGTAACTTTTTCGGTTTATAAGTTATGTTTAAAGTTTAGACCTATTGTATTGATTTTGAGACTATTGTGTTACGTATGTTCAAAGTTGGAGGTAATTATGTTGTGTTATATTGTGTTTGAGAGTAATGTGTATGTTTGAGACTATGTAGTTTGTGTGTGTTTGAGACTATGTAGTTTGAGATAATTATGTGTGTGTTTGAGTCTACGTAGTTTGTAATTGTATTTTCAGTTATTTTTTTGTTTGTGAACGGTGAATCGCACGTCGAACTGGGTCTGATCAGGTTGGTTCGACCGAATCGGGAACCGGCCCCTCGCCGATTCAAGGGTCAGTCCGGTTCTGATAACATTAATATACGGTAAGAATTATGAATTTATACATCAAATTGCATGAGTTCTTAATGTAAAATTAATAAAATCTATAAACTAAATAAAGTTGTTAAAGAATATAAAAATTAACTTGTGTTAGTGTATTATACTTATATAAATATAATGTTTTCATACATATTTATATCATATTATCTATTATTTCAGAAATTTTATCCTTAATTGTAGCAATGTATAAGAGCATTTACTCTACACTATTTTTACGTACCGACCGTTTCGTTTAATTTGAAAATAATTTCGGGCCTCTCGTAATTTTTGTTTGAAGATGATAATAAGACAATGTAAAAAATTGTATGAAATCTTTGAGATGTGAAACAAAATCTCTTTATGAACAACTTTCCATTATCTCATCATAGTAGATAGCATCATTTGCTGACACGATGCTGCAACTTTTTTTTACCAAAGATATTTGCTTTTTTTATTATAAAAAAATAAGTATAATTACAAAATTATTTTAAAAAATAAGTATACAAAATATATATTTAAAACGTAAATATACACACACTCGAGAATAGCAAATTGTGCTAAAAATAAACAAGTCACACGTAGCAAGTTGAATTTTTTTTCAAAAAGTGTATATATTAAAAAAAAATTTTGAAAAAATAGCTACTGTGATAAAACATTTACGAAAATGTTAATAGGCGCTACAACATGGTAGCGCCTATGATATAGACGCTACAACAGGTAGCGCCTATTATGAAACTGTTACCAATTATTTGCGCTTTCGTAAATTATTATCGACTTCAAACAGTATTTTGTAATTATTATACGTTATCTTCCATTTAAATGTGCAACGAACCTCATTTCATTCTTCCTTTCGTTCACTTCGTCAATTGCCCCAGTCATTCTTCCTCCCTAAGCTTTTCACTGCGTGAGCTCTCCTATCGAGTAAGGTATCTTATTTATTTTTGTATATCGTTTAATACTAATTTTTAAAAAATTAGTAGCAATTATATTTACATAAATATTAAGTTAACTAAAAGATAAATATATTTGATAACAATTTTTGTAATACTAATTATTTAGGATCAAGCATGACAGAGGTTGGTATAATTTGCTTATATGGCAACGAAATAGTGTGGTAGTACCCTCTGCTCACGTTCAGTTAATTCATCTGACTGTCGGATGTGTTCTTCGTACACAGGTAGTTGACCGATAGCGTCATAAGACGACCGACAATTTTCTAAATACGACTCGCCTAGTAATTTGAAAGTCTGCTTTGTGAATTTGAGGGTACCTTTTGCAGCTTTCCGTGCTAGGTGAATTCCTCTAGCCATAAACCCCATCTGCAATATTAAAAACAATGTATTGTCAGGTATTACGATTTGATGAAATGTACATAATTAATGTCTACGTAGTTACTTACCACTGCCTCTACTTGGCCCCCGTGAGGAACAAACGAAGCTCTTAGTTGATGAGCCCGTAAAGTCGTACCAGTCTCTGGAAGCGGAGTCGTGATGAATCGACAGGTTATTCGCCGATACCATGTCATATATTGTGAGACGTTCATCAACAGTTGTTGTTCATGCTGGGCAAAATCAGCACGGTAGTTCCATAGTGCGATCATATCTTGATGCATTGTTGCCCAACGACGCCCCCCCTGCGAACCTTTACGTGATATATTATGCAGCCTCACATGATCTTGAAACTCAACATGTGTTATCTCTGGGATGTGTTGCTGCATTCCAAATGGTCGCATGACTCTATTTGGACGGTGTCACTCGACCACATTAAAATGGATAAGTGACACCCTCACTCGGAATAACTCGGGTCGCTCATGACAGACAGGGGGTGCAGTAGCTAACCTAAAGGGACTCTACGACATCCATGTCACCTAATATTAAAAGTTTTTCGCAAATATAACGTAAGGTTAATAATATTCCCAACATAGATAAGAAATATGGATTCAAATATGGTACCTGATCAGCTGACTGAGACTCAAAGTCATCCCTATAGTACACCAAATTTGTAGTTTTAATTTGGTGACTAAACGATCTTTTTAGAAATGACCACCTATTAAGAAACATATTCACAATTAAGATTTCATCAATATTACGGATACGAATGTTTGTCACAATCAATCAATCCAAATAAAATATAAAATCAACATGTATCCTAAGGGATGCAACTCTCCACCAAACACTTCACCCTGGAGCACAGGACAACCAACGTGGATGTGCTCCCACGACCATAACTGTAGTTTACAAAAATTAATAAAATTGTAATATCAATTCTACATATTAATACAAAACTATCATATGGAATACCTGTACTAGGATGACACAACCAGATAATGTTGCAGCGTTAAGCTCAGATGCCTCACACAATCCCCGATATGTAGCAGCCAAAACAACTGAACCCCAACTATAATGAGTCGCTCTTTGTAGAAGAGCGCCTATTGAATAGGTGTTACCCCAGTTAGCGTCTATTCACAGGCGTTACTGGATAGTCGCGCATATTGAATAGGCGCGACATGTGGTGGCACCTATTCAATAAGCGCACCACATGTCCCCTGCGCCTATACTTAGTTTTCTAATTATTTTTTAAGAATATTTAGTTTTTTAATTTTTTTTCTTAAATCAACAATTTTTGAAAAAATTCAGCAAGTTGTCCTAAAAATATACAACTTGCATACCGTTAGTGAGTTGTATCATTTTTTGCACAACTCGTTACCTAAGTAGTGTTTTTTTGACAAACAAACTTGTATTAAAAAATAAATTACGTATTTGTTAAAATGAACTAGGAAAAATAGAGTGAGTAGATATTTAAATTGCGATCTGAACTACATAAATCGTAATTAAATTGAAATTGTAGATTGATCACACTCTATCTTAAGTTGATATCTAAAAATTTGACTTAAAAACTCAATTAAGACCTTTAAGTCAAAATTCAACATCATTAGCGACATATTTGACACAACTCGTTACTCTTGCGGGGCGTTTCTTTCATGGAATTCAGAATAAGGAATACAGAATAGGGAATAAGGAATAGCAGATAAGAATATGAAGTTGTTTCTTTAGTGGAATGGAATAAGTAATTATGTTGTTTATTTGGTGGAATTGTATATGAAAAGGGAATGGAATGTGATAAAATGATATATTTGCCCATCCTTGTATATGTATAGTATATAATATATATAATTTGTATTAATTAATTTTAAAATTAAGAATATTAAAAACTTATAATATAATTAATTAATAATTAAAAAATAAAATAACTTATTTAATTAATTATTAATTAATATAAAATTGTTAAATTAATATAAATTTTAAAGTAAGGGCATTTCGGTCATTTCGCCTCCTATTCCTCATTCCTAGCGCGCCCGACTTAGGAATTCCGATCTTTTCACACGGAATTTCTAAGCCTACCCCGCCCGGAATCCGTAAGCCAAATTTTTGCAATTCCGCGAAAAGAACAAGTTCTTACGGAATCCGTAAGCCGAATTCCTTTTCCATTCCGTGAAAAGAACATGCCATTGTAGTTTATTATATAGAGTAGTAATTTTTTCTTTTCCCGATGAACGAAGTTTTGTTAGAAATTAAATTATGTATCTATTAAAAAAACTAGAAAAATGAAAGTGAGTAGATATTTAAATTGTGATATGAACGACATAATCGGTATTGAAACTACGAATTGATCATACGCTTTGCCCTAAGCTAAAATTTAAAAATTTGTCTTGAAAAAACCAATCTAGACCTTCAAATCAAAATTCAACATATTTAGTGAACATTTGTGACAAAATTAATTTATTTACATATAATAATTATTTTAGTTTTTTTTAGTTAGGTATATAATTAAATTTATAATCTAACATTACTTGTCTTATAATTTGAATAGAATGACAAAATAATTTAGGTGAAAATAGTACGTAGATAATTGAATTACAATATAAATGATGTTATTCGAATTGACCATATGGTATTTATGACAAATTTTAATTATCCAACTACTATAAAAAAAAATTTAGTTAGGTGTATAATTAATTTGTAACTTAATATAATTTGTCCTATAAATTGATCATAATGATAAAATATATATTATGTAAATAATTAAATTGTAACGTAAATAACATTAATATAAGGAATGAAGCGACAATTCACTGTATCATAGCTTTAGTTGTAGTTGTATGGAGCACTTGTGTGACGGTGAGTGAAATAAAAATTGCAGCTTCATAATTTTTTTCCCAACAGAGGACGAGAATCCTTACCATCGACAGTTTTGGTGTAGTGGTTGAAAGCGCTGACTCTCAAGTGATTTGGCTTCAAGGTTACGATTTTAAATCTCCCAAGTGCTCTTGGAAAATGGTCAACTTGTGTTCGAAGGGCCGGCCTCTCAACTCTAGGTTGTCGATGGGGCTACGTTGACGGGGTTAGTGCTTGTCTTGGTTGTTCAAGGGATAAATATTCTATCGAGGCCCGAACAATAAACTCCGAACATTATGTAGCGGAATGGTCCTAGGGTCGCCACTACTAGTCCATTCCTTTTAATTTGACCAAAACAAGAATCCTTTATTACTTTAAATAATAAAATCAAAATTGAGTAATATCATAACAAATACTCCATCAAGTGTATATTGAATAAAAGAGATAAAAATTATTTAAGTATATATGAAGTTACATTGTTAATTTCGAGTACATCAAAAATTATAAATGTATCTATTTTAATACTTCAGCCATGTGTCCATCACGACGTGTGTAGTATTTTGTTCTATTAAGGTAACTTTATTTTATTATTACTTTTAAATCTCTAATTTATTTGACTGGAGCAATCATATATATTTACTTTATTTTTATTAAATTATTATTTAATGTTTTTGTTATTTTTCAGGTGTCTAATTAAAATAAATACATTTATGACTTTTGTATTACATAAAATAACAAATCTATTTGTAAAAATGTGACATCTAAGACACACCTAAGTGCCTTTTACCCAATCAAATCTTTCTACAATCCATCACCATAGACAGAAAAATGGCAAAATGAAGAATAGATAATGATTGGGATAAATGATTGAATGCTACAATTTGTAAGTGTCATGAAGAACAACAATGATAGGTTTAGTACAAGCGGTTCTTACTATCAATCTCCAAGAACCTTTTCGTCACCGTATTACAGATGGAATTCATAGATCAGTTCACAGTATCTTCTTGTGCTAATTGATTCAGATTTTTTCAAAAAGAAAATTCAAGGTGAAGATGATCAGAATGAATAAAATGGAGTAAATTGCATGAAGAAATTTGCAGAACATGATGATTCCTTCTACCTGATGTATAGGTAGATCACATAGCTTCAATAAAGACAGAAGGAATAGAATACTCCGGGCACGAATCATTGTCATCTTTCTGTGGCATCTTCTCAAAACACATAAGGTTGCAAGATGGAACAAGAGATGAATTGAGAGTATTAGCAATAGTCCGGTGGTTGGGTGAACACATAAGGGCTATTAATAAGGTTGACATAAGGTCGGACATTAATAATAGACTGGTGGCTGAATTGTGGGCTATTAGGGATAGTCTAACTATAACTACTAACTTGGTGTTCAAGATCTCCACTTGGAGTCTGACGCTCAGGAGACGATTAATTTGTTACTACTAGAAAATAGCAATGTAGATACACTATTAATACCTCTAATCATGGATTGTAGAAAACTGATACTAGATTTCAGAAGATTAAGAATCATGCATATATTTTGGAAGACAAGTAGGATTGCAGACATATTAGCAAAAGACACGGTCACATTATAAAACTATTTTCGCATATTGAAAAACTCAACACAAAATGTTATCACAAATATTTCTTATTATGCTACAAGAAAAACTATCCCTAAAATTATAAAAGTATGGCATGGATAATGATTTGTAATATTGGAACTTTTCCACCAAAAAATATATGCAAGTTTCAAACTATAGCAACTTGGCTATAGTAACATTTCAAAATGTTACAAATTGACCACTCTGTACCATAACACTTAGCAAGAGCACTACATTTTGCAAATGGTTACCACAAATGTTGTTTTATGACAATTATCGGGTGGCTTCTTTTCATAGGTGAAAAACTACACCCAATTTGCATTAGAAAAACAATACATTTATGGATGAAACACAATTTCCATTTTAAATATGAATTAATCTGTTTGACGGATGAAATAGGAATACATAATATGAAATAAAAAATAGAATTTAATTGATTGCTTAGAATGGAATAAGAATATTAAATTTAATATTTATTTAAGAAATGTTATATAAAAATAGAAGAGAATTATGTTAGATCATATATATTTTGTATTTCAATACGTCTGATACTTAACTAAATTGAATTATAAAAAATAAATTAATTATTTTTAATTTAAATGTAGTTTTTTTTTTTGCCAACAACTAGAATTGAAATGAAAAACAATCCAGTTACAAAAAGATATTTGAATTAACAAGTCGAGATAAAGTGGGTGGGGTCGCAAGACCCCATCCGAATGACATACCGCTAGCTTAGTCTAATTTGCTAACCAATCCCTACATTGGTTTGCGGATCTTGAAATAGTCTCTCAGAATACACTCCCTATCGATCTAGACAGCGCTATCAAGTTATCCGCAATCATTTCAATTCTCCAAATGAAATCAGTACCTCGAAGATGGTTTATTACCGCCATCGCATCTGTCTCCACCACAATCTTCGACCAGTTCTTCTCCACTGCCAACCTTATCCCTTCTAGAATAGTCTTTGCCTCTACTTCCTCGACTGATCCACCTCTGACTAATCCATGGCATCCCCCCTTGATCGTACCCGAGATGTCTCGCGCAATTACCCCTATCCCACCTTGGCATGTCGTAGAGCTCCACGTGGCATCACAAATTATTTTAATGGTATCACGATCCGACCTTCTCCACCTACTGACGTCGTCGTTCGCTCCTGACGGGTAGGTGCCTCCCGTTGTTTCAAAGTCTCCTCATGTGCCTTAGAGATCTCCCTGACAATGAAGGTCATCTCGCCTTCCAGATGAACCAGCAGGCGAACATGCAGAGCTCCCATCTTTTGTTTCGATCCATACCCTGTGCGTTCAGCTGACACACCCCATCAAAGATCCATGCGTTAAGGACTAGGCTGACTGCTCCAGCAACATCAAACCCTAGCACTTCATTCCATATCTGCTGAATCCATTTGATACCATGTGCTCACTGGTATCTGTTGTGATATTAGCTGCTGCTAATTTTCACATTGCAGGATCTTGGGGCTCGATGGATAAGAGAAATGCAAAACGACACAAGTATTTACGTGGTTCACCAATTTGGCTACGTACACGGCTCACACCCACACTTCACTATAGACAAATAGTGTTACAATGTATCGCACTCTGAAACACTCACTCGTATTTCTGGCTCACAACAACACTATTTTCTCTCACACTTAAGAAACCAACAACTAACTCTTCTCTCAAATTCGTAATTCAAGTCTGTTATATTTTCCTTCACACATTGTTGGTTCTTATATGCCACAAAAGTTGACTTGTCAACCTTCATAAGTGCTCCACCAGAAGTGCTCCAGTTCAGCACCAGCAAGTGCTCCACTTCAGTGAGGGGTCCACTTCAGTGAGGGGTCCACTTCAGTGAGGGGTTCACTTCAGCAAGTGGTGGCGGCCTGAAAGTCTCCATCATCAACAGTATCGACCTCGTCGCATGCCAAACATAGAGGAGAAATCGGAATGCCTCTTCGTTTCAGGTTTGCTCGAACCGGCAGAGCATTTGAGGCAAGCTTCCACATGTAGGACTTCACTTTCGACCAAACATATGTTTTCCATATTGTAGTTCACTTTGACTGGTGCAGCCTCCTATCTCCCTCTTTTCGGCCTCTTTCTCGCAACTTATAATGCGCCGACTTCACCAAGACTCCGCCATCTTTGGTGAAAGATCATCTTAGCACATCTTCTCGGGGGATCTGCGGTAACGGCACATTGAGCGACATTTAGCACTTGGTCGGCCTCATTAGGTGGTAGAACCTGACGAATGTTGTCTTCTCGCCATGTTCGTTGTTCGCTCTTTAAAATATAGTTGACTAAAAAATTTCCCAAAATTTTGTTTACATACTTTACAAATTTTGAATAACTAAAAATTATAGATTCCATATTCCAACTCCTTATACATTTCGCGAACCTAGTACGTTAAAATTTTCATTTAAAAAAAAGTCTGTAAACTGTTTTTATACGTGGCAGTACCAGCAAACGACTGTTTCTCTCTTCTTTCGGATTTTTCTTCTCTCTCTCTTCGCTGGATATATGTTTATCCAAGATTCCAAGGACCATAAATCCAATTGCGGAAACTTCATTTCCTAGGCAGGTCCCATACTCCAATTTCATCCCCGGACAGCCTCTCGAGGATCCATCGTCTTGCGTTTAGGCGTGGGGTTCTTCTGGGGCATGAGAGAAGCGAACGTCGACCTGCTTGATTCGAGAACGGGCATGGAGTCCGACGCTTCCTCGGGCTTACTCGCCGGCTCAGGCTCTGAGTCGGATTTCGGGTTCGCCTTCAACGACAGCAACTTCTCTGATCGTGTCCTGAGGATCGAAATCCTTCCCGATCTGCCCGATTACAAATCCGACGGCGAGGGATGCTCTAGCATCGCCGATTGGGCACGGAACCGCAAGAGGCGAAGGGAGGAGGTTAAAAAAGATATCAGTAAGATTATGTTTACCCTTATCATACCAATTGGAGTTGAAAATTCGTGTTTTTTTTGCCCTAGTTTTTATTTCAAGAACTTCCAAATCTCTTAATTGAGCATTTCAAAATAGCAAGGCTATCTAAATGCAAAAAAAGGACTCATTTTGTGATTTCGCGTTAGAAATGTCTGTGATGTAAATAATTTCGGGCCTCATGGTGCTTTCTGGGTTCCTTGTATTAGGATTTACCTCAAAAGCTCGACTCATACAATGGTGTTATTTTGGTCGAAAAATTTGTGTTCCGTGGATTGAAAGCAGGATTGGAAAGAAACATTTGAAAGAATGTCACTGATTATTTTCGTAATATTTTGCGGATGTGCTTGTTCTGTCAATGGAAGTCTAATTGTAGTTCGACATAGATTGATTTGCAACAGTTCAGCTTATTGAAGTTTATGAGTTTTAAACACCTTATTTTGAATTTGAACCTATTTATCAATAGTGATTACCAATTATCCTTGTACTCTCCAGCATTGGAGACCCCTACCCAATGTGAAGAGCAGATCATAAACTGCAATATGCCTGATGGTGATGATGGAGTTCCATTTGAGAATCAGGATGAAGAACCTGTTGCAATGATTGAGGAAGAGACACCTTCTACTCTTGGAATGACTTCCGATAGACTTGGTATATCCTTGATAGATACATACATGTATATATAACCTTAATCTATATTTTATATAATGATACTTATGCAATTATCCTCTCTTTATTCTGCTTCTTTTTAGCTTTGTTGTTCATAGAAATCATATAATGGCTTTGCAGAATATGAAAATGCTGAGAACAGTGGGTCACAGTCACCATCCTGCCCTATGATTGTTAAAACCCTGCACATCAGCTCACCCATTTTGGCAGCAAAGAGTCCTTTCTTCTACAAGGTGACTATGAATGCCATGACTTATCTGATCTTGTTTTGTATCTTCTTTTCATTTCTCAACTAAACAAAATTATATCCAAATCTAGTTGTTTTCAAATGGGATGAGGGAATCGGAGCAGCGGCAGGTGACGTTGAGAATCCATGCATCTGGTATGTTCCCGGTCATTTCTAATCTTGATTTGCAATAGATGCACACGGGTTTTATAAAAGTTTTTTGGGTAACTTAGCTTCACCGTAGTTGTAAATTGACAACCAACTTTGTGCCAACTTATCTTCCTCGGTGTTGCATTGTCTATTTTTGGGTGAAACAATTTTGAAATTGATTGACGACTTGTTACTGAGATAGTCATTTGCCACAATTGTAAAAGTTGATAGTTAGTTTTGGACAATATATGAAAATAGGATGCTTCACACACACAGACAAGTAAGTCATTATTCTATCCCCGCTTATTAGAAAGTTAAATGGTGCAACACTGGTGAAATTTAAGATAGCAAAACGTAAAAAAACAAGTGAAGTTATCGCTGATGAGAGTTAAGTTTCCAAAAATAAGTTTATCTGTTAAGAATAAATTAGGAAAAGATAAGCATTTGTGGTGTTTATGTTCAATCTTGTGTTGTTGGAGCAGAGGAACCAGCCTTGATGGATCTTCTCAACTTTATGTATAGCAATGCGCTGTCCTTGACCACTCCCACTGCTTTATTGGATGCTCTAATGGCTGCTGACAAATTTGAGGTTGCATCGTGTATGAGATACTGCAGCAGGTTATTGAGGAACTTGCCAATGACATGTGAATCTGCTTTGCTCTACTTGGATCTTCCTTCAAGTGTTTTAATGGCTGATGCAGTGCAGCCTCTTACGGATGCAGCAAAGCAGTTTTTCGCAGCACGTTACAAAGACTTGGCTAAGTAAATTTCTTTCACCCAAGGCTATGTTTAAGGTTTTAAAATGAGTTAAGAGGCTGTTTTTTCATGGTTTTACAAAAAACATGCTGAACTATTTTTCTTGACAAAAAATAAATTGAACTGACTACAACAACAAACTTATTCTCTATCACTTTCTTCAGGTTGTCTTAAAAATAATGAAATGCCCTTAATTCTACAGTCCAAAACCATAATAAAAGTAGAAAGGAAAAAAAAATAAGGATTTGTTTGTTTTCTTAATTTAGTTCATATATTTTTGCAATCAGCTTAAAGTTTTTAGTTATTTAAAATCATCATCTGTTGTGTTATCATTAACAGGTTCCAGGATGAGGTACTAAACTTGCCTCTAGCAGGTCTCGAGGCAGTCCTAGCAAGCGACGACCTCCAAGTAGCTTCCGAGGATGCGGTGTATGACTTTGTCCTCAAGTGGGCCCGGATGCACTACCCAAAGCTCGAGGAGCGGCGAGGTGTTCTGGGGTCCCGCCTCGGCCGCCTCATCCGCTTCCCATACATGACGTGCCGAAAACTCAAGAAAGTCCTCACCTGCAATGACTTTGAACCCGACCTCGCCTCCAAGGTAGTTCTTGAGGCCCTCTTCTTCAAGGCCGAGGCACCGTACAGGCAGAGGTCGCTAGCCCTAGACGAGGCCAACTCCACCTATCGCCGATTTGCTGAACGGACCTACAAGTACCGCCCCGTCAAAGTTGTGGAATTTGAGCTCCCCCGGCAACAATGCATCGTTTACTTGGATCTCAAGAAAGAGGAGTGTGGTAATTTGTTCCCGACAGGTCGTGTTTACTCTCAGGCATTCCATCTTGGCGGTCAAGGGTTCTTCCTCTCGGCCCACTGTAACATGGATCAGCAGAGCTCGTTCCACTGCTTCGGGCTATTTCTTGGGATGCAAGAAAAGGGTTCGATTAGTTTTGGTGTGGACTATGAGTTTGCGGCTAGGTCTAAGCCAAGTGATGACTATGTGAGTAAGTATAAAGGGAACTATACTTTCACAGGAGGGAAAGCGGTCGGGTATAGGAACCTGTTTGGTATTCCTTGGACTTCTTTTATGGCGGAAGATAGCAGTTTCTTCATCAATGGTGTTCTTCATCTTCGAGCTGAGCTCACAATCAGGCAGGAAGTAAACTCCTAAGACAATGTACTAAATTGCTAGCTGAATTTGTCGTCCATGACTTGGTTCCTAGTTGAAATAATATTTTAATGCATATAGTTATCTTTGTTCTGTTTGAACGGTAAGTGTATATTTGGTGTCCTGACTGTGCATCATTGTGGATCAACCTAAAACGTTGCGCTAATTCTCTCAAGTCTCAACTAATTTGGGACCCAGATTCTTTCTGGGCATGCCTCTTTTCTGTTCTTCCATCATTCAAACCATGTTCCTGAGATCAGTAACAGCACAATGATCCTTATCCTCTGTATTTTGTTTCGCTCTCATTTGATGATTCTAATTCCAACACTAGAGCAGCTAAGTCAAGAACAAGAACCAAAATGAAGCCTTTTCTTTTGCTGCTGTTCAACATCATTCATCTCCATGCTCTGTTTTTCTGCTCGCTTTCTCTATTTATCGCTTCAGATGATTCTCTCGACGTATCTGTCCAACAATCCATCCTCACGTCACCACCACACCCCACGACGACAGAGCCTCACTCACTCCTAACCTTGCATGGAAGCACTTTTCGATCTTGCAGCTGAGAACCAAGATTCAGTGGAGTAAAGGCAGCAGCTTTGGCCACTTCACACCATCCCTAAGCCGTCACTGTCCCGCACGTCAAGAGGCTACTTATAGTGTACCAGAACTTCGGAAACCTGTCCTGTCCTCCAATTACTACGATGTCTCGGGGTTCTTTCTAGCCACTACTTTAGTTGGGTTATCACTTATCAGTCTACTCCCGCAACTGTAGAAAGGATCGATTTTGATACATGGGTCGAGCTATTTCGATTGGGTTTGGTGAATTCAAGAGCTCCAAGGGCCAAAGGTGTGCTTTTTTCAAATCTAGCGTGGGTGTTAACGTGACATTGCCTAGGACATGTTTTGCTCAAGAACAGGGGCGGTTTTGTGTTATTGTTGCACAGGAGAAAGAAGAGTGGCAAGTGAATTACAGGGGGAAGGCACCATTTCCCTATGAAACAGAGCAGGGATGTTGAACTTTCTATCAAAGCTGAATAGAAACAGAGCATGGATTTTCTTATTATCAACAGCATTAAAACTGCCAAAATCAAACCAACAACAATGCTATGCCTAACCAGGCCCTTCATTAAATCAGAGACATATAATCCAACAATAAAAGTTGTTCCAATCAGACACTCAGTTGAGAGGGGCAGCACCTTTCTTGCTCCCCCTAGCAAGTTTAGTCCACTCCGTATGATACGACCCCGCTCGATCAATCCTCTCATACGTATGTGCCCCGAACAAATCCCTCTGCGCCTGGACAAGGTTTGCAGGCAGCCGGGACCGTCGATATGTGTCGAAGTAAGCCAAACTCGCACACATTCCAGGGGTACTAATACCGGCAGAAATTGCCAACCCGACAACTCTCCTCCATGCAGATTGCCTCTGCACCATCTCCTTCGCAAACTCGGGGTCTACCACTAAGCTCGCCAGATTAGGGTTTCTCTGGTACGCTTTCTTGATCCGGTCCAAGAACACAGCTCGGATAATGCAGCCGCCTTTCCAGATCCTTGCTAATTCGCCGAAGTTCAAGTTCCAACCTCGTTCGACACTCTTTGCTCTTAGCAAGTTCATGCCTTGGGCGTAGCTGCAGATCTTGGAGGCGTATAGTGCTTGTCTGACGTCATCAATCAGTCTCTTCTTGTCGATATTGCTGATTCCGATGATGTCGTCCTTCATTCCGGCGGCCTTTAAGACCTCGCTTGCACGTTCTCTCTCGTCCTTTAAGCCGCTGAGGTAACGGCAGTCGAGGGAGGCGGCGATGGTGGGGGCTGCCACGGAGAGCTCTGCGGCCTGCTGAACGGTCCATTTCCCGGTGCCCTTCATCCCTGTCTTGTCCAAGATCTTGTCGACCAGATCACCGTCGGTGTACTCGTCTTTGACTTTGAAGATGTCAGCGGTTATCTCGACCAAGAAACTTTCCAGTTCTCCTCTGTTCCATTCATCGAAGATCTCTGCCAGTTCCTGGTTCGACAGCCCTCCGACATGTTTCAGAACATCGTAGGCTTCAGAGATGAGCTGCATGTCGCCGTACTCGATTCCGTTATGAACCATTTTGACGAAGTTACCAGAGCCTCCCTCGCCGATGTAGGTCACGCAGGGACCGTCGTCGACCTGGGCGGCCACCTTGTGGAGGACGTCCTTGATGTTGTTGTAGGCCTCGAAGGATCCGCCGGGCATGAGGGAGGGGCCGTTGCGAGCGCCTTCCTCGCCGCCGGATACGCCCATCCCGAGGTAGAGGATGCCGCGGTCGTTAGCCTCCTTGATGCGGCGCTCGGTGTTCTCGTACCACTCGTTGCCTCCGTCAATGATGCAGTCACCCGGAGTCATGTGCTCCGACAGCGCAGCAATGGTCTGGTCGACGGGGGCGCCGGCCTTGACGAGGATGATGACGGATCTGGGGCGCTCGATGGAGAGGACAAAGTCACGCGGCGTGTAGTGGCCGAAAAGCGGTAAGCGGCCCTCCGAGTGGGCGCGGTCGACCGTTTCGTCGACCTTGGAGATGGTGCGGTTATAGACCGAGATCGGGAAGCCTTTGTCGGCGATGTTGAGGGCCAGGTTCTGCCCCATCACGGCCAGACCCGCCAGACCAATACGCGATAGAGCGGTGGCCGATGCGTCCATGGCTGCTGTACTGTAGAGAGAGGAGGAAAGTTGTGGCCTGTGGGTTTGGTGAGTGAAGAGAAGTAGGAGCCGAAAATGGAGTAAAGGATAGATTTTTTTAAGTGTTTGGTCGCAAGGGAGGATGATGAAGGAGAGGGACGGACTTGTCGAGGTGTTCAAGGGACGCTGTCGATAGCTCCGATGCCCCTCTCGAAACGACGCCGTCTTTCTCAGCTTCCATTTGTTTAATTTATTTAATTAGATTAAAGTCCAATATCATAATTGTATAATATGCAATTTTGCATTCTCTTACTTATATTTAGATCTTAATTATTATAAATTTATTTTGTGCCGTAACTTGGAACAATATCAGATGTAGTTTCCTCTTAATTACCAAATGGCAGATTCAACAATAAACCCCCCATATGCTTTATTCAACAAAAGCATCACTTCCTTTCCGTCGCTAAAACCTGTTGCGACCATCAAAGAAGTGTCGCAATAGCCAAGCGTTGGGAAAGCACTAAAGGTCTACAGAACTTGCTGTACTTTGAAAATTTGACAAACTTATACAGGTTTTCATTTTCTTCTAGCATCCTCAACTATAAATCTACTCCTCAATCATCATGGAAAGACAGAAAACCCGATAAATACGTTTTTGCCACTCAGCACTCGATCCGAACTGCGCCACTCTCAGAGGAAATGAACTTGGGTTTCCTGACCACCTGCTCAAGGCACTGAATCACATCCCCAACCTGGAAATCATTCCAACCACCAATCACTATCCCGCACTCGCTCCCCTTGGTGACCATATCAACGTCTTGCTTCTCCTTCTTGAGAGAATCACAGGGTCCTTCAAACATCACTTCTCCACTCCTTAGCAGCCTCATGGCTGAGGATTTTATGATTTTGCCATCCATGACTTTGCAGCCCGCTATCTTCACGTCGGGTCCCTTTGACTTGCTTCGCCCTTTCAGCTCAAAGATGCTTAGCACTTGCAGTTCTCCAGCTACTTGAGTTTCTTCAGTTCCTGGGGCTTTATCAACTACCAAATTGCCCATTTCTTCCAAAAGGTGGTAGATTACACGGTGCGTGTTAATCTGCAAAACCCAGAGAGTATGTTTTTGAAGAAGTTGAATCTGATAAGAAAAGTAAAGAATGGTTAATGGTTAGGGTGTGTACAGTGATGCCTGCTCTTCTTGCTGCTTGAGTGATCGAGCTTGGTGGACTCTTCACATTGAAGCCAACTATACATGCACCACAGGCTTGAGCTAAATCCACATCAGACATAGAAATAGGACCCACACCAACATGAACTATGTTCACAAAAACCTAATCACGGAATTCGGGAAGAAAAACAAATTAGCAAAAAAAATTACCTTTGTGATCAAGACGACCTAGCAACATATACATGGTGTTATTGTTGAGCAATGCTACCGCTTGTGCAACTTACAGTGAATAGAATCTCACATTTTCATAATGTGCTAACTACCGCTCAATCACTTCTTACCTACAAAGGTAACATTTTTCACTCTCACAAAGTTTATAACTTGAAAGAACTTTCTGCAATGCGCAATGCCACAAAGTGCGAAAATTGGCATCACTGTTCGTTCACCTAAAAAGGTGGTCTTTTCACTTCAAGTTTCACACACTGTAGAATTTTCTGTAATGTGAAATGCTATATAATGTTAATGTGAAATGCTATATAATGTGAAATTTATGGTGAAGCCGTGAAGGAAACTAACGACTGCCTCGCTCAATCAGATTTTACTTAAAAATGTAGCTTTGTTCACTTCCTCAGTAAGTTCCACTCTAAGTTTCAGATTATACAGAATTTTCTGTAATTATTGGCATACCTGAGGGCTGTTCAAACTCTTCAGTGCATCCGTGACAGCTTGGACACTACCCTGAACATCTGCTTTTACAATTATTGTCATTTCAACTCTCTTCACCGCTTCTTCTTCAGACTCCTCCAATGTTTTTGTGTTGCCCTCAGCAATATTCTTCAGTCTATCTTGCTCAAATTTCCTTTTTCTACCAGAACTAAGCATCCTAGCGCGTTCCTCTGAATCAACCACAACAATATCATCACCTGCCATTGGAAGCCCCCTCAAACCTTCGATTTCAACAGGCATGGCAGGGGTCGCCTTCTCTGTCATCTTTCCTGCAGCGTCCCTAATAGCTCTGATTCTTCCCCATTCAGAGCCAACCACCACTTGCTGCCCACAAACCAAAGTTCCCGCCTTTATTATTGCAGTTGCCAAAGGACCTCGACCCCTATCAAGCCTGGCCTCCACTACATAAGCTTGTGCAGACCCATCAATTCTTGCCTTCAATTCCATAACCTCAGCTTGGAGAAGCAACGCCTCCTCCAACTTGTCTAGCCCAATTTTGGTCACAGCTGAAACTTCAACCACTTGAACATCCCCACCCATTTCCTCAAGCAGCAGACCTTCCGAGGCAAGTTGAAGTTTTACTCGTTCAGCATCAGCAGCAGGTTTATCACATTTATTAATTGCAACAACAATGGGGACCTTAGCTTCTTTTGCATGAGCCATGGCTTCTCTTGTTTGGGGCATGACTCCATCGTCAGCAGCAACCACTAACACGACTATATCTGTCACTGCTGCACCTCTAGCTCGCATAGCACTGAAGGCTGCGTGTCCAGGTGTGTCAAGAAACGTAATAGATGAGCCAGAAGGCATGGCTACAACAAAAGCACCTATGTGTTGTGTTATGCCACCAGCCTCTCTTGCCGCTACTGATGTTTCGCGAAGAGCATCTAAAATAGATGTTTTTCCGTGGTCAACATGACCCATGACTGTCACCACTGGAGGCCGTGGTAAGATCTCGGACCCTCCAGTTGTGTGAACCCTCCGGACATTGACCTCCATTTCCTACAAAAGAGTGGCGGATCTGAAAAATGAAAAAGTTATACAAAATATAACACGTGAATTGCCACATCATATAAATCAAACTTTAATAGAATATGCTTAATAGGCTACTAAAAGAAAATTAAATGCTATATTTATGCTTCATAGACTTCTATGTAGATAATTTTTATTCGATAACATAATTCATTATATATTCTTAAAACAATGTTATAGAAATTTCTACGAAAAAAGAGATTTCTTTTTTTCTTCATATTTTAGGTATGTATATATACCGAGGTTAATGAGAAGCATATCTGTAAGAGGATATGCCAGGGCTATAAAATGTATGACTCTTCATCTCCATAGGTTATGCAGAGTAACTATACTAATACATAGTAAACATGATAAGGCAATGTCAGACTCTTAATCAATAAGAAAGTTACTGCTATGTTACTAAATGATGCGTACCATAGCAACAAGCTCAGCAACGTCAATGCTAAGTGGAGCAAACTCTGATTCCACCTTCTCCCCGACATTCGCGAGAATATTTTGGATCGATGAAATTGACTCACCAGTATGCTTAGCGAGCTCCACCACAGTCATGCCTTCAAAAATGTCAATTCTCTTATTAGGTGATGGTTTAGCCAGAGCTTTTGCTTTCGGAGGGACATATGGAGTTTCAACGGGTGGTTGGGTGCGGTTATCCTTCTTGTAGAACTTTTCTCTCTTAGGAGTCCTCAAACCAAGTGACCCATCATTTCTTTGTCTTGCTAGAACACAAGGACTTGAATGGAAGCTCCTACTTAAGAAACAAGAGAGAATTGTTCTCACAATCAAAGAATACAAATATGTTATATTTTCTCATAATTGAACAAATTTAATGTTCTTGAAAATTAAGTTTCTTCTTTCTAGAATAAAAGCGGAACAAGGCTTACTATAATAGACCATCTAATATGGAAATAGAGGGCGTGAGGCATGGCCACCAAAAAAAGGATAGTTTGGACGTCTTCTTCTTCAACCGATAAGATTTTTAAAAATAAATTTTTTTTTGGAAATATTATTCAATAACCCAAAGAGCATAGACAGACTGTACAACCAATAGGAAAGACAGTATTGGAGGTAGAACATTACCGCAATAATTTGTGATCTACCAGGGCACTACCATTAGCACACCCAAATGGAACCGTGGGGAAAGAGTAACCTGCAGCACAATATTCAAGAAAAAAAATCAGCTAATTTAGGAGATCGACATCAGTATCTTCTACCATAACAGAGATTGATTACGATGGCAGGACTCTAAACTTGACTTCATCCTCCAGCAAGCTTAAGTTCTAATTATTTTGATACAATGAAGTGCAATGATAATAACAATATCAGTGTAGCTCATGATAACGGACCAAAAGCAAAGATTTTTCTTTCACATCCCGAAAGAACAAGATGAACAAATTTACATTCAAATAGCAGTACATGAGATCAAAAGAATCACATTCGGACAGTTAATGATCTGATGAACGCTGAAGGAGTTATACTCGAGTGACATCTTTTACCTACAACTGAATTACTGAAGCAATATGTACAGTAAGAAGCAAAAGTGACCTGATATACATGCATCTACAGCAGATACAGGTTTTATTACTGCATCTTCAAGTTGAGCTGCAGAAACTGGACCGAAATTCCGACCTTGTGGTATTATATGCCGAGCTCGAAGACCCTGCATAAAGAGAGGTTAGTCAGAATTTATTTTGCACAACCAAATGAACTGTAATATGGCAATTTCACAATCATCACAAGTACCATATATCAAATGAAGGTAAAAATTTCACCACAAAGAAAAAACAACAGAGGAATGAGACACGAGGGAGAGAGAGAGTGACCTTTTTTGCTAAAGCTCTCCAAGCCATTCATAAGACTATCAATGACCTGCAAATTCGAACACCAGCACAAGCTAACACTTCAAAATTTCTTCTTGGGACAACAAAGAAGACCAAAAAAAATATGCTCAGTCAATCCCGCGAGAGACGGACCTCGAATGGATTGGGCGGAGAAGGAAGCCTCAGGTGAAGCTGAGAGAAAAAGGAACTAATTTTGCCGCAGAATCAGTTCCCAATTTGTTGGCTTTCATTCAACAGCGAGTCAATGTTCTTACGGAAGAAGATGGAGGAGACAAGAGGAAGATGGAGGAGACAAGAGGAAGATGGAGGAGAAAAGAGGAAGATGGGTATTCCGAAGCTGAATCCTGAGGAGGCGAAGTGCATGAATCTGCAGTTCGTCCGTTTGCGAAACGTTTTCCACCGCCGCAGGACTGGTGGTGGTGGGTTTCCTTTATACAGAGGTCTCGTCCAAGACCAGGTGAACGTGGTCGGAATTCGGATCCATGACAGATATTTGGGCCTCCTTTTGTGGGCCAATAAATCTCTATAGTCGGACTTTTTTAAGGTTAGGCCGAACAAATTTCTTGAACTAACATAGGACTCTAAATAAACAGCCCAAGAAATTACTTCAATTAAATAACAAACCGAATCAGCCTAACATCAGCAAACCAAATCACGTCAATTAGTACCAACCAAACAACAATCGAACATTAGGTCTTGACTAAATCAGCAGCCAAATCACAGTAGTTAGCAGATGAAGAAAATTGCCTCTGATGTAACTACAAATACTAGTTAGCAGATGATAAACCCTAAATGGAGCAGTTTTGCCTTCACATCAATTTTCTAATGCCTTATCAATTTTCAATAGAAATGGTTATTATGATGATAAGCCATTGATTTTCTATTGCGTGATATCAGGATAGCAGCAGATCACATACAGATCAAACCGATGAAATCACATACAGATCAAACGACATAAATCACATACAGAGAGGAGTGGATAAGAAACAGAAATATTAAGAAACATACAGATCGAACCAACGTAGAGGAGTTCAAACCGACGGAGAGGAGTGGCCGACGGGGAGAGGAGAGACGCGAGAAAAGGCAGATATGATTTTACAAATCGAATTCGGAAACAACATGATTTAAAAACACATGTGGAAACACTTAGCAAATATATGGAGATGAAATAGTTAAATAACTACTTCTAAGTTTTTTTTTCTCATGACACATGCACATAAAGAGTAAAAAAAATAGAGCGAATGATATATGTTTGTTTAATATTATTTTTAAAATAATATCAAATAGTCGAGTACGTATTAAAATATTGTTGATTAAATAATTAATTTTTTTAACTATTTTTTTTTAAATGCTGACTATATGTCATATATTATCCTCAAAATGAACTCAGAAATTGTTTACGAATTCGAATGGTACCCAACAAATGTTTTGTGTTTGAGTAAGTGATTCATTTTTTGTAAAATAAAACATATATGGAAGAATTAATGATGGGGATTTATGAATAGTATTACATCAATTTATTTTTTATTTAATATATTACATTTTTTATTAATTATTATTATATTTTTTCTATCGATAATTATTATTAGATAATCCGAGTAAATAATAATTTTAAAATATTTTATATTAAAATTTAAAAAGTTTGATAAAAGTTTAAAACTAACATGATAAACTATTCTTACATAGGGTTAATAAACTAAGAGTAATTAAGTAAATTTTTACTATATATTAAATAATAATATGGTTAGATAATGTATTAGTTAATACACAATTAACACTATAATTATGTATTAGCTAATACATACCATTATTTATAATCTAACATATTGTATTAATCAATACATGTATTAGTTAATACTAATACATAGTTAATAACTCAATCAAACACCCTCTATGTGAATTTTTTAAAAACTATTAAACGAGACTTGTTCAGAAAAATACACAAACAATCACATTTACAAGTACAATTTTACCATGTTATCTTATGTATCGTGTTTTGATACCTAAGCTTCAACACGATACGAAAATTATCTCATTTTATTGTGTATATGCTAGCTATGATATTATCGTTTTATTATATACTTCAACAAACCCAATATTTTCGTATATATTCATATCGTGTTAAGTAAACTTTTACAGACCGGTCTATTTTTAAGGGTCGTGTCCCACCTCAGTTTTACGAGCCCAAGCCTCCTCTGTAATAGTACGTACTAATTTCACATTATTCTTAGTTAACACACTCTAAATCATACACATTATTATTAATATTATATCCAGTAGAATCATCCATGCCTTTCTATATTTAAAAGAGAAAGGAATACTTTTTAAAAATTATAAATAAAAAATTCAAGATAAGTAAACTTCACCTCTATTCTCCTAATATATCTTATACAAAGTGATTCCATTGACTATAGGTCATATAACACGTACCAGTATCCTTTTGCTTTTGCTAAGTATATCAAAGTGAATACACAATTCATGCGTCTATCATAAAGACTGATACGAAAAACGATAGCTAAATAAAATTCTTCTATTATAATAATTCACCAATATTATAATAATAAGTCTTTTATTCTATGGGCAAGCAAGGCGACCAATCACGATTCTACCTCTTATTTACATACTCACCTCAATTAATTTAATTTTCTATAAAATATTATTAGTTTTTTTTCTTCAGATTATTTGTTTAATATTCTCTATCCACCTGAAACCTAAAAACGGCTAACAACCTTTTCCCCACCAATTAATAACCTTTAATGGTTGATTAGTAAAACCTTAACCAAACAAAAAAGACGTGTAAGCAAGCCTATAGTCTATAACTAAATAATATTAATTTCTTTTAAAATATTTATAAAAAAATTGATCGAGTAACTGAAAGTCTATTTAGTAGTGCTTTTTACTTTCGGTTGCTTGAACAATTTCTTAAAAATAATTGTATTTTATTATTTTAGATAACATAAGTTTAGTTTTATAATTTAAATAATATTTTTAATCAAATATTTAATTTTGGTACTATTTTATGAATCGGGTCGATCATGTCTATCTTTGACATCTTATGTATAATAAATGACCACAACGTGTAGATGTGTATCGCGTATTGAAGTGTCCTGTTAATAAGAAGACAAATAATTATATAGAGAAAAAATATTCCCATGAAAAAACCCTTAAAATCAGCAGTCAAACTGGGATTAGCTAGGGGGATTAGCTAGGGATGCCTGCATTTACTTTAAAAAATACAGTGCTAGGCTTTTGTTCCATGCAACAAATAAAGCCGAAGGCCATGCCCATTAGGCCAAGTGGAGATGAAGTTAAAGTTTATATATATATATATATATATTAGTTTTATTTTTTTGGCCAATTATATATATATATTAGTTTATTAGTTAAGTTCATTCATTTTCATGGGGCAGAGTGTCTCCTGTCTTCTTATGTCCAGCAAATTGCAGTTTGGATGTGTATAATGCAGCTACCTTTTTCTCCCTTTATTTTTATTTTTTTTTACAATGGACTAGTAGTCCTGATAAGTTATACTCCCAACGTAATATTCGGACTTTCGTCCCACAGTACTCAAGCTTACATTAGGAAACTAGCGTATGCATTGACCCTGTCAGTGTAGTCAGAACAACAGTTTAGAATTGAGAGGTCAGTCTGTTAGACCCAAATTGTAATTCTTTCCATTTTTCTCCCTTTATTGTTAAGTTAGGGTTAGGGGTGAGCGAGAAGACCACGAAGACCGAGACCAAACTAAGACCGACCGAGACCAAACCAAAAAGACTGAACCATTTGTGGACTGAAAACCAATGGTCTTGCCTTATGGTCTTATTCGGTCTTGCTCTTATTTCGGTCATAGACCGTTAAGACCATGGGGACTATTGGAGACCATTAACTATTTTTTAGTGAATTTATTATATATGCCTTATTTCGATAGAATTAATTATAAAAGAATGCTCGAGAAAAAATATAATATAATTTGAATGAAAACGTTTAGATCAATAATAAATTATTATAACATTAATAAATTATATTAGATACTATCATGTTATAGTAATTTATATAATTCTATATTATGATATTAAATTATATTGGATAGTATTTTTAAAAAGTCGGTCTAATCGATTGATTTCAATTTAGAACGACATTATGTCAATTGAATACAATATTATTTTGATACATTACATATTTTATAAATAAGTAATAAATTTAGGTTTTTATATTGTGTTCTTGTATAGCGATATACATACATAATAGAAAAATATATAAAATATTATGTCTAACGGTCTAAATGGTCTAGACCGAACCAAAACCGAAAAAACCAAGACCATATAAACAGTCCAAACGGTTTCGGTCTAAAAACTGAAATTAATGGGCCGAAATTTCATGTTATTAAAAAACTTCACATAAAAACAGTTTTCAAATCATGCACAGTATCACAAAAGAATATGATTTATTAATTACGATATTTAAAATCAGAAAAAATTATACTAAATAAAACTATGTAGATGTATTAAACTAATTAATAATATACATACATTCCAATAACAATTAATGATGAATAAGACTATATATTATTTTTTAGTATATTCTGTTAAAACAACAAAAATAAATTGCTTGTTATATACAAGTTGATAACTATTATAAATAAATTTTTTATTTTGGTAAAAATCTGCAGGACATACAATTAATGACTAGTATATATATATATATAATGTAAGTTAATTCATCTCAAAACAAATGTGATTATTGTTAAGATGACTTAAGAGTTTACCGAATGTCTTAAACTGATGTATATGAACATCGGTTTACCCATTGACTTGGTGTCTGACCTCGAATTTTAATGGGAGTATATTAATATTTTTGGCATCGACAGAAATTGAACTTTTGCGCGCTGATAACATATAAGACTTAAGACGTACGCCTTAATCAACTATCTCAAAATCCGAACTTGTGAGTGAAAACATTCTTTATAATCTTAAGTATCTTAACTATTATTATACTTATATTATATATTATGAATTATGATAGGGTGACTACTGGGAAAAAAATTCCCGACAGTGCCATCGTGCCCTCGAGTTGGAAAGCCCCTGAAAATCAGCTACCCATTCCTCCCCCTATTTGTTTAATTTTATAGTGGAAACAATCCTAAACCCTGTACAAATTTAATTAATCACACGTACATGTCTCTCCCACACATCCCACGGAGACAGCCATTTTGTTTGGTCTCTAGTGAAGACAAACAAAGGGTTTCTTCAGACCTTCTCCGTCCAACTCCAAAGGTGGTATCTCAGTCGCCAGAAGAGAAAGAATCAGTTGATGTGTGGACATGTCAAGTCGCCACCTCCCTAATACATAATAATAATACCTGATAATTTATTAGTTGAATGGGTGAGGGAATTTTATTTTATTTTCATTATATATATAGGAATAGAGAAGTAAATATTATTTACAATCTCTACGACACGTGTGAGAATTACTTAATCTACCAAAAAGTCGGACAAAAACTGTCGGATCTTTTTATTATATTTTGTTGAAAATATTTCTGATTTCTTTTTCCATTAAGAACAGAAATTGTAATTAGTAATTACTTCGCCTGTGCCATTAAGATAGTCTGCAAAAGCTGGTTATTATTGTGTAATCATTTTGGGGTTGCTCACTTAATTCTATGCCTAATCATACTTTCGTGTCTTACAATAAACATGATTATAAACCCATCATTGGGTAATTGTATATATATATATATATATATATAATATCATAGCAGAGATTCATGTGAGGCAGATACACTTATATAATGTATGTATATATAAATATGGTCTGCATGTTCTAGGCATTTCACATCCAAAAAACTTAAATAATTAAGTTCAGGGTTTCTAAACACTGATGACGTAATGTAACGAGTGTACTTACAGTATATATAATACTGATTTATATATTTTTTTTTTTATAATTATGGATTAAATTAACCGCAGTAGGTGACAATTAATCACCCAAGTTCAAAAATACTATACTGATTTATATTAGTTTGATGAACTTGTGGTTAATTAGTATTTGAATGCTGTTTTTTTTTTTTTGTAAGTAGGGGGTGATAAATTGATAATAGGTTTTGGTGTACCGCGATACAGTGTTAAAATTTGACTTATAATATTGTCATTCACGGATTATGTTATAAATTTATAATAGTAACTAACCATTACCACGGTGCAAATTAAGTTATGATATTGAGTATCAACTCACATCATTATGCATTATGTAATTTTACAAAATTTTAAAACTTATTTAACCATATTAAAATTCTTATGAATTAATATACAATATGTAAAAATGAGGAGGGTAATTGCTAGCCTACATTGATCCCACTCTGCATGCAGTGCAATAACTAAGATTAGAAGAGTGACTTTGGATTGAATTTACGTCAAACATTTACAGTTTACAATGTTAGAAAAATAATTTTTCTAACATTCTATGTAAATGTAATGTGGTCGGTTTACAGTACTGGAGAAGTCACGTGACAAAATTGTAACATGGAGATGGTACGGTGGCACACTCGATTGACCATCAAGGGCACACATGGAAAGAGGAGGTGGTCCGAGCTACAGTTGACGATGATGATGTAGAGGTCATCCTAAACGTGACAATCCCTCTCAGACAACAGAGTGATATCCTTCGATGGCCTCACCTAATGCATTTGATTATTTCGGTCAAATTTTAAGACAAGCGATGTTAGGTTACAAAATTATTGTATTTCTAATAAAAAAAATTACCCTAGGTAAATAATTGAAATACGACATAAATGACGTTAACTGTGGTTAGTTTGGACTTACAGGGTATGAGTTATATTTTTTTAAGTCAAATTTTCATATCTCAACTTACGGCAGACCCTACAGTCAATCCGTAAGTCCAAATTTAATATTTTTTTGCATCATTTGAATCGAAATTAAAATATCTATTTACTATATTTTTTTAAAAAAAATTAATAATTTTTTTTTATATATTTTAAACATCAAATCGTCAAAAAAAAAAAAAAATTCGCCACTAGGGGTAGCGAAATTCATAAAAACGCTACTCAAAGTAGCGCACGTTGTAAAAAACGCGGGTAGCGTTTATATACATTTTGCTAAATATTTTTTCAGTATACTTACTTTTTCAAATTCTTTTAGCACAGTACCTACTTTTTAAAAAACTTCCTATAACAAGAATAAATTGAGTGAAAATACCTAGAACCGCAAACATATGTGCGAATTGGATCGTTAAACAAGCTTTGTTGGAGTTGTGCTCTACAAACTCCCCTTTTTGGTTTACTTCTTTTGGATAATTCTATATACTCAAAGTAATCTTATTTGCCATCAATGAAAAATTATTTGTTTGGCCAAAAATAATAATTTACGACTGGAATGGTAAAGTTTAATGATTTAAGTCGAAAGTTCTATTATTACTTTATTAGTTTATTACTCATTATTTTTAAGAATTTATTATGCTGAGAAATGGTACGGGTTGGTCGTACTTGTGTCCTGGGACAACGATTCGAAGTTTTTTTTGGAATTATTTATTTTCATGGACCTGAAAAAGAAATGGAAGTAACTTTCATGAGATGGCATCATAGGAGTTTTTTTTTTTTTGCCATCAAAATCTTTCATTTCATTAATGAAAGTGACAAAAACGATTACAAAGAAATATCCGCAATAATTAAACTAGCTAGGTCGGGTGGGGTCTAGCGACCCAATCCATAGGACACACCCTCCGTCTTGCCATATTGGCTATCCAATCCGCACAAACATTAACGGTTCTTGGGATCGCTACCCACTCAACTGTTTCAATGTTTGATGCCAAAACTTTCGCATTTAACAATATCGTGTCAATTCTCCAAAGATAGGTCGTGCCCTTAATGTGGTTGATGACGACTTCCGAGTCCGACTCAATCACAATTCTTGGCCACCTTCTCTCCCTCACGAGTTGGACCGCGTGAAGGATCGCCTTTGCCTCTAGCTCCTCGATCGTTCCTCCTGTTAATGATCCATGCCATCCCCCACAAACGTGACCATCCTTTACCTTCCAAATGGAAGTCCACTTCGAAGTATCGACGTCTGCGTGAGCTCCATCCGTCGTGTCATGCTGTCGGATTTGTTGGTATACAGATTTCACATAGATGGAGTCATCTCTCGTGAAAGGCCAGCGAAGGATATCCGGAGACGGCGTTAGTGGAATGGTGATGTCCGTGACGTGTGGTACCTGTTCCAGGGCGACAGCCTGGCTGACCCTCTCGACCATCCACGTTCTGTTGTCGGTATTGATCCAGTATGCGGCCCTCGAGTCGTCGGTCTGCTGGGGGGTTGGAGTCCCTTGCTGCAGTCTGTACCCGGGTAGGGAAGGCACCCACCTATCTTGGAATGGTATCGTATGGAGCGTCCATCCCCAAGCGACCACACTCCCTCCTGTCGAATGATGTCCCGGCCCGCGAGTAAACTGGACCATGCCTAAGAGGCTCTTCCACCTCTAACCGCCTGCATGAAATCAGATGAGGGAAAATATATACTCTTTAAAACCCTTACCCATAGCGATGTCGGTTCCTTAATGATTCTGTCGGCCATCTTTGCTAACATAGCAATGTTGAAAGCCTGCAGTTCCTTGAATCTGAAGCCCCTGTTCTGTTTATGCATTGTCATTAACTCTCATCGCTTCCAGTGCATTTTCCTATCTCCATTGTTTGCACCCCACCAAAATCTCGCGATTATCGCGTTTATCTCTGCACACCACGTGACGGGCAAGCGAAATACATGCATGACATAAGTGGGTATCAATGTAATAACTGATTTAATGAGTACCTCTTTCCCGGCATTGTTAATCATTTTGTTTCTCCATCCGTGAATCTTGTCTCGGATCCTCTCCTTGAGGTAGTTAAGTGCGTCCTTTCTAGACCTTCTCCAAACCGTAGGTAGACCCAAATAGTGGCCCGGGTTGTCAACCTGTTGAATTCCTAGCGCCTCAGTTACCTCGTCCCTTAGATGAGCGCTTGCTGACTTGTTGAAGAAAAGGCTTGATTTGGCAAGATTGACCATTTGTCCCGATGCATTGGAATATATAATAATATATTCCTCTCCCCTTTCATAAAGAACATAGAGTCGTTGGCGAAGATGGGGTGGTGGATGATTGGATGGAGATGGAGTATTCAGAAATGGACCAAACTCATAATTATGTTCAAACTTTCGTAGTTTGAATTTTGATTGGTAAGTTATCTTCTCAATAATAATTATAGTTTAATACCAACAAAATGTTGGAACTTTCAAATTATAAATAAAATAAAAATGAAGAAAAAAATCCCTAACCCTTAATCTATAAAAAGAAATGTAAGTCGGGTTTAATATTAACGAATATTTTAACTATCGATTAGTCCAGCTTTAAATATACGATAATATATATTTAGAGGAGGAAATCAATCAGTCTATACATAATAATATAAGTGAAAATGCATATTAATAACATAATATGTAAAAATGCATATTAATAACATAATATGATATACATTATTATTTGCATAAAAAGTTATATAGTGTATGAGGCAATGACTAGTTAGTTGAGACATGAGACCTAATTTCATCTCTCTCTAAAATCCAACACAGCACAAGTCATCAAACTTCGATATAATGATTATGATAAAATCCTTTGATAAATTTATTGAAAACAAAGCTAATTAAAATGGAGTATAAATATTTTTATATTTTCCCTAGTAATTATATTTTAAATGTATTAATGACATTCATGAAGATATTAACTGAATTTAAAATGAAAACTTGTGGCATTGTAATAGATTATTATTATTAGTTACTTTTAAGGATTAAATACAAAATAGTTACCCGAACTTTGGACGTATTACAAACAGCTACCCGAACTTTGAATTTTAAAAAACGACTACCTAAACTTTGGACGGATGTGCAAATAGTTACCTCAACTTTGACACTGGGGTAAATCGCTACCTCTGTTAAATATGGACAGAAAATTACGTGACAACACATGATTGATCCATAATTAATTTTCCATTTTTTTAGAAATTTTATAATTTTTTTTAGTATTTTAAAAAAATAATATAATTTTTAAAATTAAGGATCAATCTTGTGATGTCACGTAATTTTTCGTTCATATTTAACGGAAAATTTAACGGAGGTAGCGATTTGCCCCATGTGTCAAAGTTGAGGTAGCCATTTTTTAAAATTCAAAATTCAGGTAGTTATTTGTAAAACGTCCAAAATTCGGGTAGCTATTTGGTCTTTAACTCTTATTCCTAGTTTTAATTGTATACAATTTCCATTATTAAGGTATATTTATGTCATTTTATTCATGTATAAATGATAACCAATGGTATTGATGTATTTGTAACATTTCATCTTGTTTAAAATGTAATTGTTCAACATTTTAACCTATAGTTTGGCAAAAGAAATCATTTTTATATATACATATAAAATCTTTGATATTTTTACCTACGTATAATGCTTTATTTCTTGCATAACTAGATGATTTATTGCGCAATACTCAACAATAATGACATGATTTCATTTACGCACAAAATAGAAATAAGTATGTGATAAGTTCGAAAAGAAACAAGTTACTTAAATTACTATAAGTGAGAGAAATATTATTTAAATTTAACAATTAATATAATACTTAAGTGAGCATAATAAATTCAATTAGACTAAGGCATTATAATTTATACGTTACAATTTTTTAGTAAAATAAATAAATTAGCAACCACACCAAATGATCTGTCCGTTCCATTTTCGAAGTGCCAAAATAAAATAAAAAACGATGAAAAAATCTCATCTTGTGGACATTGAACCGAACCGTGTTTTTGTTATGTGTATGAACTTTTGCTTTTCTCATTTGTAGGTACTCGACATAACTCCATTAATTCCTGGCATTTTCTTCCCTGAAAGAAGCCAAAACTTGTCGGGATTCAGAGTGCCACGTCAACACCGGCTCTATACAGTTGGTTCGAAAGCCAAATCGTACGGTTTCCTCCATTTCAACATCGAGCCACTCCCCTTTGAACAACGAGTAGTCAAGTTGGCCAAAAAACAACAACGAGTAGTCTTGGAATATTATTTCTGATTACTTTGTAGAATTTATTTATAGGTGTTATCAGAAATGGGTTGGACAGTCTGTCCGCCCGGAAACCAGAAACCGGACCTCTATCTAATTTGGTTCAGTTAAAAGACCGAAATACATATGTACATTATTATTTGAATTGGGTTGAACTGACCAGTTTTTGAAAAACCGGGTGTTTTTTTCTCAATTCGGTCGGTTTCCGATTGTAGTTTTTTTGGGCGGTGGTTTACATTTTTTGGGTGGTTCTCTTCGATTTAAACCGACTTTTTTGGTTCGACCGAGTAACTTTTTCGGTTTAGACCTATTGTATTTGAATTTGAGACTATTGTATTATGTATGCTCAAAATTTGAGGTAATTATATTGTGTTATAGTGTTTGAAAGTAATGTGTATATTTAAAATTATATAGTTTGAGATAATTATGTGTACCTTTGAAATTAGTTTGTAATTGTATTTTTAGTTTGTAATTATTACATTACCTAATATATATATATATATATTAGGTAATATAATAATGTATGTATTATATTATATTAACGCGGACACAGTATCCAATCCACCAAGGCAACAACATTAAATGTTTGGTCGTGCACCATGAATTAATACGACACTGTCCATAATTAATGTAGTTAGTGAAAAATATCACTTGGAGGCATACCTGACAATTGTTATTTAATCATAATATATAGAAAGTCATTAAATAAGAGAGAGACGGGGTACAAATACACATAATAGTATGAGCTTTGACCTGACAATGTCGGCACTCTTCACAAATAACAACATTTAAATCATATCATCCAAATTTAAATATGAGTGCTCTAATAACATAAATAGTATGAAATTAATGTTTTAATCAAACATAATTATTATTTTTTCTCAAACAGACTTTAATTAGAATGCTTTTTTTTTTTTTACCAACTTCAACAAATACAGGTGCTTCATTTCTTGGAATGTGTTTTGATATATATATATATATGTATATGTATTATGTATCTAGTTATTATGATACGTAACAAATATATACTACCAGAAGAGAAGTCAATTGGGGGGCGCTGCGATCCATAGCTAAGCCAACTCGTATCTTGGTTAGAGAGATTTCGTAATCCATGCAAATGAACTCAGAGAGAGAGAGACGCGTGAGACATAGAGAGAGGGCAAACTTGGTATATTATATGTAGAGATTATTATATTATTCAACCGTTGCGAATACGAATGATAGTTACACATTACATATATGTATCTAAAAATATTTAAGTGGTAAACAGTTCGTGATAGGTTCGTGATAGGTTGCTTTCCTAGGTAAACACTAAACATGTCGAAGATTTCATGAAGTATTATCTATCATTCTTTAATTATAAGTTATTCTTATTTAAATTTAAAAATTATTAAAAAACTTATTTGGTAGCATTCCGTAAGAATATAACCTCAAAATAAATATAAAAAAAATGAATTTCCCTTCTGCAAGTATATGTAGCATGTCATCCCATTTTTTGTCCTCTTTTTTTACCATGGGTAGGTTTTATAGAATGGTTAAGTAAAATTATTGGAGATTAAAATAATTTCCAATTTTTTAAAATATTGTTGGTTCCTGAAAATCTTCCTCTCTACACAGGCGTCGCTCCTCTCGGGCCGGACCTGCACATATTGACAACTTCGGGTTGACCCGCTTATTCCACCCTGAAGCTTAAGTCAGTCTGATACTTTGAAGAGTTTTTATGTGGATGTGGTAAAATTCAGAATGTAATAAATGATATTTATAGGTTTTGATTAACCTGATGAATAATGTTACCTTTTTTTACCATGGTTAACATTTTAACTAAGGTCAAACTGACTTACCATGCTGTTTGATCTCCATTTAATGCGACATTATCCTGACACGTGGAGGCGACGTCTCTCGCACATTCAGAGGGGCGACGCCTTATATAAATCTTTTTGATTTTATTTTAGGTAAGTGATTAATGATTTATTAAAATAAGACGTCCCTTATAAACTCCATCATCTAAGCCTATATAAGGCGTCACCTCCATGTGTAGAGGAAGATTTTCACGAACCAACAAATATTACATAAAAATATGTATAAATAAGACCACAATCTTATATATATATAACTTTTGGAAATATTATTCGACATGGTTAAGTTGATATATATTTGGAGACGATTCTACTCTACCAATGAATGACCCATAGAGTCTACTGCGTAAACAGTTAAACAATTTATAGAAATAATATATATTTTTATCAGTAAATTACTTCGGATTTCTGACAGTTATTAAATATATTTTTTTTTTTTTGGCTTTGGTGTTTTGATTGGTTTAGGGTTTCAAGAAGAGAATCAGTCAAAAATCACGGCTCATTATAAAGAACCTATTAATTACTGCACCCACGCAGTAAAATCCAGAAAGAATGAACAAAAGAATTTTAAAAGAAAAGTTGGCAAAGTTTAATAAGTAAATCTAATCTTGAGAAAAGAAAACTGTAATCAATTTAAAAATTCACTCAATCCACTCTCTTATAAACTTAATTTTACAGTTTTACGTACATTATACGTACACTCCCATTTTAAATATTCATCGCTTTAAAATTATAATTATCATTTATTAAATAAAATTCTTACTGGGTCACTAATGATTTAATTATGTGAGTTAAAATGCATTTTAAAAGGTAATTAAAGGTATACCACAAGAAGAGAATAGGAATGGTTGTTTCACTTTCAGTTGAAGATACAGAGATTTTTGGTGCGTATGTTTTATTTTATTTTTGCTGTGCCAATGCTCAATGGTTGACCTATTACGTAGTCTTTTCACTGTGCCGTTATTTCCCGACAGTATAGCACATTTTCCCGCCAAAAAAGGCCCGTTCAACGGTACAAGCTAAAGGTTTAAGAGAACTATAAAATTGTTTTTTTTTTGTCGCAAATTTAAAGATGGACTTGAAAATTTATTATATTTAATATTTTTCTAAACAAGTCTCGTTTGATAGCTTTAATAGTTTATTTAAATATTTAATTTATAGAGTTTGTCAAATTTACATTAAAGACTTGTTAAATATGATATTCGAATTGTTAATTCTTACTATGAATAATTCGTTATTTTGATATTTGTTTATAATTCTCACATGTGAAAATATAACTAACTAGCTTAAGACAACACAACGTGAATATGCACGAAAAATTGTGTGTCGTGTTAAAGAACACGACACAATAAGTTTATTGTGTGTGTTCATGTTTGGTAAGTGTCATACGATAAATGTATTGATACGTTCAATAACACACACGTGCGCATGATTTGTCGTCCATTGTTAAAATATAGTACACGATATTGACTGATATATAAAATATTACATTGTCATTATAAATTATATCTTATACATTATGGTAACGGAACTGCTAAGTGCTAAGGAATGAGCTAGGGAGCAATCTTAATTTTCACATGGTGCAATTTTAACCCTAAAAATGTATATATATATATATATATTTAAAGTCTTATATCTGTATTCCCTATTTTTACTTTTTATCTTTTGTGTTTAGTTAATTTTTTACCCTCATGGACTTGATTTTTGACTTCATTTCTGATTATTTCTGATTATGGTAGAGTATACGTTATATTAACGAGCTCTCTAGTATATAACCTCAATTTATGTTTGTCTTTTTGGTCATCCATCTAAGAGGTCTTTTTGCATTGTATAAATTTAGATTAAAAAAATATAATTACTTTCTATTTAGCAATTTAAAGTTATACATTTACAACCTTTACTTTTTTCCGTAGTTTCTGAGTAAGAAGTCCCGATATCAATTATCGGCATGCCCAAAAATCAATTCTTGGACTTTGGAAAAAAAAAAAAAGAAGACAACCTTGAATGATGCATGTGCATGGGCTTGTCTTACGTGCGCCTTTTTTGTATTGTCCCCTAAGTCACGTTCACGTCTATCGACAGTCCGATTGTTAGTCATTTAATTCCAAATTTGGTTCTAACACAGAGACCATTCATCGTGTTGGTACGACATTTAATACATGCAACTAGAAATAAATTATGATTAGAGAGACATATGAGTGATAGTGACAGAACACTAGAACAGACCATTATGGGAACCAACCTGTGCGTACTAAATTAGAGAAACGTCACAGTTGTAGAGACGACACATTAATTTACAGCAGAAGTAACTTGTACGTGAAAAAACTCATTAAGGACAGATGAACTGTTCGGTCGTGGGTTAATTAAGGTACATAAATGTTCAGAAAAACAACTTCGGTCTGTAATGTTGCTCGTTAAAAGATTATAATATATAGCTAAGGAAACCTATCAACTGTGGCTAATGATCCATGAACTTATGCAAACTATTGACCAATGTGATCCATGGATTATACAATCCATGAATTTTTATAAAATATAATTATTATGTATTTATTCTATGAGTATGTGAGTTGACCTGTGGGTCGAAAATTACAACTAAAACACAATCCGTTTTTTGTGCGGGCTAGACAGTCGTGTCAAAATGACTCACGGATCAAAAATGTTCAACACAAACCCAACCCATGAATGAATCATTCACGGATTGTGTAGAAATTTGACAACCTAAACTTAATTACATCCTATGAGTAACAAGAATTGTTATGATTAAAATGGTGTGTTATATCATGTAAAACTCAAGTTAAATTACGTAAATATTGAAATGAAATAAGAAATGTTTTTAATTTTTGTTTAGAATTTGTATGAGCAACAAGAAAATAAATATATACTATTACATAGTTATCAATTGCTCATTTAGTTATTCAGTTTACTTTTGGTGCAACATGCTTTTTTTTGGCCAATCAAATAGAATTTCATTCTAGTAATACGATCGATAATCAGTTCGAAAACATGTCAATTCATAGCAAAAAACAATTTGTTACCATTAAAATTTAGATTAATCACTACAAAATTGAAACACTAAAATTGCCATTTGTATTTAATAATAGATAGAATATAGAATACACGAAATAAAACATATAAAATATGAAGGGTGGTGGACGAGTAAACCATAAAAAACGCAACCAAAAATATAGTTTCTGAGTTGAATTTTCCGTTTCAATCTAAAATTGCGAAACAATTTTGTAAAAAAAACAAAATTTATTACAGATGTTAACCCACAAATAACTCAATAATAGTAAAAACTTAATCCCAACCTGATTATTTCATGAGTTAAAGAAAATGACGGAAACTAAGAAAGGAAACAAAAGACTGGTCACTGAACCCTCCAATAACTCTATATTTTTACAGTAACCGTTTATGGTAAAAATAAATAAAAAGAAGGTCAAAAAGACTCGAAAGCAAAGCACCGAGCCAAAAGTCTCCAGCGTCACGTGACCTGTGACGCATATTCCAAGAGAACAGTCCTTTTGCCGAGTCACCAGCTACTGCTTCTCTATCACTACCATTGGCTGTCCTTTAAAACTTCGGCCCCATGTGCCACGTGTCGATTCCGTTATATCTTCATATGCGGCGCCTTGTGAAACTAAGAACAGAGAAACGAACAACACTCATTCTAAACCAGAAATTCCTATTATACCCCTACGTAGCATCAATCAAACGCTGAACTCTCGTCTTCTTTTTTCCTTTCTAGAATTTCAGATATTTCAAAGATTTCCATCCCCTTTGGATTTACTTGAATATGTAATTTCAAAAATTTTGGTGAGATAATATCAATTTTGATGGTGTTTTATAAGGGACGCCTTATTTTAACAAACCTTTATATCACTGATCTAAATAAAATCAATAAAGATTATATAAACCATTTATGTAAGGCGTCGCCTCTATGAAGATGTTAGAGAGATGTCGCCTCCATGTATCAGGATAAGGACCCCTGTCCCATCCGAATGTCAGTTTGACCTCAGTTAAAAAGAGCTAAACAAGGTAAAAAGGAAGCACTGTTCATCAGGTTAAGCAAAACCTATAAATACCAGCATTCATTATCATTTATTACATTCTGATTTTTCACCACATCCACATAAAAGCTCTTCAAAGCCTCAGACTGATTTAAGCTTCGGAGTGGAATAAACGGATCAACCCAAAGTTGTCAATCTGTGCAGGTGAAACCCGAGAGGAGCGACGCCTGTGTAGAGAGGAAGATATTCAGGATCCAATAAATTTATTACAAAATATTAAAAATGTTATTTTTGAACTTTTTTTTTCAAAATTGTAATTTGTTATGAGTAATCATATTAGTAACACATTGGAGTTTTCTCTCAATACTAAAAATTATAATAATTTATAAAAATGTAACTTTATTTAATACTATTGTTTCTGTATAATAGTTTTCAAAATATTGTTTATTTAATAGTTAGAAAAAAATTCATTCAAAAAACAATTTTTTTTTGCTTAGACTAAAAAAAACACGTGAAAGGTAAAAAGGATCTGCAAAAACAAAACCAGAAACAGTCTCCGGTTCTTTGCAACAGAACATACGAAAGATCCGGATTGGACCGGGTATTCCAGAGGCGGCTGATTCTATAAATCACCCCGATTCGGTAACGATATTCCAACTTCACTCCTTATATTACTGTTTTTCCTCTTCTTCTTCCTCTGTCACCCACTGTACTGCATTCTCTCTAAAACCCAGACTCCATAGCAGCAGAAGCCAGAAGTGGACCAAGCTCCATTCTCCTGCTCCTCTCTTCCTCCTTTTACAGTAAAAGCTAGTCTTTGTGGGGGTCTTCTCTCACTTTTACATATACCACACACACACCAAAAAAATCCTCGCGCCATTGCCTTTCCGTACACCGCTTCACGCTCCTTCATTGAACTGCGGTTCCTAGCTCTTCTTTTCCGTCGTGGGTTTGAGCTTTCCTTGAAGAAAATCTGCTCAGCCCTTTTATGGTGGATCTTTATCGTGTTAAAGGTTTAGTCTTTATTCCTCCTCGTGACAAAGTTGCAGCCTTTTAGAATTTCTGGTCATCCATTCGACACTGAGCTCCGCTCTGCGTGTAACGCGGAGTAGCTGACCAGCGAACATACAAAAATGACGATGGATTCGACGACGACGAGCATTATACCGCCGCCGATCAAGTTCTCCGAGCACCGTACTCAAACTAAGCTCAATTTGGACGAGAACTCGAATAGCAGACACGTATCCCGACCGCGGGTCGTACGGCTGTCGTTCACCGACCCGGACGCCACCGATTCATCGAGCGATGAAGAAACCGAAGTGGTCCCCCGTCGACGAATCAAGAGGTTCGTGCACGAAATCTCCCTCAAGGCTTCCCCCAGCAAGGAAAGGGTGGAGCCGAGCCGGAAAAAGAAGTCGAGGGCATCGGCGATCCGACAGGAAATAAAGACTCCAGCCGGGAAAAAGTTCCGGGGGGTAAGGCAGCGGCCGTGGGGGAAATGGGCTGCGGAGATCAGAGATCCGCTGCGGCGGGTGCGGCTCTGGTTAGGGACATACGAGACGGCGGAAGAGGCGGCCATGGTGTACGACAATGCTGCTATCCAGCTGCGTGGGCCGGACGCGCTCACTAACTTCGCCATTCCCCCCGTGAAGGAGCAGCCATCACTTCCGCTCCCATCTGTACGCTCTCCGACGTCGGTTCTTCTCAGGTCACCGTCGTCTCTCGAGGCGGAGTCTTCCACTCACAGCTCTGACGCCGTCGCTGTACCCAGGGAAGATGATGCGCGTGAAGTATCATCCATATCGGAAAAACTCTCCGACTGCCCTACCATCGATAGCTTGTACCCGACGGACTTCTTCAGCTTCGACACCGCCTTCCCGAGCTTTTTCGACGACTGTCACTTCGGAGAGGGCATGCTCAAGGAGGACGTGGACTTCGGTGACATGTTTCTCAATCCAGTCGATGATTTCCAGTTTGGATCGTTGGAGTTTCCCGGCTGTAATGTGGACGACAGCTTTCAGGACATAAGCGACATATTTGGGGCAGACCATTTCCTTGCCGTGTGATACGGTGGTCTTCTGGCCGTGTGTTGGCCGGTGTCCGGCTAAGTTTTGTAGCAGCAGTGTTTCTTTGTGTTATTACTTTTATAAATATATGACGTTATTAGTGCTATGTAAACCGATTCCGTCGCGGTAACGCCGATGGATGAGTTTGTTAATAACTCTATCCTATTCCTAATAATTTTTATCATTTTATTTTGTATTAATAACAAAAAAAAAATCCACTTTGCTCACTTTACTTTATTTAAAAATATATAAAACTTTGATTTTTTTAAAAAAAGAAGGTATTTCCATTTGTATTTTCATTAAATCTAAACGTAAAATAACTTAATAAAACAAGATCGGTGTAAATATTTGAGAGGATAAATATAAAATTGTAAGATATAATTTGTATATATAAAATATGAAATAAAATAACACTTTTAAATATATTTCAAATTTTTAATAAAAAATTACATTAACAAACTCAGATTTAATTTCTCAATTTTTAGATCCCCATTTTTAAGTATTATTAATTATTATTTTTACAATTTGAATCAATCGACACTTCATTTTATATTCCAAACCCTATAAATACATAAAATAAATTTTAAAAATCAAAGTTGATGTAGTGAGTCTGCTTATTATTAGTCAAAGAGCTAATATTATTCATTAAATTTGCTAATTATCAATTAACATTTGGATATCCTCGTAATAATAACATCTAAGTTAGACTTATTTACTACATCCTGAATTACTTTCTCCCTAATTAAATCAAAGGTACAATAAATGTGGTGGGCTCTTTTAGTCCTTTTTTAACAGCTGGCAGACATGACCATGGTTGACCCAAGTGGCCTCAGGCACGTCGTACAGTAGCAAAATTCGACCACACAAAAGGAAATCCCTAGTACTCTGTCGTTCATCAGTACCTCCCAAAGTGTTCCTGCTGCCTTAACAATAACAATAACAATAACAATAATTATAATAATAATGTGGATTCGGCATTATATAGTGCGCAGATCAGACCATAATTTCTTCATCATTTCCTACCTCCTAATTTCTTAGGTCCAACTTTAAAAAATGGATTTGGTAAATGAACAAAAATTACAGAGGGTAAAATAAAAAAGGATTACTCAAGTGATTATAGTAATACTATTTTCAGATTAACCCTATTTATAAAGTTACGATTATCTCTGAATCATTTAATAACAACACCCAAAAACAAACATGTTGTGTTTATGCATATACGGCCAAAACCAAGAGCTCATACTGATAAAAAATAGAGTAAATATAAATTTATAATTTTTTTAAAAAAAAGGTAAATATAAAAATATACATTTTTAGTTTCAGTAAAAAGTTGAAGAGAACAATTTCTCTTACTCCATTAATATTTTTATTTAACTATTTATCTCAACTCTAAGTCATATTTTTATATTTACTCGATTAAAACTTTAACTAGAAAGAAATATATATATATAGAAAATATATATGTTTGTAATACATACATACATCTAGGGCCGACAATGGTGCGGTGAAAACCCCATAACCATTGTTATAACCGTTACTGTTTAATATAGTTAACCGTACCATTATGATGATGAATTTTCTAGCTATAATGGTTATGGTTATGGTATTTGAGTTATACCCATGGTTATTATATAAATATAATAATTATTTATTATTAATATATATTAAATAATGGAAGGTACTATACATACAGATAATAAATAACTATGATGTTAGTTTTATATATTTTTATTGTTGACAATATAGATTTATGTATTTTTTTTTAAAATAATATTTTTGGTCTTGTATTATATTACATGTGTGGAATATATATGGGTATACGGATAAAACCATGGTTAATAATCACCGTTATTTTAATGGTTATGGTATTGAAAATTATACCTGCAATGGTTATGGTTATGATTATGGTATGCGGTTTAAAAATATGATGTGGTTATGATATTTTTCATACGTCCCGTACCATACCTTACCATTGATAGCCATACATACACATGCAGATCTGCCCAATCTGTCTATCCCACATCCCACCCAGAGATGGGCGGTTGATGAAAGTGTGTTGATGAGACTTCCCAGGCTAAGCTAGCTAGTGGTCTTCTTTTGGTTCGTATTTATGAATCATACAAATTTCTTCAATCATAGTGGTCCTGTCTGTCTGCCTGCCTTCCTTCCATCCTTCTCATACACATTACATTATATATCTGTGGAGATACATCCAGATATTTGGCACATTATCTTTCTCTTTGTACCCACACATATAACTAGACCATACAAAGGGCAGGAATTTGATTTAATGCTGTTGGCTTATATACACCAGAAAAGTAGTTCATTTACGAGATATATAGTATGATAATATATTGTTGTTTATCAAGCAAAATAATTTGAAGAACAACAAAAAACAAAAACAAAAACAAAATATGCAGAACTTGGATTGATTTTATTCGATTTGCAATTAGGAATTTATACAAGAGATACTACCTATTTTTAGCTAATTAATCTACTACCTTCATTACTTCAACTATTTTTAACTTTGGTAAAAAAAAAAAAATTCACTACTTCCATTATTTTTAGTTAATTAATTCACTACTTCCACTTTCTACTATTTTTAACTAATTAATCCACTACATCCACTAATATGAAAACCTGATTTCATATTTCAACTAACATATATAGAAGAGGAGAATTACACTTCTCTCTAGCTACTGTTGTATCTATACTTCTTCTATCTATCTTTTTTTTTTTATTCAAATACTCGTTTCATTTTATGAAATAAAACGATTCTTCTATCTATCTAATGTTGGGTTTGAATAATCTATCGTATGTAATAAATATGGTGGTCAACAAGAGACAATCATCGCCGTTGAAGAATCTATGGAGGATGAGGATCTGTCCTTTTCAGGGTAGATTTTGCTGTCAATGGTCCGGATCTGCCCTTTCTGAGGACTCTTGACAAGCTGTGATCCATTAAGTTTCAATAGGGTAGGGTTAGGGTTGTGGTAGACCCCCCCCCCTCCTACTATACTCCTACTAACCCTACATCACTTGCCTTCTACCAAGTTATCATGGTTTTAAGGGCCATTAGAGACTTTTCTGGATGCTCTAATGAGTCGCACGCGGCACGACATAAGGGATAACTGTCGGAAAATATGAGAGCGAGATAGCGATTTTGACTAATCACATTCATAGATTGGATCGAGTATACATACATATATATAATATATATATATATATATGTCTCTTTCAAAGTGTGGCCTTGTGGGTAGAGAAACCAGGCAGGACCAACCTAGGTAGCTACTCTATTGAATAAAGCATCAGCAAGTTACTTGCTTTGACATGTTTCTTTCACTTCATTTTGTGTGCATGTCTGTCTTGTTGTAATCTGATGAGTAAATGTCATATCTAGTGGATGACATGGATGGATTCTAGTCTTCTACATAATTCTACATCTTGGTTAGATATTGTCACTGTGATTTTAATTTACCTCAATTATGATAAGATAAAGACAGAAATAATCATACAATAATGAAGCTAATTGAGAACATATGATCTGTCTCAGTCATTACAATCTTAGTCACTTTCGTAAATATATTAATCAATTCTCTCTAATAGTCTTCACCAACTCACACCTCGATTAATCCACCATCAATTCACTAACACTAATTAAAATCCTTAAACTAAACATCCTAAGTTGAATTTTAGTTAAATGATTTTTTTTGTTATATCTTTTGATTTGTTGATCCAATACCATAGACTATAGAGAGAAGTCGGTCTAGTTCGTACTCATTCTGAATTAAACAAACCCAACTTGGAAGAATACTTTTTTTATTGAACTCTATCTCGGTCCCTAAGAAAGTTGACCTTTTTTAATTTATTTTTTTTGTGTACCTTTTTTAGAGAAATAAACACAATAAGACCAACCTATATATGTTCATCTCCTCGTCCTTGTGATGGTTCATACTCTGTTACACTTCTAGGCGTCAATCTTGAATGCTTCAAGACCGGCACAAAAGAAAGTATCAAATTTTTCCGTTTGTTTTTTCTCCGATAATTAAGTCAGTTCATGTCTTTTTGGAGCGGTAAATGTGAAAATAAATGTAAGTATCTATATCAAAAAAGCAGTAAATATTGAGTATTTATAGGAGTTAACCCATTGATCGAGTTAACTTTTTGCCGTGGTTAAGCAGCTTTTGACTATAGTAACTTTCTATCGACCGAAAAGAGATAAGGTGTCAAATCATCAGATATAGGGCCAGACTCTAGGAGGCGACGCTCAGAGCATGTAATGGATATGTCGTCGCTCAGAGTCAAACTCTATTCCGGCTTACCAACGAAGCTTTTTGTACTCGCAATTTTGTATTCGGAAATTACAACCGGTTTTACCACTTTTATAGTTTAACACAAGATAGGTATGTGATTAGATTTTGTAGATACATTGTAAACAAGTAGATATCTGAAAACGAATTATATATATATGAGTGATGATGAAGAGTCGCACATAAGGGTCAATATAGTCGTCGCATCTGATCAGGCCCCTGACTGGACCCAGCACAACAGATCCTCTCTATATCTTATATCCTAGGTGACCTGAAGGGTCTTTTTGACTCTTGTTGTCTTGTTTGGGTTGCCCCCTGATCTTCAAAGCAACAAGAGAAGGAGGAGGTCACGGTCGACTCCACACAGATATACCCAAAAATCTATCTAAAAAACACAACATCTCGTAACCAAGACACTCTCTTCTGTCTTTCCACCACAACCGGACACGTCGTATCTTCCGAAACGGCAAAGGATCTCTCGTTTCAAAACCTAGTGTGCGTATCTGCGGTCCCATGGTCCCATGGTCCCCCTTTGGCTGCACACAACAGACCATCTGCTATCGTTACGTATCTGCGGCTCGGATCTGGACCCACACTCATCATCCCATCACACTCTTTCACCGTCCGTTCTGAGTCACTCAGTAAACAAGAAATTTAAACTAGGAATCTTGTTACTAAAAATATCATCACATACCAGGAGAAAAATAGATAAGGTTTCATCGTGGATAATATCTAATAGGCTTGATTCTTTATTTACAATTGTGCCACTATAAAATGTTGAGGGTTTAAACTAAGTTAACTTTATATGAAGCTCTTTAACGTGCACATTTTATGGTTACTTAAATATTATCATTTAAAATAATTATGTAAATATGTAATCACATAATCTAACCTGTAGCCGCCTAAGATATGATTAATTAATAAGAGGGTATGGTGAATAGAATGGGGTTACTAGCTAGTTTAGCCACTTGCCCACCCTAGCGTTTGGTGACCACACATGAATTTTGAGATTCTGTCCTGTCCAAAGAAAAAAACAAAGATCCTGTCTTAGATTTGTCCAACATGCTAAAGGGTGGCTAGATATATACAGCTTAAAAGGTGAACCGTGAAGGCAGTACTGAACCGAACCGGTATTGACATGCATCATAAAAATAATGAACCGTGAAGAGTATTTTTACCTTACTTTCACGATTAGCATGGTTCGGTCTATTGGATTCGGTCCAAAAATCATTTATGTAAAATCAAAGTCATAAAGATTATGTAGCTGAAGCCTGAAATATTATTTTGAGATACATAAAAGAAAATGTCAAAATTATATATATGCACTTCATATCTTTACGCAACTTGCATGTAGTGTTAGAGTTTTGCATGAAGAAAGGACGTGTTTCGCTTGGTGGGCGTTTAAGTAATGTTTCTCATGGTTGGCAACAAGCCCATTTTCAGAAGCATCTATGTCGAAAGTCAAACTATATATAATAGGTTAACTAAACTATAGTTTTCAATTATATATATATATATATATGTTAATTTGAGTTAATAATATTATATAATTATCAGGGTAAAAGATCAGTCCTTTTAAAATGAATTACTGCTAGCTAAACTAATTTTATTTCTATTGAATGGTAAAAAAAATTATTCTTCTCTAATAAGCATAATATGTGAAAATTCATGGAGAGGATCATGCATGCTACGTACACTTTCTATTAATTTCTTTTCATACGAAAAGTGAAAGCATGGGAGCTATTATTGCTAAGGAAAAGACAATGGTGATAATCCCCCATTTTCTAGGCGCTGCACTGGTGGGTCCCGGTGCTGGTGAGGTGGTCGTGGAGGAGGAGGGGCTGGTAGCCACCTCCTGCAGCTGGCGGGAAGGCAACTTCTGGCCGGATAAGTCCTTTTCCTTTCCCTTTCCATCGCCCACGGTGACGTGAACCTTCATGCCAAACTCACAGTGCCTGCCAATGTTGCTGAAGTAGTAGTAGTCGCCAGGGGCGGTGAGGGTGAGGGCGGTAGGGCCCTTGATGTAGGCCTCGATGGGGTCGTTGGAGTTGCAGTTGTCGTAGTCTTTTCTGCTCACCCTAAAAACGTTGTTGTGACCCGAGCTGTACATGAATACTGAAAAAAACACGCGTTATGATTATAATTAGCCAGTTTTATTTTCCTTTTTAATGACAAATTTTCACATTGACAAAATATAATGTAATGTGGATCATAGAGAAGAAGAGCTTACTAAGTTCATCTCCTACAATGAATGTTTTATTCTTTGCCCAATCTTCATAGAAGGTGGTGTTGTTAGGAACTGTCCAGCCTACGTCGCCTCCGACAGCATAGAGGAATGCAGTCGTCGAATCCATCATCATCGTGCAACCGACCATAAACGCAACAAGAAAACTATATATTCTTGCCATTTTTGTGTTTGTTTTATTAAGATAGTTGAATATATATATGTATTATGTATGTATGTATTTCACTCCCCTACCTTCTTTTTCCTTTTCTTGTTTTTTTTTTGGTTATTTTCATCTCCTTCTTGATCATAAGGTCTTATATAAAGGTCTTGCATTTATGCAGTAACAAAGTTTTTTTTTGGCCATTTGCAGTAACAAAGTTTAAGGAAAGCAAAAATTGACTTTCTATTTATGGAAATTTATAGTTATACAAGTTTGAACCTTTCTATTCTTGTAGAGGAGAATAGTTAATGTTAATCACTCTCCCCTATATGCATGTGAACTCATGTTTCTACCCAACATAGTTCATTCAAACATGAAAGAGTTGAATCTTAAGAAATATATAATTATTCTTTCAGATAAACTAATATAAAGAAACATGTCATAGTAGATAATATTAAAAGTTTATAATTAGATGTAAAACTTTTACACCAAAAAACATAGCAGATTAATAGTTTTAAAACATATTAAAAAAGTTCACATCATATATTATAAGAATTAAGACGTACGTTTTAACCAATTGTATCCAAAATTCAAACTTGTGTGTGAATGTCTTCGGGTATACTCTTGTCATTAACATCCTCCTTCAAACTGATGTTTATGACATATGTTTACTGTTAGGCTTACTGCCCACTCTGATGCCATGTAAGTTTTAAGACGTACGTCTTAACCAACTGTCTCGTAAGTTCAACTTGTACGTGAATATATATAAATAATTTTGAATTTTATAAACAAAAGAATCATAACTTTTTATATGGTATTCTGATTTATAAATTATTTTTCTTATGTAAGAATGAATGTGCAAGTCTTTCTAACAATATATAATATCATATACTTCTATTATTAGTGTAAGAAATCATACAATTTATATGTTTTATAGTATATTGAATTAAAATAAAATATCCAAGCAAAACACAAGTAAATATATAATATATCTCTAAAAAAGGTGTATGATCGTGTGATGTCGTCCTCAAGCATAACTCCTCCATATGTTTTCCTTTGTTCATATATATATTCAAGTCTCTAATATAATTGACTTGTGTTTTATTATTATACATGAAATATTTTATAATTATAATTACGTCTTAGCCGACTTCATATTATAAAGTTTTCACAATATATTAAATTATTTAATTTAAAAGAAGGGGAATATTTAGATGTGGGCAACACAACCAAACACCTTACAAATATTCAAAGACAATCAATAACTCCACTTCCTCAATCCATGGAATTTTCTTAATATTTTTCGGAGGGCCGGCAACGAAGATTCCGTCTTTAAAATGAATTAATATACATTAAATGATGATAAATTAAAAGTTAGGCTTATCATTTCAGTTTCAAGTACCAAACAATTTTTTTTTTTGACCGTCAATAAACGCCGTATACCTAACTAAAGTCGTTTCAATACCCTCACCCCTCAAAACGACCATACTAACGAACAAGTTGCCGTCTAAACGTTACGAGAAACGGCTTTGCGCTATGCAGATGACGGAAGGAAGCGGACGAAATATACGGCGGGAAAACTCCGGCGTCGATATATATATATATATATAAACATACAAAACATTCCATCAAAAGCGGACGTTTTCAACTGCATCGATCTCTTCTAATTTCATGATCCATCAAAATCATCAAATTAAATGTAGCCTCTGGATTTTACGTCACGATCTTAGTTTCCTTATTTACCAAAGCTCCATTCTCTGTGTGTTCTTTGCTGCTTCACCACTCCAGAATCAGACACATCTCCTTCTACTCTGGATCAACTCAGGTAGGGTTTTGATACCTTAAACTTAAACTTAGAGTTTTATCCGATATTCTGAATGATGAATTGATTTATGACTAGATTCTTGGTGGGTTTGTTTGACTCTTGATGGTGCTTAATCGGTCAAAGTTTGGATCTTTCTTGATCAAGTCACGATTTTTTGTTTCTTTTAGTATTGTTTTTCATCTGCTCATGAAGTTGATCAGTTGATTGAAGAGCAAGTAATCTGTCCAAATTTGGATGCATTAGGGTTTGATCTTTGATGATTGCAGCATTCTGGTTTCAGGTTGTGGAGAATTTGAAGAAACCACTTGATTTGGGGGGTTTAAGGTTTTTTCAAACCCTACGGACCGGAACCATGGAGCAGTTTCGGCAGGTTGGGGAGGTTCTAGGCAGCATGAAGGCTCTAATGGTGTTAAGCGACGAAATCCCAATCAACAAGAAACAGTGTTCACTTATCCTTGACATCTTCTCCATGGCTTTCACCACCATTGCTGCAGAAATAAGGCAGAACTTGAGATTAGAAGAGAAGAATACCAAATGGAGGTCACTTGAGCAGCCCCTTCGAGAGCTCTATCGGGTTTTCAAGGAAGCCGAGCTTTATCTTCGTCACTGTTTGGATTCAAGGGACTGGTGGGCTAAAGTGATTAGCCTCCATGGGAACAAGAACTCGATCGAGCTACACATCCATAATTTGCTCTGCAACTGTTTTGCAGTGATTGAAGCCGTTGAGGTAGCTAGTGAGATATCGGGGACTGACCCAGATGAGATTGAGACAAAAGGAGTTTTGTTGAGGAGGAAGTACGATAATGTGTGGAATGATCCAAAACTCTTTGGATTAATGTATGGGGAGAAGTATTTGATCAGTAGGGAGATTTGCAGGCGCTTCAAGTGCGTTTTGAAGGAAGATCAGTGGCTTCTTGTTGAGTCGCTTAAGGAGAAAAAGGCGTCTCAATTGAGTGTTTGGACAAAGAACGAGAAATTGTTATGTGATTTGCTGATCAAGAAACTAAATGAATCTTATCCGAATAACTTGATCCTCTTCCCGAGCTCGATCTTGACTGGTGCAAAGGACTTTCAGGTATACGGCTACGTTCTGCTATCATTTCGTAATCAAACTTATCCTCAAATGCAGCGTATTGTTAGTGAGGGATAAAAATTGAGCCTTTCGCTTGATATTTTTCTGCTTTTTTTTGCGTAAAGATCGAAGTTTGGGCTAAGAACTGGAGTATTTGGAATAAAGATCACATCGTTTGCTTTAAAGTGGAGTCAAAAACGTTACTTTGCATAAAATTTGAATTTAGTTGCTGAAAATGGATGAGGATTGATCTTTGCCTAGAATTTGAATGAGATAGCAATGGCCATTGAGATTTCTTTGAATTTCTTTTAGGTTAGGCGGCGAATCGGTGATGGTTCCCAACTCAAGGAGATCCAATGGTTAGGGGAGAGCTTTTCGATGCGCCACATCATCGGGGTGATCGATCCTCTAAAGCCAGAGATTTTCGAACTTCTCTCGCTCTCCCACCCCAACGTATTACGATATCTCTGCGGCTTCCACGAAGAGGAGAAACAAGAATGTTTCTTGGTCATGGAGCCGATGAACAAGGACCTTGGGTCCCACATCAAGGAGAACTCGAGCCCGAGGAGACGGAACTTGATGCCGATCCCGATTATCGTCGATATCATGCTTCAAATCGCAAGAGGAATGGAGTATCTCCATTCTCGTAGCATCTACCATGGAGAACTCAACCCTAGCAATGTCCTCCTCAAGTCCAGGACTTCATCGGAGGGCTATTTCCATGTGAAAGTGTCGGGTTTTGGTCTTCAATCGGTGAAGAAACCTAGTCCACGAAGCTCTCTAAATCCAGATTCGGTTACTCCTTTCATTTGGTATGCACCGGAGTTGCTTGCAGAGCAAGAAACTCCTGATTTTGCAAAGTTTAAGTATTCAGAGAAAGCAGATGTTTATAGTTTTGGGATGGTTTGTTTCGAGATTCTGACAGGGAAGGTGCCCTTCGAAGACGGCCATCTCCAAGGGGACAAAATCAGTCGAAACATTAGGGCTGGGGAGAGACCCTTGTTCCCATTTGGGTCCCCCAAGTTCTTAGTGATCTTGACCAAAAAATGTTGGCAACATGACGTTGCCTCACGCCCAAGCTTCGGTTCCATATGCAGAATCCTCAGGTACATCAAGAAGTTCGTCGTCATGAACCCGGAGTCTGCTCAATCGGAGCTGCAAAACCCAGTTCCCAATTTCTGTGAAATCGAGAACGGGTTTCTGAAGAGGTTTGTCTCTGAGGAGAATCTTGGTTTACAATCCGTTTCAGAGATTCCGTTCGAGATGTTCTCTTTTAGGTTATCGGAGAAGAGTGTTATCAGTTATGGTAAAGATGATAATTTGTCATCGACAGCTGAGGATGTCGTGGGATCAGAACCAAGTGATAGGAAACCTGTCGGTTCATCAAACGTCTGTGAGAAGAGAAACTTGTTGTTGGCTAAGAAAGACACGACCGATGCAAAGTCCGTCGATTCAGATGTCTCGGAAAGGAAGGTCTCACCGGAGAAGAAGACGAAATCTATCGTTTCCAATGGTTCGGACAAGAAAAACAGGCCGATTTCGAGAGACGGAAACAAGATAGGTAAGATTGTTCAACTGTGATCCTCACTCAGATGCATAATTATGATTGTAACGATGAAGTTGGATTGATTTATGTTTTCTTGATTCTACAGAAGAGCGGAAATCATCAACCCCTTGGAATCCAATACTATCAACCATCAAAGGACCAAGAACAACCCGAGAAAAACATATCTCCAACTCGGAGACATAGTAGCTGCATTACAGAAAAAAGGATAATAATTTCTTATATATACTCAAAATCAATCAAATCTTTGCAAAATTTACAGTCGGTGAAGATATTTACCCTTGCATAAAGTTTATACAATCCAACGTCTCAAAAGCTTGACCAAGTTACTGCATTTTCTCTTGACGGGGTGTGCTGAGAGAGAACTCTTTCAACCCAACTGTTCACTCCTTGCGCAAACAAAGATCGGGGGACCTGAATGATCCAAATTCCGAATACTTCATCAGCTTCGTCAAGATTGATCCATCCATCACATCACATCCTCAAGCAATCTTCGAGAAATTCACGTTCTTCATGAATGGAACGTTAATTGGAAACAAACTGTCCATTGTCATCCTTAATCTCCTTTCCTGTAATTGGATCGATCGACCCAAATTTGTGTGAAGTGATGGGCATCTGCAGAGATCTGTAGTATGAATAAACCTGCCAACAAAGAAAAAGAGAATCATAATCAAATAGTATTTTGGCTGTTAACAGACATGACCGCAATTTGATCACACTAGAAGAAATTTCTTTCTCCAAATCATGTCTGTTAATTTGATCACACTACGATAAATTTGTTTTTTTGTGAAGGTCAAATTTCTAAGAGAATTTCAAAAATTCCTTAGAAATTTCACTTTGTAAGGAATTTTCTAAGGAATCTAAACTTAACAAATAAGCTTGCTAGATTTAAGTCTTGAAAATTATCATATTATTAATTATAAATCATACTTAAATTGAGTATATTTAACACAACTCGTTCTCACTTATCGATAACGAATTATATATATAGATCATAGGTTCATCATCTAAGCAGTATGCACTGGGTGTGATTTGCCACATGGCCAAAACATTGGGGGTACAATGTATTCTCTTTAGCTATTTCCTTATCTACTATATCCATGGCTCCTCTAGCAGTCTCACTGCGCTCTATCCCTTCTACCACCAGCAATCGAGCCATGGCTTCCCCGCTCGCTTCGACATCCCTAAATTCTTTATTTTGCCCGAAACAGCTCTCTCAATTCGCAACCCCATTCATCTGCATCTCCCACAACCGGAAGCCCTCCACGCCGAAGGCGAAGGCGACTAGGAGAGTCTCAAGCAATTCCGCTCTGTCCGTCAAGGCCCAGACCCTCGACTTCTCCGGTAATTTCTTCGAGGAGGGGTTCGGGTCCACAGACGACCCCACTGGCTCTCTCCTGACGGCCATCGAGGATAAAGAACAGCCTCAGTGCCCACCGGGGCTCCGCCAGTACGAGACAATGGCGGTGTTGCGGCCTGATATGTCGGAGGACGAGCGTCTTGCACTCACCCAGAAGTACGAGGAGGTAAAGTTTCCGGCTTTATCTTGTTCGTCTGTTTTCTTTTTCTTTTTTTCGAAAATTTCGATTTCATGTTAGTGTGCTCATAGATGGTGATATTCCCTTCTATGATACCTAATTAGCTAATTGAAAGACCTAATTAAGGTAATGCATGGATAGCAGGGCAATGCTACATGAATTGTTATAGTAAATTCATAGTGAAAATATATATTTTTTAAGATATTGCTTCAGTTCTTCATTCTTCAATCCATGGTATTTTTTATTTTTTTTTAAAGAAATGCATTTCTATATTTTTAACAAAACTCCATCAAATTTAATGGAAAATTAGAGTATGTTGCAAATTTAATGAAAAATATTTTCTTGTATATGCAATTTGGTAATCATCCCATTTTTTTAAACTATTAAAGTGTTGCTGTAAGGAACCCATATTTGCATTCTGATTTTCGATCATTTCTCTCTTTTTCTTGTGTCTTTTGTTTGATCGATCGGATCAAGTTGATCCAATCCATGGTTTACGACATAAAATCAATTAGCATTCGAAGATGCATATCTGCCCTGTTGATACCATGTTGTTGTTTGTGTCCAGATTCTTGTTGCAGGGGGAGGAATGTACATAGAAGTATTCAACCGCGGCGTGATCCCGCTAGCCTACAGCATCATGAAGAAGAACAAGGCCGGGGAGACGAACACCTACTTGGACGGAATCTACCTTCTCTTCACCTACTTCACCAAACCCGAGGCCATTGCTCCCGTTGAGGCCGCCATGGTGGCCGATGATGATGTCATTCGATCTTGCAGCTTAAAGATTAGGAAAAGGAAGTACTGATTCGAAATCTCCCAAGCTTGGTTGGGATCGTGTAATTCTCATGGATGAATCTCCTTCATCTTGTAATGTTAGTAACTTAGCATTTATTTAATTTGTTTTGATAGAGATGGACAAGGAAGGCTCTTTCAATTCCAACAACTAAATGTGAAATTCCAAGAAAGTATGATTGATTATGATCTATGCATGATACCTAGTAACTGTGTGATACACATCGTATAGAAAAAAAATATTTTGAAATTTATATAAGCAGAGATGTACTCAGATTCAATAGAAATTTATTATTTTCTGAGCTAAAGTGACCAGTCAAGTTAAGTTGGGTTAATGAGAACAACTGTTCGAATTTGAGATGTTACTAATGGTATCAGAACTGACCCATGATTGTGATCAGAATTGCAAGATTGAAGGCTTGTGTGGTAGGAGAAAATAGTTGGTCAAACTCTGAAAGTATAAGACTTACAAGATCGAGTAACCTACCGGGCAAAGTTTTTCGACTGGGTACATTTAAAGATTTGAAATTTATATAAGCAGATTACTCAAATTTAACATTTATTCGATAATGGGAAATTTATTATCATTCTATCATATACATTTAAGAAAAAAAAACAAAAAAAAAACGTGTTATGTTTAAATTTAGCACCTTATAACTAGCATCAAATAAAACAAAGAGATCTAAAGCCATGATAAAGATTTTCTTTAGGTGGTGAAGAAGTGACTTCCATGTAAAACCTGGTAAACAATCAAGAATTTGTCTGGTGTCGTGTCTTGAAAAATCTGTAAATGTTGTAAAGCACTAATCAAGGCCTATAATGGTGTTTAATTTTAATGAAATACAAAAAACACGAGGGAAATATCTTATCATGATTGTTTTTTTTTGTCATTTAAATGTCATCTCATTCCAAGAAGTAAGACTTAGTTCGATTACATTTGGTTATCTAATAAAATAAAACGAAGTAAAGGGATTGGGGGTGAAGATACTCAATCCATAGGACACAACCCCATTATGACATGTTTTGCTATCCAGTCTGCGCATGAGTTCGCGGATCTGGGGATATGAACTCACGCGATTCGTTCGATCGAGTTCGATAACGTAACCGCGTTAGACAAAATGATGTCTATCCTCCATGCAAATTCATTCCCATGAAGGTGGTTCATAATGTTTGTCGCATCCGACTTGACAATGACGTTTTGCCATCCGTTTCGTACGGCTAGTCGAACACCTTCTAGTATTGCTTTTGCTTCGACTTCATCTGCCGATCCACCCACCACACCTTGTCATGTATCCCGCCTTGGATGGTACCTGAGCAGTCCTGTGCTATTACTCTGATTCCCCCTTAACCGGTATTCAAGCACCAAGCCCCGTCACAGTTTATCTTGATGGTGTCATTTCCCGGCCTTCTCCATGCGATAGTTGTTGTCGGTATAGATGGCGAGTTTCAGACGGAAAGCAGGTGTTGCATATCCTCCTTCGTCCTCATGACGTCCTGCACTATGAACTCCACATTCGGTTGTTTGTTTTCGTACAGGAGCTTGCATCGTGATTTCCAAACCGACCAGCATATAATCATGCTTAGGTGCCATAGTTTATCCTTGGCCAGTCTATTTGGCCCTGTGAACGTGACGAGCCTCGACAACCAGTTCTCCACCGACTGAGTTCCGAGCTCCAGCATGTCCCTATCACCGAACCTTAGACAAACTTGCCTCGCCCAAGGACATCCAAACATCCTATGTTCCCGAGTCTCCTCCGTGGCACATGTCGAACACAGCGGTGACAGAGGCACCCCCCCCCCCCCCCCTTTGGCCTAGGCTGACCCGAGTTGGCAAAGTGTTGATGACATAATACCTATCGTGAGGAATCCGTTGACGGACGTGACTAATTATTTATAAGAAAGCATATGCATCTTGTATTAAAGTGAGACATTTTACAACCCTAGCAGAGTTTATCCATCATTACTAAAATTATACAGTGAACCATGTTTTTTTTTGTAATTATAAATAGTTGTATCATACAAAAAAAAACTAAAGACTAAGCTAGACAAATTCTTTTCTTTGTAGCTCCCAAAACATTCGCCTTAAGAATGGGTATCACGCCAGTTGTTGACTCTAATAGTATTACGAAATGACCGATGTTTTGGCTAGATAGTCTGCCACTCCATTTGCTTCCATGAAAACATGTTTGATCTTAAACCGCTTGAATTTTAATAACAGTTTCCTACAATCACAAATTATAGGAATTAGTGGTCTCCCTTCAAAAACATTCTCAACAATTGTCTCTTGTGTGAATTGTGTGACTCTAAAAAATTGTCAGGCGATGGACTTGTATTAGCAAGATCACTAAGTTATCGGACGATTAAGTTGTGCATCCTCAACTTTGGAGAATAAGAGATGGACTTGTATTAGCAAGATCTATAAAAATTAACGACACTTAACCATGCTAAATTTAAGCATACCTGAATATTATTCTAAAACAGTTGGTAACTTCTTCTTTTTTTGACCAAAAAACAGTTGGTAACTGAATAAGTATCCCATTTAATTATATTTAATTATGTATTATTCTCTATTTAATAATACACACTTGAGCTTACTTCCCTGTATGTAAATATCAAATAAATCATTTTATATATAGTGACTTGCAAGAGAATCAGATCTGGTGTAGTTTGAGAGGTCTTATCTCAAAAGCTCTATACTATTGTGGGAGAGAGATTTCTTCATGATCCACCACTACCACAAACACCACTCAAATACTGCCACTTTTCTCAAATCCATAAATATTAATAAATGAATAGAAATATATGAGAGTAAAAAAAAAATAACAGATAATAATTGGTGTAAACTGGAGAAAAGATACTATTGTGGGTCTAAAATCATTGAACCTAGATCACGTCTGCTGTTAAAAAAACTAGAAAGAGTAAAAAATATGAATTATTTATGGGATCTCCATAATCCATATAATGGAATTGGGTAGGGTAGGAGGCTGCTGACATATCCACTTTTTAAAACTTTTTATTATTATAGAATTGAATTTAGTGTTTATATATATATGTATATACATACATTTTCCTAATTTTTGGATACTTATCTTAATGTATCATTGCCAATAATAAAATAAAGTTTGTTCTCTTCTCTTCTCGCTAAGCTAAGGTGGAATGTCCCAAAAGCTTTTATGTATTCAACGACACCAAGGGTCAATTCTCTTCGACCGTACGAGAGATTAAAATGCTTAAAATGCAAAAGCAACACTTTTAAAGATAATTAAAAGATCAATTTGTTTATTATAATTACTAATTAGAATGATATAATGATGTATGCGTAGTGACGATGAGGAATAGACTATGGGCACAAAGGTGTTAATTGTGTGTTGTATAGACTATAGGACATTTTAATTATGATCAATTTAAATAGAATTATTAATTATTAACATATTAATTTTTAAGACTTAAACACGGCTAGTCAGTTAATGAGTCAACCACATAACTAGGAAATTTCTTGTTCATTTCATATTGTACAGTATAAATTTTATAGATCAGAGTCGTGTGATCTGTAAACTCATACAATTCACAAATTCATGAAGCTTATTGATCTATATGACTCGTGTAATCTATAGACTTTTATATAATGTAATATAATATATATTTAATTTTATGAATCTACAGTTGACCTATGGATCGAGATGCATTCCCCAAAACGACCCATTTTGTGTGAATTAGACAGTTTCTATCAAACTGATTCATGAACGAGTAATCACCGAACACAGATCACTCATAGGTCGTATTAAAAAATAATTAAAACTATAGGTATATTCTGTGCATAGTGTTTTTTTTCAACGGTGCACCATGAGGTTCATAATATTGGCTAATTTTTTTATTACCATAAAAAAAAAATAGGTACGGAGAATGGCATTTTGAAAAATATTTTCTAATTAACATCTCCAATTTGAAATTGTAATTACAACTCTTTTTTATATATTAAAAAAATCAGGAAATTTGAAACAACTAATTATTGAAAAAGAATGTGAACATTGATTTGTGTTCTCTCCTTTTCTTCTCCTAAAGTGCACGACAAACTTTCTCTTTAGCATATGGTATTAGAAGATCTTATGTTTTGATGAACATCATAATGACGAATATATCTATATATACATCGTCTTTGGAGGCACTATTAATATTTATTTCAAGAGCTGAGTGGTAATTATATATAGGGTTAATAGCTTAATTGGTTACACATGTTTCCCCATTGTGCAGAATGGTTACACATGTTTCAAAATGTGATTAATTGGTTTTGAAATGTGACTATTTGGTTTTTTTACTGTTCACCGTTAAAATCACAGTTAAGTCACTATTTAGATACGTAAAATGACGTAATTACCCCTAGAATCATCTTCAAGAACACATCATCTTCAAGAACAAGAATTGAAGAAACCAGAAATCAAATTTCTGGTTTCTTGAGAACCCAGAATCGCGATTCTAGGTTCTCAAGAAACCAGAAATCAGATTTCTGGTTTCTTGAACAACCCAGAATCGCGTTTCTGGGTTCTTCAAGAAACCAGAAATCTGATTTCTGGGTTCTTGAAGAACCCAGAATCGCGTTTCTGGGTTGTTCAAGAAACCAGAAATCTGATTTCTGGTTTCTTGAGAACCCAGAAATCTGATTTCTGGTTTATTGAGAACCCAGAAATCTGATTTCTGGTTTATTGAGAACCCAGAAATTGCGATTCTGTGTTCTCAAGAACCCAGAAATCCAGATTTCTGGGTTTTTCAAGAACCCAGAAATTGCGATTCTGTGTTCTCAAGAACCCAGAAATCCAGATTTCTGGGTTTTTCAAGAACCCAGAAATGCTGTTTCTAGGTTTTTCAAGAACCCAGAAATGCTGTTCCTGGGTTCTTGAAGTTCTGTATTGCAGTATATGTTATCACCAAATGTGATTAAATGGTCATACATGTTTCTCTATAATGTGATTAAAAGGTCATACATGTTTCAGTATAATGTGATTAAATGGATACTGTTGTTTGAAATGATGTGATTAAAAGGTTGTACATGTTACCCACATTGTGAAGAACCCATTCGAAATGTTTGAAATTGCTGTTCTGGGTTCTTGAAGAACTCAGAACAGCATTTTCTGGGTTCTTCAAGAACCCAGAACAACATTTTCTGGGTTCTTGAGAACCCAGAATTGCATTTTCTGGGTTCTTGAGAACCCAGAATTGCAATTTCTGGGTTCTTGAGAACCCAGAACAGCATTTTCTGGGTTCTTGAGAACCCAGAACAGCATTTTCTGGGTTCTTGAGAACCCAGAACAGCATTTTCTGGGTTCTCAAGAACCCAGAACAGCATTTTCTGGGTTCTCAAGAACCCAGAACAGCATTTTCTGGGTTCTCAAGAACCCAGAACAGCATTTTCTGGGTTCTCAAGAACCCAGAACAGCAATTTCTGGGTTCGCAAGAACCCAGAACAGCATTTTCTGGGTTCTTGAGAACCCAGAATTGCAATTTCTGGGTTCGCAAGAACCCAGAACAGCATTTTCTGGGTTCTTGCGAACCCAGAATTGCAATTTCTGGGTTCGCAAGAACCCAGAACAGCATTTTCTGGGTTCTTGCGAACCCAGAATTGCAATTTCTGGGTTCGCAAGAACCCAGAACAGCATTTTCTGGGTTCTTGAGAACCTAGAATTGCAATTTCTGGGTTCTTGCGAACCCAGAACAGCATTTTCTGGGTTCTTGAGAACCCAGAATTGCATTTTCTGGGTTCTTGAGAACCCAGAACAACATTTAATGGTTCGATTTTAACATCAAATCGAATTTGATTCGATTTTGGTTTTTCAATCCTTCCAATCTGTTCTTCAAGACAACTAAGGGCATAATAGTCATTTCACAATTCAATAATATGTTAAAAAAATGAATTAACGTTAAAGTTAACGGTTTACTAACGGAATAACCAATTAATCACATTTGGAAAAACATGTGTAACCAATTAGTCACATAGCAAAACCAATTAATCACATTTTGAAACATGTGTAACCATTCTGCACAATGGTGAAACATGTGTAACCAATTAAGCTATTAACCCTTATATATATTACTAATGTGCATAATGATTGATGAGTAGCGGGTGACAACTATTCAAAATTTCTGAAAAAATAATATATATAGGTCATTTAATTACCTCTATGCAAAAAGTTATTGTTTGTAAATAAATAAATAAATATATATTATTTTTTGATTATTTTATTATATAAAAATTAAAAATATATAGTACTATATATCAATAATAAAGAAACTCTTGACATTATTTTAGAAAACAAATATTGTCTCATTGATTATTTATTTTTTATCAAACTCTGTGATTATGATATGGAAAATAATATGGTAAGTAATATAACATTTATTTAAAATAAATTAGATATTTATAGAAATTAAATCATGTAATCATATTTGATTATGGAATTCTTCAAAATTGACATTTGTATGACGTGCCAAATTAATAGACGTTTAAACTTTAAACACCAAATTTAAAGCCTCCATAATTAATTATGGTGGCACATGTTAATATTTTATTTTAAAAGGTAGGATTATATTGATTTAGAGCATCTGATTTTACTGAAATCATATTGATTAAATGTGGCATATATCATTGTGGTTCTCATTTATGTACACTTTTAAGTAGTGTAAGAACTCCAATTATTTTACTTTTTTTTTAAAATTATGAATACACTAAAAAGAAAAGAAAAGTGTACTCCTTAAATTTTAAAAAATATAAATAAGTCGCACTTAAAAATAAATACTATTTTAATTTGTTTATTCCTTCAGCTAAAAAGTAAACTTGGTCCACACTTAATATTTGTGTTTTTTTTGTTCAAAGTTCAAACACTTAATATTTGTTAAGTAATTCTATATAAATAATTAAAACAAAATGCTCTTAGAGAATGGAAAATTTAATTAAACGACATTATATTTCATTAAAAAAAAATATTTTAAATCAGATTATTTTTTAAATTGAAAAAAATGTGATCATTTTCTTATTAAACGTCACCAGAGTAGCAACCCGACTCAAAATGGGTTAGTTAGGTTAATTTTGTTTTCTTAATCTAATCATTTTTCAAAGATCAATTCTCTTTTTTGTTTTTTCTAATCATAGAAAACACTATTAATCCAATTAATTAATGATCAAATTACCTAAGCAGCTGACATGGCGTTACCTCATTGGGCTCGTTAATTGAGAATGAGGACAAATGGGCCGTAGTGGTATGCGTGAGGGCCCATGTGGTAATGGTGACTCACGAGGGAGTCCCATCAACAAACGGAAAGGTGGAATATATACCCAATTACCCACCATGATAAATCGAAAAAATAAAAATAAAAAATATTTTTTTGCCAAAATAGTCTAGAAATTTAAATAATATTTATATTCATGGGATACATGATATCAGGTTTAGGGTTTCAAATAATTATTAAAAATAATGTGGTATTGTAGTATTACTTTTATTTAGTGATATAAAAGCTTCAATTATATATAATAAAAAATCACATGATTAGTACTTTTCCATGATGCTTATATTGTATTAAAAAATGAATATACATACCATCATAAAAATGACAATGCTTATCTTGATCTCATTTTTGGACAAAAAAAAATATCTAGATCTCATTAAATGTATATTTAACTTTAAGTGAATATTAGTTAATATTTTAAGACAGTACAAACAATCTAGTTCTAGATTTTTCTCATTACCCATAATAACCAAAATAAATTTAAATACATAAAAAAAAAACTTGATTATTCTCCACAAATTCAATTAGAGTTTGTTTTATCCTTCTAATATGTAATGAATCAGAATTGATTCAAGAGTATAGAGTACATGAAGAAAGTTTTATTTAAGAAAGTTTTATTTATTAATGTAAATACTTTGTAATGACATGTAATAATTTAAATATTTCTACACATTTATATTATATATATATATATATTTTCCATATTTTAGGGTTAAATACCAAGTACATACATGAACATTGGACGTTTTACAACGAGCTACCCGAACTTTGAAAATTCAAAACGGACTACCTCAACTTTGAAGAATGTGCAAATAAGTACTTTCGTCCAATTTTCCGTCAACTGTCGTCGAAAAATAGTTGGAAAGTCGTCGGAAATTGGACAGAGGAAGTTATTTTCACTTTCTTTAAAGTTGAGGTAACACGTTTTGAATTTTCAAAGTTCGGATAGCTCGTTGCAAAACATCCAAAGTTTAGATAGATACTTGGCCTTTCACCCTTGATTTTAATGCCCAACTAAATCTACCAAGTATATGTATATAAACCATGAAGCCATGAATGGGAGAGACCGTATTCCCTCTCCTATCTCTCCTCTCTACCTACTTTCTCTCTACTTTCATTCCATAGTACAAACACCAGAAACAAAATTTTGAGAATCAGAAGCTTTTGCATTTACAGAGATCATCGATGGGTCGTCCAGCAGCTGAAACAACACCAACCTCAGCTACTCACCTCTACCCTCAAGCTCTTCAGTTGAAGCTTTACCAATCCTTCATCTTCTCCATCCCTATTCTCTTCTCCATAATTCTCTTTCTCCTCTTCTACTTGTTCTACCTAAAGAGAAGGGCAACTTCGTCCAATCACTTTTCGTCTAATTCACAGCAGACTCGAGTTGTTACAAGGATCTCAACTCAACCCACTCCTTATCTCTCTTTTGTAAGTCTTTATGACCTCCTTAGACCTTATATATATATATATGTATAGTTTCAGTACATATACTTGTTAGAGTGGTGAAAATGACAGTATATGTCTAAATTACTAAAGTTGCTGTCTTCTAATTTTGTGTTCTTCTGCAGCCATGTCAGCTGAGCTTGAAGGTGGAGCTTAAGGATAAGCTTCCCATTGTTCTGTTTGATGAAGAGCTAAGGACAAGAGATTCACTGTAAGTTCGTTCTCCACTGTCAGCCGTTCTTTTCACCACCAAGATTAAATATTTACAAAATTATACTGTCGAATCTGTCTGATGGAGTGTATAATTGAAGAGGTTGGTCCAGACAAGACAACAAAACATGAACATCATGGGTTTTCGTGAAGAATTCTGAATTGTCATTGTTGTGGAGATTAAAGGGCCGTCTTCATGATAAGGACATGTAGTATCTTAGTCGACCTCTTTTGGAAACAGTGATGATCATTTATATTCTCGTTGCACTTTCCACTTATAAAAGGTTGAAGAGAAGAGGCATAAAATACTCAAATTGTTATTTCTGTATTCATCTAATAATAGTTTCACATTCCATTCCCTCTTTTGACCACACTTTTCCATCCTTTCATTCCCTCCATTCTTTTCTAATCCCTCCAGGCTGCAAAAGACTTTCTTTTCCATGGATGCTCTTTGCTTGTTATATTTATATTCTTGGGCATACATTCATTCTGAGCCAGTGGCAATTGATGGTCACATATTAGCTAGAGAATTTTGCATGTAGTTAAAGTATTAGTCCTAACTAATTATCACATACTAGTTAAAGTATTAGTCCTAACTAATTACCACACGTGCTTAAAAGTCTAGTTTTTTTTTTTTTTTTTTTTGATAATTTCTTAAAAGTCTAGGGTTAATTCGACAAGATGTGTATTCATAGTATTTACTGTTTTCTTTGTACATAGATGCTGTGTCTGTTTGGGAGAATTCGAGATGGAGGAGGAATTACTGCAAGTGCCTTTGTGCAAGCACGTATTTCATGTCGACTGCATCCACCATTGGCTCCACTCCAACTCCACTTGCCCACTTTGTCGATGTTCCGTCATCCCCACCACCATTTCCCGGATGCACAGCCGCCGGAGCTCCGATCAGCAACCACCTCCACCTCAGCAGATATTACCAACACAAGCACCGGAACCATCATCCTCTAGTTCAAGATCCAATGATTGTTTGACGGAATCAGTGGTAGTTCATATCCCAGAAGAGAGAAGCCCACCGTGACTAATGTTGACATTAGGATTTTTTGTGGTGGAACCATAAATGAATGATTGGAACCTTGGAAAGTCGATATGACAATATCTATTTTTACTAATCCACACTATAATAGGAGACTTATTAGCTCGAGAAATACAAAACAAGACTACCGAGTAAATCAGAAAAGTTCTAAAAATAATACAAAATCAAATATTAATATCTAAAATATTATTTTTAATAGACAATTATTTCAACACCTTCCCTTCATATGAGCACGTAGCATAACGAAATGTTCAACTTAATTTTAGTGTGGACATTCTATTCTTCAGCGTGACCAGTTTGAAGGACATCATCCTTATCCAAAGTTTTTTTTTTCATTTGGTTTCGAAATTGGAAAAACAAACACTAAATTTTTGTGTTCCTTTTAGTAATTCATAGATGCTGGACTTTTAATGAAATTGAGAATTTCAGGTTTCTACTCTTATGTCATATAAAAAAATTTAGAGTATAAATAATCATATAACCAAGAAAACTCATAGCTAACCGAAAAGTTTAAACTAATTAATTGTAACTCTTTAACTAACCAAAGTAGGAATAAACACAATATTTGTATATTTTCTAATGTTCACTCATATTTTCCAAATTTATGATTTTTTTTTCTAATTTGGGATCTTCAAATCAAGTCCCAAACTCAATTTTGTTTCATAAAACATCATTAATTAAGTAATTAATGTGTTGTAAATCTTTCTTATTTATAAACTTCACGAACTTCTTAAATTAAAACATACTGTAGAGTTATATAGTTAACCTAACTTCAATCAAGTCTTAAACAATTTTATTTTTATAGATGTAAATTTGTCTAAACAATAATAAATAGGGTTAATTACCCAAATCGAAATTGAGCAAACAACAAACCTACCTCAAATTTTCATCATGTTTGAGAGAGTTATTAAGGACTTGCACTTTCCTTAGAATACTTTAACTAATGTTGACTTAATAACTCTTTCAAACATTGAAAAATATGTTCAAACATGATGAAAATTTGAGGTAGATTTGTTGTTTGCTCAATTCCAAAAGTTTGGTTTGTTGTTTGTCAACAAAAAAAGTTTGATTTGCTGTTTGGTTTTTCCTTAAAGTTCAGTTTTTTTTTTTTTATAATTATCCCAAATAAATAACCAATGAGCTGAATACAAATCGGTATACAATTTTCATATGTAACCAATCGAATCGATTGATCGATCCTTAGCTACTTACTTCCCTTTGTATGCAGCTACCCACAGAAGACAAGCCACAACGAAAGAAGTGAAGGTCACTTTGGTGGGCAACTTTCCCTTATCGTTCCTCAATAACATTGCTTCATACAATGGCAAACTATTCACCACACCATAACTAGCCAACGCTATTTGAAGCACCAAACCATCCCTAACCACCGTGGCTCCAACCAATCCATGGATGAGGGACACCAAGTTTAAGGTTGCCGCCGTGGAGAGACACACAAACATTGAGGATGATGCCCGGAAATCGAACACACCTTGATCATATTTCTTGCTCTGCTCATCATCAGTCATCTTGTTAGTCACATTGAAACCATGTGAGGAGATACCGAATGATTTGAGACCGTACTCGAACATTCCGAGGGGATAACTAGTCAGTCCACGGATCAACCACATTCTCTGGTCATTCCACCATCGTCGGAAAGTCCCACGGTGTCCACCACGAGCGAAGTCGAATAGGTCTTGAGCGTAAGAGCCGATGAACAGAAACATGTATAGAAGGAACCAAGGATCCGACACCTAAAACAAAATTCGTGATCAATGTAGCATAATTCAATACATTTATTTTTATAAATTACCTCAACATTGACACATGTGACTGAACAGTTGGAAATTGTGTTGAATAGTTGCTTATGTTTCAAAATGTGACTTAACGATTATAAAAAAAAAAATATGCGAAAAAATGACTAAAATACCATTTCACTGTTCTTCATGTTCAATCTTTTATTCATCGATTCAAAACTGAAATCTGATTTCAAACTCAGATTTGCGCAAATTTGAATCGAATCTAATTCTACGTTTTTGGGTTCGATTCAAACTCAAATCTGCATTTTTGGGTTCATTCGAACTCAGATTTGCGCAAACTTGAGTTCAAAATCAGATTTCGAACATGAAGAACCATGAAAAACACAAGATAAAAGAGAATGGTAAAATCGTTATTTTTGTGACTATTTAATCACATTTATCAAACATATGTAACTGAATATAATACGTTTAACTAAAAATCACATTTTTTAAACATACACGGTCGTTTAGCTACACAAAAAAAATATAAGTGATCATTTAGTCGAATAGTACCAACATAAGTGTCTCTTAAGGTGATTTACCTTCTTTTTTTTAATATTATTAAAAATAATTATTAGCACTTAGCTTACCTTTGGGAAAATGGATAGACCGCTGATGAGTGCTAGTTGAGGAACAAATGCATACACCAACATGGGGATGGACAACGTGGGCCAGAAAGCATTATTGCAGTACGATAGGCCCATTAACAGGCCCATGTATCTGACCCCAAATGTTATTGGGCTATATTTAGAAAAGGCCACTTGCTGGAGCCCAATGGCCCATCTCTTGTTCTGGTTCAGCACGTCACCTAAGCTTATGGGTGCACCCCCTAGAAATGCTGCCCTAGTAGGGTGGCAAAATCGTGACTTCCACCCCTGGCAATGAAGATGGAGTCCGGTGAAGAAGTCCTCGGAAAGCGACCCGTATCTAAAACCTATCTAAAGATCCATACGACAATAGATTTTATCAGTATATAATTGATGCAGAATCTTTATGTAAAATATGAAAATTTCAAAAAGATTATTCTAAAAAATATGTTATTTTATGTTTGGTTATAAGTTGAGTTTATACTTCTAGTTGATTTTCTATCCAAAATTAAGAATATGTTTAAAAAAATGTAAAAATAATAAAATAATTTTAAAAATGTCACAATTTAGCCCTTAATTTTATTTTTATATGTTACAATTAAGTTATGATTCTGTTGAGATTCAATTTAGACCTAACAGAGGGTGCTCTAGGGTTTGCATCCTGAGCCAACCATCTCATCCATGGGTGGGGGTTGGTTTGGGTTAAGATTTCGCCATCAACCCTCTCGATTAGGGCTCAATCGAGTCTCAACCAAATTGGGGCTAAACTGATCCGAATCAAGACCCAAACCAGCCCCCACCCATGGACGATTGGGTCATGATCTAGACTTTGTCTCTTCTATCGGTACTCAATCGAATCACAACTCAATTGTAACATATAATAAAGTTTTGATGGGTTAAATTCTAACATTCATATAAGTATTTTATTACTTTTACAATTTTCAAAATATATTATATTAAGTTTGGATGAAAATTAAAATTTCTCAGAAAGGTAAAACTCGACTCATGAACCAAATATAAAACACCAAAAAATTCAAAAAAAAATCAGAAAGTTTGGAAGAATTTAATTTTAATTTAAATATTAGAGAGAATAGTTCGTATTGTATCCTAAATAAATCAAAGTACAATATGAAAAAGCTTACCTCCGAGCCCCAACGAGTGTCCTTCTCGTAGTTACAACCCGCCACCCAATGCGCCAACTCCAAAATCTCTAGGGTTTGCATGGGTTTCCGCACCATATAGTCGGGACTAAGTATATGAATCTCGGGTTGGATTAAATTAGACGGACTACCAAATAGTGAACGTCGATTAAAGAAACATCCAGTTCCTACGTACGCGGGACCGTTCTTCATCCCCGGCGGGTTCAACTGATACAAACTTTTATAATCACCACTATATATATCATCCTTGTTAATTCCCTCAAAACGTTGAGGGAACTGAATATATGACAACTTCGATTGATCCGGAGAGGGATCCAAGATGTGGCAAAGAACCCGATGAATGGTTTTAGGGTCATTAGAGCGCGTGTCAGAGTCTAGTGTCAACACGATAGGTGCATTGGACATGATGGCGGATACCCGAAGCTAAAAAAGAAATTCAAGGTAGATGTGATCAGATTAGGCTTCTTCATGAACCAGTTCAACCTCAAACCGATTCTGAAATGAATTCGAAGTGTTTAAAGCAAATCAATATTTTTTTGGCTCACTAAAACAACTTGTTTATTTAACACATAAAAAACTGGTCTGGGTTGGAACTTTTGTTTTCTCCAAAAAACACAAGACTCAGTTCTGGTTCAATCAAAATTTAGAATCGGCCGCACTAAAAAATGATCGGTTCAATAAATAGATGTCTTTAAATATTGAACTACGCATACTACACAAATAAAATACTCATTGTAATATTTAATCAATTAGGTTAGATCGGTTGATTTGTTTTTTTTTCGCCAGTTCAAAAATTGTATAAGTTAATCCGATTTGAATTTTTAGTATAAACTATAAACTAGTACAAAAAATGAGTAAATTCGAACAAGTTTGAACTGAATTGAAACCTCTTTTTGAACTGACATACTTTGACCTTAAAAACTGGTTTAATTTTAGAATTAATTCGTCTGAACAGATTCAAACCAGACCAGATCTGGTTAAGTTCGATCAAACCGATTTTTTTGAGCAAACGTATGATTAGTAATTATGATCCGTAATGGTAAAATGCAGCTAACGAAGAATCGGAATGTACCAGAGAATTAAGGGCTCCGGCTTTAAAATGGTGTGGCGCGGTCGGGTTTTTTTCGCGTGAGACGTAAATGAGAGTAGGCAATGGATCGCCTTCAATGTCCTTGTCGTGGTTGCTGTCGACCAAAATCTACGAGACAAATAATAAATCACATTAATTTTAAAAAAACAAAAACATATTTTTTAAATAAATAAATGAACGAGCATTGTATTATTGGAAGTGAAATAATTGTACCTGGACCACAGAAGGATGGTTTTGTTTTGTAAAATTGTCGGTCCACTTATTGAGAATTTCACGTTCATGGTCGCCTATAATGTATTCATCACATACTTTTCCAACTTCCACAACATTCTCGATTCTCACTTTCATTTTCTCGTACATTATCTGCAAATGAACAACTTAATGAGTCCCTAAACTTTCTTGATTGTTCCAAATTGAAACCGAAAATAAGTTTGAGACATATAGATTGGAATGATCCCTAAACTTCTCATTTGGTCACATTTTCACCTCATATCTCAACCATTAAGATTGTTATACGGTGAAAATTCAGTCCAACGTCACTTTGACCTAAAAAAAAACATATTGATTGTTATACTTGATTTTTCGGGAAAAAAAAAGTTATACTTGATTTAATTACAACTATTACGATTCTATTTATGCAAAACTAGTCTAGGACTAACATAGAGCTTAATGAGAAGTCTAGGGATTACTCCGATTATTAATGATTAAACAAAATACATAATAATAATAGAGCAAAAATACAATACTAATAATTGCCGACAAATCTAAAAAGCTGCGTTGGTTATATTGCACGTCGTTGGCTTCTAGTCATGTCAGATATTACCAGTGACCCACTAAAAAGCAACGTTATAAATAATAAAGGTTATAAATAATAAAAGGTTAATTACTTAATTGGTTACACATGTTTGACCAATATTCAGAATGGTTACACATGTTTCAAAATGTGATTAATTGGTTATGAAATGTGACTATTTGATTTTTATACTGTTCACCGTTAGAAATCACAGTTAAGTCACTATTTAGATACGTAAAATGACGTAATTACCCCTAGAATCATCTTCAAGAACACATCATCATCTTCAAGAACAAGAAACGAAGAACCCAGAAATGCTGTTTCTGGGTTCTCAAGAATATCGAATCGAATTTGATACGATTATGGTTCTTCAAATCAGTTTTGTGTTCTTCAATACAACTAAGGGCATATTAGTCATTTCACAACTCAATAATATGTTAAAAAAATTAATTAACGTTAAAATTAACGGTTTACTAACGGAATAACCATTTAATCACATTGGGAAAAACATATGTAACCAATTAGTCACATAGCAAAACCAATTAATCACATTTGAAACATGTGTAACCATTCTGAACATTGGTCAAACATGTGTAACCAATTAAGTAATTAACCAAATAATAAATATACAACTGTTCATTTTTTTTTCGAAATGGATAATGTATTTTTTTAATAATGTTTTAAGTTATTTATTTATTTTTGAAATAGTTAACGATTTCTGCACTCTATTTTTGTTATTTCTATAGTTCACAAAAATATGTCACGTAAAAAAGAAATACGTAAATAAAAGATTCCGTATATTTAAGTTACCTTAATTTTCTCAGAGCAGCAAGGATTGGACGAAAAATAAGCCTCAGGGCTTCTCTCCATCACTCTGTTCTTTCTGCAGAACGGCAGCCACTCCCTTGCAAACTCGGCCGCCTCCATCAACGCAAACAACGTCAGTGCCGATCCTCCATCATCGGAGACGTAGATCGACACCTTCTTCGTTGGATATTCATACCCCATCACTGACAAAACCGTGTTCACCACCCCTACAGGCGGCTCCTTGAACGGATCCGCAGTGCACACGAACACGTCCACCGCCGGGAAGTCCTCATCTCCGTCGAACACCGCCGCGAGATTCTCCGGGTATTCCTTCCAGCGGACGGGGAACATGCGGAACGACTGGGTGGTGCTCCACATGAATGCGAGGACGACGTCTGCGAGTAGAAGACTGAGGGAGACGGAGGCGGAGGCCACGGTGGTGGGACGGAAGAGGACGAGGCGGTGGACATGATGGTAGAATAGAGCTAGGAGGGCAGAACCGTAAATGAAGGCGAAGAGTCGATTGGGCCATGTGCGGCGCATTGGGGTGAGGGAGAGGAGAGGGGCGGCTGGAGGATTTACGGTTGCAGTGGCGGCGGCGATGTTCTTGGGAGCCGCCATTATCTGTTCCTTCTTAGTTCTTATCTTCGGAGCTGCTGCCTTTTAAAGAGGAGGGAGACTTCGGAGCTGCTGCTTTTAAAGAGGAGGGAGACTTCGGAGCTGCTGCCTTTAAATTCAACGTATTTATCGACACTATAAAAATAAATATATTTTTCATCGTGCAAAATCGAGTCAGTATGAATCCTTTAAAACAGTTGTAATAAGAAAATTTAGTATAATAACAAGTGGTAATACAAAATTTGAAAGAACAAAAAAAAGGGATTCAGACTATATTTGTTGATTTGACCTAAAAGAAAAGGTCTATATTTGTTCTCTTTTGTATTCGTTTTTTTATTTAATTTGGGACGTTGTATCATTTTAAAAATATTTAAAGACATTAGATTTCCTATTATCAAATAAAATAAACGTCTACCCTAATAAAGTCAAAACATAAATTAAACTCAAAATTATTATTTTTTCAAAAAAAATATATGATACATATATATATATATATTATCTTTATACTATGTATTTATTTAATTTCATTTACTATAAAAAATATAATATTAACGAAAAACAACTTGACCTATAGTACATTGATTCAAACTATTTTCTCATGTGTAAATAGACTTATACAATTTTTTAATGACATTCAATATCATGTATTTATAGTATACGTAAATTAACGTATCAAAATAGTCAAGAATATAATATATTTTTTTATTATATTAATTTAAATAAATAAAAAATCGCGTTAGAGCACGTATTAAATTTAATATAATAAAAATTCCTATTTAAGTGGAGAAGCTAATAAAAACAATACACAATGCACGAAGTAATAACTATAATATCTTATAATAATAGGATAAATGATCAAAGTGCTCCCTAAAATTTGATCGAAATTTAAGAATCTCTTTTAAAGTTTAAAATGTCCTTGATGTTTGAAAATGATAAAAAATCTCCCCTTGTCAGATGCTCTTTTCGGAGTAATTTTTCATCATTTCTTAACATTATGTGGGATTTTAAACTTTAAAAAGGATTCTTAAATTTCGGTCAAACTTTAGGGAGCACATTTACCCTTAACCCATAATAATATTACCACAAAGTCTAAACATTAATATCAGAAGAAGTCTGACAGCAGCAATTCATCAACTATGGAGAAGCTACCACATAAAGAAGAGAAGCCACAAAGACAGAAGCCAATGTCATTGTAGTAGGCATCCTTCCCTTATCCCACCTAACCAACATTGCTCCATACAATGGAAAACAATTCAAAACCACAAAACAAACCAACATTATTTGCAGCAGCAAACCTTCTACAACCTCCCAGCTTCCTCTCTTCAGGGATACCTCGAACAATCCTCGGACTAACGACGCAATGTTGATCGTCGCAACTGTCGAAAGTAACACGAACATTGGGGATGTTGCCCCGAAATCAAACACACCTTCCTCGTACCTCTTCGTCTGTTCCTCCTCACTGAGCTTGTTGGTGACACTGAAGCCGTGTTCGGAGACACCCAACAACTTGAGGGCGTAATCGATTGACCCAAAAAGTTGGCTTGTCAGACCCAGGATCGACCACATTCTTTGGTGGTTCCACCATCGTCGGATCGTGCTACCATGTCCTGCCAACATGAAGTGGACTAGGTCTTGTGCGTAAGCTCCCGCAAAGAGGAACAAGTATACAAAGAACCACGACTCTGATACCTGTTCCATACAAAAATGAACAAACAGTTCAATAATACAGGTTTTCACTAGGACCGACGATGGTTAGGATATGGTACGGGTATGACAAATACAATAACCATACCATATTTTTAAACCACATACCATAACCATAATAATAACCATTACGGTTACAATTTTCAATACCATGACCATTAAAATAACTGTGGTTATTAACCATGGTTTTATCCGTATACCCATATTTATTCCACACATGTAATATAATAAAAGACCGAAAATTTTATTTTAAAAAAATACATAAATCTATATTGCTAATAATAAAAATATATAAAACTAATTTCATTGTTATTTATTACATGTATGTCTAGTAACTTCCATTATTAAGTATATATTAGTTTATTAATAATAAATAATTATTATATTTATATAATAACCATGTTTATAACTATGGGTATGACTCAAATACCATAACCATAACCATTATGAGTAGAAAATTCATCACCATAACTCAAAATGGTACGGTTAACCATATTAAACAGTAACGGTTATAACCATGGTTATGAGTTTTTCACCGCACCATTGTCACTCTAGTTTTCACTCATTTAAGAATATTCGTAAACCGTTATTCATACCTTTGGAAAGATTGATAGACCGTTGATGAGAGCCAACGGAGGGACGAAAGCATAGATGGTCAAGGGGATGCACAAAATGGGCCCAACTGCGTAATGGGCGTATGATAGGCCCATGGAAGGGCCCATATACATAAGCCCAAACATCATCGGGTTGTACCGAGAAAAGGCTACCTCGTAAAGCCCAATAACCCATCTCTTTTGCTGGATTAGGGTATCGATTAAACTGATCGGCGCTTCCCCTAAAAACGCTGCTCTTTCTGGGTGGCAGAATCTTGACTTCCATCCATCGCACTGGAGTTGGTATCCAGTGAAGTAGTCCTCCACTAATGATCCATATCTGAACCCAATCTGAATATATTGAAACATACTTAGTTAGTGTAGAAATTTTGAGAGGATTTATTGGATTGATCCGAAGTCGTGACGATAATTTCAGATTGAAACTATTCGGTGGTAAACCCAAAATTTCAATCGGATAAAATCAGAATCTGAACAAGAACATGAGCACGAATGTTTGTTTGTTGTATGATTATTCGAACCAGACAATTGACCAATTTATAGAGTTTTTCACCCCTTTTGGACGAAACTTGACACCAAAGTTACTGCACCTCTTCGGATCAAACTTAACGCCAAAGACAGCAAGTGTCCTAAATCGGGATTTTGCGCAAAGACAGCAAGTTTCCATGACTTGACTGTTGTGCTCGTTGGACCTCGCCAGGGCACTGCCCTCGGATCCCCGCCAAGGGGGCCCCTTGGAGCCCACATTGCTTAAGGGATTCACCCCTAACAACCGATGAGGTTTCGATACCATGAATCATAATAAACTCAAACAAGTGTGCACTCTGCACCCTCCTGACTTGTTTGATGAAATATTATGATCATATTGGTCAGCTAATCAATCCAATTACACTAAAATATCTAACAAAAGAGTTAGTTAGAAAAGTGACGTACCTTCGAACCCCAATTCGTGTTGGTCTCATAATCACAACTAGCCACACGATGCACCAACTCTACCACTTCCTCGTACCTTATAGGTTTCTCCACAACATGTTCAGGACTCAACACTTCAATCTCCGGCGCCAACAACTTTTTCGGACTACCAAATAGCGATCTCCGGCGAAAGAAGCAACCCGTCCCAAAGTAATCGGGTCCATTTCTCATCCCCATTGGGTTTATGTGGAAAACACTCTTATACTCGCCATTATAGATGTCGTCCTTGTTGATTCCCTTGAAACGTTGCGGAAATTGAACGTATGCAAGAATCGACTGCTCGGGAGAGGAGTCGTAGAAGTGGCAGAGGGCTCGGAGAGGCGTGTAGGGATCGTTGGAGGTCATGTCGCAGTCGAGGGTCAAGATGATGGGTCCGTTGCTAATGGTGGCGGAGACTCGGAGCTTCGTAGGACAAACATAAAAAAATATTCAGTTAATTTTATTTTTATCCATTTATTTGACATTTATAATATCCAGAGTATTACCAGAGTATTTAGGGCACCGGCCTTGAAATGGTGCTGCACGGTTCTGTTTTTCTCCCGAGAGACATAAATAAGGTTCGGCATCTGGTTACCTTCAATATCTCTGTCATTGCTGCTGTGTGATAAAACCTGTATGTTGACACATTATATATATTACAGGGTTACATAAACATGTTCAACCTTAATAATATAGATATATATATACGTCATGATATATATATATATATATGTATAATATATGAATGTACGTACCTCCACTATTGCAGGGTGGTCTTGTCTGTCAAAATTCTTGCCTGTCCATCTACTAAGAGCTTTACGTCCAGTTTCATGAGTAACGTACTCATCGCCGACTCTACCTCGTTTCATAACTTCGTCGACCCTCAGTTTCATGGTCTCATACAACTTCTGTATATATATATATAAGTCAATACAGTACTTATACATTCATGTGTACTGATACAAGGGCATCTATTGGGTTGGTCCTATTTTTATATCGAATCATATCTATTTTTAACTGAACTAAAATAAAGTCTGTTATTTTTTAAAAAAATAGGATCAAACCAGATCAGACTTAAGACACACGCCTTAACCAACTGTCTCAAAAGTCCAAACTTGTGAGTGAAGGCGATCAGTATACTCTTAAGTCATCTTAACATCCTCCCTTAAACTGATGTTTATGAACATCGGTGGGCTTTGTGCCCGACCTCGGCCTTTAATGGGAGTGTATCAACTGTCTCAAAAGTCCGACCTCGGCCATGTGAGACTTAAACATACGTCTTAACCAACTGTCTCAAAAGTCCGAACTTGTGAATGAAGACGACCGGTATAATTTTAAGTCATTTTAACAGTAAAAAAAATATTTATTTGCTTAATCAGATCAGTTTTTATAATAAAAAAATATTGATTTAATTTAAACAGTTTTAGTTCATTTCGAAACCGATTTGAGATCGAATCGGCTTATGAACAACCCTAAGTTGTACCTTGATAAAGTCATCGTCGGAGCTGCGACTGGCAGATGCGAAATAAGCCTCGGGGCTGCGTTCCATCACTTTTTTCTTCCGGCAGAACGGAATCCACTCCTTCGCGAACTCGGCAGCCTCCATCAACGCGAACAGCGTCAGCTCCGACCCGGCATCGTCCGACACATAGATCGAAACTTTCTGCCTTGGATACTCATACGCCATCACGGACAGTGCCGTGTTCACCACCCCGATCGGAGGCTCCTTGTATGGATCCGCTGTGCAGATGAACACATCCAAAGCGGAAAAGTCTTCGTCTCCGGAGAAAACGCTGGCGAGGTTCTCCGGGTGCTCCTCCCATCGGTAGATGAAGATGCGGAATGACTGCACAGTCAACCACATGAAGGCGAGGATTGCGTCAGCGAGAAAAAGGGTAGCGGTAGCGGTGACGGCGGCGGTGGCTGGTGTGGTGGGGTGTAGGAGTGTTGTTGCGTGGCGGTAGAATATGGCAAAGATGGCGATCGTATAGGTGATGGCGAAGATTCGGTTTGGCCACACGCGGCGAAGGCCGTAGCCGGAGGTGAGTTTGGGGGTCGCCATGCGTGCAGTAGCTTTTTTTTTTTTTTTTTCCAAAATTCTCGTTTCATTTGAAGAAATAAAACCGTGTGGAGGAAGTCCAGCAAGAGATGCCGAGTTGCATGGGGAACAGCGACGTCGATTGGTCCTTTTGTAATTGACAATTCCTTGTCTTTATCTTATATGTCTTCTAGTCAATACCCAGTTACCCACTACACTACGATTCTATTTTATAATTCAGAATTATCAAAGGTTTCTATCGTAGAGTAATCCTTTTTTCCGTAACCTTTAAATAAACATATTTTATAATATACTAAAAATAATAATTAAAAAAAAAAATTAGAGAGCATTTCGCCAATCTCTTTAGTCTTTACCAATGAACCCATCTGGAGCAAACATATAAAGACTACTAGATAACTATGAAGTGCACATATTTTTATTCTACCATTTATAGATCCTACGCAATAGATGATAATAGTTAGTCATTTATGTACGCAAGCATTTATGAAGGTTCCGACCGAGCAAAGTGGAGGAGGCTAGAAGTCGGGGTAATCAAACTGAACTGTGATGCGGCTTGGTGTACCTCGACTAGGCTCGGGGACATAGGTGTTATCGTTAGGGATCATACAGGCGTTATATGCGGGGGTACTCATGGAGCGGTTATAGGTGGAGCGGTCAAGGAGGTCGAGGTCATCGCAATCCTCGAAGGGATCAAGTTTGCGACCTCGATGGGGTGGCATACCGTTCATGTCGAGTCGGACGCGGAGGTGTCATCAAGCCTATCACAGGTGTTGGGTCGAGGTGGAGGATTGAAGCGATAACATCCCACATTTGGGCCTTGGCTTCGAATATAGGTACGGTATCTTGGGAGGCTATCCAAGAGAGACAAACTTTTGTGCGGATTACATTGCTAATCTAGCTAAATTGAGAGTATATCCTTTGAATTGGGTCTCTAAACCCCCCACCCGATCTATGTAATTTAGTTTATTTGAATATTTCTTTGTAACGGGTTGTTTCACTTGATGAAATATATATTGCTGTTAGCAAAAACAAAAAAAAAAATTTTATATCTAGGAATGTTTGTTTTTTTCCCAAGCTTTATGGCCTGTACAATACCATGGTTGAAAATCATTATTTAACTTCTATATTATCTGATCTAATGCATCATTCCATATATTTTATACATAAAAAATAAGGGGAGGAATCTGAAATCTACAAATAACTTTTTTTTTTGGTCAAATACAGATAACCATTGGCTTGGCGCTTTTGCTCCATTCCACTACCACATAAAATAAAAATATTTACAGGAAAAAAGGTTTGAGGAAGAAGTCTTCCCCTCCCTAGCCACTACCACCCCACTAATTTTCCTCAGTCCCCTTCTTTTACTGACCCTACATAAATTATATCAACCCACCGCACCGCAAATAAATATCCATAGATTCTTGTTCTATCCACACTTCACATATTTTGATCTATCCAAATCTGACCCAGACTTAAGGGGGGGCTATACATTCGTCCCTCGACTGTACACACCCCCTCCTAGTCCTCCCTATAAGTAAAACCAATCAATCATGAACCTAAACCACATATATATTAACAAAAGTGTCACTGCGTGACCTATTTAAAACGTTACCGTGGAAGAAAAAACTCAACACTGGGATGGATGGATGAATGGCTATTAGTGTCTCCACAGCCTGACTCTGTCCATAGCAGCTCAAACTTTGACGGAATCCGTGTTCTTTACGGTTCCTTCTTCGTCTGCTGAAGAAGAAATGGGTAACTTGCTTCCGGAGCTCATTTTCTTCACGTCGAGGCTTGACCATATAAAGATCCTTCTTACCATGTTGCAGAACTCCCTGCAAAATGTTTGATTCGCAATTAAACTCAACAATAATATAATATTAAGAAAAGCATTGTAAGGTGAGTATATTTACTGCCACGGATAATCGCCCACAAGCATCATATCGCCTTCATCATCAGTGTACACAATCTCCCACTTGTTCCTAGACCGAAGCTGACCCTTAATTTCAAACATCTCTTCTAGCTCATTGATAAGTTCATCGTACCCTACTAACAAAGTCAAGTCCACTGCACGCCCGACAGCAATACCCTGCATTTGAACCTTTTGGCACATAAAAATGCAAAACTAATCAAATAATATTCTTCATAACCTATGAAATCACATCATTGTCTCTATTTTGTAACTAAAGTACCTTGGTTCTACTCCTTGAGGATGCTGAATTTTGTGTGCTTTGGCTATCCTTCGAGGAAACGTTTACCTGATGTTGATTACTATCCTTAGAGGGGTTCACAAAGTCATGTTTCTGTTCATTATTGGACCCAGGTTCGTTGAACGAAACATTCTCTGGAGGTTGTGGGTCAGTGTTATGATTAATCAACTCGAATCCGAAAAGCCTACAGCTAGTAGTTGCTGGCTCCGTCTTTTTGTCTTTCTCAATAGGGACACTTGTTTCATGGTACCTCTTAGATGGATGGGCTATTAAATAAGATGACAAAACAGATTGACACTGAGTAACAGTGTACAGGGACACTGGCATATCTTCGTCTATTGTGTCCTCAAAGTGGCGATGAGAAACAGTTGCACAGGAAGAAGCAGGCCATGGACTCTCAATTTGTGTCCTTGAGGTGGAGCTACATAGAGGGGGGTCTGTTGTATCAAACAATACACGTTATGAGATCCACAAAGCGAAGTAAGGAAAATGAGAAAGTTTTATCTTTTAAACTGAATTACCAAGGTGGTCTGGGATTTCTTGAGGCAATCGGGGCCTTTTATTCTTGAAAGACGGTGATTGAGACAAACTTGGAGGCACGGAGCTGACAAATGGTTCTATCTCCCATGGAGACACCCTGTCTGGTCTGGGAATAGAAGAAAGTTCATCCCATTGAACCTACAAAAAGAAGGAATACGTTGAAAAAATGCTAGTATGCATAATAATAGAGCCTAAGATCAATGTAATTACTTTTAGTGACCGCCATTTTGACTCTTTCCATCGTGGAGAAATCTCTTCTAGCCCTACTATAGTACCTGAAAACCTAAAAGTGAAAAAACTTATGAAGACATATTCCAAGTGACAGGACATAAATTACTTATAATATCTCTAAACAGTAGATACCTTCTTTCAAGAGAATCTTCATCTTCAAACCTCATCTTGAATCTCATACCAACAGAGAATTTGTTGTTTGCAGCTTCCAGATATTTGTTCATGCTCACCAAGAACTGACTTGTCCTAATCATAATTAACAAATGAAGAGTCATAAAAGGTTCAGCAGAAACTTTATCTTGCACAGACAAGTAGGAGATCATAGCATACCTGGGCTTATAGAAAACAACAAAGCGGGTTTGAGTGGAAACAGCATGAGAGGCAGTAGCAAGCACTCCAAGATGCATACTCCGACTTGATATCACTGACACTGACATGCTGCTCTGTTGACGTTTAGCACGCCTAACCCCAACTCGTACTTCTCCATCCTCTCCCCTATGATATATGTGTAAAATTATTTGTTAAAATATTTAATATGGAAAATCATACGAAATTCATATGTATATTGTTGGTTTGTACCTCAGAAAAACAAAGGAATCTCCAGCAACCAATTTCTTGGAATTGACAAATGTACTCCAGCCGGTAGTGAGCAAATGCCTCCGTGGTTGGCCTGTGAAAGCAATAACATAAGGATTTAAGAAATCGTGAGCTTAATATCAGGTTTGCATAATATAAAATAAATCTGTTTGGAACATAAATCCAATTTGTTACCTCTAAAGATATGCTTAAATTTCCATTCATAACCATGAAGATCCTTTGCAGCTAACTCCTGAGTTGGAGTTACCTGATTCATATCCTAAAGAAACACAAAAGTTCAAGTACAGTCCTCTGCTAAAGAACAAGATCGAAACAGAATAATCTCTATGCAGTTACCAATGGAGGTAGACATTCAGTTGCATGCTTCCTCAGAACAGAAAATCCGCCATGGGTGCTTGTATCTGAAGCAGTTAAAACCTTGCAGAACGAGTGAATTTTTGGCCCTGGAGGCTCAGGAGGGCACTCATCTGGACTTGTTGGCTCGAGTTGCTGGAAGAAAAAAAATAGCATGACACTTTCCCCACCAACCCAATAGCTTATAGAAGAATACATGAAACCAGAGACTCTGAAGTCCGGGTCTTACATTAGGTTCTGGCATGAGAGTTATTTCTGCGTAGACCTCGTCAGTTTCTCGTTCAGCCTAAAATAATGTACAAATTTTGATCAGTTAATTGAAAGTAGCGTTTTCCATGACTAGTAATGTTTAATTGCTGAAGAACACAAGATTAGTTCCAGGTAGATCAGATGAAGTCTGTAGCTGCAAATCTACTTCTTTCATAATTGGGCACGGGCAATAATAAATAAACTCGTAACAAGCAAGTGAGATCTAAGTAGCTACATAATGACTTTATTCAAACAGCAACCAACATAGCGAAACCATAAAAAAGCTGAACGAATATGAGGAAGAATGTTCGTACCTTTAGCTGAACGTGAAAAACTCGGCAAAGAATCTTTGACGGCAGAGAAAACATCGTAATCCTCTGGTCCAACTCCTCATTCATTGATACCTCCAACTATACACAAAAATAGCAAAGAAAAAGCTTTACAACTTGCTACTAATAAAGTCATCCACAAAAGTAAGTTAGCAAAATTTCACGAAATTATGCAGCATCCGAAGCAAAAATTAAGTATCCTCACTTGTTCCATGTGCCCTTGTGGGAAGTAGAAAACTCTTTCTCTAGTCCGCGGAATGTCAACCAACGGTCCCGCGCACGCCTTCCACAACTCTGAATACATCTCATCGCCGCCGTAACCTGTCAACGTTTCGAATCACATGAGAAAACAGAAAGCAGAACAGAAGCTGCGAGAAACCATAAGAAACAACAATATGATCTACCTTCAGCTAAAATCGTCATTTCTTGATCGGATTCTCACCCGTTCAAACCGCAATCAACTCTTATAGATAACACAGCTACCAAAAACTTGAAGAAATTGAAATACTTTTGAAAATTGCTACCGGAAACTCGAATAAACTGAAATACTCTTGAAAATCTTTTCGTACAGCAAGTTCACTTTTCTATAAATGCATCCATGGTTACATAGACCGAACAATCGCTCTGATTTGCAGCTCACGGACGTGCTAACCAAAACCTCCAACAGATATCCACCGACCGATGACAAAATCAGATTCCGAGATCGGAAAACCGCCTTGTTGTTTCTCCCTCGGAGTAGACGCCGTTGAAGAGAATCCCGGGAACAGCTTTGGTGCGCGTTTTATTGTAGAAGAAGTGCAGTGGTTTGGTCCTTCCCTCGATTTTGTTGCCCTCCTCTCTTGTGTGCCTGCTTTGTATTGGTTAACCCAACATGACTAACCGCGGTTAAGACTTGGGTTAAGTTGACAGTGTAGTTAACGGAAAGCATATACACTGCTATATCTATATCGAAAAATAAATAAATCTGAAACGGAATTATATTGCATATTTGCATCACGTATTGTTATAGATTTTAATTAAGTAAAATATTTAGGATTTAGATCAACTGTATTATGTATGTCAATGTGAGCAGTATATTTTCTTCTTTATTTAATACTTAATAATACTGTTAAATGTTATGTGACTTTTTCCAGTATTTGAATAATATTTTGGTTTTGACAAATCAATTACCTATGAATTTTCTGCATTTGAGCCTAAGCGTGCGAAAATGATTGACTCAATGGATATACTTTTCGTAAGTTATTATATTAGACTTGTTATATTTATCAAATCTGCTTGGGAACAAGCCAAACGAAATCAAAAATTAACTTTTAAATAGTAAAACATGTGTAAAAAAGTATATTATTATTTTAAATGTAAATATAAAACTTTGAATAATTAAGTTAAAAATAAAACTAAGCATATTTTTTATACTTAAAAATTGCATGAATGTAGAGAAGGGGCTAATAATATTGTTATTATTTTTATGACTTTTTCCCTATAAATAAATATTCGTATATTTAGATCATAAAGATTTAAAGAATAAAGACTAATATATATATATTTGGCACTATATTTTGAAGCGATAGTGAAGAGAATTCTATTAGTAGAATATAAAGAATTTTATCAAAAACTACATTTTCGTTTTTTTTTTTAGAAAAGTAAGTATAGAAAAAAATATTTCGAAAAATAGGTATACGCGCACCCCAGTGGTGGCGCCTAAACACTTGCTCTTTTTTTTTTAAATTGTTCCATAATGATGACTCGATGTTTAATTAAAAATAAAATTATGTATCTATTAAAAAAATATAAAAAAAAAATATAGTAAGTAGATATTTTAATTGCGATTCAAACGAATTTTACTGTTTAAATAGTAAATTTACAGTTTAAACAGTAAATTTACTGTTCAAAACACTATTTAGAAGTTTTTGTATCGTATGTAGAGTTTTTTACGTATCGTATTATACAGTCAGTCAAAAAGTAAAAAATTAACGCATAGTTAGCGTCATTTAATTCGTAATTAAATTATCTATGCACCGTATTTTTTTTGAGTAGGTACATAATTAAATTTATCACCTAATGCATTTAATTATTTCGGTCAAATTATAAAACAAATGATGTTATGTTACAAAATCACTGTATTTCCAATAAAAAAAATGACCCTACATAGATAATTGAATTACGACATAAATGACGTTAACCGTGTTGAGTTTGGACTTACATGGTATGAGTTATAATTTTTTAAGTAAAATTTTCATATCTAAACTTACGGCAGACCGTACAGTCAATCCGTAAATCTAAATTTAATATTTTTTGCATCATTTGAATCGCAATTAAAATATATACTTACTATAATTTTTTAAATTTTTTTAATAGATACATAATTTTGTTTTTAATTAAACATCGAGTCGTCATTATGGAACAATTGTTTAAAAAAAAAAAAGAGCAAGTGTTTAGGTGCCATATGAATAGGCGTCACCCTGGGGTGCGCGTATTGTCAATACACGCTACCCGATGGTGCGCGTATACCTATTTTTCGATTTTTTTTTTTATAATTACTTTTCTAAAATAAAAAACGAAAAATGCATAGTTTTTGAAAAAAATTGAATATAATAGACTAAATAGTTCGAGTCAATTAATGTTTTTTTTGCCAACTTAAATATGTATATTAAGAAGAAAATGGGGTTGTTGATGACCCCGATACATTTCATAGTCTATCCGCAAAAATTCTGATAGCGGGGATGGTAGTTGGTTAACTCAGTCACTGTGACTCATTTTCGCAATGACTTATTTCGCTATCTAATCTGCGTTTTGGTTCGCGGTTCTTGATATTTTATTCCATGTCATATTAATAATGAAATCTGCCAAATGAAGACTATTTTGAATAATAGTCTTCATTTGTCAAAATTTTACAATCCCTTTATTTATTTCCACATCTGCGTCCGAATATTTAGTTGTGGGTTATTATAACTTCTGATTTACCAAAAATATATATGTTTGACACTATAATATATACATATATTAAATGAAAAAGGGCCTGTACAGTGTACATTCATTGGCCAAGGGGACAGGAGAGTGGGCCCAAGCATCTGAGACAGGCGGGTGATTTAAATGACATGTAGGGGGTACGGACGCATATTAAAACGGGCACTTAGGATAACGGAAACCATTAGTTTTTTTGTTTTTTTTTGCCACAAAACTGATACTTCATTCGATATTCAAAATCGCGCGGTTACAATGAAAATCCGCAAAAATGAGCTGTAATAAAGGGGTTGGGGGTCGTAAGACCCAATCTACAAGACTCAACCCCGTAACTGCCTACTTTGCTAACCAATTGGTACAACAATTTGCGGTTCTAGGTATCGCTATAATATCAACACTCAAAATGGTTTTCACCAACTCTAAAACATTACCCAAAATTGTGTCGATTCGCCAATAGAACTCACCCCGAATAAGCTGGTCGACCACCACCACCGCATCCGATTCCACGACGATGCTAGTCCACCGATTTCTCCGAGCTAGCCTAAAGGCTTCCAAAATTGCACGGAAACCATTAGTTAACTATTGGAGTTTCTTTGTCCATGTTACCTCACTACATAATAAAAGTGATTCATATCAGGCATCAACCGCCCTTAGAATCTCCGCTCAAAGAGGCGATGGCCAAAGAGGCTCCACCCAAAAAGGCCCCGCTCTAAAAGCTCTATTCTTAGAGGTCGAAAGACTCGCAAATGCCTTAAGAGGTCGCGAGGCACCCATAGAGATCGAGAGGTGCCCAAACGCCCTTAGAAGTCAAGCGGCGCCCAAACGCCCTAAGAGGTCGCGAGGCGCCATTAGAGATCGAGTGGTGCCCAAATGCCCTAAGAGGTCAACCATTGCCCATAAAAGTCGTTCGACGCCTTTGGTTAGATCGCCTTCGGACGCCTCGTCATTGGGCAGATGGTTTGCCTTTGGTCAGATCGCCTTCGTGTGGCTTGCCATAGGGCAGATGGCACGCCTTTGGTGAGAACGCCTTTAATCGGTTTGTCTATGGTCGGAATGCCTTTAATCGGCTCGTCTTTGATCGGAACACCTTTAATCGGCTTGCCTTTGGTCATATCACCTTAGGGCGGATGACTCGCCTTTGGTCATATCGCCTTAGGGCGGATGACTCGCCTTTGTTCGGAACGCCTTTAATCGTCTCGCATTTGATCAGAACGACTTTAATTGACTCGTCTTTGGTCGAAACGCCTTTAATTGGCTCGCCTTTGGTCAGACGTCCAAACAGGTTGCCCTACGCAACGCCCTGGTTAGTTGATGAGCAATGCTTCAAATCGACTAGGGGACACAAATGATAGATTGTATTGATTGTATTAACCCGAAAAATTCAGATAACACTAACTGTGTCAGGATAAAAAGTTGTCACGGTATATTGTGTCAGCCTCACATGACTGACTCTAATAAGAAATTGACCATGAACTCATGTTAAGTATACTTATAAATATCTATCTTCTACTTCATTTGAAAGAAACTAATTTTTCATATATGTCTCCATGCTTTCCGAAACGAAGTTTACAAAACTTGGGGTTTCTTTTTTTTAATCATAATTCATAGGCAATGCAGAAAAATGAGTATCCAACAAAAAGTAGAAAGAAATTTATAATTAATCTTTATTAGGCTCCTATAATTAGTTGTTTAACCCTAACCTACTCTTTGTCCCCTACGAAGGATAATATATTGAGGCCAAAAAAAGAGAGGATAATATATGTATATAAATCTAAAAAAAGATGTCTTCCTCCCTGTCCACTCATCATGACCTAAATTCTATTATTTGACACAACTAGAAATTCTAATCAGTTTAAAATGCAACTGAAAAATCAATATTACTTTATATATATATTACTTTTTCTATCGCTGCAATTAATATTTTAGATATTTGTATTTATGATACACAAGTTATAACTTTTATTCGGTATACTCTAGTTTGCTAAGTGATTTATTATGTAAATATAGATATAAAGAAAATAATGACCTATGCTCTAATTTACGTGTATTATTATAATAAATTAATAAAACTAACCCATTTTTTAATTAGTATATATTAAATTAAAATGAAATTTACTCACAACCCACCAAATAATTATTGTATACGTTAATTTAGTGTAGCATCTCACGCAACCCAAATTAATGACTAATATATATATATATTATACAAGCAAATTTTATGTATCAATTAAGAAACGATTATGAAAATTGTTAAATTACAAATATAATAAGTAGGATGAATAAAATTATTAACTTTACACTAAAATTATATATACATATATAATGCTAATCTATAGTTTGTTGATTCCATGTCATCAATATGATTAAATGAATCACACATGAAAAGTGGGAGTAGATTAGTCTAAGCATCTCTTTTAATTGCTGATGTAATCAATGTCCTTTAAACATGGAGAAAGCAAGAGGACAAACCAATAAGGTTTTGGATTTGTGTAATGTCCGTCTGTCTATGTACATGACCACACTTTGCCTCCCTTAATATGGTTTCTATTACCCTCTTTATGACTTATTTTAATTGTACTATATTAATTATTTTACATATTATAATTCATCAACCTAACTAATGACTATTTTTAATTAATTTTCATATTAGCTCTTGGATGTGGCTAAACGTTGTTTTGTTTGAACCCTTTGTACATTTCGAGAGTAATAATGGAAAATTATAGTTTATTAGTTTTGGACTTTGTTGATATCTTTCAGAGTTTGCTAATTGCATAGACGGGATATTAATATTATTACTAATAATGTGTGATGTAGAAAATAAAGTTATTGTGCATGTATGTGTAGTATCATGGTTAATGAATTTTCATTGTATAACGCATTTGATCCATCTTAGGAGTAACTAGATAATAATCCAAAGTCCTTTCAGAAAGAAAAAAAGAATTAAATTCTAAAAGTCCATCTTAAGTATGTAAGTTTATGAGCAATTGGTAGGACTAAATGAGTTTTTATTTTTAAATAAGATTGAAATTTCATGTTATATTTTTCTTCACAGATAAATTGGGTTTGAATTGGTTCAGGTCCATACAATTACGACTCCTATTGAGTCTCAATCAGAAGTTTCCTATCCTCACCTGGGTCCAAACCTAAATTAGGTCTTCGAACTTGGGTGATCTGAACTGGGTTGAGATATTGGTATGGGCATCTTGATTGACTACGAATCAAGTCGGAGTTAAAATGTAATATTAATATAAATTTATAGTATTAAGTTGTAATATTTGAAAAAAGTATTTTGTTAATTTTGAAAAATATTTGACGAAAACTTTTAACAGAATTACTAATTACCATTATTTTTAAATATGTTGAATAATTTTGGATTGAAAAATTATTTTATATAAACATGTTAAGATCATTTTTAAAAACTTTTCACTTTTACTTTAAAAGTATAAGAGCTCTAAATTTCACTTCTTGAAGTTTGAGATTAGATAATTTTTATTTTACCTCATTTTCTCTACAAAAATGATAGGGTGACATTTTTTAAATACTTAGTCTTCATTTTACATTATTATTATCGTACTCTTAATTTAGATTCCTAATTTATCTAGTGGTGTGGTGGAACATGTTAGAAACTAGGCATCGTTTGACAAAGTACGGAAAATTTCACAGAATATACCCTAAATTTGTATCTGATAACATTAAAGTCCCTGAAGTCTCATGTCGATGACATAAGACGTCTAACATACCCCACCGAACCTTCTCTGAAATAAAAAAAAAATAGTTAAATACTAAGAAGATATCTTGACTTTGAACGTTTTGCAACGAGATAACCGAACTTTAAAAATTCAAAACGGACTAGCTCAACTTGGACGAAGATGCAAGTAGCTACCTCCGTCCAATTTCTGATGAATTTCCGATAAATTTATGTCGAATTTCCAATGAAATTCTGTCAACAGTTAACGGTAAATTAGACAGATGTAGGTATTTGCACATTTGTCCAAGTAACGGTAATCCATTTTGAACTTTTAAAGTTCGGATAGCTAATGAAAAACGTTCAAAGTCCTTATTATTTAAAACTAATAACGATCAATGCACTTGCCTCGATCATGTATATTCCCTATTATTATTATTAGGTATTGCTAGTAGTACATGCAAAGTCACACATCCATGTGAGGACCGGCGGTGTGGGGTAAATTATGTACGTATTTTTAAAAAATTAAATCAAACTCCTTCCCATGTTACATCTCTTTCATTGGATGATTAACTAATTAAAATTCTCGATTAAGAAGATTAGTGTTACACTAAATGATGACATAATGACAATGACACTCTCTGTCTTTTCTACCTAAATCATTATTTCATATATACGGCAAAGTTGTAAAATTGATCATTGTAATTTAACTTTTTTTTTATAATTAATCTATTCATTTCGACGTTATTTTCGTAGAAACAAATGTGTTATTTACCCATTATATATAAACATATTCTATAAGTTTATTGACTGATATTAGATGACCAACTTGGCAACTTAGTCGATGAAAGTTGAAAGATCCCCCTAATCACTTATATGGAATTGATTTTCAAATACAATTATAAGTCAATTATATACCGCCTTACAAATAATAGGTTGCCATCTTAAGTCCTAATCGTAATTCGATAGATACAATCCGTACCTAAATTAGGTCATAATTATTAGGGTTAAATACCAAGGAACTATATGAACTTTGGACGTTTTGCAACAAGCTACCCGAACTTTAAAAATTCAACACGGGCTACTTCTACTTTGAAGAAGGTACAAATAACTACCTTCGTCCAATTTCCGACGACTTTCCAACGACTTTTTGATGAATTTCCGTCGAATTTCCGTCAACAGTTGACGGAAAATTAGACGTAGGTAGTTGTTTGCACCTTCTTCAAAGTTGAGGTAACCTGTTTTGAATTTTTAAACTTCGGGTATCTCATTGCAAAACGTCCAAAGTTCAGGTAGCTAATTGGTATTTAACCCTAATTATTATTAGAAACTAATTAATATATTAATTAACTTTCTCATATAGTTAAAATAAAATTTCCGTCTCATTCTTCAACAAACTTGCATTTAACTCTTTCTCTCTCTCTCTCTATTAGATATCGTGTTATTGTTCATATGATCATTATATTATGAGTGGATCATCTTAGTGCATACTTGAAAATATGAATTTGTAATTAATTAATAAGTCATCATAAGCAATTACTTAATTACATAGTCAACGTGATGAAACTAAGAAATTGTTCTAACGTGTGGATATCGATAGTTGATCACCTACTAGGAAAAATATAACGATTAGGAAGATATTCTAATTAATAAGTTGTTGAACCGTGTACTTAACATACCACATAAATGAAGTATATCCTTAGTTAATATATATATGAGTCGGCTAAAAAAGATAATGACATTCATCAATATATATATATATATTTATAATGTATAATATTTTATCTATCTTATCATAACGTCAATTTGAAAGTCGAAATTTAACGTTGTTAGCACCAATTATGTCATAATTCAACTATTTAAATACTGTAATATTTTTTTAATTTTTTAAAAATTAAGTATATCAGTGAATTTATCATTTAAATCATTTTGTTATTCCGATCAAATTATAGAACAAACGATATTATGTCAAAACTTTAATTATATACCTAATTAAAAAAATAAAAATACAATAGGTATAATTAAATTTTATCATAAATGACATTAATTGTGTTGAATATTGAGTTAAAGAGTTAGAACTGAGTTTTTTTTTAATTAAATTTTTAGATATTAACGTTGGACAAAACGTATAGTTAGTCAGTAAACTAAAATTCACTATCATTTGAGTTGTTCAAATTGTAATTCAAATATTTACTCAAATATTTTTTATAATTTTTAATTGATACATAATTTAATTTTTAATCAAATATTTATCAGAAAAAAAAAATCAAAATTAACACCCACCTATTACAGCGTGTTGTGATTTTTTTTTTTTAACACGATAAGCTCCCTTTAAAATCCGCACCCTTTAAGTGCACCTATATCTATACATGTTTTTCTAAATATTTATTTTTTTAAATCTCCATAATTGTGGATAGACGAGCCGAGGTCGGTCAAATAAAAAGCAACAAAGCTTCCACGTTGGCCGTTGGAAAATGACCCATTCAGTTTGGTCCAATATTGGGTTCAAAGTCAAAGTAAACCCTGTTATCAAGTTATTGCCCCACAGGAAATTTACGCTATTCATGAAGTGACTCTACATTTATTCAAAGATAAATATAACTTATATTTATTAACATTTTAATATTATTCAACACTTTAAAATATATTTGATCTTGCGAAAAAAAAAGTAGAATTGCTTTTATTAAGAAATAAAAGGAGCAAATACCACGACTGAGTTGTGGCCACCGAACCCGAATGAATTTGATATGGCTGTAGAGGAAAATGAGATAAATATAATATACAATTATTATAATTAGGGTTAATTACTTAATTGGTTACACATGATTGACCAATGTTCAGAATGGTTACACATGTTTCAAAATTTGATTAATTGGTTTTGAAATGTGACTATTTGTTTTTTTTACTGTTTACTGTTAGAAATCACAGTTAAGTCACTATTTAAATACGTAAAATGACGTAATTACCCCTAGAATCATCTTCAAGAACACATCATCATCTTCAAGAACAAGAATCGAAGAACCCAGAATTGCGTTTCTGGGCTCTTGAGAACCCATAATTGCGTTTCTGGGTTCTCAAGAACATCGAATCGAATTTGATTCGATTCTGGTTCTTCAAAACGATTATGTGTTCTTCAATACAACTAAGGGCATAATAGTCATTTCACAGTTCAATAATATGTTAAAAAAATTAATTAACGTTAAAATTAACGGTTTACTAACGGAATAACCAATTAATCACATTGGGAAAAACATGTGTAACCAATTAGTCACATAACAAAACCAATTAATCACATTTTGAAACATGTGTAACCATTATGAACATTTGTCAAACATGTGTAACCAATTAAGTAATTAACCCTTATAATTAAAACCCTTTTTAGTTATGAAGGTTTCTACTTTCTATTGTAATAAGAAAACTTACCAACACTAACATCATGTCTTTTCTTTATATTTGGAACTGTGTCGATCGTAACGTCGAGTTCCAGATTCTGCATTCGGTAGAACGTTATGTCGGTTATTGAGAAATTCGGGAAAATGATGGGGATATGAGATTTGAGTAACGAAAATGAAATAACACGTACATCTTGGTTAATGGTTGGATGAAGCCAACCCGTGTTGATTGCTTTTATTGTTGCAATAGCTTCGTGCCCACCCGCTGCCCCGAGGCCATGACCGATCATCGACTGCAAAATCGTTTGAAGTTGCTATCATATCATATCATATCATATTCATGTTAATGTTAATGTTAATGTGTAATTGGCTTGAAGACCATGCAAATGTGCTATACCTTGGTTGCATTCATCTTCATGTCAGATGTGTGTTTAAACACATTTTTAATAGCGTTAACCTCGACCATGTCCCCAGCCAAGGTCGATGTTGCATGTGCATTTACGTAATTCACCTAGATCATATTCATGTTGACAGGGACAAAGTCAGAACATTTATTCAGTGAGAACAAGTATTATAGTAATGACAAATAGTTGAACTAAACAAAATTCAGTGGAGACAATTGTATGATTTAAAAATATTAAATTGAAAATTATTATATTTTTAGAGTTAAATATACACAAAGTCAAAAATTGAGGGGGACAATTACCCCCTCGTCACTTAGTGGCTCCGTGCCTGCATGTTAGAGATTAACTATGTGTAGAAATAAACATGGGTTGGTTAGGGATTAGGGTTTATGCATATTGAGATGAACCTCTTCGGGCGAAACACCCGCATCCTCTAAGCTCTTGTTAATGCAATGCAAAACCTCGAGTCCGTCTAAACGAGGTTCGGTCATGTGATAAGCATCGCAAGTCACTGCACCACCCAAGTATTCCGCGATTATATTGGCCCCTCTTTTCATAGCATGCTCCAAGCTCTCCATAATCTGCAATTTTTTTGCATATATGCTTATCACTTATTTAGTGACGAATTAGATAACTGACGGAGTTTATAGGGTAAAATTAACAACTACTCCCAAGTCCCAACGATTAGTAAATTTTTACCGACGGTTTCACCGTCACTAAAAGAACTTTAATACCAGAATGCCAGCTCCTTCTCCCAATACAAAACCATCTCGATCTTTGTTCCATGGTCGTGAAGCTTTCTTAGGGTCGTCGTTCCTTCGAGAGAGAGCCCTAAGTGCAGAGAACCCTCCGACCCCTAGAGGATGCAATGGAGCCTCAGTCCCTCCGGCGACCATAATATCCACGTCACCCCTCCTAATGTGGTTGGCTGCACTATAGAAGCAGTAATTGGCGGTGGCGCAAGCGACGGAGATGGAGTAAGTGGGTCCCTTGAGTCCTGTTTCCATGGCCAAGAGCGCCGAACCCATGTTGGTGATGCTGTAAGGGACCGCAAAAGGTGATATTTTTCTGGAACCCTTCAGAACAAGGGCTTCCACCGCAGCGCTTAATGCTGTTGACCCACCTATTCCTGAACCCACGAGGACCCCGATCCTTCGTCGGTTCATCTGCATATATATTGGAAAACTTGAGTCGGCACATTCATTTCTTATTGATAATACAATTTTATCATTAAACCAATTACACGTGCAATTATAAATTAGGGTTAATTACTTAATTAGTTACACATGTTTGACCAATATTCAGAATGGTTACACATGTTTCAAAATGTGATTAATTGGTTTTGAAATGTGACTACTTCAAGAACACATCATCATCTTCAAGAACAAGAATCGAAGAACCCAGAATCGCGTTTCTGGGTTCTCAAGAACATCGAATCGAATTTGATTCGATTCTGGTTCTTCAATTCTTCTATGTGTTCTTCAATACAACTAAGGGCATAATAGTCATTTCACAATTCAATAATATGTTAAAAAATTAATTAACGTTAAAATTAACGGTTTACTAACGGAATAACCAATTAATCACATTGGGAAAAACATGTGTAACCAATTAGTCACATATTGATGGCCAAAAAAAAAAATTAGTCACATAGCAAAACCAATTAATCACATTTTGAAATATGTGTAACCATTCTGAACATTGGTCAAACATACGTAACCAATTAAGTAATTAACCCTATAAATTATGATAAACATACGGATTTAAGTATCTCCGGTCCAAGGTTGCCATCTTCGAGTGCTTTCTTTCCTGCAACTAAGCTGTACCTCCAACAGTTATCGAGCCGGTTATCCATCTTCTTATCAATGTAACCTTTGGAAGAGAATTTCTTAATCTGAGCTGCGAACTTTACTGAAAAATCTGAAGTATCGAATCGGTCAATGAGTCGGATCCCACTCTCTCCTTCGAGAAGTTTGTCGTAAAATGTGTCTACATCGTTACCAAGAACCGACACTACGCCCATTCCCGTTATGACAACTCTCTTTTTCGGGTCTTTTTCTCGTTTAGGAGTCGAGACATTCACGGAAGCCATGACCCTGATCTTTTTATCTGTAACATTATATGAAACTTTACGATAACCCATGATTGTATTACATTGTTCGGGGACTATCTAGCTTAACTAAAACACACCTGAGTAATTTGTATTTAAACTTTTGGCGACAGAAGCAAGTTTCATGCCTTGCAGAGGTCTAAGTCCACTGTACATCACAGATGCGTCGCTGTTTCTTCTTCCCCGGAGCAGTACCGTCGCTGAAGAAGCCCCTGCACCACCATTCAGTGCCATCATTTCTCTCTATGCCTCTCTGTATAATATGAATGTGTAAGTATAAGAAATAAAGAGAAAATCTAAGGTGATGGAAAATGTGTAGTATTCTTACTTTTGGAGTTTCACAAATTATGGCGAAATCATAGACAAAATGGTGGAAGTGTGAGTTGGGAGGTTAAGCTCTAAGGATACAATATTAACCTCTAATATCATTATTTTCTTACCAACTGAAATGACAATGGAAAATTATCGCGTAGATTAGCTTTAATTTGTAGACCGGACCAATAAGATCGAGACACGTGTATTACATTTAGAATTAGAGTTCATCTATTTCTTTAGGGTTTTAGTAAAAACAAATTACTACCTAACACTTGCACGATCTGTGTGCTTGGTGAAAACTCAACTACACAAGAATCGCATGATATTTTGTACAAATTTATTTATCCAAATAGTATTTTCGTGTAGGTTAAAACTACTCTACTAGTGTCAAGTCATTATTTCAAACACTTCGCTAAATATTATATAAGAATGTGTGCATTAACACGACCTTGTAGTATGACTTCGCATTGTTGTTAACTAATTTTTTATGAGTTAGTTTGTAGTATCGTTAAATAAAATTTTACGAGCCGATGAAATAAAACGAAAGTAATGATTTCGAACCGAATCATAATTAATTGATAAAGTTCAATATTTGGTGAATATATTTTTACTTTTAGCTTTTGTATGAAATTGTTGGTGAATTTAACATTGAATTGAATGATGATTGAAATTTAATGCTAAATGTTATCTTTTATTATATATTCATTATTATCTTTGTCGTTCAAAAAATACATATTTGAGTTTGAATTCAATCCCAAAATGTAGTTTTCTGTAGAATTGATACTCAAATTTGCATTATGGAGTTGAATTTAAAAAAAAAAAATGTAAAATTATCATTTTTACATATTTAACGGCAAAAATGAACGAATAGTTAACGGTTGTTGTATTTAATAACTTAAAGGTGCACAAAACAACACTTTCAAACATGTTAATGCATTTAACAACAACAGTTAAACATCGAGTTGCGTTGAGGTTGTTTATCCTTATTTTTTATTCGCAAAAAATTGAAATCAAACTTTGAAGATGAAATAGTAGATTTGGTTTTAGAATTAGAATAACCGAGAAGAAGTTATAGATCTGAGTTGACAAATGAGGAAAAATTCACTTAAAAGTTCAAGTTATATTTAGTCTTTTAGAGTTTATAAGGTTTTTAAGGTTAAAGAAATATCAAATACGAAATAGAGAATAAAAATATGAAAAAATTATTTAAAATAAAATAGGACCACTTAACATAAGTACATAACTACCAAACCCATAATCATAACTGCCCACTAACCCCTCATAAGTAACTGACCCAATCAGGTTGGGTGCTTTGATTGGACAGAGATGTCTTGAAATGGTCTGACCAGACCATTGGTCGGCCCAATGTTTGACTTTGAGGGTTTCTTGTTGGGTTTGATTTAACGACTATGGAGTTAAAATGTATTGACTATATTTAGATTAGGAGTGGTCATATGTAGGGGTGAAATTAAAATTCGGTTGGTCCGAAAAATTGATAAGAACCGGACCAAAAAAAACGATCTGAAAATACATGGTTCGATTTATGAACGGTTTTTTTCCTTTATTTTGAATTTTCGGTTCGGTTCGATCTTTGAGTTTAAAAAATCATGGGGTCCGGTCCGACCGAATTGATTATATATAATATATTTATTATTAATTAATATGAAACATTGTGCGCATATACCAACTTTTTCATTCATCCAAGAGTCAAAACTTATTTTTTTCAACTTTCAAAAGTGAATATGTTTTCAAAAGTCTTAACTTTTCATCTTTCCCATGTCACCCATCAATTTTTCTTTTCTTCTCCCTAAGCTAACCCTCCTTAGTATTTATGAAACACCTAGTATTTATTTTTTCGGTTTAAACTGAAAATCCGGTCAAAAAATCCGGTCCGAAAAACCGAATGGACGGTTTATTTTCCCTTATACAGTCTTTTGGTTGAAGAAAATCTGGCCCGAAAATATGGAACTCTGACCGAAATCGTATAAAACCGACCCGATCGGTCCGGTTTTACCCCTAGACTCATGTGTGTGTCGGGTCAATCTTCTGGATGATACTAAGACCGAAATTTCGGTTATGACTTATGAAGGATCGATACCGAAATTGACTTCGGCTAAAAAAAGTCAACTCGAATCGATCTTGCTTGACATGATCTCGGTCTCGTACATAAAATTTTGAGCAAATAGAGAGATGAAACAGAGAAGTAGTCCAGTTAAAGCAAAGAAGAGATGACACATAAATTGAGCCTACTGAAACATAAAACCTTCTAGAAGATGTCTGAGGAGTGTAAAGTCAAAGCATAACACCACGTCCCTCTGAATTCAAGTGTTCATGCCCCGTGCCTGCCCGTGTGCACCCACCACCAGGCACCACCTCCCCGCATCCCACGCCATGTCCATTTCCTCTTCTACATTCAGACGCACGTTCCTTTCTTATTCTCTTCTCTGCCAACTCCAGAAAGTAACTATTCCTCTTCTCAACACGCCATCTTCTCTTGACTCATTCTTCCTCTTCTTACTCTCTGTATTTAGCTTTCTTCTCCATCCTCTCCACTCTCATCAATCTTTCACTTCCACTGCACAAAGATCGAATTTTGATACCTCCGATATGGACAACAGCAGCAACCAGCAATCTTTCTGGCAGTTCAGCGACCAGCTCCGCCACCACACCTCCAACCTCGCCAATCTCTCCCTCAACGACTCTATCTGGAGCAGCAACGTATCCTCCAAGCGTCCCAATGACCGGATCAACTTCGATTCCAAACTTAACACTGCCGCCTACGGTTGGAAGACGGACAAGCCTGCTGCCGTCGGTAAGGACTTCAATTACGGATACGAGTGGTCCAACGCGGTCAACGTCAACGAACTAAATGGTTTCGACGAAGGATGGAAGATGAACTCGCCGATCGGGATGCCGCCGCAGAGCAACGCCGCGATCAACGGCGGGTTCAATAAGGGTCTGTTCATGAAGCCGATGAACTACCACGACCAGAACAATAACAACAACCTTAACGTTAACGTTAGAGGGACCAACAACATTAAGATCGGCAAGAAGAGTGTAATCAATGGGAACAAGAAGAACAGCGGCGATGAAGAGGGCAGGACCGACAAGAGGTTCAAGACCCTTCCTCCGTCAGAGTCCCTGCCCAAACACGAGACTGTCGGCGGCTACATCTTTGTCTGCAACAACGACACCATGGAGGAGAACCTTAAGAGACAGCTCTTCGGTATGTTCGGATTCTCTGTTTTTTTTTTATTTCTCTGATGCAAAAATGAGAACTTTGATCGATCTGTATCTGATCTTCATGATCTGGTAACTGGGTTTCGATTAAAATCGATGCTTTGGCTACAAATTTTGTGTTCACCGCGATTAATTGAAGCTCTTGATTGTAGGTCTTCCTCCACGCTATAGAGATTCAGTGAGGCAAATCACTCCAGGGCTGCCGCTTTTCCTTTACAACTACTCGACCCACCAACTTCACGGAATTTTCGAGGTTAGTTGCCGGCGTTGATGCTTAGAAACTAATCCATGGATAGAGTATCTTAAAAATGTATACCATTCAGATTAGCCAGCTGTTCGCTTTCATATTCTTGTTTGATTCGCAGTCGCCGTACTAAAAATGCAAAATCCTTGAACATTTCTCCAGGCTGCAAGTTTTGGAGGCAGCAACATCGACCCGACTGCATGGGAGGACAAGAAATGTCTTGGGGAGTCACGGTTCCCTGCTCAGGTACGTACATAAACATCATCAATTTGTGTTTTTTATTTGCTGAAAGAGATGATCTTTTTTCCAGAAATGTTTACATACCTCAATGAACACCAGGTTAAGGTTATCACACGAAAAGTCTGCGATCCATTAGAGGAGAATTCATTCAGGCCGATTCTCCACCACTACGACGGACCCAAATTCCGCCTTGAACTCAGTATTCCAGAGGTATGGATAATATATAATCATTCTGATTGTTAAACCATTTTTATTCATTGTGAAAATGAAGTTGATCAGCTTGTTTATGAACTTGCAGGCTCTGTCGCTGCTCGATATATTTGCTGACCAAGATGACAATATCACGGGTATTCAGACCCCCATCGAGAAGCTGTAAATCGAGCACCCAAAGAACTGAAATACCTTCGAAGGTTGATAGAAGAGGTTCTGATAATGTACCATCAATATATACTTTACTGTAATGTTTAATCAGAGGTATGTAATATGTTAATAGAATGAGAATATCAAATCTACCAAAGAAATGAGAAAGACAGCAAAATAAGTTTGTCCTATATATCTGTGGCTTCAATTATTTCCAGAACATTTTATTTTTTGTTTTGTTTCTACCTTTATTTTCTCTGTTTTTCTTTTTAATTTGTAGTTATATCCAGCATTTAGATTGCATTAATAATCTAATTTATGATACCATATTACGAGTTAAAAATATCAACTTTATATCGCCCTTGTGAGTATTTTATGATCCTGGAAATACAAGCTATCAACTTCACTTCACTGTATCTATCTATAGACAAGCGGGGCAATGAACCAACCCGTTTTCATTACATTCCCCACACCTCTCCTTCGTATCCCCCACAACCACCTTACAACTGCCCCCGCAATCCAAACACGGCACAAACCTTGCCCCGCCACATCCCTCACACAACTGCCTTCCCACTCCAAATTCCACGCCCACAGCCCTAAGAAGCCGCCCGAACCGACCCGCTTCATTCATTTCAACCAACTCATCCACCCCACCAAGGTACCTTCCCTTGATGAATATACGGGGCACCCCAGCCCCATCCCCCAGCAGCTCCTTCAGCTCGTTACGGTACTCTCCGTGGAGCGCCACGTCACGCTCGTCAAACACAACGCGGTGGACTTCCAGAATCGTCCTTGCGCGGTTGCACTCCTCGAACGTCCGCCGCACGCCATGCAGCGACGTCGTGTAGATGACCAATGAGTTCTCACCACGTGGCGGGCAAATATCGGGGAAGTCGCTGAGCGGGTCTCGCCGGCTCATCATTTTGTCGAAGATTGCCATCTTGCCTTCCTTCTCCCTCTCCTGTCGGTCCCGGAGGATAAATATATTCTCCTTCACGGTGCTTGACCTACCGCCAGCCTCCACTGACTCGACCCGGGATCGGGAAGCGGGTTCGAGTTTCTTCAACCTGACCCGCTCCATGTCCGCCTTTTTCACGTCTTTCTCCGGTTTGGGCGACAGCTTCTTGTCGAGTTCCTCCAGTGTGTGGAACGACAAGTTCTTGGTCGGAGCTTTCAGGGTCTGATCCTTCATCGGAGATTCTGCCGCTGTTTTCAGCGGCGGTGCGGCTGGTGTAGACGGTTTGTTGAGTGTAGCCTTAACGTCCTCGAGGGCCTTGCTGACTTCGTTCCAAGTAGAGTGAGGGGCGACGTCGTTAGTGGATTCGATCTTGTTGAGCTTGTCGAGAATTGTCTCCGGCAGCTTCGCCGCCTTCTCCTTTTCCGGCGCCTCGTCCTCCTCCAGCGCAGGGTTGTCCACCATGAGCCACGGCTCCTTTATGGAGTCGATATCGAACACCGCGAAGCTGGACGGAGCAGGACGGTACACGTCGGCCTTAACGTCCACGCTTTTCGAGGAGGCACACCCCATTATTGGTCGGATTCTAGAGAGAGAGAATGAGAATAATGTGCTGCTAGAACTTCAGTTAAAGAAGATACATGTGATATGATTCTGAAACGTGTGGCGGAGACGGGGTTTTATCCATTCGGGTTACGTGTGATGGGTTCGTGGTGGCAGTGTAATCGGGTTGGGACAACCATGGCCATAAGAGCGTGGATGAAGACATCTAATAATGTAGACCATAATAATTACATAATGTCGTGATTTGGTTGTCGGAATTTCTGGTTCACAACGTCAAATGCCTTAGTGGCCAATGAAGGGATCCAGGGTCCAAAGCTACCTAAAATCGTTATCTCAACAGGTGGCCCGGTAGTTGCACCATCTAATCAAATCACTAAGTTGTAGAGTATTTCTCGGGTCCACTATAGGCATACAAAGAGACCCAGGTAGAGCTGGACTCGAACCTCCTAACCAATAGGTTTGAGACCAACAGAGACCCAACTCAATTAAAACTTGAGAATTTGGGACTATGGTCTAGATTGACCGTCCAATCGAACCATAATCGAGTTAGAGTTCACTTTCAAATGCCAAAAAGGGTTAATTTGGAAGGGGAAAAACACTAAATTTTAGTTTTTCTATCTATTTTAACGTAAAAATATCCAAAAGATATCAAGATAAGTTTTTTTTATAAAGTGGTACAATCATATTTACTTGTGTGGGACAAACATTTCTACTAATACCTCCCGCCCACAGACCTTGCAGCCTCTGTATTTCCACACAATTCAGCTAATTATTCCAGATTTCATCAAAAAAGGTCTAAACTTTGATTTGATTATTGGTCTTGCTTCTCTTCAATTTCCAGACTTATTGTGCTTATCTTAAATGAATTGGAATCTAATTCTAAACTGTACCAACTTTAGGTAAATTTAGGCCAGAAGTAAAGTATATATGGATTCAGTTTGGGGTTTCTCCTGTGGAAAAGATCATCCAGGACGTGGTTATGAGGACCAGATTACACCTGCTTCTGAGACACCCTGCAGATGGCAAGAAATAACCACGATGGATAGATAATGCAACCTAGTCTACCAATAACAGCATGTTTTCACAATCATATATATCAGAATGTTGCTACATTTACGGTTGAAGCTTCTTAATTGTTTTACAGTTATGGTGAATGATATCGAGGCCTTGTAGAACTTGTTAAGAAACTGAGAAGTTCCATACTTGATCAGTGTAACATCGAATTCCCTTCTTTTTTTTCACAACAAAATCGAATTTACATGTAAATTTAATGCAAAATATATCGTTTCGGCTTCTCAATCATTAACATCTTCTCCAAGTTCATAGGGTAACACATCTGGGAATGGAGTCCGTTCCACACATTCTCTGCCAGAATCTTGTTGACCGCATCCGTCGGGTGGAACTGGTCCCACCACACATAGCTCGATGCATTCCAGCAAGCCATCTCCGACGACATACACATGATCCATCCATTGTACTTCCCTAACCCGCAGCAGGCGTCGGTGATCACGTTGAATCCGTACTGCTCATGGTTCTTGATTATGTCCAAGGAGCCCTCGAGCATGTCGCAGAAGATGATGGAAGCTTCAGGAAGCTTATGGTTTAGGTCCTGGACCATAAACCTCATGATGAAGTTGAACTCCATGATGATGTCGTTTACTTCGTCGATGCAGCTCCCGTCTTCGCTGTTGTATTGCCATAGGTAGCGGGGAGCGCATCCCATTGGGGCCAGACCCATCACCACGATTCTCCGAACGTTGTTGTTGTATAAATTCTGCAGTAAAATCACCAGTCGAATCACAAACAATGTAACTTATTAATGGAAGAAGAAATGAATTTACCTCGATTCCTCGACCGATTGAGGAAGCGATGAACTGACTGTATCTCCAAGGAAGGTACTGATTTTGGACATTAGATTCGTTGAGGAGATAGTAGTGGATGTAGTCGTTGACTCCAATGGAGATGTAGACGACGGAGGTTGAGATGAGGTCTCCGGCGGCGTTTTCTCCCATTCGGAGGATGAAGAGTTGGTATGTGTCTGAGAATTGTTGGATTTGCTGAGAGAAGGAGACGTGTTGGCCCTGAGAAATTAACAGATTAAATTTTGGTTGACTTGTTGGTTACGTTATCTGTGAAGATAGAGGGGTACCAGTTCGGATCCGCTTTTGAAGAACACCCCGGCAGCTGCAGATGCGTAATTAAGTCCTTGCATGGAAGCTTCGATCGATCCGCCTTGGCTGAGATAGCTCGGTACGAACGGAAGGCCGAGGCGCGATGCTGTTGAAATCAATTGCAGAGATTTATGATTGAATAGAGGAATCAAGAAACTAAAAATGATTTTCAAGAACCCAAGAATCGGCGAAGGACGCTGACCAAGATAATCGACGGGCGTTCGCCCGTTGCAGAATCTCCCAGTGGGTTGGTGGCTATCGAAATCGCGTCCGTACGGAAGGTGATCGGCTCGTGCGAAAGTGCCGAGGAAGTTATTGTTGCCCGCGTCCACGGAGGAGTCGCCCAGCACGAACAGGGCCGGAACAAGGGGACCGGGTGGCGTAGAAGGAGATGGTGGCAGCGAAGATGGAAGATGTTCTGGTGATTGAGCTGAAGGTGACAGCGGTGGCCCGAACTCTTTTGGTTTGGGAGGAGAAGCTGGTGGTGGCGGGAACAATAATGGAGGAAGATGAGGTTGCGATCGTGACGGTTGAGTTGGTGGCGGCGACCTTGTTGAAGAAGACTGTACCAGCGATGACCTTGCTGGAGTATGCGAAGGTGAATGTTGCCTCGATCGACGCTTTCTTGGATGACGAGATGCAGGATGCGGTGGTTCGAGTGGCAGAGACGATCTTGGAGGTGGAAGTGGTGGAGTCCGCTTCCGAGTTGGAGGAGGTGGCGATGAGGAAGGTGGACTAGACGGCAATCTTGAAGATGGTGACCGTCTTGGACGGCGAAGAGATGGTGATGGCGGCTGCTTTCGCTTCTGAGTTGGAGGAGGTGGCGATGAGGACGGTGGAGAAGGCAGTCTTGAAGATGGTAGACGTTTACGACGAAGAGATGGTGATGGCGGACCTGATGGTGGTAGTGGTGGTGATACAGATCGGCTAGCGGTGGAGTTCAGCAGTAGAATCTGATGTCGGTGGTGATGGTGGTGATGGTGATGATGGTTGTGATGGTGATGATGGTTGTGATGGTGATGATGGTTGTGATGGCGGTAGAGTAGCCGGCCGTAGGGCTCTGAAGCGGCGGTGGTGGCCGCGGAGAGAATGGCGAGGGTAGCGAAGTAGTATAGAGAGAAATTAATCAGCATTGTATGTTCTGTTCAGTTTCAGAGAGGGAAAGAGCGCGGCAGGTACTACTGGCGGTTAAATCTGTTTCGGTGGGTCCAGATGAAGAATATAATGGGCCCACAAATACAGTTTATCGAGTTCTGGGCCATATAGTCCAGATGTTAATTTGGGCCAGTCCAATAACGTGGGCCCTCTCCGTGACTTTTGGTCAATCGTCACACCTAGAGCTCTATGTAATGTGATGTTAAAGTTAAACGGTTAAATTAAGTTTAAATATTTCATAAATTGTTATATTTTTATACAAATATATGTTTTATAAATTAAATACCTCAATTTAATATAACTACGCATATTTTCCATAGCTTAATATTTATCGTATATTGGTTTTGCACGCATTTCCCGGTAAAAAAGCAAAAGGTTGAAAGTAGAGACTATCAATGATGTCCAACTTTGACACTTTTCTTCAGCTCCCAAGCATCTCTAAAGCTCTCTCTAAAAATGGCGAAGCCGCGGAGACCACCGACGTCGGCTTCCGGCCGGCCAAACCTGACGTCATGCGTGGTGGCAGCCATCTTCCTGATCTTCATAATCATAGTACTCCTCATCATCTTCTTTACAATCTTCAAGCCCAAAGACCCCAAAATCACCGTCACCGCCATCCAGCTCCCTTCCTTTTCCATTTCCAACTCCTCCGTCACTCTCACCTTCTCCCAGCACGTCTCACTCAAAAACCCCAACAAGGCCTCCTTCTCCCACTACGACAGCACCCTCCGCCTCCTCTACAGTGGCGTCGAGGTCGGATTCATGTTCCTTCCCGCCGGCAAGGTCGCCGTGGGCCGGAGTCAGTACATGGAGGCCACGTTCGCCGTCCAGTCCTTCCCTTTGCAGTCACCGCTGCTTTCGCCGGAAGAAACAGGAAGTGAGAAGCTGATAGCGTCGCCGCCGGAACCCACTGTGACAGACGGTTACGTGTTTGGAAGCGGGTTCGGGTTGGGAGGTAGAGGCGGGAACAGGGTGGGACCCATATTGCAGATACAATCTATGATGAAGATTCCGGGTAGGGTTAGGGTTTTGAGGATGTTAAGTCACCATGTGGAGGCGAGAGCTGATTGCAGGGTCACCATTGCTGTGAGTGATGGGTCTGTGTCAAGCTTTCATTGCTAGTTTGCTAACCTTATTTTTCGTTTCTTTTAATCTTGTTTTTATTGTTACTTATGTATGTAAAAAAAGTAAAAAAAGTGGAAGTTTTTACCGAGGTATGTGCCCTAGGTTTTTTGCAGATTGACTGCTCAATTATGACATGTTTTAAAATCACATAGCAACTTATAACAATATGTATATTAATAAGCTAATTTAGTAAATTTAAAGTGTTCAATCATTACAAATCAACTAATATATATTTTCTGATCTAACCAAAAAAACTAATATATATTTTATTTTTTAAAAATGATACTTTTTAAGTTGCTTAGGGTTTTTCTTTCCCTAAAGGAAGTCTCTTTATTTTCTGACACACTTAGCTAAGATTGAACAGTGTCCATATTTAATAGACACAACACACAAGCTTTAAGATTAGATTACTTTGAAAAAGGACATGGTTTCCCATTACCTTGGAATTCGTGTACGTTTATTTTCAAAATATATTTTGATTTTTTTTTTATATCTTTTATTTGGTTTCTTCTATTTAATTACTAAATAGTTATATAAAATATAAACATGCATACATAAATAAAATATTAATGACCAAAAAACAAATTATTTTTAACAGAGTAAACAACAAACTCTTAATTTTTACAAACGACAAGCTAAACTTAATTTAACATGTTTATCAAATGACAAATCAATCTTATTTTCTTTTTCTTTTTAATGAAAATTAGATTTTTTTTAACACAAAAAATATTTTCTTTCACCTATACTTGTGATTTTCTGAAAGGGGTAGAGGCCAAGAAGATGAAGAGGGAGGAGAAAGGGTATTGGGATGAAAGAGAGGAGGGGAAGAAGGAGAGGTGGTCAAGGAGAGTGGGGAGAAAGAGGGACTGAGACTGTGGATGGAAGTACAGAGGGGGTGAAATGAAATAGCTTTTTTATTTTATTTTAAATATATATATTTATATATATATATATAACGATTTTCATTAATAATTAACGGAAATTGAATTATATTTATTAATTACTTATTTTACTTTGTTTTTTATATATTAAAAAAATTAATTTACAGTTTCCAAGGTTTTAAAGTTGGTTTATTTTTGGATTAACTCTAAATATAACTAATAATATAGAGATAATTTCTACAACTTTATTATTGTTAACAATGTATTCACCCCAAAATTCAAAAAATACTCTGTATGTTTTACTTATATCGGTATACATACATATACGTATATATGGGAAAAGTACCAAACTGGTACCCGAACTTGTAGTTGATTAACAAGTAGGTACCTAAATTTTTTTTTGTAGCAAATAGGTAGCCGAACTTATGAAAATTAGCAAATGGGTACCTACCGTTAATTTCCGTTAAAAATAAACGGAAAATGACACGTGAGGAGCAACCAGGTACCTGAACTTACACAAATGAGCAAGTAGGTACCTAAATCGGTTCAAGAACCGGTTCGGTCGAACCACTTTTTTTTATATAAAAGTAGGGTTTATATACCAAACACATGCATGGCTCGACTCCAGACGTTCTCGGAGTGTTCCTTGATGCACCGAGAACATCTGTAGTCGAGCCATGTATATGTTTGGTATATAAACTCGTTCGGTTCAGTCGAAGCACTTTATTTTTTTATAAAAAAAAGTAGGGTTTATATACTAAACACATGCATGACTCAACTCCAGACGTTTTCGATGCATCAAGGAACACTCCGAAAACGTCTGGAGTTGAGTCATGCATGTGTTTGGTATATAAACTCTACCTTTTTTTAAAAAAAAAATAAAGTGGTTCGACCGAACCGGTTACATTCAGGTACCTAATTGCTCATTTGTTTAAATTCAGGTACTTGGTTGCTCATTCGTGTAAGTTCAGGTACCTGGTTGCTCCTCACGTGACATTTTCCGTTTATTTTTAACGAAAATTAACGGTAGGTACCTATTTGCTTATTTAAGAAAGTTCGGCTACCTATTTGCTACAAAAAAAAGTTTAGGAAACTACTTGCTAATCACCCACAAGTTCGGGTACCAGTTTGGTACTTTTCCATATATATATATATATACCACATTTAAACAAATAAAAAAGTAATGGTCGTGAAAAGTAAGTCCAAACTGTATTGGAGGGAATGATAGTAAGTCCAAAAGCAATCCTCTTTCCTTATACATTAAAACAAACAAAATGCATATTCTAACCAAAATACAACCATTATTTCTTACACTAAAACAAATTACATTGTCTAATAAAAGCCCTCGTCTCGCATCTTTTCTCTCCAATGACACGAAACAAGGTAAAATAACAGTAGGAATTGAACCCTAGAGGATGATCATTTCAATTTTTAGCATCAGCAGATTCGTATCCATAAGGGTTTTTTTGCTCACCCAGTTCTATTGATCTCGATACATCTTGTCTACCTCATACTTTGAGCTGTTACACACCATAATAAATCATACATAAGACAGTGGAAATGGGTTATATCCTCATCGTTATATGCCATATAAACACCAAACCATCCGCAGAACTGATGTTCCTTACCCAGTTCCTCTAGGTTCTAGATCTCGCAACATATTCATCACACAAAACTTTTATATAGGTAAGTGGTTCCAGGTACCTGTAATTTTAGGAATTTTCAGAACCTATCCTGTCGCAAACAGGTTATTGGATTTTGGAACCGGGAACTATCTGTTGAATTTGAAACCGAAACATATTCAAGACTTATTTATTGCAACGGTTCTAGGGTATCCTATTAGGAACTTATTTCATAATAAATTATTTAAAACTTGTTTATACTAATCGATTTGAAACCGTTTTTTCTCCAAAACAAATACGAAGTTGCAACAATCGTACAATCATCCACTAATTATAATTTTTTTCACAAAATCATACAATCAGCCACGTAGGAGAGCAAAGATTGTGTGCATCGTGCGAGAGAAGAGAGAAAAATGAGAAAATGAATTGCGACAGTTTGAACTATGTAAAACAACAACAAATTTAGGATTAGAAACTTAAAAATTAGAATAGAACGATAACTACTAATTCTTTTTTTTATTGATACATATAATCGGTTCTGGGTAGACTCAGGGTACCCTATTACCTGGACCGAAACTAGAACCTAAAATACATATTCTTAAAAATAAATCTTAAACTTACTCTATTGTTAAAAGTTAAAACTACTAACCTAAGTGCCGGTTCCGGTTCTAAATGAGTAATTTGCTCACTCCTATATATAGGTACGTTTCATTGAATTTTTAGCTAATAAAACACAAATAAGACTTTTCTGTCAAAAAAGTAGGGAGTTTACTCATAATCTTACCTTTTTCAGCAGCTTCTCTTAAGTTCTTTCTTAATGCGAGATTGAAGAATTGAATACTGAGAAAAAAGCTTCTGTTTGATAGAAATCCCATTAACTGTTCTTTGTGGAAAAATTGAGCAAAGTGAGATACTCAAATCTTTTGGAGGCAACTGCAATTCATTGAGATACTCGAGTGAAGGGATGCCACTTCATCGACGAACGAAGCTAGATACAATAATAAAGGACTCGAATGGTTTTATTTATGACTAAGGATACATACCTCTATAGAGTTGAACTGCACCAGGGTGTATTCCTTAGCTTTTGGAGGGTTCAACAGAAGGAGATCCATTGAAGACGTGACGTGGAAAACAGATTAAAAACTATGGAGGTGCGGGGAATCGAACCCCGTGCCTCTCGCATGCGAAGCGAGCGCTCTACCATATGAGCTACACCCCCTAGACGATGTACTGCTAATAACAATAATATATTTAAATAAATCAACCGGGCTTCGAGTTTTAAGTAATTGCATTCAAGTGGTCCGGTTTTATAGATGTGAGATTTTGTTAGTATTGATTTTCTCAACTAAGATAATAATTCAATCAAATCCAAGCATTGATTTAAAATAACGGTTAAATTCTTTGTGCGAAATCTATAATATTTTTTGTTGACTTTTACGGTTAAATTCTACATCTATTATTTATTGATATACATTCATTAGATAAAAATATTGAAAATATTATAACTATATGTATGTGCACTATTTCTTCTTGTCGTGTTTAATAGTTGTCTTCGACTGTTGATGTCAATCTTGATGGATCGTGGTTTTTGGCGTGACACGACATGCATGTGAAAGGGAAGACTTACATGCAACCATTCACACTTTGCAGTTTTCACGAATTTTTTCAAAAACTATTCACTTTTCAAAAAATATTTGAAAAAGATTTTTTGAAAAAGTGTATATCGAAATTTTTTTTTTAGAAAAGTATGCATACGCGCGACGCGCCTATTGAGTAGGCGCATCCCTAGGACGCGCCTATTCAGTAGGCGCGTCCTAGGGATGCGCCTATTCAGTAGGCGCGTCCTAGGGATGCGCCTATTGCAATAGGCGCATCCCAGGGGTGCGCCTACTGCGTAAATTTTTTTTTTTTCCGCAAAAACACCGGTCTATCAGAAACCACGTTGATTTTAAGTCTGCTTATGGTTTTCCTCCTAAATAGAAATTGAGAGATAGTCTCACGCGTATTCATAGGTCCAAACTACAAATTTTCCAACTTGTTCTGAACAACAATGAAACAAAGTTGTTTATTCACAAGTTTCTGAATGAGACTTTTCTTCAGATGCTCACGCGTTGCTTTATCTCAGTATTCACAGGGTTTCCTCCAAATTTTCCAACTTGTTCTGAACAACAATGAAACAAAGTTGTTTATTCACAAGTTTCTGAATTAGACTTTTCTTCAGATACACTAGCTAGTTTGACATTTTCAGGAATTACTCCTGCAAAAGAGCTCTTTGGGGTTTCCACTGCCTTTTTCTTCGGCATCTGAAGTCTCTTGATTTTCTGCATAGTGTACTCGTTGATTTTAAGTCTGCTTATGGTTTTCCTCCTAAATAGAAATTGAAGTCTTTCATCACAAACTACTCTCTTCTTCGTAGGGTGATTCAGTTTGTTGTCATTGATATACCGCGCTATAATTGCTCCAACATCTTGCTGAGAGATCTAATCATGCGTCTCTACACCAACCGATTTGAGAAACTCGATGAGATTACTCGATCCCCATCTAACAAATTCCATTTTTCTTGATTGGTACTTCCTTTTTGGTTGTGAATGAGGTTAAATTCCGTCACATTGAACTGTCACGAAGATAATTGCAAAAGAGCTCTTTGGGGTTACTTTAGGTTCCTGTCCTAAATTTTCCAACTTGTTCTGAACAACAATGAAACAAAGTTGTTTATTCACAAGTTTCTGAATCTTCCGAATATCTTCTTTTGGCTCAAGATACTCCATCAAGCAATTATGTTTCTCTTCCAACTCAGGGCTACCATTCTTTTCCATCTCCATCTGGAAATGCAGAAGCTTTCGTACTTCTACAAAGCCACTCCTCCCTGCCTCTCTCCACAGATATCTCACTACATATCTATATCTTTCATTAATGAGACAGAAAAATCGAACAGGGTATAGGCTAACTAACAGCTGCAACACATTAGAGGCAGGCATGCTAGAAAGGTCCTGCAGCTGCAATCTTCCGAATATCTTGTAAAGCTTCTCCAATGACTATAGCTTTTTATCTGAGTTCAAGCCTGCTTATGGTTTTCCTCCTAAATAGAAATTGAGAGATACTCTCTCCAGTAAAGAAGAAAGGAAGTTCTAAGAAGAAATGGTTTTCCTCCTGAAAATGTCAAACTGGCTAGTGTATTTGAAGAAAAGTCTCATTTAGAAACTTGTGCATAAACAACTTTGTTTCAGTGTTTTACCTCGCGGATTTTGTTCAAAACAAGTTGGAGGGCAAACTATGTATACGCGCACCCCGGGGTCGCGCCTAACGGACATAGTTACTTTTTGAAATTTATCTAAAGTAACCCCAAAAGAGTTATTTTGCCGCAGTAATTCCTGAAAATGTCAAACTAGCTAGTGTATTTGAAGAAAAGTCTCATTCAGAAACTTGTGAATGAACAACTTTGTTTCAATGTTTGACATCGCGGATGTTGTTCAGAACAAGTTGGAAAATCTAGGGCAGGAACCTAAAGTATTTAACTTCTGAGAACTTACTTTCTTCTTAATTGGAGAGACTATCTCTCAATTTCTATGTAGGAGGAAAACCGTATAAACAGGCTCAAAATCAGATGTTTTTCAAAAAGTAAGCATATAGTAGGAAAAAAAGCATACATGAAGGAATTTGGTGCGCGTAGAGGAATTTGGACTTGTGAATACTGGGATAAAGCAACGCGTGAGACAATCATCTCGGTGGTTTGTTAACAAATTGATTTTCTGTCCTCTTGATCCAAGACCCTTTTGTTAACAAATTGATCTTCTGTCCTCTTGATCCAAGACCCTTCCTAACCATTGGAAGGGGATCAGTTTTCTTCTGTCCTCACCGTACGACAGAAGATATTCGGAAGATTCAGAATCTCGTGAATAAACAACTTTGTTTCATTGTTGTTCAGAACAAGTTGGAAAATTTAGGACAGGAACCTAAAGTAACCCCAAAGAGCTCTTTTGCAGGAGTAATGCCTGATAATGTCAAACTACCTAGTGTATCTGAAGAAAAGTCTCATTCCGAAACTTGTGAATAAACAACTTTGTTTCATTGTTGTTCAGAACAAGTTGGAAAATTTGTAGTTTGGACCTATGAATACGCGTGAGACTATCTCTCAATTTCTATTTAGGAGGAAAACCATAAGCAGACTTAAAATCAACGTGGTTTCTGATAGACCGGTGTTTTTGCGAAAAAAAAAAAAAATTTAGGCAGTAGGCGCACCCCTGGGATGCGCCTATTCAATAGGCGCGTCGCGCGTATGCATACTTTTCTAAAAAAAAAATTTCGATATACACTTTTTCAAATATTTTTTTTAAACTAAACAGTTTTTGAAAAAATTCAGTTTTCACCTGTCAAAACTTTAATTACGAATTTTTTCAAAAACTAATCATTTTAGTTTATTTTTTTAGAAAAGTAAATATTGAAAAAAAATATTTCAAAAAATAGGTATACGTAAAATTACTATGCAAAACAGTATTAAAAAGTTTTTGTATCTTAGGTAGTGTTTTTTACGTATTGTATTATACAGCCAGTCTAAAAGTAAAAATTTAACACATAGTTAGCGTCATTTGATTCGTAATTAAATTATCTACGCACCGTAAATTTTTTAATTTATTTTAGTAAGTACATAATTAAATTTCTCACCTAATACATTTACTTATTTCAGTCAAATTATAAAACAAACGATGTTAGGTTACAAAATCACTGTATTTCTAATCAAAAAAATTAACCTACGTAGATAATTTATTTACGACATAAATGACGTTAACCGTGTTGAGTTTGGACTTACATAGACTGAGTTATAATTTTTTAAGTCAAATTTTCATATCTCAACTTACGGCATGCCGTACAAGCAATCCATAAATCCAAATTTAATATTTTTTGCATCATTTGAAGCGCAATTAAAATATCTACTTACTATAATTTTTTTAAAATTTTTTAATAGATACATAATTTTATTTTTAATTAAACATCGAGTCGTCATTATGAAATAATTTTAAAAAAAAAGTAAAAATGTGTGGCGCCTATGCAATAGGCGCCACCGTGGGGTGCGCGTATACCTATTTTTCGAAATATTTTATTTTATACTTACTTTTCTTAAAAAAAAAAACTAAAATGCTTAGTTTTTGAAAAAAAATCAGTAATTTTATATAGGGTTTATATATTGTCTAAAAATATCCATTCGGAAACATTTTAATTTAGATTTTACATATATTACCATAATTACTATAATTCATCAGGGTGAAGAGACTCATTTAGATTTATATATATGGTTAAGATGATGCAATTGTTCTCCTTAATTTTTAAAATAGTCATGTTTATCTTTTCAAAATATATAATTTATTAATTTAGTCCATTAAATATTTATATTTACCCTTAGTAAAATTATATTTATTAGAATTATACACTGATAACCTACTTTTTTCCCATTTTGCAAAAACTCATATTTTACCTGCTAGTTGGTGCATGTGAGGACAAGATTATCCCCAAAACTGCATAAAATTGCATGCAATAATGGAATAGTTCGAAGTTACATTAATGGCCGACAATCAATTAGATATCCCTAATCAGTATCCACCTACCCTAATCAAATCCGACCGGGGCCCCAAATTATGCCACTTATTAGCTTTGAAAATTATCCCTTTTAGCAGTGTTTTATTTATTTACGGTATACATAAGGTAAAGAAACACGTATGTATATATAACAAGTTTCATACAGAAATGACGTAAACGCTAATCATGTACGTACTTTATATGGTATTAGTACAAGGCAATCGCATACTAAGTACACATCTGAGTCTGAATCACTGTTATCTGAACCAGACTTACCCTCGAACTGGTGAGGGATCGATTTCTGGTTCGATCTCGGGTCAATTATGATTCGGTTTGAATCAGAGTAATTTTTTTTTACCTAAATTAAACTGTTTTTTTTTATGAACCAGAAAAAAAATTAGAAATAACAAAAAGTACTATTTTTTTACAAATCCGTTCAATTCTGAACCGATTCGATCGAGGTAGAACCGGTTCATTAACAAGCCTACCGTCCACCCTCCTAGCCCTCCTGCCTCGTACCCCCATCTCCTCCAGCCCCCTCGTCCCCTTTCAGTCCGCCCGTCCCCTCTCTCCGCCATCCTTCCCGCTCCCTCTCCCCCTCCTCCAGCCGCCCCCTCGTCACCGTTTCAGTCCGCATGTCCCCTCTCCTCTTCCCAACCCTCCCTCCTGCCCACCCCTCCTCCGTGCTTCAGTTCGCCCACTCCCCTCCTGAAATTCGAAGACACACTTTAAACTAGTCGGACCAATTAAAGAGAACCGGTAGTGAACAAAATAAATTGATTTAAACCGAAAAGCAACCGGAAAAAACAAACAAACCGGATACCGTCCGATTTTAAAACAACCGTCCATTTTTTGCAAAACCGATCGATTCACATTGGTTCAAACATTGATGCTATATAAGTCGATCTTTTAACTGAACCAAATCAGACAGGGGTCCGGTTTCCGATCGGACCATCGATCCGGTTCAGTTTTGATAACACTCGTCTGAATAACCAAATTAGATTTACTGTTAGTTAGGAGATAGTAATATGCCCTAAGAGTTCACTGAAATTACCATGCATACCCCTCTATTCCTCCAAACATGAACTCACCAAAAGACAGAAGATGTATCATCTATTCATCTGACCACCATACACCTCAGGAACCTCCATTATACAGTCAAGAGAAGGTTTCCAGATTGTTCTTCCTCCTTTTTCAACCTGCCCTAGCTTCTCCGATCTTGCTCTTTCTATCTTTTCCAGTGCTTCTTCTAATCTCCTCTCCCCTTCTTTGTGGCCTCTCAGCTGCAGCATCAACCACTGCAACTCCTCTCTCGTCAGCACTATCTTGATCCGCACAGATCCTTCTGTGTTCAAAATCCCGTTTTCCTTCGCTGCCACGTTGACTGCTCTGTCATCATTGTGATCTTCTTCTTCTCTTTGGTTGGTCTCTATGCAGTTCCCCATTGACAGAAGGAATAGAGACTACTTCTGCTATGTGTATATGATAGAGAGTAGTAGTAGAATTAGCTGTTGATATATTGAAGAAATGAAGAGGAAATGAGAGATTTGTGGAGACCCGTATGGTTTCAACACTTCAACTACTGCCCATGTGAAGGAGAGAAATGGGAATATATAATTAGAAACTTGAATTATTTAATGAATTTATTTTTGGGTCTTATATGGATTATATGTTATATAAGGTAATTAAATACAAAAATGTCTTAAGAGAGTACAAAAAAATCATACAGTAGGTCCAAACCTTACGACGGGTCTACGTGGCTACTGACGGTGCGATTAATTAAAACTTCAAATTTAAATCACATTTTTATTTAAAAAATATATTTTCTAGATTTATTTTTATATATATATAAACAGTATACACTACTGTTAGAACAAGGAAAATGAAGCCCCCACACACGTTCATCATACATAGACCATATAAGGATTCGGATTTCAGTCTGGTCAGCAAATTAGTAAAATTTAATTAGATACTATTAAATAATTATTTATTATAGAAATAAGAGATTTAGGTGAATGTATAATTTAATATTTATATTATACCGAAATCAGACATGAAATAATAATTATCTGTCCTAATCATCCCAAATTGTACGTAGGATTTTCTTCTTATATAACTCTTAATCTTTTGAATTTGAAGATTTTTAAAGCAAATAAAGATTATTTGTCAGCGGAGAAGAAGCAAAGCAAATACAAGATTATTCTCAAATTTCGTTTTCCTCGCAAGAATAAGTCAAACAAACTTTGTCAGTCCAAGATAGTGTGTTGAATTCGGTGAGTTTTTTTGAAAAAAGAAGCCGTGTAATTTATTTTGTTAGAAAATTAAATATATAGAAAACATATTTTAAAATATGTGAATACGCACTACGTGAATAAAGTCTATTCCAAATCAGTTTTTATTTATTTATTTAAAATTTTGATGTTTTGATGTTTAATTAAAAATAAAATTATCTATCTATTAAAAAAAATTAAAAACAATATAGTAAGTAGATATTTTAATTGCGATTCAAATGATGCAAAAAATATTAATTTTGGATTTACGGATTGACTGTACGCTCTGCCGTAAGTTGAGATATAAAAATTTGACTTAAAAAATTATAACTCAGACCATGTAAGTCCAAACTCACCACGGTTAACGACATTTATGTCGTAATTCAATTATCTACCTAGGGTAATTTTTTTGATTAAAAATACAGTGATTTTGTAACCTAACATCGTTTGTTTTATAATTTGACCGAAATAATTAAATGCATTAGGTGAGAAATTTATTTATGTACATACTAAAAAAATTACAGTGCGTAGATAATTTAATTACGAATTAAATGACGCTAACTATGCGTTAATTTTTTAATTTTAAACCGACCGTATACGATACGTAAAAAATTCTTCCTACGATATACAAAACTTCTAAATAGTGATTTAGAAATTACTGTTTATTTTTAATAATCGTTGATCAGAAATTATGAACGTTCGGTGTTATACTAAGGCATGCTCCTAATTAATTAAAACAGAAAAACGTCTTAATCTGTATTTGGTATTGGTTGATTATACTACTATCTATCTGATGGGTGCATATATGCTAGAATATATGATATTGATTTCATCGTGTTCATAAATTATAAATAATACATAGGAGACCATATTTCATCATCGGGACACTGAAAACCGAGCAATAAATATTTCATAGTGACATCTTGTATGAAGCAACACGATATATATAACTATGAAATACGATAATAATACCTGCTACCTATCAAATAAGTGCATGTGTATGAAATATGGATATTCAACGTTGTCTACGACGTTCCTAGCGTAAAGAATATGGATGTATTTGGGCTTCGGTTTAATGTTGGGCTTAAATTGTTAATAGAGACAACTTTAGGCTGGGTTTGTAAATTTCGTAAACCTAATTGGGTTTTAAGCTTATCATTTTAATATACGATACGGACACGTAATAAGAATTCAACCGATTAAACTTTTTTCGGATGGACCCGAATGCTGAAATACTTGTGATATAACTTTCAAAGTAAAGTTCATATATAAATTTCGATACGATATAAATATTTTAGATGTGCAGTAAATATTATATTGCAAAAAATATATATATAAAAATAAACAAACTAGCTCATCATCGTTTACACAAGACAAAAACTATCAACGATATAAATAAGTTCGTGATAAATGCACCACCGTTTAGTGTTTATAATATGGTTATTATTTATGTTACTTATGCATTTAAATAATTAGCTATACATCACTAATAACAATACCTTGACTGTTATAAAAATAAAATAAATTGTTGGATTAAATACCAAATAGTTACCTGAACTTCAGACGTTTTACAACGAGCTACTCGAACTTTAAAAAATCAAAACGGGTTACCTCAACTTTAGACAAAAGTACAACGAGCTACCTCCATCCAATTTCTGACGAATTTCCGACTAATTTCTATCAACAGTTGACGGTAATATGAACTTTAAACGTTCTCTAACGAGTTATTCGAACTTTAAAAAATCAAAACGAGCTATCTTAACTTTGGACGAAAGTGCAATGAGTTATTTCCGTCCAATTTTTGACGAATTTTCGACTAATTTCTATTATCATCAACGTTAATTTGGTATTTAAACATATTTGATCATTATAATATATAATATAAGAAGAGAAATAATAATCAAATACATCACCTAATCATCACAATAAATTGTTGACCTTTTTTTTTTGGCCAATAATCATCCTTGACCTGACGCGCTCATATATCTTTTTTTTTGGCCAAAAACAGACTTCGTATATTAATCACAAAATTGGGAACCGGGAGGTTCCCGATACAAAGCGGAATCAAAAAGTAACAGCTGTAAGAGAGGGGATGGGGGCTGGGATACCCACTCACCCGGACACATCCCCTCGAGTGCCCTTTTGGCTACCCAATCCGCACAACAATTCGCGGATCTTGGTATTCTAACCCATGACAGATTCACAACCGACTCTGCCAAGTATAAACTATTTTGAATAATAGTTTCAATCTCCCAAAAATGGACTAAACCTAGGATGTGGTTAACTACAACTTCCGAATCCGACTCAATTACAACCGAATTCCAACAAAATTGCCTAGCAAGATTGACACCTAACAAAATCGCCCGAGCCTCCAAGGTGTCGATTGAGTGCGACCACTCCGAGGCTTGGGCTCCGGCAACAATCGAGCCTGAATGATCCCGGGCGATAACACCAATACCGCCCCTCCCGTCACCGCTCGACCAAGCCGCGTCCACGTTTATCTTGATCGTTCCTCTCCCCGGTCTTGACCAACGAGCCCCAGCCCGAGACACCGCGATCCCCGACTGGTCCTGGGCGTGACCAGTGCGGCTAGTGGCCGACCTGGCTGGCTGCAGCACCGAACCAGGAAGACTTCGATGCTGCAGTGAGCCCTGCCTCCCACACGGTTGAACCAGCAGCTGACCCTGTTCAGAAACGAGAGACCGAACCTGATTTACTACCTTGTACGGGTTGGGACGTGTACCTTCGAAAGCCATAGTGCAGCGACCCTTCCAAATCAGCCAGCAAGCAGTCAAAGCCGTTTGCCACCTGCAGCTCGCTCCCGACCTCCCCCAAGCTGGATCCGAGCACCTCTTGGCCAACCAAAGGTTGATCGAGCTGCACCCATCCGATACGTCCACCATTCCGAACAGTTCATACCACACCACTCTCGCCCAATCGCACTCCAAGATCAAGTGCTCCACCGTTTCAGCATTGGTACAAAGGGGACAGCATACCTGGACGTTCATACCTCTTCGAGCAAGGCCCGATCGGACCGGGATGGCGTTTGATGCAAGCTTCCAAGCGAACGATCTGATTTTTGGGGCGACCCTTGCTTTCCAAATCGCAGACCATAGAGGAGCCGACGACTCTCCCCCCGAGCTGCCCCTATCTTCCCGAGATCTGTCACCCCTATCCCGCAAGAAGTGGTAGGCCGACCTAGCTGAAATCAAACCCCCACGCTCAAAAGGCCACCTCATCTCGTCCCGAGCGGTCCGTATGGGGATGGGGACCGCGAGGACTCGACGGGCATCCTCCGCATTCAGTGCCGACCGCACCCGACTCTCATTCCAAACCCGTGAGTCGTGATGGATCCAGTCCTTCAGTCTGAGATCTGCTTGAGCCCTGGATACCGGCCTCGGCCCGAGCCTATGATTGAAGCTTCCCGGGATCCAGGCGTCCACGAAGGGTCGGATTGAAGCCCCGTCCCCTAGAGACCACACAGCCCCTTCGCAAACAACCCTCCTGCCTTCGATAATGCTCGCCCAAGCCCAAGACGCGCGGCTTCCCTTGCCCGCCTTCAAGAAGTCAGTGTTCGGGAAGTAAATTCCCTTGAGAACCCGCGCCCAAAGGGAGTTGGGCTCGGATAGAAGTCTGAAAGCTGCCTTCCCAAGGAGAGCCGAGTTGAAGGATTCGAGCTCCCGGAAGCCCAAGCCTCCCGCTTGCTTAGCTCTCGTCATGAGATCCCATCGCACCCAATGTATTTTGCGATCCCCATTTTGCGCTCCCCACCAAAAGCGTGCAATGAGACTATTGACTTTTGAGCACCACGACTTCGGCAGTTTGAACACGCTCATCGCGAAAGTCGGGATGGCCGAAATCACACTCTTTATGAGAACCTCCTTACCCGCGTTGTTTAGAAGTTTCGATCGCCACCCATGAATCTTGGCAGCGATCCGGTCCTTAAGGAACGCCAAAGCCTCGCACTTGGATCTCCCCCAAAGGGACGGGAGACCCAAGTATTTACCCGGGTCGGGTGCAAGGGGCATCCCAAACAAGTTAGCCACAGCTGCCGAAACAATACATCCCGCGCCACCTCCTCCAAACAACACCGACTTGGCAAAGTTCACACGCTGCCCCGAGGCAAGGCAATACTCGTCGAGGACCGCCTTCAACACTTGCGCATTCGCGGTCGTCCCCTTTATGAAGAAGAGGGAATCGTCCGCGAATAGCAGGTGGTGAATCTCCGGAGCCTCCCTCCCCGGTTTGACCCCGATGAGCTCCCTATTGGTTACCTTTTGGTCGACCCTCCTCGACAAGACGTCGGCCACGAGGATGAACAAGTACGGGGATAACGGATCCCCTTGGCGGATCCCTCTCTGCGGCTGAATCAGGTTGGAGCGCTTACCGTTGACGATAACTTGGTACGAAACCGTCGTGACACATGTCATGACCCAATGAACCCATCTCGATTCAAAGCCTCTCTTCAACAGGACCTGCCGGAGAAAGCCCCACTCAATCCGATCGTAGGCTTTCTCCATATCAATTTTCAGCGCGCAGTCAGTCGAGGCACGGCTCTGTTTCTGATTATTCTTCAAATAGTGAATCAGCTCGTGGGCGACAATGATATTGTCCTGGATTTGCCTTCCTGAAACAAACGCACTTTGATACGGGGTGATTAGGTCTGGCAACCAAGCTTTAAGCCTGTTTGCCAGGACCTTAGCAATAATTTTATAACCGAAGTTACAAAGGCTTATCGGTCTAAAGTCGGATGCACTCAAAGGGTTAGGGATTTTAGGGATAAGAGTAATCTCGGTATGATTAAGAAAGGGAGGAAAAGAACCTGTTTGGAGGAAGGCGTTGACCATAGTGACGATGTCCGAGCCTATGAAATTCCATGAGCGTTGGTAGAAGGAACCCGTGAAACCGTCCGGCCCCGGCGCCCTAGACCCCCCAAGCTGGTTTACAGCCAGCCTGATCTCCTTCACAGATGCCGCACTGGTCAGATTCCCATTAATCTCGTTCGTAATGTCCCGCCCAAGGCAATCCAGGATCTCGGGCTGAGGCGCCACCCCGGAGCTGTCGACACACTCCGACTTGAATAAGAGCGAATAGAAGCTGTAAATTTCGTCCATGATGCCTTGCTCATCCTCGATCCAAGAACCATCCCTACTCCTAATCCTAACCAGTTTATTTCTCCTCCTCCTCTCCAAGGTCGATTGGTGAAAGAAACGAGAGTTCTTGTCCCCGTCCCTAAGCCAACGGACTCTAGATCTTTGCCGCCAAAAAATCTTCTCGTTCTTCCACAACGCATGCAGTTTCGATTTAAGGATCTTCTCCTCAATGACCAGTTCTGACGTGGGGGCAGATTTGGCAATGATTCCTAGTCGAGCCTTAGTCTTATCGATATTCGTCTTATTGTTACCAAAGCTGATCCTACTCCACTCCGAAAGGCCAAGTCTACAAGAATTCAGCTTTTTGGAGAAGTCGCCCTGGTTAGCTACTGCGCCTCCCTTCAACCAAGCTCGTTTGATCACGTCGAGACAATCCGGCTTTTCAAGCCACATATCTTCGAACCTAAAGACCTTCCTTCCCATGCGATCCAAGGGCTCAAGTTTGATGAGAATAGGGGCGTGGTCGGAGCCCACAGCAACCCCATGAATGCACTGTGCCCTCGGATACCTAGCAACCCATTGTTCATTAGCCAAGGCCCGGTCAAGCCTCTCAACTATCCTGTCGGAGCCTCCTCTATTGTTTCCCCACGTGTGCATCTGACCCTTGAAACCGAGATCCCCCATATGAAGGTCCTCGATAAGACCATTGAATCCATCCATCTTCCTTTGCTCTTTCGGTCTACCACCCTCCTTCTCCCAAGGGTGGCTAATATCATTGAAGTCCCCTACCATCAACCACGGTGCCGATCTGTTACCGCCTAAGACCCTCAGCCGATCCCAAACCCAGCACCTTCTTTGGAAATTCGGGTCCCCATAAACCCATGACACAAAGGAAAGCGTCCCATCCTCGAATTGGACCATCCCTTCAATAATGTTCTTGCTTATGTGTGTGATCGTGATGACCACATCGATGGTCCACCAAAGCGCCAAACCCCCGCTACTCCCAACTGGGTCGACGTAAACTGCCTGGCTCATCCCAACTGCCCTTCGTACCCTTTCACAGTAGACTTTAGGCTGTTTTGTCTCCATAAGAAAGACAATGGCCGGCCTAAGTCTCCTGACCTGGTCTTTTACATGACGAACTGTCAGGGGAGACCCTAACCCCTGACAGTTCCAACTTAGGACGGTCATTGACCCCGAGTGGCTGTTATGGAACAGCCACCGGAACCCTGTTTTTCAGCAACTTCACCCTGTTTTTTAGCAACTTCACCCTGCATTTGAGCAGGAATAGAACTCCCTCGAGAACCAGACTTAGGAGGCTTGGAAACCCCTCTAGAAGGCCTTGCCCTTAGGGTAGAGGGGAGCTGTCCCGGAGCTTTCCTCTTCTTACTCAGATGGAGAGGGTTCTTGTCAACCTGCGGTTGGGCGGTCAGGAGCCTGCAGCTCGCAGGAAGGGGTGGAGGGATGGAGGGAAAGGGTGGAGAGGTGGAGGACAGGGGAAGGGGGGGTTGGGGGAGGATAGTGATCTGAGGGAAAGGTGGGAGGGTTGAGGAGAGGAGGGCAAGGGGGGGTGGCAGACCCTCGGCTGGGGGAGGGGAGGAGGTGGTTGGTAGTGATGGCGGCAAAGGGTAGGGGTCATAGTTTGAGATGGTTAGGTAGGGTTGGGGGGGGGGCCGAAATGGGGGGCAGCCAAGAGGGGTCAAGGATGGGGGTCGACTTCAATGGGAGGGCGGGGAGAGGTGGAGATATCGAGGGTGGTAGTTGGAGTGGGATGTCGGATAATGAGAGGGGGAGAAGGGAGAGGGTTAGGTCGGGTTGGAACTGTGTGGTAGGAGAGGGGTGATCGCTGTGGGAAATAGGACAGGGGAGGATGGGAGACGAGGCTTCATCATCCGGGGATGAGTTGAGGTCAAAAGTAGCAGAGGCAGCAGTCGGGACCCTGTGGCAGGAGGCAATCACGATTCGGTTGCTAGATCCAGATGAAGGGACGGTTTCAGAGGGAGGCTTCCTCGGTTCCTGACTGCTCAGGCTTTTCGTACTTTCCACCTCTGCACGGCTGGGGTCCTTACTACCCTCCTTGAGCATGTTGTGCCATCGACGCCTCCCAAGATCCCGAGACGAGCCTTGGCCCTCATGTCCTCCACCCGGTTTGAACCAGGCATCTAACTTCTTCTGTCTCGGACAGGAGACCCATGGACCGTACATGGGCAATCTGGGATTGACTTCAGAAGGGACAATTCCCAAACTGCAGACCTGGGAAGAGTGACCCAAGCATCCACATACAAAGCAAAGGTCCGACATGCGTTCATACTTCAAGCATGCCCACTTCTCCTCGCCCTTTTCGTTTTCCCACCAGAAGCCGGGTCTAACCGGCTCAGAAATATCCAGCTCGGCCTTAAATCTGATGTAGCCTCTCATCTGCATCTCTTTCTCCTTTTCAAACGATAGACCCTTCCCAACGGAGTCTGCAATCTGCTTGGCATTCTCCAGGTTTAGCATGACTCCACTCAAACCGTGAACCTGGCCCCACAATTGGATTGTGGAGAAATTAACCTCCTCGAGGCTTTGGTTAGGAAGCAAGCGTTTCAGGTTGAGGCAATGGCCGTGGACCGCCCACGGGGACATGTCTAAGATCCTGTCCAGATCACCTACATTGTCAAAGTCGAAGACCATGGTACCATCTGCCAATTCTGCCATCTTAACTGGCCCGTAGCTGCCCCACGCAGCCTTCATGACCGTAAAGACCACACTGCTCTTTATACTCTTTTGGGCAATCATCCTGCCCACCACCCTCTTCTCATTCAGCTCTTGAGGTTTCGGAACCAGAGCCATCACTGATCTACGGGGAACCTGACTACCGGAGCCCATGGAATTCATAGCTCGCTCACCTTCACAACAGTCGAAACCCCTGCAAACAGACAAGGAAACCCGAGACTACAGAAAAACAGGGCAAATCAAGCAATCTCACAATAACCTCACCCTAAACTAAGGCACTACAGGCGACAGGAAAATCAGGGAATCAGGTTCGGCCTAAGCAAGGGACAGAATACAAGTTCTTGCCTTTGAACCCAGAGCTTCGTCTGAAACACGCCGGAGACCGACGGACAAACACCGCAAACCGGTGACGGGAGCTCCTGTGAGGGAGTGGCTCACACGAACAGGGGGGACCTGTGTGGAGAAAGAATCGCCCAGCTGAAGGGAGGAACACTTCAGGCGAAGAAACGGAGCTGAGGGCGCTGAAAATCGACCTGAGCTGAGGGGAAGTTGGGGATTTAGGGTTTGACCGATGCTAAGGGGAAATCGCCTTGGAAATCGCCGTTCTCACCTCTCTCCTCTCTCATCTCACTAACCTGATATATAAAATGACGCGCTCATATATCTTATTCTTCCCTAAACTGTGATGATCCAAAGTGGACTCTTATCTTACTTTTTGAGTGATACTCCACTCTCGTTGTCTCTGTGATCGATCCAAAAACTGTTCCTTTCGATTCTTCGGCAACTCGTAAAGTTGTCCAAAGCTGATTCCACATCCATCGATGGCCAACGGAGAGATTCTCAAAGCATTCTTCTTTTTTCTCCTCCTCCAAGTTGCCGTTGTCACCGCTACTGAGGATACCGTCGTGACCTGTGGATTCTCCTTGTGCGGTGTCAACGGCGGTTTATCGGCGCTTATCGAGTTCCCTTTCCGCCTGAAATCCGTCCAGCGCCGCCGCTGCGGCTACCCCGGCTTCGATCTCACCTGCAACAACCAGAGTCAGACGATCCTCGCGATCCCGGGCTCTGGGGACTTCTCCGTTGAATTCATCGATTACCAGAATCAGAAGATCTGGCTCAACGACCCCAATCACTGCCTTCCCAAACGCCTCCTCAATTTCTCCCTCTCCGCCTCCCAATTCCGGCCTGTCATCTCCCGAAACTTCACCCTTCTGAACTGCTCTGGCGATGCCATGTCAGGCGTGATGGCGTCGTACACGCCGGGGCTCATGACGGTGCCCTGCATGAGTGGCGCGAACCACACGGTAGTATCCGTGCCATCGAGGTTCTGCTGCGACGGGGGGCAGCGTGCGTGTAAGGTGGTGGGGGTGATTTCGGTGCCGGTGCTGTGGCCGTACATGGCGGATCTCGACGAGGCCATACAGTTGACCTGGGACGCACCAAAATGCGGAGAGTGCGTGGCTCGTGGAGGGCGCTGCGGGTACATGACTGACATCGGCTCTGAGTCCGAGGTTGGTTGCAGCGTAAGTCTTCATAAACAGGGTGAGTTTTATTTTATTTATGTTTTACGTTGATAGAGTATAGACGTTTAAAAGTTATTAAATAAGGTTTATTTAAAATTAATTATTAAAAAAATAGACTTTCAAGCTCAATGTACAAAATAGTCTATACTTGACTGGTTCAATTAAAAACTTGTCGCTGAATACCAAGATCCGCAAATCATTATGCGGACTGGTTAGCGAAACAAGCTTTAGGGGATGAGTTACTGTGACTGGTTTAACCAACTACCATCATCTTTTTACATTTTTTACGGATAGACTTTGAGTTGTACCAGGATTTTTCTCAACCCCAAATTTTGTGATTAATATACGGAAATTTTTGGTAAAAAAAAAATGGACGACAAAATGACAAAAGTATGTCAGGATCTAATGCCTAAATACAAACACGACATAAAAATATTTTCGTGTTATCGTATTTTTATTATCGATTATATATTTTTACCAACACAATCATACTAATATTTGGCTCCACCTGCTTATAGTCCTTATTAAGCCAACTAGCACCCATGAAAAGTTTAAACTTTCAAATTGAACGTATTAGAAAATGGTATGTACTTCATAACATAAACAATAATTTTCCATAAGAGAAATAATAGGAAGGTCGTGACACCTCGTTTTTTTAAGTTATTAATAACTATAAATAATTCTTATCCAATGCATTTTATATATAAACCTCCCATTTATTTCCCTTACTATTCTTATCACCCTATCATTAAAAATTAAACATTTATTTTATTTGTGTGCATTATTAATTCTATTCGTTATAATTAAAAAGAATAATAGTAATTGCTGTCGGCCCTTCGCTCCATCGCTAGGCTTGGCCAAATAAACCGGTTCGGGCGAACTAGTCTGGTCTGGAACTGGTTTGGTTCGAACCGGTTCGACCGAACTAGTTCCAAAACCAGACCAGTGTTTTTTGCCTTCAAATAGAACAGTTCAAAATAGTACCAAAAATTCAGTTCGAACCGGTTCGACTCGACTCGTTTTTGATACTGGTTTATACTTAAATTTCAATCAAACCACTTTAAACCTATATAATTTTAGAACCGGTTTGAAGCAAAATTAACTAAACCGGTCTAAAATTAAATCAAACCTAGATATGTTTTCAATAAACCAAACCTAGAGATATATTGGACTCTCGTATGTTGATGTTGGACAAGATTTTAGTCGGTTGTGGAGCAGATTTCCAATCGGTTCAGTGTGTTTTTCAGTCGGTTCAATGTATTTTTCAGTCGGTTCAGTGTTTTTTCAGCCGGTTCAGTGTTTTTCAGTTGGTTCAATATTTTTTAAGACGGTTCAGTGTGTTGGACAGAATTTTCATCCGGTTTAGGTTCGGTTTGAACTGGAATATTTCCGAACCAAAATTGATATTAAAAAAAACAGACCAGAACAGTTCGAACCGGTTCTGAATCGGTTCGAACCAGACCAGTTCTTTTTTTCTTAAACCAGACCAGTTTTTTTAGAAACAGAAAAATGTACTTGTTTTTTTCAAACCAGACCAGTTCAGTTCAGAACCGGTTCGGGGTCGAACCGGTTCATGAACAAGATGGACCATCGCTGTAGTAGATGGTGGGAATCGCTTTCACGCGCCAAATACAAGACGTAAGAAGCTCATAAAAAATTAAAAGTCGTGTTTCAGTTCATATCCATCTATCCTTTTACTTTTCATTTGAAATTCACGTCTCTTTCTAAACCAATCAACGATGTAGACTTCTCAGATTAACACCGATATTACAAAAAATTTATGGAATAGTTTTAAATAGTTGACTAAATAATTCATATATATCTATATAGAGAAACTAGAAAGAGTTCAATATGATTTATATTTTAAAAAATTTATGTTTTTCTATAAAATTAAAGTTTCAACCGGCAGATATGAAATCATAAGTAAAAAGACTAAGTTATTGTAGAGTATTGAGATGATTTTTTGGATTGATACGAAGTCGTGACGATACTTTCAAATTGAAACTATTTGGTGGTTCACCCAAAATTCCAATCGGATAAAATCAGAATCTGTATGAACTAGAATTTGAGAATGATTGTATGATTTTGTGATGATATTTCAAACCTCAACCTTGACCAATTTATAGTGTTTATCACACCATTTGGAAGAGACTTGATGCCAAAGGAACTACATCTCTTCATCCGAATCTTGACGCTAAAGCAAAGGAATCTCTTAGGAAGATAACTTGGCGCCAAAGTCATTGCACCACTTCGGTTGAAACTTGACTCCAAAATAAGTGTCCAAAAACTAGGAATTTTGAGTTAAATGTTAAGTCATTAATTCCAATATCAGCCAGGGGCTCTGCCCCTTAGACCATGCCAGAGGCTTCCACCCCTAGAACCCAACCCAGGGGCGTTGCACCCGGACCCCTGCAAATTAAGGGGACGTTGCCCCCTTTGCCTCCGATTGCTTGCCCTTAAGCAACCATTGAATTTCCGATACAGTGAATCATAATATACTTAAACAAATGTGCACTTTGCACATTTCTGACTTGTTTAATGAAATATTATGATCATATTTATTAACTAGTCAATCCAATTACACTAAAATATATAACAATTATCATATTTTTCCTTTGATTTTTTTCCCTTTTTTTCAGGGCTTTCAAGAAGAGCAAAATACGGAATCATCCTCGGTGTCGGTGTTCCTGGAGTAGTGTGCCTTTTAGGTCTAGCCTGCTTCGCCCGTGGCCGAGTTCGGAACTCCGGTCGTCGCCAGCCACCAACAGTGGACTTCTCAACCATAACTAGCACCCTTCCGGTGCTCCTTTCCGTCGGCCTAGATGGTCCCACAATCGAGTCCTACCCGAAAACCCTAGTAGGGGAGAGTAAGCGCCTCCCCAAGTCGTGTGATAGCAGTTGCTCGATCTGCTTGTGCGAGTATCAGCCGCAGGAGACTCTGAGGACTATACCCGACTGCAACCACTACTTCCACATGGAGTGTATAGACGGGTGGCTACGATTGAACGGGACATGCCCCCTCTGTAGGAACTCGCCGGAGGGATCGTCAGGGACAACATCTTTGTCGATCGGCTCATCAGTGCGGCCAGCTTCTTCAGTTTAGAGTTCGGGTATAGAGAGAGATCTACCAGAAATGTCTATTATTTTGGTCCACTTTCCGGCTCACTCACTAGACCTGCCAAACTTCTGAAACTGACCCGACTTCGAGACCGGGTTAGAACAATAAGGAGCTCGGGTCAAGTTGGGTTGCAACGCGAGGCCGAAGGGCGGTTCAAGCCTACTCCACTTCAGTTAAAATGTGAGCTAACAGTAACATTTGTTCCATGTCATATTGGAGACAGATACACATGTCTATATATACATATTTGTAATACGACAGGATATATGATAGAAGACTATTGCATGAAAAATTATGGTATGGTCGGGCTTATTTTGATAGACTTAAACAATCACTATTTTGATACGTGTCACATATATATAAACCAAGCCACGCAAACGAGTAACGACCCCTTCTTCCTCCCTCTCTCTCTCTCTAGAGAATCGTTCTACATTAGTTGAGATCGACGGTAGTTAGCAGAGGTCTCGAGTCTCGACGAACAAGTGGTACACTATGTCGGAGAAGAAGTACGTCATCGAGGTGGAAGCGGCCAAGGAGGCGGTGGAAGGACGCCCTTCGAGAGGCCCTGTCTACCGCAGTATCTACGCCAAAGATGGTTTTCCGGCGCCCGTGGAAGGACTTGATAGCTGCTGGGATATATTCCGGTCGATCCATGACTTTCTTCGATGATATCAGTTTATTCCAAATCCATTTCTGCATCATGTAGCTTTTGCCATGATAATTCAACTCGATAAAACTCAAAAAGTTGACAGATTTATCTGAAATTAATATAGTCAGCTGGTTTCGTCAGACATGATCATATCTCTATTTCATACTTTTCTTATATATAAATCTCGTGTTGAAAATATTCAATCTAGCAATGCATATGTTTCAGCATGGCTGTGGAAAAATATCCTCACAATAGGATGCTTGGTCGACGGGAGATCGTAAATGGAGAGGTACATATACCTAGCTATATCCCCTTCTTCAGCTTTGATTTTGCAACAATATATTGAATCCATTTATCCAATCTGCTGTGCAGGCTGGTAAGTACGTGTGGCAAACATACAAAGAAGTGTATGATGTGGTGATCAGAGTTGCCAACTCGATTCGCAGTTGCGGGGTTGAACAGGTAAAAATATGGGGATACTGTTAGGTATTGTAGTATGATTAATATGTAATGGTAGATTATGTATTAATGTACGTGTCTCGCGGTTCATTATAGCAACCGTAGGCTCACCCATAGGCTATACTGTACTGTACTGTATTTCTCCATGTATACGTATTTTGTAACAGTAACCGTCATGAATAATATCTTCTAAACCGTGTGGAGGTTACCTACTTGGGTGTTACCACAAGAAATCTGATTTTGCTTCCATTCTTTTCCTCTCTAGAAAAACTGAGTTTTTTCTTCTCAATCCTAAGTGTTTTCTTCATTAGATTGAGTTGTTTGATCCTAACAGATACGACATTTGTTTTGTATGATCACCTTATTCTGATTTAAGTTTTGAAACTTTAGGGCGGAAAATGCGGAATGTATGGTGCGAATTGCCCAGAATGGATAATGAGCATGGAGGTATCGTATCTCCCACTCCATCTCTAGTTTCTTTACGTAGGCAATAAGATATATAGGTTACTAAAGTAAGGTAATGCAATGCAGGCTTGTAATGCTCATGGGATCTTCTGTGTGCCTCTGTATGACACTTTAGGTATGCAATACTCTCTCATGGGATTGAGTTTTTTTTGGTTAATACCAGTGAGGAAGTTCAGTACTCTAATTTGGTTGAATGGTGCAGGTGCTGGTGCTGTGGAGTTTATTCTATGTCATGCAGAAGTTTCAATGGCTTTTGTTGAGGAGAAAAAGATACCCGAGGTGTATATCTTTATATTATATGGTAATAAAAGTATGATAAAATAGTTTAATCGATACAAAGATAATTACAAATATAGTATCTTTCTTTGCAGTTGTTGAAGACTTTCCCCAATAGCACAAAGTATTTGAAGAGTGAGTTGTGCTTCGTATAAAAAAAATAAAAGACAATCCTTTAAACAATGTATCTAAATTTCATGCAGCAATTGTAAGTTTTGGAAAAGTTACTGCTGAACAGAAGGAAGAGGTTGAGAAGCATGGGCTGGCCATATACTCCTGGGATGAGTTTTTACAGCTGGTAGGCTTCTTAATTTATCCATGAACGAGTTTTCTTTTTTACTTTTTACTGAAGTGGGTAATTGTCAAATATGCAGGGTGATAGCAAAGAGTTTGAGCTTCCTCAGAAAAATACAACCGATATATGCACCATAATGTATACTAGTGGAACAACTGGAGAACCAAAAGGTGTACTCATCTCAAATGAAGGCATTATTACGATCATTGCTGGGGTAAACAAACTACTAGAGAGCGTGAATACAAGTGTAATTAACTTCCTCTCTGTCTATATCTTTACTGCAATAATATGAAGAAAAAAATCACTTTTTTACTTGTAGTAACTTTGTGGATGAAACAGTTAACCCATGAAGATGTCTACATCTCGTTTCTCCCACTCGCGCATATATTTGATCGTGTCATCGAGGATTGCTTAATATTTTGCGGTGGCTCGATAGGATTTTGGCGTGGGGTAATTAAATTTAACTGCAGTTCATATGATTCAAATCTAGCATTTTTTGCCAATAACAGACTTTTTTTCTTCGTTTTTTAGGATGTTAAGTTATTGATTGAGGATATGGGCGAGCTAAAACCGAGTATTTTTTGTGCGGTTCCTCGTGTATTAGATCGGATTTACTCGGGTATTCATTCACTCCCATGTTGTTGGATCATTTGATTTGATGTCTGGCAATAGAAGTATGTTCTTGTCAAAAACTGAATTGATGTTTGCAGGGATGAATCAGAAGGTATCTACTGGGGGCTTGTTGAGGAAAACATTGTTCAAGTATGCATATTCATAGTAAGTGGAAAGTCTTTTTTGCCCTTTGTCTGCTTCACCTATTCCTATATATATAACTGTGGAATTTCATTTAAATTTGGAGATCATGAACTAATTTTGCAGCAAGTTCAACAACATGAAGAAAGGTGACAAATTTATGGAGGCTGCTCCCATATTTGACAGAGTTGTGTTCAATAAGGTAATAATTATGCATCATACGTAAGTCCGGGTCGGTCTGCTTGCCTCGAAAGTCTAAGTGAATTGTTGATCATATTAGGTAAAGAACGCATTTGGCGGAAATGTACGTTTAATAGTATCCGGAGCAGCACCGCTATCATCTCACGTAGAATCGTACCTAAAAGTCGTTACTTGTGCTGATGTCCTACAAGGTTATGGTAAGATAGCTGAGCTTACTTGTTTCACAAGTTATATCAGTTTGTTCATGTGATACTTTGTCCCATATCGGATAGGAAGAAGTTATTTGAAACTCATATAAGCAGATATGTACTACTCAAGTCCAACATGAATTTTTCATTTTCTGAGCCCAAGTGAGAACAGCAGACTCAGTTGGATTGGATTGGGGTAGTAAGAATAGTCGCTCGAGCTTGGGTTGTTATAGTTCACAGTCCAGGCTATGAAACTGAGATAACTTGTGCAACAAGTAAGCATATCTGCTTCAGGCTAATGACTTGTATTATGATATATAGGGCTGACTGAAACATGTGCTGGATCATTTATCTCGCTACCGAACGAACTGGCAATGGTCGGGACTGTCGGCCCTCCGGTACCCAACATAGATGTGTGTTTGGAATCTGTCCCTGAGATGGAATACGACGCCCTTTCTAGCACACCTCGCGGGGAGATCTGTATTCGAGGAAAAACCTTGTTTCGTGGATATTACAAACGTGAAGATCTAACAAAAGAGGTTATGATTGATGGGTGGTTTCATACCGGTAAGAATTGCTACGCTTATGATCATATAACACTCATTTGATACGATTCTGAATTTGCCATTGTTCGTATCTGCATTGTATATCAGGAGATATTGGAGAATGGCAACCTAATGGAAGCATGAAAATCATTGATAGGAAGAAGAACATCTTCAAGCTCTCACAAGGAGAGTATGTGGCGGTCGAAAATTTAGAGAACGTCTATTCCCAAGCAACCGGCGTAGATTCGGTAACTTAACGCTCCTTTCCGATCAAATTTATGCTTCTATAACCTTACAATCATATTCATTTATATACTCATTATACTCTATTTGTTTCGTTAAGGTATGGGTGTACGGAAACAGCTTCGAATCAGCCCTTGTTGCAGTCGTGAACCCGAAACGAGATTCGCTCGAGCGGTGGGCTCGGGAGAACGAAATCAGTGAGGACTTAAACTCTCTATGTAAAAACCAGAAAGCTAAGGAATATATCACTGCAGAGCTTACAAAGATTGGAAAAGAAAACAAGGTATTTTTTAAATTAGCTTGCTATGCTTTGATATGTAAAGTAGGTTAGATATTTTAGTGTAATTGGATTGACTAGTTGACCAATATGATCATATTATTTCATTAAACAAGTTAGGAGGGTGCGGAGTGCACACTTGTTTAAGTATATTATGATTCAATGTATTGGAAATTCGTCAATTGCTTTGGGACGAGCAATGGGGGTCAAAGGGGGCCTTTGCAGGGATCCAGGGGCGAGAGCCCTGGCGGGGTCCAAGGGCCAGAGCTCATGGAATGACTTAACATTTTAACTCAAAATTCTCAGTTTTTGGACACTTGCTTTGGAGCCAAGTTTAGCCTGAAATAGTGGAATGACTTCGGCACCAAGTCATCTTCCCAAGGGGTTCCTTTGCTTTGAAGCCAAATTTTGAAATGAATAGGCAAAGGTTTAGGCCGAATGGTTCTCATGGGTTCCAAAGGGTGTGGTGTCTCTTCCAAAGGGTGTGACAAACACTATAAATTGGTGATAGGGGAGGTCTAATATTTTCATCTCAAACATTCACATTCATTCTCAAGTTCTATTTCAGACAGATTCTGATTTTATCCGATTGAAAGTTTGGGTGCCACCAAATTGTTTCAATCTGAAAGTGTCGTCACGACTTCAGATCAATCCAAGAAACCCCATCTTAAGTTCTACAAAGTGTTTGATCATATGAAATCTTATATAGAACCATGTACTATGCAGTTGAAAGGGTTCGAGTTTATCAAAGCCGTTCACCTGGACCCGATCCCGTTTGATATGGACCGCGATCTCTTAACCCCGACTTACAAGAAGAAGAGGCCTCAGTTGCTTAAGTTCTATCAGGTAGCCATTGACGTTATCCGATCCGCACGAACATGATAAGTTCAGGGTTGATATTGTAATATTCATTTTTTCTAATGAGAAATTCGTATCTTCTGCAGGGTGCCATTGACGACATGTACAAGCGTATAAACAAGCCAACTGCATGATTGATCGATCGATCTTTTGGTCATTTTGCATTTTATTTTCGGGTTTGTGGCAAACCACTTTGTGTTTGTGCCCTATGGTGTTAATTATGAAAATAACCAAACCCCTAAATAATTGAGACATCGTTTAGGAAGGGCACAACTGAAAAGTGCTATATCTAATTAGTTCCATTTTCATATTTCTTAAAAGTTCAGGGGCAACGAATTTCTCTGATGAACAATTTTTTTTTGTGAAACTTGACCACCGTCACACAATTATGATGTAGATTTTGATCGACAGGAAGGCAAACACCGACAGACAAATAATTCAACAAGTTTCCCAGACGACATTACAGATGTCTTTCTCTAAAAACATATTTCAACTCTCAAACGGAAGGAGGACTCGGTCTAGAGACCGACCACTCGAGCAATATACCACAAGTAGTCTACATTTTGAAATATACCATGAGAATGAGTGTATTCACAGTATGATTTTAATATAATTTGTAGCAATGAATAAAGGTGTTATATATATATATAGGGTTAATTATCAAATAGGTAGCCGAATTTAACATGGTTTGGCAAGTAGGTACCTAATTGTTTTTTGCCGCAAATAGGTCGCTGAACTTTTGGAAATTAGCAAATAAGTTCCTGACGTTAATTTTGATGGAAAACTGCATGTGAGCAGTACGTGAGGAGCAACCAGGTACCTGAACTTCACATGGTTTGACAAACATGTACCTGAACTTACACGAATTAGCAAGTAGAGACATGAACCGGTTCGATCGAATCATTTTATTAAAAAAAAAAGTAGGATTTATATACCAATCACATGCATGACTCAACCCTAAACCCTAAGTCATGCATGTGTTTGGTATATAAACCCTACTCCTTTTGTTTTTAAATAAAGTGGTTCAACCAAACCGATTGTGGACTGATTCATGTATCTACTTGCTAATTTATATAAATTCAGGTACCTGATTGCTCATCACGTGCAGTTTTCCGTCAAAATTGAACAGAAAATTAACTTCAAAAACTTATTTGCTGATTTTCAAAAGTTCAGCAACATATTTACAGGAAAAAAAAAAAGTTTGGGTACCTACTTACCAAATCATGTCAAGTTCGACTTCTACTTGATAATTAAACCATTTATATATTCTCGAAAACTCATTATTGTTTGATATCTCACATCAAATAATTCGAAAAAAAAAATGTATAATTAATTAGTTGATGGTACTCTAAATTCTAAATTAGTAAATTACACTTCCAAATTCCAACCCAACCCAAGTGAATTAAAAGCATCTCACATGATTGCTGATTCTCTGAAAAAATTTTGGTTGACACGTGGTGACTGAAGAGTGGAAAAGTCTACTGCCAGTGCCAGGGTTGACGTGTCGGGTTCTGGAACTGAAGGGAGGACCACACTGAGATATAGTCGGCCATCCGTGGGGTCGCTATAGTGATATCAAGTTAACGCAAAACATAACTTTTTCAAAGTCAAATGGGATCCACACCCACAAGCTGCCCCTCCCTCCCTTACTTTGCATGCTCATTCTTATCGACAGACTTACTCATTTCATGGCTGTCCGGGCCGATTTTGGAGGCAAGATCGAGATCGAAATTTTGTTCATGACTCTTATAGGATTTAGATTGAGACTGACTTTAGCTAAAAAAAGTATGTTTTACTCGATTTTACTTGACTCGGTCTTACTTAACTTGGGTCATCTCGGTCTTGGACAAAAAAAATTGGCCAAAACAAATCTCCCGGACCAAGTAAGCCTCGACCGCTTCCGGGAGGGCGGAGACAACACTAGTCTAGAAACTAAAATCAGTCTTGAAGTCCTGAGCAATCTCCCTTACCATAGTTGATGCCAATGTTGTTCGCGATTTGGCTATAGTTGATGCCGATGTTGGAGCCTTCCGCCATTTGAGGAACCACCAGAGCTTCAAGAACACAGATGAGCTGATTCAAGAATCGAAACTTCGGTCGGAAGTGGAATATGAAAATGTACAATGTTTGAGTATATGAGACGAGGAGGAGCATGTAAAGAGTGAGTGTCGAGACAATGAAGAACTCCATTGATACTCAAATTCTGCTTAGTTGAGCGCTCGATTTCTATTTCTGAAATGACTTACTTTCCTAGTTCTAAATGTTGCATGGTATGTACATAGCATGTATATGTCCTAGACAATGATCATATGTATGATGACGAAAATACCCCTCTCCACAATCATGGTCGTGAGTATACATAAATGAGTTATATATATATTTGTATTTTATTATAATTTGAGAAAATAATAATAATAATAATTTATCTATTATATGTTCGGTTTTATAGCCGATCACTATGCTTTATATTTCGGTACTCTTTCTTTATACATTAGAATTTTATATAGTATTATAACTCTTTTTCTTCGTACATTATATTTCTATATAAAGGATATTTTCGTACATTATATCAATTATTATACACGCAACTTGGTTAGTAACCAAGGAATTAATGAAGGAAAAATATCACAATCCTGAGGGGGAGATATTGTTGACTTAAAATAAAATGAGTTTTTATTATTTTTTTCACATGCATGGAGATAGAAAATGCCTTTTTTTCCTCTGCATTTAAAGGGGAAGATGTGATGAGTGTGCATCCTTTCACCTTCACGAGCTTCTTCTTCTTTTCCAAACAACTTTTCAATGACACCTTTTTGTATTTAAGGCAACTTTACAGACAGAAGGTAAGGTCATACTTGGAGGTCCATACGTACACACACACACTTATATATATATATATATATATATATATATATATATATGATAGCTAACCTTATATGGAATATACATCCATAATAACCATTAAATTTGTTTCTTTGGGGTACAATAAAAAAATTAGAGGGTAAATTATAAATGTGTTGGGGGAGCAAAATCACATAAAGTTGTAACTTTAAGGATCAATTTCAATATTGAGAAAATATAAGTAATTAGACACACAATTCATATCATTAAAAGCCATTAATATAATGCAGTTGGGTGTTTATTTCCCAAGTATCTTTGTGATACGGAAAGGATGTGGATTAACAAATAGGGTTGACTAGCTAGACTGCTTGTAAAAATAGGAGAGACGTGGCAATTCTCAATGTGACATAGGAAGAATATTTTGCTAACTACAAAAGGAAAACTCTTAAGTCACTATCGATCGATAGCGCGTAATCATCGGTTCATAGGTCAAAGATATAAATTTACTTTGTTACTAGCGTCGATATTGCGGGTTGAAACACTTTAAACTCAATAGTTACGCGCGTCAATATTGGTTAGTTCACGACCATAAAAAATAATATTGTTCTCAACTTAGAACCAGAATTGGCCACAAAAAAAACTTAGAACCAGACTACTTTTCTTCACGACCATAAAAATATAACATATCACCAACGGTAGGTGATGTTCCATGGAAAACATTGTTGTCGGCGAAAATTTTCATGGAAAACATTTATTATATATAAATATATAATCACGAATGTGGCAAGTAAATGCGGGGACGACATGATTTGTTGGTTTGTTTGTGTTTGGAAAAGAGAGGACGGCACATAAGTTTCTGTTATGGTAGGATGTTTTATTTTTATTTTTTGCCAAAAATGTGAAATATTCATTCAAGAAAATGAGAATTTAGTTCAAATACAAATCAAGTCCGCATCCAATAATCTATAAAGAGGGGGTGAGGGTCTAAAGAATGGGTGAGGGTCTAAGGACTCAATTCGGAGGACACAATCCTTACATAGCATGCTTTACTACCCAGTTCGCATATTGGTTTGCAATTCATGGAATAAATTCCCGGGATATACTACCCACTGACTGAGCCATAAATGACGCATTTGATAGAATAGCCTCAACCCTCCATGATGATTCGCGACCTTGCAGATGATTAATGACGGTTGATGTGTCTAATTTTACGATGATTTTTTCCCACTTCTTCGATATGACTAATTTAATTCCTTCAAAGATTGTCTTAGCTTAAAAGTTCCTCGATAGAACCTCCCAACACTTGAGCTGCTACACCATCACATATGCTCCCTGTGTGATTCTTTGCAATGAACACGACCTCCCCCTCGACCGGAGGTGGAGATCCAAGCCGCATCGCAGTTAATTTTAATAATACCCTCTTCTGACCTTCTCCATTGCCTAGCGGATGCTTGGCTCATCGGTCTAGGCTGAGGTGTCGCAATCGGTCTAATCTCCTCGTGGGCTCGTAGGATCTCCTGAATTATCAAAGTTGGAATGCTAGCTTGCATCTTGACTTTCATATGAACCGACAAATTAGCATATATAACACCCACTTGTGCTGATTTTCCGATCCATTTCCACGTGTTACCGAGGCCATGCTTTGCAGGCAGGCCTCCACTGACTCTGGTTCCTGGTCATGCTTTGGTAGGAACTTTAAGCATCAAGAAAATACAATACCCCTTTCCTTTGTGATCATAAATTAAATAAGCTTGAACATTAAAAAAAATGAACATTAAATTTTCACATGCTTTAAATCACGGTAGATGGTCAAATATTAGGGTTAAATAACAATAGTTAGTTGAATCTTACATCACAATCTCTCAATTTAACATTTTAGAACTTTATTATACGTTACAACTGAGTTCCGATTCGATGATGACTCAATCAAGCCTCAATCAAAGGAACTACAGTCTGGATCTTGACCTAAACCAACTCGTCTACCTCAATTCCATTGGAGTTCAATTGAGTCCCAATCGAGAGGGATTTGGTATGAATCTTGACCTATATCATCTCGTCTATGACGTCATGGTTCAATACTCAGACCTTAGCCTCCTCGATTGAGTAGTTTAACCCTAACTGAGGAGCTGGGTCTTCTCAAAGGTCTCTTGCCTTTTTGTAAAGCAAATAATGGTTTGAGATTTTACAGTTTTTTTTCAAGATTTCACCCTACAGTTTGGAACCATAATCAACAATTATTATATATGAAATTGAAGTTACCCAGCAGATTGTCTCTGCTGTGGGATGGACAACGCGTTCGGACCCAACTATTCCTTCACACGAGAGGGATGTGTTGGCGGGGTAGGTGTCAGGGGGTGGAAGCTTGCTGAAACCGGCATGAGACTCGAAGAAGTAGACTCAAGCTCATTATGGAGATCGTTGATTCGTTGAAGAAGTTCCTTCAAGTAGTCGATGGCATCTCCATGGATTGATGCTCTATCCATCTGAAATCAAAATCGAAGTGATTATAGAAGAACTGAATTGTTGGGCATGGTTGCAATTACAGGGCCATCGTGAAGTAATTAGCAGTCCCAAATCATGTACAAATTATACCCCTTTTTGTAATGAAAATTCGAGTAAAAATGCGAAATTTTAGGGGCTAATAATGCGTTCTTTCATCACAAGAAAGCAACTTGGTTCATATTAAATTCATCAAGATCGTAAAATCTGGTGGGAAAGATTCACACTTCCACGAATTACGAATTAAAGAAGAGACCAAAAATTAATGAAGGTGGAATTTGTCGGCAAAAAGAAATAAAGATTATCACCTTGCTAATTTTGGGAACCACAGATCTCAGCATGTATAGTCGGTCATTGAGCTTCTTCCTACGGCGGCGTTCCGCCATCAGATTCTTCGCTGACAAGCTTTTCTTCTTCCCTTTTTGTTCTCCGACTTCGGTGACGTTGCTGTTAGCATCTGAATTGCAGCGTGCACCATCGGTCACCGTGCACAATCAGTCGAGGGTCCTCTCGGTACACCACCAGTACTCCTGAAGGGTCTCTCCCTTCCACGCAAAGATTGCGGCGGAGTCACGGGCAATGGCTGGGAAGGGTCGAATTCGGTACGGCAGGCCATGAGACTAGGCATCTCGACCTCGGCAAGATCCAGCTCCAGTCGATCGAAGTCGGCTTGAGACATGTCCTTGACCGTGTACTCGCGAATGGATCGATTCTGAAGCTCCAAAGCAGACGAACAATACCCACCAACACTTGAAGAACAGATGACAACATAAGAAATTCCATGGAGGACATTTTTGTCCATTTAATATATTAAAAAGTCACGTGATTTGCACATGATGACATCTCCGTTAGTGTTAAATGTCAAAGTGACGGAATGGGGGAATTTTTCATTTTGTCCAAACGTTAGGACTAAAATTTAAAACATTAAATGAGAATCTCAAATTCGGTTCAAATTTTAAGAGGAAATTGATAATTAACCCTTTTAACATATATAAAAAATTTAAATAATTAAATTATAATATTCTTATAAGTATTCTGTTATTTTTTAAAATTTTAAAACATATTTGGTTAAATTTGGATGAAAAATTTGACGGAATAAATAAACTCAAATGATAACCAAACACGAATAAACGAAATTTTAAAAAATAATTTTTAAGATAAAATTTCAATTTTGGATAAAATATTATACATCATATATTATTTTACCCCTAAGTTATTTATAACGTACGAGGTTATGAAATCTTGACCTTCATCGATTAAGGTTATGAACTTATGATTAGCTGTCCTTTGAGATAAGGGTTTGGACTTTGGAGTTTGAAACATTTCTCGCGGAGCAGACGAGTGTCGAAAAAGCAAGGGTGAGTAGGCGTGTACACGTGTCACTGAAAAGTTAACTGTTGACTAATCACTAATGCATCAATGAAAAGGCATTTAATACGTAAAGTAGCCTTTTAAGCCTTTAAGGTATGGGTGAGAAGCAAGGTCCCACACGGAAGAGTCAAAGTTCCAGGAATTACAGGAGGCCCATCACACATATTTTATTCTTTAATTAACGTAACCTTAATAAATTATTAATAGTTTTTTATTAATTACAGGAGGCCCATCACACAGACGGTTGGTTTTTTATTTTTGAGAACTGTTAAATTTAGTTAGTTTTATTTTTGCAGTTTGAAATTGGGCGAAAAATTTATTATATGTAGTGATTTATTTCATAGTTATAAAAAAAATAAAACTTAAGAATATGTATACAAAGAGGTAGGAAGCTTTAATTTAGTTTAATGAATACAATAATTAGTTTAAGGGTAAATAGTTTAAAAAAATTTAGAAGGAGAAAAGTAAGAAATTAAAGGGTTAAAATGAAAATAAATATATTTTATAAGCTAAATTTATACAAAATTAAAAGTTGAGGACTACATCATCCTTAGATAGCTTCTTTATACAAATATAATTTAAAAATTACATTACATAAGTGAAATATGTTTATCCAAACTGAAACATTAAAATATAATTTACTTACAAGTTTATCACTTTTTCCATAAATCGTTGCTAAACGTCTTTTATTATATTAGCTTGGCCAAAAATAAATAAATAAATATACATTATTATATTAGCAGATTAATAATAATATAATAATAAAAAGTTAAAAAAATCTCTTTAGAGGGAGCTGTCTCCTCTCCAACTATATATACACCCTAAGTGTACGTCACAGCCTCATTACCTCCACAGCTCCATCTCTCTACAGACTTACTCTGCTCTTCCTTCACACCTTAAACCTCTGTTTTCAGTCATCACTTACAATGGAGAACTACGGCAACCCATTTGCCGAACTCACCGCCATGGATATCCGGTCGTCACTCTCTCAGCTCATACTAAACGGTGGCGCCAACACCATAGACTCCATCTTCTCCCTCTACGACCCCACACAACCACTAAACCCTACTCCTGCTTCCATGGAGCCTCTGGTGTCCTCCGTTTACCTCCAACAGAGAGACCTCCTCCAGAAATTCTGTCAAGAAACCCAAACACTAACCCTAAACAGTGACTCCACGTCCAGAACGACACCCGCCCTCAAGAACAAGAAGCTATATAGAGGAGTGAGGCAGAGGCACTGGGGGAAATGGGTGGCGGAGATTCGTCTGCCGCAGAACAGAATGAGGGTGTGGCTTGGCACCTACGACTCTGCTGAAGCTGCTGCGTACGCATATGATCGAGCCGCGTACAAGCTTCGTGGAGAGTACGCGCGTCTTAACTTCCCAAACCTGCGCGACCTGAGTAAGGTAGGCTTTGGGGACTGCTCGAAGTTGAATTCTCTGAGATCGGCCGTGGATGCGAAAATTCAGGCGATTTGTCAGAAGGTAAAGAGGGAGAAGGCGAAGAAGAGCTCGAAGAAACAGGGGAGAGGAGCTCTGAAGGTCGATGCAGTGTCATCCTCTTCTACGTCTTCTTCTTGTTCGTCATCAGAGTTATCGTCTTTGTCTCAGTCACCACCACCTGTGCAAATTACTGGTGATTGGGTGTCTGATCTGCCTTTGCCGACACTTGATTTTATGTCGGATATGGGGGTCGGGAATGAAATGGAGAACTACTCGCTCGCGAAGATGCCGTCTTTCGACCCGGAGTTGATATGGGAGATTCTTGCTAATTGAGAAGATGAAGAAGAAAGGAAAAGCAGTAGTCTTTGTTTGGTTGCTAGATTCCAAGTATTGATTGGATCATAATGAAGAAACTATCTTTATTAGGGTCTTGATTTAAGTAGTTAGAGTATTGGAGGAGATAAATGTAAATGGTAGTTCTTTTTGGAATAAATGCCACTCATCGCAAAGTCCATTGTTATTTCTTCAGTTCTCACTATAAATTGATGTAATGATTAGGGTTTGATGTTGTTAAAACTTCACTCTCAACTCCCAAAAATAAATATAAAAAGTAGTTGTAAACTCACTTTATTTTCTCTATTAGATACTAATTATGAGGTTCAAAGGAAAATCGTACAAATTCCATTTTTTTTATAGGACAAAATAAGGAGAAATATAATTTCGCTTGATTAAATTTATTAATAATATTTGGTAAAATCAGTCATTTTTAAGCTTTAAAATCAATTCTAGAGACTTTGAAGCTAAAATTTTAATATTTATCATAATATAACTAACAATTCTCTGAGTTTTAAAATATATATATACAAAAATTACATTATTAAATCATATTACATTATTTTAATCCCTATAAATATATTTGTTTATTATTATTTAATTTAATTTTAAATATCTTAATTAAATAACCAATTGTCTAAGGTACTTTAATATTAAAAATTATGTTGTTACCTATGAAGTTTGCTGTTGTGTTCATTAGAGTCGTACTATCAACTTTCTCCTGTTGACTATTGAATAGCACACTATTGGGCTTGTCGGAGCTGCAACTGCATTGCCGAGGAAGAAATGAAGGCCCATACGTTATACTAGGCCCATAAGTGAGTAAGTGATCTCATAAGACCATAACAATATTTTATTTCATAGTTACATGAATTCATACTATTGCATTCACATTTATTCATATTTACACTGTTGATGTTGATTGCCCAATTATTTGAATATGTTATTGCATTTATATTAATGTTCTATCTGTTTTTTCGTTAAATATGTCAAAATAATATTTTTGTACTCTTATTTATCTACATCTTATTTTCAACACTAAATCAAACTCATAATATAATTTAGAGGTTCAATTTTGAACTTAGAATATCATTTCTAAGTTTAATTTTGATTTCAGAAGAACATCGTTGAGTTAAATTCAAACTAAGAAATGTTGTTATGCGTTTGAATTCAACCTAGAATGACAAATCCAAGTAGACCTGTTAAATTCTGACTCAACCTCGAACCAGATTCAGGTTGGCCCAGATCGTGAAAATAAGGGTCACATGTTACTTTCGAGAGTTGATATGTCCAACCTATGCCAAAAAAATGGATCAAGACTCGATCATGGATTTGAACTCAATCCCGATCCGCTAACTCATCATTTTTCCCTATCTATGTTTAGTATTTACTAGGGTACTACATATAGTAATACTAAAAATGTTTCAATTACGCCTTAGATTAAACAAGCTATATCATAAAAATAAATATAATAATAATAATCACATTGGGTTGATAATCGAGTGAGATAGATGATTTTTAACTTTTATCTATTTAGATAATAAAGTTAGAGATATTTTGTTAGTTGTAAAAAATCTAAAATCATTAAAGTTTATTTTGGATGTCAGTATTAAAACTGAGGATCATGATTGAATAGTTTATTATAAGATATTAGAATTTATAATATTTGTTCATAATTTTATATAAATATTTTTATCAAAAAAATACTGGTCACCATAAGTGACCTGCAAGCGTCCCGGGATTGGATTTAAATCAACTCACGTGGACTTGCAGGTCTAATTGATATATGTAATTATAAGTTAAAGTCGAACTCAGAATAACATTTATGAGTTTGATTTCAACTTAGAACAATATTTATGAGTTTAATTCAAACCCAAAAATATAGTTGCAAGATGTATTTGAACCCAGAAATGCATTTCTAGGTTTAATTCATACCCAATATTTATTGGAAAAAATGAATAAAACATTAAAGATAAAAAAAATAACAATATTTAACAAACATACATAATTACTAAATTATACGAAAAAAATACATTAATGTAAATAACCACTTGAGATAAATATATAAATATATTTATACTATTTACCCTTAATTATCGAACTTATCCTCCTAGTGAATAATCATCCTTGGAAGAGTAAAGCATATATATGTACATACTTCATTAAATTATGTATATACTTTTGTTAAATTGAACCTCTAGTCTATTTCATAATTTCTAGATCCGTTAGTGAGTGAAATAGTCCGTGATTATTGTGTAAATTTCTCCCACCCCCACCCCCACCCCACTGTTCTTTTACCATCTTGGTAATTACTAATTAAGTGTATATTTATGTTTCTTCCTTTGTCATTAAAGTCCATAACAACGAGCCGTCCTTTCACCATAAGAAACGTTTCAGGCTATTTATTTTATGTATTTTTTTTGCCAACATTTATTTTATGTCAGATAGAAAGAATATGTCATGTCTGGACCCTAAAAAGATACCTAAAGAGCGTACAAATTGATTTATAGAGAAATGAGGCGCACATGCCTCCCAATCAATCTATATAACTTTTAACATATTCTTTGGCATGTTCATTAACTGCCCCATTCATTTATTTGAGTTAATCGCAATTATGGAAGGTGCGAAGCTTGCAACTGAGAGTAGGTGGCAAACGGTTTTGATCAAGTCGGATGCGGAGATGGTCGTTAAACACCTCAATGGAAAGGGTTTCTTATGGAGGATAGATACTATTGTGGAAAACACTAAGGTAGTCGCGAGATCATTAGATAGGATTACTTGGGTGTCGATCCCTCGGATTGCTAACCAGTGTGCGGATTAGTTAGCTAAACAAGTTTTGCAGGGGATGTGTTCTTTGGAGTGGGTCGAAAGACCCTACCCCCTCTTGTATCTTTACTTTTGTCGGATTTCCATTTGTACTCAAACGCTTTTATTATCAATCCCGAGTAATTCAGGTTTTCTTGGCCAAAAAAAAAAAGGAAATGGCACCCGTGAAGTGCCGACCGACCCATACGGGCCATACCTCCGCATTACCGTTATAACAACTCCAACTCTCTCCACTCTCTTTCTCACTTCACTTTTGACGACTACTCTTTTTTTTTTTTGGCCAACACGACTACTCTTTTCACCTCCCCTTCCCTCTCCATCTTCTTCGACGAAGCCAATTACTTGCAGACAAATCCACACTCACACACATCGCCATTGTTTCATCCAGAAAAGCTTCAATTGGACGCTTCTCTTTGTAAGATTTCCAGATACGCCGCAACCTCCTGTTCCTTACGAAAATGCCACGACCTCTGGCCCACAGTTTGCTGTTGTTCACGGCGGTTCTGCAGCTGCTGAGCGGCGTCAACATGGGGGAACCAGTGACGTGCTCGGGAATCGTACCGATGAAGTACAGGAACGACAAGATCTCCATCACGGACTTCGGCGGCGTCGGAGACGGACGGACGGTGAACACCAAGGCCTTCCGGGAGGCCATTTATAGGATTCAGCATCTGCGCAGAAGAGGCGGTACGGAGCTGTATATTCCTCCGGGAGTCTACTTAACGGGGAGCTTCAACCTTACAAGCCGCATGACGCTTTATCTGGCTAGAGGGGCCGTTATCAAAGCTGTTCAGGTAAGTATCTCGATATATTCATGAGTAATTTTAATTACTCCCATTTAAATTTTAACACAAGATATTTAAACTGAATTCAAACGCTTCTTAACTATTATATATATATATCTTCATAACTAATTTTCGCAACATGCTAGAAGGAGTATGGTCAATAGATTTGTTTTTGCATACTTCCAAATTCTAATTAATATATCAGACAAACACCAATGCATAATGTGGGTGCTGAGCTGTTGAATAGAATAATTCAATTATCTTGGATCACAATTAGCGGAACTGAAAACACAATTATGTCCAGCTGTTATTGAATTGATACGACACAGACCCGGTCATTTGGCACGTCTCACTTAATGTTACAGACATTATGGTGTACAACCGGTTAAAGACAATCAATTATGGTGTCAATAGTGTCCAACCTGTTCCAACTTCTTCACATTTCCAACATGTGTTCCTTTACATTTTGAACCTGCTATTGTATATTTGTTTGTGTATTTAACCTAATGTCATTTGTGTAGAACATAGAAAAACAGATTCACACTTATCAATACAATATTTTTCCTTATCTTCTCAATTTAGTCTACCCTTATAATTCCAACATGGTATCAGATCAGTGTTCTTGATTATAGGAAATCAAAATCCAGAAATAAGAGTTACCTCTGTCAGTCTTTCGCTACGCAGTTCGTCCAGTCCGATCTGAAGCAGTACAACCCAGTCGTCGCTGCCTCAAGCTGAAGAAGTTCCACATTCTTTAGTTTGGCCTCTCCAGTCCAACTCCTGTCACAGTCCAACTCCACTGCTTGTCCAGTCCAACTCGTCCAGTCCGACTCCAGTTCAGTTGTCATGCTCCAGGTCAACTCCGTTCTTTTCCGCGATCAGTCGTGTGCAGCTCGGCTCCTCAGTTCAATTCGGAGCTACAGTTCAACTCTAACTCGCCTTCATTTGCTTCTCACCGGTCTCCAGCCTAGCTCCAGCTCTCTCCCCCTTGACCTCCTCAGCCTCGACCTAAGCCGAAGCACATACCCAGTCGTGCGCAACCTCCGTCTTCTCCGTCGTGCAACCTCCGTTCAAGCTCGAAATCTCCACTCCGTTCAACATCCGAAGAAGCCGTGAGGATGTTTATGAGATGTTTTTCTCCAAGAGAATAATAAAGGTAAAGTAAATGTTTAGTAAAGTAAAATAATAGAAATAGAATAAGTGAAAGAAAAGTAAAAAGAATTAATAAAAAAAATCAAAAGTAAAACAAAAATAAATAATAAAAAAACAAAAAATAAAAGTTATGTCTCCCCTTTATTAAAGGTATGTCCACATTTATCAAAGTTGTCGATAATTAATCAATTTTTTTAAAAAAAAAAAACAAAAAAACGAATGAATGAAAAAAAAAACGTCACTTCGTCAATACTACTGTTGTACAAGTTGAGCATCCGCTCAACTTGAGGGGGAGTGTCAACAACAACAGAGTCGCCCTAGCTCCGATAGGGTCAAACAAAAACAGAGTCGCCCTAGCTCCAATAGGATCAAACAAAAGCAGAGTCGCCCTAGCTCTGATAGGGACAAACAAAAGCAGAGTCGCCCTAACTCCGATAGGGTCAAACAAAAGCAGAGTCGCCCTAGCTCCGATAGGGTCCAACGGCAAAATCCAGAGCTGCCCTAGCTCCGATAGGGTATAACAACAAATCAGAGCAATCCAATGGTGGGCCGAGAAACCAAAACAATCAATAGAAGGATTTTCAACAATATCATTGCCAAGTTAAACATTGGAGATCCCAGTGTTCACAACTTGAGAGGAGTGTTAGATAATGGTGTACAACCTGTTAAAAAACAATCAATTATGGTTCCCATGGTGTCCAACCTTTTCCAACTTCTCCACCTTTCCAACATGTGTTCCTTTACCTTTCCAACATGTTATTGTATTTGTGTTTGTGTATTTAACCTAATGTCATTTGTGTAGAACATAGTGAAACAGATTCAATCCAATACAACACTTATAATTCCAACAGTGTTGGAATTATACGTGTGGACTAAATTGAGAAGATAAGGATTTAATAAGGGAAAACATTGTATTGGATTGAATCTGTTTCACTATGTTCTACACAAATGACATTAGGTTAAATACACAAACAAAGATATACAAACAGGTTGAAAAGGTAAAGGAACACATGTTGGAAATGAGGAGAAGTTGGAACAGGTTGGACACCATGAACACCATAATTGATTGTCTTTAACAGGTTGGACACCATTTTCTAACACTTCCCCTCAAGTTGAACACTGGGATCTCCAATGTTTAACTTGACAATGATATTGTTGAAAATTTTCCATTGATTGTTTTGGTTTATCCCACCATTGGGTTGCTCTGATTAGTTGTTGAACCTTATTGGAGCTAGGGCAGCTCTCGATTTATTGTTGTATCCTATCAGAGCTAGGGCAGCTCTGATTCTGCTGTTGGACCCTATCGGAGCTAGGGCAACTCTAAATTTTGCTGTTGGACAATATCGGAGCTAGGGCAACTCTAGATTTGTTGTTGTACCGCATCTTTGGATTTGTCGTTGGACCTTATCGGAGCTATGGCAACTCTGAATTTTTGTTGAACCCTCTCGAAGCTAGGGCAGGGTGACTCTGCTTTTGTTTGACCCTATCGGAGTTAGGGCGACTCTGTTTTTGTTTGATCCTATCGGAGCTAGGGCGACTCTGTTGTTGTTGACACTCCACCTCAAGTTGAGCAGTGAGATCTTCAATGCTCAACTCGCATAGCAGTCAGTGTTGACGGAGTGACATTTTTTTTTACATTCATTCGTTTTTTTATTAATAAATTTGATTAATTGTCGACAACTTTGATAAATGTGGATCTACCTTTAATAAATATGAGAAGTCTCTTTTGTTTTTTATTTTTTATTATTTGTTTTTGTTTTACTTTTGATTTTGATTTTTTTATTAATTGTTTTTATTTTTTCTTTCACTTATTTTATTTATATTCTTTTACTTTACTAAACCTTTACTTTACCTTTATTATTATGTAAGAGAAAAACATCTCCTAAACTTCCTCACGGCTTCTTCGGATGTTGAATAGAGTGGATATTTCGAGCTTGAACGGAGGTTGCGCGCCGGAGAAGACGGAGGTTGTGCACGACTGTGTATGCTCTTCAACTTAGGTTGAGGAGGTCAAGGGGGAGAGCTGGAGCTAGACTGGAGACTGGCGAGAAGCAAGTGGAGGCGAGCTGAACTGGAGCTCCGAACTGAACTGACGAGCTGAGCTGCGCACGGATGATCGCGGAGAAGGGCGGAACTGACCTAGATTCGAACCGCCGAACTGTAGTCGGACTGGACGAGCTGGACTGGACAAGTAGTGGAGATGGAGTGTGACTGGAGCGGGTTGTGACTGGAGAGGCCGAACCGAAGAACGTGGACCTTCAACTGAGGCAGCGACGACTGAGTTGTACTGCTTCGGACTGGACGAACTGTGTAGCGGAAGACTGACAGAGATAACTCTAATTTCTGATTGTTGATTTTTTATTTTCTATAATCAAGATCAGTGCTCTGATACCATGTTGGAATTATAAGTGTGGACTAAATTGAGAAGTTAAAAGAAAACATTGTATTGAATTGAATATATTTTACACAAATGACATTAAGTTAAATACAATAATCAGGTTGAAAAAGTAAAGCAACACATGTTGGAAAGGAGGAGAAGTTGGAAAAGGTTTGACACCATAATTAATTGTCTTTTAATAGGATGGACACCATTTTCTACCAGCAGACATATCTATCATCTCCATATATTAGTAACTCATATTTTCCTCTTTTAAATAGCACCAATGGAATATAGTTTTGTATTATTTTGTGCGGAATTCAAACACATAATCTTTTTGTTGCTAAATAATTGATTTTTTTTAAAAAGTAACTACTGTGAAAAAAATATTTGAAAAAGTAAGTATACTGAAAAATATTTAGCAAAATGTATATAAGCGCTACCCCCGGTAGCGTTTTTCAACAAACGATATAATGTTTAATTAAAAATAAAATTATAGTAAGTACATATTTTAATTGCGATTCAAATGATGCAAAAAATATTAAATTTGGACTTACAGATTGACTGTAGGCTCTGCCGTAAGTTGAGATATGAAAATTTGACTTAAAAAAAATATAACTCATACCCTGTAAGTCCAAGCTGACCACGGTGAACTTCATTTATGTCGTAATTCAATTATCTACCTATGATAAGTTTTTTTATTAGAAATACACTGATGATTTTGTAACCTAACATCGTTTGTCTTATAATTTGACCGAAATAATTAAATGCATTAGGTGAGAAATTTAATTATGTACTTACTCAAAAAAAATAAAGTGCGTAGATAATTTAATTACGAATTAAAAAACACTAACTAGACGTTAATTTTTTTAATTTTAGACTGACCGTATAATATAATATAATACGAAGTAAATTACGTATCGTATTATACAACCAGTCTAAAAATAATATATTAACGTCTAATTAGCGTCATTTAATTTGTAATTAAATTATCTACGCACTTTTTTTTTTTAGTAAGTTCATAAATTTCTCACCTAATGCATTTAATTATTTCGGTCAAATTATAAGATAAGCGATGTTAGGTTACAAAATCACTGTATTTCTAATCAAAAAATTATTCTAGGTAGATAATTGAATTACGACATAAATGACGTTCACCGTGGTCAGTTTGGACTTACAGACTATGAGTTATATTTTTTTAAGTTAAATTTTTATATCTCAACTTACGGCAGAGCCTACAGTCAATCCGTAAGTCCAAATTTATAATTTTTTGCATCATTTGAATGACAATTAAAATATCTACTTACTATAATTTTTTAAATTGTTTTTAATAAATACATAATTTTATTTTTAATTAAACATCAAACCGTCAAAAAAAGGTTAAAAAAAACGCTAACCCAGTAGCGAATATATACATTTTGCTAAATATTTTTTCAATATACTTACTTTTTCAAAAACTTTTAACACATTGCCTACTTTTTGAAAAATTTCTACATAATTTTGATTAAATAAAATGACCCTTAAACCCAAACTTCAGTTACATTAATCGCTCGTTGGGTCCCTTGTACTGAATTGATGGGGTACGTTGCAAGCTTGGTTGCATGTGCTTAAGAGTTATTTGGACCAAACAATTTATATATATATATATACAGAAGGTAAATGTGGTACACAATAACACACGTGACTCCCTGCAGTCCTTTTCAGTTTCCGCAACAGGCATATTGTGCATTGATTGACAAATAATGGGTAGTATTTTTTTTTTGGCCTCAAAAACAGAATTTCATTCGGTATTCAAAAAGTTGCTGTTACAACGACTATCCGCTAGAATAAGCTGTAATAACGGGATTGGAGGTCGAATGACCCAATCTACAAGACTCAACCCCAAGACTGCCTGCTTTGCTAACCAATCCGCACAACAATTTGCGGATCTAGGTATTGCTATAATATCAACACTCAAAATGGCTTTCGCCAACTCTAAAATATTAGACAAAATTGTGTCGATTCGCCAAAAAAATCCTCCCCGATGAAGCTGGTCGACTACCACGGATGCATCTGATTCAATGACAATGCTAGACCAACCATTTCTCCGGGCAAGCTTGATGGCCTCCAAAATTGCACGGGCCTCGGTTTCCTCCACCGACGCACCCGCTATCTTCCCGAGCCATCCGTCCAAGACCATCCCGTTGTGGTCCCTGGCGATGACTCCCGCCCCTCCCACATTCGATCCCGCGTTCCATGCCCCGTCGACATTGATTTTGATCGATCCCAAGCTCGGTGCGGTCCATGGCTGCGAGACCCTGCAGGAAGCAGCTTGAGGTAAGGCTGTCAAACTTCCTACTCCTTCAGCAGCAATGCGATGGACTTCCCTTGCCAACAGCTCGACCACTGGCGCCCGACTCTGAAAAATGAGTTGGCACCTTGCTCGCCAAATGACCCAACAGACCGTCAAACACAAGGACCATCTAAGCTTACCATCAGCTGAACCACGGGCACCATTGGCTGCAGGAAGCCAACCAGCAAACCAAAGGTCCAGGTCGGCAATGTCGGATGTGTCAACGTCTGATCCGAAGACCCGCTGCCAGAGATGCTTGGTCCACGGGCATCCCATAATCAGGTGTTCCCTTGATTCCACCACCTGACAAGAGCAACAAAGAGGTGATACCTGGATCCCGCGCCTAATAAGGCTCGCCCCGACAGCAAGAGCGTTTGACGCGAGGCTCCAAGTGAATGCTTTGATTTTAGGCAGCACCCGTGCTTTCCAAATCTCGTGCCAGACCGATGTGGGCGATCCCCCTGCTGGCTGCACCCCTCCCCCATTAAGGATAACATGGTAAGCAGTCTTCACTGACAGCTGACCCGACCGAGTGAAGGGCCACCTAAAGGAGTCCGGTCGGTTTGCCAGGGGAATGTCAAGGCGCAGCACTCCTTCTACATCATCATGGTGGACAGCGTCGCGCACCAGATCTTCCCTCCACGAGGACGTAGACGGGTCGATCCAATCCGCAACACGAAGGTTCTGGATCGGCTGAGCCACTGGATTGACCCTTAACACCTGCCCCTGCAAATCAGCGATCCAAACATCCTGAAAGGGACGAATAGTCCTTCCGTCGCCAACGGTCCAGACTCCGTTCTGTTTTAGCACGTCTCTCCCGATCAAGATACTCGACCACCCCCACGAGGCCCGTCCTCCCTTGGTCGCCTGCATAAGATTACGATTAGGGAAATAAAGACCTTTCAAGAGTCTTGCCCAAAGGGCCTCAGGATCAGCCATAAGTCGGTTGGCCGTGCTAGAGAGCATCGCCGCGTTGAAAGCCTGGACATCCCTGAATCCGTAGCCACCATCGGATTTTGCCTTGGTCATAACCGACCACTTCTTCCAATGAACCTTCTTGTCCCCGTTCGGAGCCCCCCACCAGAATCTGGCGATCATAGAGTCGATCTCCGAGCACAAGGTGATGGGGAGCTTAAGGATGTTCATAACGTAAGTCGGGATGGCTGACACAACCGACTTAATAAGCACCTCTTTCCCTGCACAGTTTAGGAGCCGGTTTCTCCAAGAACTGATCTTATCTCGGACCCGCTCCATGATGTATGCCATAGCTTCACGCCTCGACCTACCCCAGACGGACGGTAGGCCCAGGTAGAAGCCCGGGTTCTCCACGCTAGCCACCCCGAAGACGTTCGCAATGTTTGTCTTAACAGCAGCTCCAGCCGATGCTTTGAAGAAGATGCTAGACTTTGTGAGATTGATCCTTTGGCCCGAGTCTCTACAAAAACCATCCAAAACCTGTTTGACGTTCCTTGCATTTGACACCGATCCTCGGAGGAAGAAAAGAGCGTCGTCTGCGAACAACAGATGGTGAATCTCTGGGCACCGTCTATTGGGTCTGATCCCCGTGATCCTCCCCGAATCAACCTGCTCGACCATTTTCCTAGACAAGACGTCAGCGACCAAAATAAAGAGATAAGGTGACAACGGATCACCTTGCCTTAAACCCCGAGATGGCCGAATGACTCTTGAACGTTTTCCATTTGCAACAATGTGATAGGAGACCGATGAAACGCATGCTTCGATGAGGCCGACCCACTTATCACCGAAGCCTCTCTTCCTAAGGACCTGAAGCAAGAAGTCCCATTCCACCCTGTCGTAGGCCTTTTGCATGTCCAACTTCAAGGCGCAGTCCGTGCTATCAGGATGTCGGACCGGTCCTCTATTCGACTTGAGGAAGTGGAACATCTCGTGGGCTACCAGAATGCTGTCCTGAATCCGCCTGCCAGACACAAACGCGCTCTGGAACGGGGTAATCAGCTTTGGCAAATAGATTTTTAGTCTATTCGCCAAAACCTTAGACAAAATCTTATATATAAAATTACAAAGGCTAATCGGCCTAAAGTCCGATGGAGAGCAAGGTATAGCAATCTTAGGTATAAGAGTAATGTCGGTTTGATTTAAGAAGGGTGGAATGAAACCTGATTCGAGGAAGGCGTTGACGGAAGTGACAATGTCGGGGCCGATATCGATCCAATTCCTTTGATAGAACGCCCCAGAAAAGCCGTCCGGTCCCGGTGCCTTTGATGCCCCCATTTGGAAAACCGCCAATCGGACCTCCTCCGGAGAAGCTCTCCTAGTCAGCCACCGATTCATGTCACCCGTAACCTGGCTAGGAGTGCCCGAGAGCATCTCCCCAAACACAGCCCCTCTGTCCACCCTATCTGAACGGAATAGATTCGAGAAGAACATGTGCAGCTCATCCATGATCCCCCTGTCCCCTTCAATCCAGCCCCCTCCTGAATCACGTAACCTCAGAATTTTGTTTCGACGACGTCTCGCTAGAGCGGTATGATGGAAAAATTTCGTATTCCTGTCGCCGTGCCTCAACCATTGCAATCTCGACCTACTCCTCCAATAGATTTCCTCCCGCTTCCAAAGGCCATCAATTCTAGACTTTAGAGCTCTCTCCTCCCCTTCGTCAATCGGGCTCATGGTCCTCTCCCCAAGGACCCTAAGTCGGTTCTTAGCTTTGTTTATCTCGGATATGTTGTTCCTAAAGGTATGGAAGCTCCATTCAGTGAGGTACCTCCTGCAGCTTTCAAGTTTCGGTTTTAGGTGACCGAGATGAAGGCTCGGTCTCGTTTCGTACCAGCCGCGTCTAACCATTTCAAAGCATCCCTCCTCCTCCAGCCACATTTCCTCGAATCTGAATCTGCGAATCCCCTTCTCCTCTCTTGGTTGAGTCTGCACAATAATAGGCGAGTGGTCCGAGCCTATAGCCGGCTCGCTGTAGCATTGAGTCCGAGGGAATCTGGACCACCATCCTTGGTTCGCTAAGGCACGGTCGAGCCTCTCCTGGATTCGGTCCACCCCCCTACGATTGTTGGACCATGTGAACCTTTGGCCTTTGCATCCAACATCTTCCATACCGATTGAGCATATAAGATCGTTGAAGCAGTCCATTTTGTGTTGGTCCTTTGGCCGACCCCCAAGTTTCTCCCTGTTATGCGTAATATCGTTGAAATCCCCTGCGCACAACCAAGGGTCCCGTCTCTGTGCTCCTATATGTTTCAGCATTGCCCAGTTTTCCACACGCCTAGCAAAAATCGGGTCTCCATAAACCCAGGTTGCCTTGAAATCGCCATTGAACTCGGGTCCCGTGATAACCGAGTCGATCATATTTCGGTCTTTCCTCAAGATCTGAACCCCTATGTCCCCTCTCCACCAAAGAGCAAGTCCTCCACTCGCTCCAACCGGATCAACGTATTCCGCACCATCCATCCCCACTTGTCTACGAATACCCTCACAGTAGGGTTCCAATTGTTTGGTTTCCATAAGGAAAACCACCGAAGGTTGGAACCCTTTCAGCAGGTCTTTTAAATGTCGAACCGTCAGGGGAGACCCCAACCCCTGACAGTTCCAGCATAGGACGCTCATTGGGTCCGTGTGGCTGTGTTGGGACAGCCACCAGAACCCTTGCTTCGGTACCTCTTCATGCCTCCTCTTTGAGCCCCCCTTGCAGGCCCAGGTTCCCTTGGAAGAGCCCCTGGTCCTTTTGTTTGAGACTCGTTGGTTTCCCTCTTACTTGTCTTCTTTGTCGACCTGTCCTCAAACACTCCTCTACCTCTCTTTTTGTTTTCTCCTCTTCTCGGGTCTGTTTTGGATGCTCCAGCCTCCCCACCGGAATGGGTGCAGGGAGCCTTCTCCTTAGAAAGACTAACACCAATGTCAAGAGATGTAGGATCGGTCTGAGCTGCGGACAGAGGTGTAGTCACTCTCACAGGTCTTGATGCTGCCTTGGACTGCAAGGGAGCACCCACTTCATCAGGACAGGGGTCGGGGGCCCGAATGGTGGTAGACCCCTCGCTGCGTTTCTGAGACGAGCTCGGCATCGCAAGGAAAAGCTCCACGTTCAGCATATCCTCCCCTCCCTCTTGAAGATCCTCCTCCGCTGGAGGCTGATTCAGATCGAGGAGGAAGGTTGTTCTACCCGATGAAGCCGTGTCCGTCTTGAGTGGTGATTGGTTGTCTGAGGCTTCCTTCTCCCAAAACTGGTGAGTTTGTGTGTTCGAGTGCTCCCCCGAGTGCTGGGAAGTGTAGGCTCTTCCCCGCTTGTCGCCATGGTTTCTAGAGTCCTGGCTGCCAGCTGATTTCTCCTCCCTATGGTAGGTTTGTCCTCCAGATGAGTCTCCCTGTACAGCTGCAGTAGCCATCCTCATAACATCTCGCCACGACTGCTTGTTCTGATCCTTTGGTGGTCTCTGGACAGGTTGCCTCCCCCCCAGGTTATGCCATTTTATGTTTGTCCGAGGCCTTGATCCTGTAAGCCACGGTCCGTACAAAGGGAATCCTGGTCTGTGTTCTGACATCGTCATATCCTCTTGACAGTGCTGCGAAGTGTGCCCCAAACGACCACAGCCAAAACAGAAATCAGAAATTCTTTCGTACCTAACCATCGCCCAGTTGTCCTCTCCTTTCTCGTTTGCCCACCAAAACCCCGCCATGAGCGGTTTTGTGATGTCAATTTCCATCTTTAGTCTAAGGAAAGGCCTTTGGGATATTATGTGGTTTGGTTCTGTGGATAAGCAACGACCCATCTTCTCCCCTATTTTGACAGCATTCTCAGTGTTAATCATTTCAAGACTGAGGCCATGAATCTGTACCCAAATTTGCATATGGTTGAAGTTTAAATCCTCCAGCTTCGATCCCAGGCTACAAGTACGCAGATTTAGGCAGTGTCCATGTACCGACCAAGGAGCTTGATCAAGAATCTGATCCCTATCTCTATCACAATTGAATTCGAAGGCCATAGTAGTATCATCAATATCAGTCATTCTCACCTGGCCAAATCTTGACCATGCGTGTTTGAGCACCACGACCACAGCCGAGTTGCGGACCAACTTCTGGGAGACAATCCTCCCGTAGACCTTGGGTGCCCTGGTTCGGTTCTGAGTCGGCGCCAGTTGCAGACTAGCTTGGCTAGAACCGTTCTCATCTCTGGAATTGGATCGATTTGACGCCATTCAGGCAAACGGCCCCCCCACTTTCACTCCCGTCGTAGCCCACCTACACAATCAGAAGAAAAGAAGGCAAAAACAAGAGAAAAATGCCAAGGAAAGGGGGAAACGGACAAACCGACAACAGAAGAGGGGAAACTGGTCCTATTGGCTCAATCGGCCGTTATTCGCGGCGACTGTTCTTGGAGGCTTCCGTTGGAACGGAGCGGTCCCCCTGATGGAACGGAATTAAGAGCAGTCCCTCGGAATCCGACGAATTGAATGCGGTCAGAGACGAGGACAAGCACGAAACCCTAATCGTGGTTTCATTCCCTCACAGCTGGAGAGAGACGGTGTTTGAGGGTAGTATTGGAGATCATGCAAATTTGAATTTTTTAAAAAAGTAGGCATTATCTAATATTTTTTAAAAAATTAAGTATAAAAATATATTTATAATGTTGTATATAATTGTTACCCGAATACAAAATGCGCTACCCCGGGTAGCGTTTTCGTAAAAATACTAGCGTTAGTTCAAATTTTTTTTTTTTTTTCATTTTTAACGATCCGATGTTTAATTAAAAATTAAATTATGTTTCTATTAAAAATATTATAGAAAGTAGATATTTTAATTGCGATTCAAATGATACAAAAAATATTAAATTTGGACTTATGGATTGTCTGTACGCTCTTTCGTAAGTTGAGATATGAAAATTTGATTTAAAAAAATATAACTAAGATCATGTAAGTCCAAACTCAACACAGGTAACGTCATTTATGTCGTAATTCAATTATATACCTACTATAATGTTTTTTGAATTTTTTTGATTAGGTATATACTTAAGTTTTTAACATAACATCGTTTGTCCTATAATTCGACCGAAATGATTAAATGCATTAGGCCATAAACTTAATTATATACTTACTAAAAAAAATAAAAAAAATTACAGTGCGTAGATAATTTAATTACGAATTAAATGACGCTAACTAAACATTAATTTTTCCACTTTCAGAGTTACCGTATAATACGATTCGTAAATAACATATATATATAGAGTGATTTTACTGTTCACACAGTAATTTTACTTTTATTTACAATGTAATTAAGTTTCTTCCAGTCTCGGACTACTTAGCAATTACGTATTAAAGCTCAGCCCAACTCCAATAAAAGAATATCTGACCGATTGAGCTAGCAATTCTTTTTCACTCCGCGTTTATTACTCACTGCTACAATCAATAAGGCTACTCCTTTGTTTTTGTGGATAAGCTAGTTTAGTTTTTCCCTTCCCATTGTCTGCTTATTAGGATACCTTGAATTGGCCCTTGATGTCGCCGTTGCCATCCTATGGGAGAGGGAGAGAGCGCCCTGGAGGAAGATACATAAGCTTTATTCATGGAGATGGACTTCACGATGTTATAATTACAGGTGAGTTTCCACAAATTACATATATACAATCAACAATCACTTATATAGCTAGCTAGATATGCTATGTGTGTGAATTCACTTCAACTTAATTTGCAGGCGAGAATGGGACAATCGATGGTCAAGGAGGCGTGTGGTGGAACATGTGGAGGCAAAGGACTCTAACGTATACAAGGCCCCATCTCCTCGAGTTCATCAATTCAAGAACCATACTCATCTCCAATGTCATCTTTAGGAACTCTCCTTTTTGGAACATCCACCCAGTTTATTGCAGGTTGGTATTGGTTGGTTATAATACATTCATTTGCTAATGATGATCATGCATTGACGTAAACTAGCAGGGTGGTGCTGTATCGGTTTCATCTAATCATCCTTACTTCTTTCCAGAAATGTTGTTATTCGCTACGTAACCATATTGGCTCCGTATGACTCTCCCAACACAGACGGAATCGACCCAGGTAGAGTTGATTCGGTTTAAGTTCTGTTGAAAGTCACTGTGATATTATACATCACCGGTGGCTATAATACAAATTTGGCACCATATATATAACAAGGCTACCTCCTTCTATCACCAATTGGTTTTAGGATGGAGTTGTTTCCCGTTATGGGTGCCTGATGTGGGTTTGTTGTGTCCCGTTTACTCCACGTACCAGAGTTTGGGTTGAGCCTGGACGTGAGAGGGAATTTGTTGAGTCCCAACCCATCTGGATTAAAATGTTCCGGTGCCGTGCCTTTAAAAATACGAGTTGTCACAGTGCGGGGAGTGTTGAAAGTCACTGTGATATTATACCACACCGGTGGGTATAATACAAATTTGGCACCATATATACAACACGGCTACCTTCTCCTATCACCAATTGGTTTTAGTATGGAACCCGAGTTGTATAATGTGGTTGCTATTTGGGTGTGGCTCGAAACCGATATTAAAATTTAACATGTTCAAGAATAAATAGTAGCGTAAAATTTTCTGACATCCCTCGTTCTACACAGATTCGAGTTCCAATGTTTGCATAGAGGATTCATTCATCTCCGTGGGAGACGACCTCGTGGCAGTGAAAAGTGGGTGGGATGAGTACGGGATTGCCTACGGCCGTCCCAGCACCGGTATCACCATTCGTAGGATCACAGGAACGTCTCCTTTTGCCGGAATTGCGATCGGAAGCGAGACCTCCGGTGGGGTCAGTCATGTCCTCGCCGAGAATATAGACCTTTACAACATGGGAATCGGCCTCCACATAAAGACCAACATCGGTCGTGGAGGCTTCATAAAGGGCATAACATTTTCCGACATTTACATGGACAATGTGCGTCGTGGGATCAAGATATCTGGAGATGTCGGGGACCATCCCGACGAGAACTATAACCCTAATGCTCTTCCCTTCGTGAAGGGAATCACGATTAAGGATGTATGGGGAGTTCGGGTTCAGCAACCCGGGTTAATACAGGGTTTAAGGAACTCTCCGTTTACTGGAATTTGTTTGTCGAATGTTAATTTGCGCGGGTTGGCGGGGCACAAAAGAGTTCCCTGGACGTGTTCGGATGTGAATGGGGCTTCTCTTGAGGTAAACCCGTCGCCATGCTCGGAGCTTGCTAGCTTCCACCCAACCATTTCTTGTTCTTCTTCCTTATGAGAATCTTAATTTGATATCTTTGTAATTGTTTGATTTGTGTAAGTTTATTGGCATGGAGAAAGATTTGACGTTTTCATATTGAGATTTAGATAAACTCGTTTGTTCCTTTGTAGGGATTCTTGTTGACTTAGCATGTACTTTGAATATTTTTTGGTAAAAAAAAACTTTGAATATTTTGCAATGAGCTACCCGAACTTTGAAAAATCAAAATGAACTACCTCAATTTTGAAGATAGTGCAAATAGTCACCTCCGTCCAATTTTTCGTCAACTGTCGTCGGAAAGTTGTTGGAAAATTGTCGGAAAGTCGTTGGAAAATCGTCTAAAATTCGTCAGAAATTGGACGGAGGTAGCTATGTGCACATTCTTCAAAGTTGAGATAGCCCGTTTTGAATTTTCAAAGTTCGGGTAGCTTGTTGCAAAACGTCCAAAGTTCAGGTAGCTACTTGGTATTTAACCATGGATTAAAATACGTCCTCTTAAAGTATATAATAATTTATTTTATGCTATTAGAAATCATGTACGTCGTACCATATATTACTATATACAAAAACATTTCTAGTCTTACTATATACATTTAGCAAAGCACCATTAACACAAATAATCTTGTCCGTTGATGGTGCTCAGTAGTAAATCCCGATCGTCAAATAATAAAATACATTTTCAATTCAAAAATGGTGAAATCCATCACTTAAAAATGGGTTAGAAACTTGCGGATCTTCCTAAGCACTCCCTCATCTCCCTTTACCTTCTCATTACGGTGGTGGCTTTGGCTGTTAATGTCCACCTCCACGTAGGGTTTCGTCAACTTCATACCGTTCCTCCACACCTCGAAACTCGGCTTCCCAAAATAAACCCTAAATGGTTGCCTACCCTCAATCTTGTTCCAGCCATGGCTCCTACGACCGAAGCCGCCGTACCTTTCGTGTAAAAGAATCACGCCATCATCAAACAAACGTTGACCCAACCGGGATCGAACCACATGGCTACATCTGAAGTGGTGAAGTGGAAATCGAAGGTGGCCAATGTGACGGAAAGTGACCCTTGTCAATGGTACAGAGGGGCGGTGCGTGTCTGGCCCTGTGTCGTTGTCGGTTGACCTAAAATTTGCATCGAAGGAGTCGGGTTTGTGGATGGGGAGGAGGATGGTCGCTATTGCGGTGGTTTTTGGCTCCAAATCGGACAGAGATCGAGCGTGAGAGGTGACAAGAAGCAACTGTAAGGAGAAGAAGAGCAGGAGAACTACAAGATTGGATGTTGCCATTTTATATATATATATATATATATATATATATATATAAGTGTTTTTTCTCTTTGTTTTAAGGTTTTGATTGATTTCACGATGCGTAGATGTGAAGAAGATTATATATAAAGATGCATGCGGGCACCAAGGAGGGCCGTCCACGTGGCTGGATAAAAATGAGAGCTATATTTTGTTATTTCATAAATAGTTTAGAGAAAAATTAAATTATCTGAAAGTTATTTCGATCATAATTAATATTTATTTTATATTCTTAAATAATATACTATATTTTTCTTCAAAACCTTAAGTATTTGATTTGGATGATTTTTTAACGTAATTTATATCTTACTTTCTCTCTCACGATTTGCTAATCTGTGATGAATCCTTTAACCTTACATATTATAATAAGAACAACTATATAGTATGTCCAATGGTGAATATAAGGATTTACTGTCTTTTAGAAGTATATTGAATCTACCAACCAATCGTGTATGTGGAGAAAACAATGCAAAATTCATGTCTTGTATTTTCTTACTCAATCTCGGTAAGTCCGAGGAAAACGAAAGAAACCCCCTAAAACATAACAAAAGGACCACCCTAAGTGAAACCCTTCCCCAACCAAACACCAAGACACCTACAACAATGCTTTCAAGAGCCTTTACAAAACCTAAGAAGAGCCCTAAGCAAGGACTTGAAGAAGACAATGGCAAATCAGAATCCACCATTTTCTATGAGTACGAGGACTGCATCGTCGGGTTTATGGATGACTTGCCGCTCGTGGTCATTGGTAGTGGCGGTTGGCGGGACCCACCAAGTCTTAGGGAGATCCTGAGGGCCTCGGCTGGGTGGATGGGGGAGAGCTGTCTAGGGATGACGGAGAAGGTCGTGTTTGTTGGCGGCAGGATCTGCATCGCGAAGAGGTTTCGGCAGGTGAAGTTGAGGAGGGCTGAGTTTGGAAGAAGGGTTGTGAGGATGGCTGCGGTTAGTGCGAAGTGTGAGCACTTGGTGCCTGTCACGGCTTACTTATACACCAAGAGACTCAAGTTTGTGCTGTGCGATTACTATCCTATGGGTAGCTTGGCCGACCTTCTCACTGGTAATTCTGAGTAGCTAGGGTTTGTATTTAGGGTTTGTCTTTTCAGACGATTCATTAATTATAATACACATCACTTCATCCTAAAAAAATGTGTTTTTGTTTTGCTAATTTGTATCCTCGATACCAAAAGGTGGTCGGAAATTCGGCCACACAGCCCTAGATTGGACCCAACGGCTCAACATCCTGGTCGACGTAGCTCGAGCCATCGCGTTCATCCACTCCGTCTCTCCTGCCCAGGAGAGGAAGATGCACATGAACATCCACGGCAACATCAAATCCTCCAATGTCCTCATAAACATTGACTTCACAGCGCGATTGTCGGATTATGGATTCGTCCAGCTGGCACGGTTCCTAGAGTTCTCCGACCGGACCCCACCTCATCAAGAACAGACAAACGACAGCTACGCTTACACCACTGAGCTGTCCCAGATGGGAGATGTACACAACTTTGGTGTGTTAGTGATGGACATTCTTGGGGGACTAGAGGCCAAGGAGAAAAGCATCGTGGCCAAGAAGGAAGAGATTAGAGATGGGAGCTTGGGGTTCTTTGATTTTGTGGTCGATGAGAAGGAGAGGGTTCAGGCTTTGCAGGTGTTGGAGATAGGGTTAGCTTGTATGAACGACGTGGCGGAGGAAAGGCCTTCGATAGAGCAGGTAGTGTTAAATCTTGATCGTATTATGTAAAGCCAAGGATAATGATATAGTATAGACATGGATTTTAATATGTCAACGTCGTCTTTAATGAAACAATCATGCTTATTTGATAGTGTACATATATAGTCATGGCAGCTAGCTAGCAATGGTATATATTCAGATAAAAGCATGGCATTCATGTTCTACTCTCCCTAAAGCCTTCCAAGCACCACCTTAAACGTGAAAGGCATTGTTGGGAAGCCTTTGAGGGAGAGTAGGAAATGGCTAATACCATGGAAAGAAGACTAGCCCTAGCTATATAGAGGGTTCGAACCGGGAGACTATTCAAGAGCACGGTTTGTTCACTCTCCCAACAACTGCCCCTGCATGCCCTAGGCATCAGGCATGTAAGTTAGTGCAGACAGATTTGCAGAAGCCTTTGAGGGAGAGTGAGCAACCAGTGCCTTGTTGTGTATACTGGTGTTGTTGAGTTCTGAGATATTGGTTATGGAGTCGTTCTCTCTGTATATATAGGGTCGAAAAAGCATGAAACTCTCTGTAGAAAATAAGTGGTAGGGGCCTCGTCCATAGCCTGAATACGGCTTCTAGCTAGTGGCCAATTCACCAGATTCTGTGTGTTGCTTACCAATGGCAACGGTGCAAATATACAAATATTGTTAGCACTTGTAGTTAAATTCATTATCAGAAGTCAAAGCCAATAGTTAATCAAATAATACATTTTTATCTATAAAATTGTATTTATGGTGCTTAAATAATGGACAAGTCACCTATATGGTATTACTATTCATGTTAGAGGTTTCAAATATATATTTCCATTTAAAAATGAGATGAATTATATATATGAATGTGATTTGGTTACTTGTATAAATTTAAGTAGTGTGTATTTGTCAGTACTTATATTCAATTTATTCGAGCTGCTATATTATAAACTAGTATTAGGCTATTAGCCAAGCTATTAGGTGTGGTTTATACTCAATTAACGTATTTTGACACATTTATAATGTAATACCTAAATTACCGGTACTATTACATTACACCGTTAATTGTTGTTATTAAAAGAAGGTTCTCTTAAGGATATTGTGTAGCCAATGTCTTAATCTTTAATAGGAATCATTATAAAATAATAGAGGGCATCTCCTCCTTATCCAAAATCAGGAAGAAGGGTATCTTGATCTTCTTCCCCATTTGACATTCCTCAAATCTTAAAAAGTTATCTTTCCTATCTCTGCTTTATATCTTCAACACAGGTGGCGTATCAATCTTCAATCTTCAATCTTCTTCATTAATTCAACGAGGTCTGTATTTTCTTCTGCAAACAACTGTCCCCGATCTCACGTGGGATTTGAAAATATAAGTCACCATATATACAATAAATCTACATTTTTCTATTATAAATTGGTTTTAGAATGAAACTCAAGTGGTATAATGTGGTTGTTATTTAAGTGTGTTTAAATTCTAATAATAAAATTTAACATATATAATATCAAAGTTCGGTTCCGTTTGACGGTGTTGAGTTGTTTCCCATTATGGGTACCCGATGTGATTTTTTTTTTCCATTTACTCTATGTACCAGAGTCAGAATCAGGCTTAGACGTGAGATAGAATTTGTTGAGTTTCAATCCGTCTGTATTAAAAGTATCAGTGTCTTGCTTTAGAGTTTTCATGGTGCGGGGAATGTTGAAGTATCCACCATGAAGTCTCACATAGGTGGGATTTGAAAATATAAAGCATCATATATATTATATACAACAATGTTACTTTTTCTATCACCAATTGGTTTTAGGATGGAACCCAAGTTATATAATGTTGTTGTTATTAGTTATTTGTATTTTTATATGATTTTGCCATTACTGAATAAATTTTTATACTTATGTATAATTCGACAATCACAAAATTATTCTGAAAAAATAAATAAATTTTATTTAAACTAAGATATGTGAAGTATACTATCTCCTTTAAGAGAGTATTTTTGAATTCACATCATATATAATAAATAATTAAAAAAGAGATTTCTAAGAAATTGGTTAGATAGAACACAAATTTAAATTAGTTGGGAAAATGTAAAAGTATAACATAGTAACTAGTGTATTTATCTCATACTGAATATATTTGACGGTTCGATCGGTATAGTATTAAATATATTTGAAGACTTAGTATAGTATATAAGTATCCATAAAAAAATTACAACTCATTAAACTTAAATTATTGGAAAAATAAAACTTTTTATATACTCAATTATACTTTAAATTTTTAAATGAACCAACACAACTACACGTTATTACTATACAACGTTAACTCAATAAATAATTTTAGTTTCGGATCAAATTTATTGGATAGTGCCCAAATTTGCAGTTTCAGTATTAGGAGTATGGATGATAAATTCTAAAACAATATAATCAAACGATTTGTATTTATGTGTATATGTATTCGATCTTAATACACATAATGTGTCTAAATAACTCTTATACGTTTATACATAGTTAATAATTGTGTCTAAACACTTGTGATCCGCAAATATATGCATAAATATGATAAGTATATGTATTTTAATATTTGGATTTGTTCTTGTATTTTTTTTTGCACTTGTAAATTTAAAATTTGATTGTGAAATTAACTTGAATTTTGAGGATTTCGTGTCGTGTCGTTTGTGACGTTTCGTATCTTGTGACACGACTTGTGTCATGTATATATAAAGTTTTTTTGTTCAACGAGTTAATTTAGCGTGTCTTATCTGATATATTTAATAATCGTATTGTATTCGTATTTTAAGTTTGAATTTTACAAATACATTTAAAACATATTTGTTTAATCACGACGTGATTAGTGTGACAGAATCACGAATATGCAAGGATTGCCATTTGCCACTCCTAATTAGAAGTGGATAAGAGTTATGGGACAAAAGGGGACACTTAACTAATTAATAATTTGCTTCCTTTAGCAAGTAAGTATTCGGCTTCGGCCAGAAAAACAAGTGTGGCATTTTGGGCTAAAAAACTGTGCCAGATGGATCATGCATTTACATTCTGGGCTAATGGATCCTTCTTTTTTTGTTTGTTTTTTTTTTTCAATTTTGTGGCCCAATTTGATGGTATGCTAGTTATATATATATATGCTAGTTAATTAATTATGTAAATTTATGAACAAAAGTCCCTAGCTAATTTTCTATAGTGTACCCAAATGACTAACGTTTTAGATCCCTTACTGCTTTCAATTACTCTATGAGTTTCAAATGATTCATTTATTGTAGGGTAAATTATATCAACAATTAATTATATTGGTACATGTAACTTAGTCGTTAAAACTTGTGTTGAACAGTTAAAATTTATGTTGAATAGTTGAAATTTGTGTTGAATAGTACTTATATTTTAAATTGTGGTTGAACGATTACAAAAACAAATGTTTAAAATAACTAAATTACTCTTTCCTTTATCTTCTTCATCTTCAATCTCTTCTTTAACGATTCAAACCTAAAATCTGATTTCGAACTCAAATTTTCAGGTTTGGGTTCAGTTTGAACCCATATTCGTATTTTTGGGTTCGGTTCGAACCCAAGGTTCGATTCGAACATAGATTTACACAAATTTGAGTTCGAAAGCGTATTTCAGACATTAACATGAAGACCAATATAAAAGGGAATGGTAAAATTATCATTTTAGTGATCATTTAATCACATTTATCAAACATAAGTGACAAACATAAGTGACTAAATATGAAAAGTTTAACCAAAGATTTATATTTTTGAAATGTAATAAAGTGATCGTTTAGCCACATAAAAAAAACATAAGAAATCATTTAGTAACTTACCGCCAATATAGATAGATGATGTGATTTACCTTTATTGCAAGCATTTCATTAACCTAACTCGCTTTGTTCATTGTACTAATAAATTTCATTTTAACATTATTCCATTAAAAGTCGACAAATTCTGAGTAACACAACCGCAAATATTATTCAGAATAGAAGTTTACATAGAAGCTTTATTCCATAGGGTACACCCATATACTTGTGATGCGCCTAACTGGATTAAGTTTTTTCAATAAGTCAAGCACATACATTTATTCATGCATATAGCTAGATAGATAGCTTCGTGGTACACGATCGAATTTGCGGTCGTCCAATGTTTCGGTTCTGCAAAGGAAATACAAAATCAGATGTTGAACAAGCGTGGAGAAAATAATAAGCCGTACTTGTAAATTTATGTTAATGGTTAGGGTTAGGGTTTTCTATGCATGCATGATCTACAATAGAAAACGTTTATTAGGGTTTAGGTTGAAACCTGCCTAGCAGCGGCGGCGGCACTCATCATCACTGTCGCTGTCACTGCCGCTGCTGCAGCTGTCATTTCCACCCATGCCACCTTTCCTGTGCTTTCTCCTGACTCCATTACTCTGCTGCTTTCCATAGCAAGCCATACCTGCAGCACCAGATGCTCCATTATAGCCATGGACTTGGGTTGCACCATAGCCATGCACTTGGCCGGTTGCAGCATGACTGTTGAAGCCAGGGACTTGAGTCGTACCACCATTGTAACCAGGAGTTGCACCACCATTGTATTTGTATCCATGGGTTGCACCACCATTGTAGCCATGGGTTGCACCACTGTTGTATCCGTAAACTTGGGTTGCCCCACCATGACCATAGCCATGGTTGTTCTGAGGTTTCCCACCTGCATAGTATGTCTGAGTCCCTGTAGTGGTTTCCTGACAGGTGGTCTGACACGTCACCATCGAGTGGTTGCCGTGGTGATTGTCGTATGGTTGGAATGCATTGTCAACGCACTTCACTTCTGACTTGGTCCTCTGACAAAACGCCATTGAGATTAGCTAGTAATGAATAGTGTAGAGAATGAAAGATGAAGTGAGTTGGATGATTTAAAATGGCAACGAAGAATGCCATTTTATAGTGGCCTTGAGTATGTGGGATTCCTCGACTTTCATTTTCGCACACTTTTTCGATCCTTGCTTTAATAGATACGACGCGTGAGGACCGATTCTGTTGATATATCTTGAAAGAATCGGTCCCTTTCTTGTTTTTATTCTTCATCATTGTATCTCGTTGCATTCTTTTATTGGTCGAAAATATATTTCCCGATCGCTTTATTCTTCTAAGCGATACCGTTGAAATATATACTAAACATGCAATCGTTTAGAGCACACCATTAAACATAATTAAGTTACCTCCTTGAACGATCGACTTAGCGGAAGCGGATCTGCCTGAGGTTGGGATCACGGTCTGCCGGACGGGAGGTCACGCCACGGGTTAACGGGCAGTGACCTAGGTTTCCACAGCTAATTACCTCAGTCTAAACTGTAGGGCGGCAGGGCACTGTCATTGTTGTTAGGTTTTTCAACTCTGAGCATCCCTACACATATAAAGAGAATAGTTTGTGTCACTATCCAATACTGTGCTTATTAGAATGGTCTCCCAGTAATGGGCGACCCAATCCCCAAAACCAACTGATACAAAATGGTAGGTGGGTGAGGGCAATAATACGCTATCTCGGAGCTTCCAATGAATTATTTGCTCATATGGGTAGAATTTGATAGTCATGATCTAAATTTTTTAAATATTCATTTTGATCGATTTTATGGTCAATTTGATTGTTCTGATTTAATATTCTTTACAACGTTATTATCGGAATTAAATCTACGTAATCTATTTTTTAAATCTATGTACTTTTTTTTTTAATAAATATATAATTGACTTCTAACCTAACCCCGCATATGGTATTAAGTAACTCAACATTAATTTTAGCGGTAGGCTATAAATTTAGTGTCTATTGACTAAAAGATATTACAAAAATAGAGTAAGTATATATATAATTTAAAAGTGTGTATATATACATATATATCCGAAATGTTGCATTACAAGTATTAATGTTTGTATTTGATCTATCCTATTTTGTAGATTATAAGAATAGGGAGGTATGGAGGATATATTTGATTGGCTAGCTGCTGTAAGCTAGTAAGAATAGTTTGGGATGCCCCAAGATAAGCATATTCGATGTTTACATATTCATTTTTTTTTCTCTTAGTCATATATATATATATATATATATATATATATATATATTTATAAAACGGAAGTGGAATATTTTACCAAATATACCCCATTTGATAAATATCCAAAATGTCCTCAATTGAAAAATATATACAAATCTATACCTACTCGCGAATCTCATTCGCGGGTGGAAACTACAACCGCGATTGACAGTCAAGAGTTTTTTTTTCCCAGCTCCACCCGCGACTCCTATTATCGGGTGGAGTTCTTCCGTCAACTCAAGCCGCAATTGGGAGTCGCGGGTGGAACTGAGCCGTTAATTAGTTCCACCCGCGATTGTTAGTCGCGGGTAGAGCTAGAAATTAAAATTTAAAAATAATTATTAATTTAATATATTTTTAGAATATATTTTAATATCTTTACTTTCAAAATATTAATTTAATATCATGTAAATTGATGATCTAAATATCAAATATTAAACTAATAAAAAATATTATTACACTTGATCTTAGTGAAAACATAAGCAAGTTATGAATTGTAAAGATTAGAAAATTCTGGGCATATTCATCCAGAAAAACAAGTGTGGCCATTTTGGGCTAAACAAGTGTGCCCGATGGATCATATATTTACATTCTGGGCTAATGGATTCTTTTTTTTTTTTTCCAATTTTGTGGCCCAATTTGGATAAACAATTTGGTGGTATCCTATATATATATATATTATGCAAATTTATGAACAAAAATCCCTAGCTAATTTTCTATAGGTTACCCAAATTACTAATTTTTTAGATCCCTTACTGCTTTCAATTACTCTATGAGTTTCAAATGAGTCATTTATTGTAGGCTAAATTCTCTGAATAATTAATTATATTGGTATATGTAACTTAACCGATAAACTTGTGTTGAACGGTTGAAATTTGTGTTGAACAATACTTATATTTTAAAATGTGATTGAACGTTTACAAAAAAAAAAATAAATTAAAATGACTAAATTACTCTTTCCTTTATCTTCTTCATCTTCAATCTCTTCTTCCACGATTCAAATCCAAAATCTATTTTTAAACTCAAATTTTCAGATTTGGGTTCAGTTTGAACCCAGATTCACGTTCTTGAGTACGATTCGAACATAGATTTACACAAATTTAAGTTCGAAAGCATATTTCAGACATGGACATGAAGAACAAGATAAAATGGAAGAGTAAAATTACCATTTTAGTGACAATTTAATCACATTTTTCAAACATAAGTGATTGAATACGACAAGTTTAACAAAAAAATATATTTTTGAAATGTAAAGTGACCGTTCACCTAGGCTTGTCCAAATGAACCGGTTCAGACAAACTGGTCTAGTCTGGAACTGGTTTGGTTCGAACAAGTTCCAGACAAAAAACAAAAAACAGAAGAAACCATTTAGTAACATATTGTCGATATAAGTGACTATTGATATGATTTACTTTTATTGTAACCATCACTACTGAAAATTCGGTATGTACCGACGAAATTATTTCGTCGGTAAAAATAATTTTGGTAGGTAAAGACTTATTTTCGCCGGTAACGATATCGTCGGTGAATGCCCTGTCGGCGAAAGTTTACCGATGAAAAATGACACAAAAAAACAGCAGAAGAAACCATTTAGTGACATATTGTTGATATAAGTGACTATTGATATAATTTACCATTATTGTAACTATTACTACTGACAATTTGGTATTTACCGATGAAATAATTTCGTCGGTAAAAGCTGTATATTCTGTCGGTAAAAATATTTTTCATCGGTAAAGAGATATTTTCGTATGTAACGATATCGTCGGTGAATGCCCCGTCGGCGAAAGTTTACCGACGAAAAATGACACAAATTTTTTGTCGATAAAATAATTTTTTTTACCGAAAGAATTTTTGCCGGCAACGATGATTTTTTCCGTAAAAAAACATATTCTTGCTGACAAAATTGATTTCGTCGACAAATAGGTATTACCGACGAAAACCATTTCTGTTGATATATAAAAACCAAGAATTATTGTAGTTGTATATATCTTGAAAGAATCGATCCCTTGTTTTTATTCTTCATCCATGGTATCTCTTCTTTCATGGGTTTGTCGAAAATATGTTTCGCTTTATTCTTCTAAGCGATGCAAAATGGTACGTTGGTGAGGACAATATGCTATCTCCGAGCTTCCAATGAATTATTTGCTCATATAGGTAGAATTTGATAGCCATGATCTAAATTTTTAAATATTAATTTTGATCGTTTTATGCTCAATTTGATTGTTCTAATTTAATATTGCTTACAACGTTATGATCGGAATTTAATCTACGTATTTTTTTTTAATAAATAGATAATTGACTTCTAACCTATACGGTATTTATACGGTATTAAGTAACTCAACATTAATTTTAGCGGTCATAAATTTAGCATCTATTGACTAAAAGATATTAAACAAATAGAGTAAGTATATATATAATTTAAAAGTGTGTACATATACATATATAACCTATTTTGTAGATTATAAGAATAGGGAGGTATGGAGGATAGAATAGATTGGCTAGCTGCCCTAAGCTAGTAAGAATAGTTTGGGATGCCCCTCTAAGATAAGCATATCGGATGTTTACATATTCATTTTTTTTATTATTTTTTCTTATATATATAGTGACATCACTTCCGTTATATATATATATATATATTTATAAAACGGAAGGGATGTCACTTTATAAAAGTTGCATAAACAAAGTAATAGAGAAAACATTATTAAATTAAAATATTTAAAAAATCTAATGACATAAAAACAAAAATGTATTAAATTATTTATTACTCCAAAGTCCAAACTTTATTCTAATCTGACTCTTAACGTACAAAATTGCTGGTCATTCTTTATTCTTTCAGTTAAATCAAGTGTGAATTTGAATAATTATTTTTATTTGCTTTGAAATATCATATTTGCTTTATATATATATATATGTATATAAAGAGCATACTAAGCTCAAGGAAAAAATATTCAGAATTTAGAAAATTAAAATTATTTATAAATATGCAAGTTCAGATAATTGCTTATTTTAAACTACTATTATTATAAGTGATGATTTTAGTTTTATCTATAATGTTACATAAAAAATTTCTTCAAAACTGATATTCATAATTAATTAAATGGCCAACAAATTATTACTTTGTGGAAAAATATACAAATAATGTATAGAGAGATGGCTCAGATCGGTTTTATTCGACCTTAGTAGTAAATGAAAAAAAAATGCATTTGCGGAATGTTTCATTACAAATTGTTGATGTCTTAATCTGTGGAAATTCCCAAATATAAATAATTAAGCATTATATATTTCAATTTGACTATCTCCTCTTATTACCAATTAGTTTGAAGTTGTAAGAAGTTGCATTTTGTTTGTATATTAGGTTTGACTTTTTTTTTTTTGGCCAAGAAGTTACTATTATTAACCATAATAAGAGTTCTCCAAATCCGAAACATACAAAGCAAACAAAGGTCTCGGGATACATAAAATCCAATCAAGAGGACATGTCCCCCGTTTCGCCTCCAAAGTTACCCAATTAACGCACTTGTTCGCCGACCGTCGCACGAACCGCCAATGGACTTGAGAAATGTGCGTGGATGAACCAAGGATCTCCGATTTAACATGGTATCAGAGCTCAGTTCAAATTGACGGTGTTGAGTTATTAGTTTCCATTATGTGTACCCTAGGTTTGTTGTTTCCCATTAATTTCATGTACCAGAATACGGTTTGGGCATGTACTAAAAGGGAATTGGTTAAAATTAAGTCACAACGTGTCGATCTGAATTAAAAAAATGACAGTGTCGTGTTTTAATAGAGCTCTTACGATGCAGTATGCACCATATTTTTAGAATAAAACTCAAAGTTGTATAAATAGTTATCATTTGTGTGTCCATTAAACATTTAACTCGGTTCGATATAAAATCTTTTTTCTTTATTTCGATACAGTGATATAAAGTTACCTATAGTTGGTGTAAGAATTTCATATATAATTTATTTTATTTTTAGAAACAATAATATATAGTTACCTATAGTTGTTTCTAGAATCAAATAACGTTAGTCGATTAAAAAGTTTCGTAATTAATAAAACATTTGTAAAATGCGAATTTCGAGACTCTTCGCAACTTCGGATCAAATACACATTATTTGGAATATAAGTTTACATAGAAACATAATTATTCCACAGGGTACACAAATAAATACATAGGATGCGCCCAACCGCACGTACATTGAGTAGTTTCATTAAGTCAAGCGCACTTATTTGCTTATACTTATATATATGTATATATAAGTAAAAGCTTCTTGGCATGTCTTATTTTGTAGTCCCCTCTTAATCTCTGCAAAGTGAAGAGAAAATAAGACGTTGAACAATCGATATAAAGTTTCTCTATATACTTACTAATCTACGTTAGAGCTTACCTATCAGCGACGGCGGCATTCGTCGTCACTCTCACCGTCACTGTTGCTGCAGCTGGTGTTGCCACCATTGACAATCCTTGTCTTTTGCTTCCTCTTGCCGAACATGTTCTTCACCTTTACAGTCATACCACCTTTCTGTTTTCCATAGCAAGCACCGCCAGTTGCTCCATGGAACTGCCCACCTTTGCTGTAGCCATGCACTTGGCTTGTACTACGGCTGTTGTAGCCGTGCACTTGACCCGCACCATGGCTGTTGTAACCATGCTTTGGGCTCGGACCATGACTGATGTAGCCATGGGTTGCACCACCATTGAGTCCATGGGTTGCACAAGCATGACCGTGGCCATGAACTTGGGTTTCACCACCTGTAGAAGTGGTTTCTTGGCAGGTGGTCTGACACGTCATCATGCCGTGGTTATCTTGTTTGCCGCAGGTCTTACCGTCGGTGGGTTTGTGCATCTGCATGTAAGCCATTGTGAAGAGCAAGTAACTTTTGTTTCACTGCCGTTCGAGTTTGGTGATTTTGAATGGTGATGAATATCGTTGCTATATAATGGCGTCCCGAGTCAGTAGAATTCTTCATTGCTTGGACACATCACACATACGACGGGGGGACAAGAGATTCTATTTCCAATAAGAAAAATATACAAAAATGTATGTTTTATCTTGAAAGAATCTTTTGACCAAAAAAATATATTGAAAGAATCTATCTCAAATTTCTTCATATATCCTTACCTTAAAATTTACTATATATGGGAAGAAAAGAAAAAAAAAAAAAAAGAGAATATCTACTATATATGTATTTATATATATAGGGAAATTGTTGCCAAGGTTGAATAAGAGATTAAAACTGATATATTTGGTAAAAACTTTCAACTTGTTATTCTCATTTCAGTACATTCATTATATAGATTATACATTGTTCTACTTTTACTGTAAATATAATGATGAAAGTTGAAAATCTGATTGTGTTTTTTGACATTGCTTTGCTGACAAATGATGATTGCTTTTGCTAGTGGAACACTTTAAGACTTCTTTTGGCTAGCGGAGCTGCTAGTGAAATACTTTAGGATTGCTTTTGCTGAGTGGGTCTGCTTTTGCTGAGTGAGAAACTGCTTTTGTTGACACTTTCCCTCAAGTTGAGTAGTAGGATCTACAATATCTAACTTGCAAAGAAATGTTTGTAACACTTTCCAGTAACTGCTTTAGTCTGAATATCAGCTAACTGATTTTCTGACTTAATCTATGGAAGTTCAATTAGTCCATCATCTAACTTTTTTTTTTATGAAGTGGCGGTCTACTTCAATGTTTTTTTTTCATGTCATGTTGCACAGGATTTTCAGATATACTGATCACAGCTTTATTATCACACATTAACTTGCACACGTGTTTAATTGGAAATCCCAATTCTGCCAAAAGTCTTCTTAACCACAAAACTTCAGTTAGACCTTTTGCAATTCCTTGAAACTCAGCTTCAGCACTTGAAAGTGCTACTACCTTCTGTTTCTTGCTTTTTCAGGTTACTAGGTTTCCACCTACGAGAGTAAAGTATCCTGAGGTGGGTCTCCTGTCTATGGGATTACCCGCCCAGTCTGCATCCGTGTATGCTTGAACATCGAGATGCCCATTTATCTCAAACAATATTCCTTTCCCAGAGGAACCCTTAAGATACCTAACAATTCTCAACGCAGCGTCCATGTGATCTTCTTGTGGATCGTGCATGAATTGACTTAATGCTCCCACATCATATGAGATGTCTGGCCTGGTATGTGCCAAGTAGATAAGTTTACCAACTAACAGTTGATATCTCACACAGTCTGTTGGTTTAGCCCCATCTATTATCTCCAGGCCATGATTTGGAACCAGAGGTGTGTCTCTCGAAGTTGACTAATTTCTTCCATGTCGTTCCCAGTAATTATCATGTCGTCCACATAGATAATTAGACAGGTAATCAACTCACTTTTGCGTTGATAAAACAACGTATGCTTTGCATTACTCTGCTTGTATTCGTATTTCTTCATGACAATGAAGAATCTCCCAAACCAAGCTCTATGTGACTCCTTGAGACCATATAATGTTTTTTTAAGCCTGCATACTTTATTTGGCTGAAAATTTAACTCAAAGCCCGATGGAGCTTTCATATACACCTCTTTTTTGAGATCTTCATGCAAAAATGCATTTTCACATCGAATTGGTGTAACGGTGTATATATATATATATATCACCGAACCGGGTCATTTATAATCCTTCTCAAACATCGTATGAATAACATGTTAGTATATATATTAGTAAAATATAGACATGCACGCACTGAAATATTTTTTAAATTTACTCGAACTTTCATTTGAAAAAAAAAATATAAGTAGATTCCATCAAAGATGATTTGTATTTATCTTTTAATATTAGGTTGCTTTTTACGTAGTTATATGCTATATGATTGTAAATAAATTGTTACTGAATTTATTTCATGTGGCCGTTTGTTTAGAGAATATTTGGACAAGATACTATCTAAACAAATGAAACAAATATAAATTTCATGCAAATATATTTAGACATAAATAAATATAATTATTTTCATCTAACTTAGAAGTTAGTTGTTAAGTAGATTTTGACAAAACATTTATTTCACTGAATTCGGAATAAAAATACGGAATAGAAAATAGGAATAAAGAATAAGGAATAAGATATAATAATAGGAAGATATTTTTTTGGTGGAATGGAATTGAATAATAAATTATGTTATTTTTTAGGTGGAATTGAATGAGGAAATGAAATGGAATATATGCCCTTACTTTCATATGTATAGTACATAATACAAATAACTTGTATAAATTAATTATAAAAATTAAGAATAATAAAACTTATAATATATTCAATTAATAATTAAAAAACACTTTTAAAATAATTAATTTAATTAAATAATACAGTTTATTAATAAAGATAAAATAGTTGAATTAATGTAAATTTTAATATAAATCTATTCTTTTTACCAATACCCAACTTTATATCTATCTTAACCATAATATCAGTAATTACACTATCATTACAACATGACAATACACCGACCTTAAAAGTTAAACCTATAATTCAACAAACATGACAATATTCCATTACAATATTCCATTATAACATGACATAAATTTCAGATAATTGCCATCATAAATAAACATACAATTCAACAGATACACTAGTATAACATCAGTATACACTAGTATAACACCAGTATAACACCTTGCACACCTATATCAGTAATAACGTTTGCTGATAATCCTTCAATCTCCCAAAGTTTATTCCAATTCATTGTGTATCTTCCGGATTGTACTCAATCTTAAACATCCAAAGCTCATTGATGCATATGACGACTGTTGTGGAGAGGATTGGTTGTGGAGAGGATTGGATGTAGGGAGGAGAGGAGTAATGAAGGAGTTAGGAAGCTTCAATCCGAGACGAAGAGAAACGGAGGGTAGTTCGATCATTAACAAAAGTTAATGAGGGCAGTTTCATCATTTGACCTTCAATTCTGGATTCCTTGCCCGCCCTCCTTAGGAATTCTTTGATTTTTGCTCGAAGTGTCTAAGCCTAGCCATCTAGGATTCCGTAAGCCGAATTTTTTCAATTTCGTGAGAAAAAACTTCTTACAGAATCTGTAACACCTATTTCATTCGTATTCCGCAAATAGATTATGTCATTATTGTATTTATATTTTTCATGCATGATTTGACGTTATTTTTTATAAGAATAAACACAACCAAAAATAATAAAATACTACGTAATAATGTATATAAATTTAAAATTGGAATCTCTAATTTGGTATTGTCCAGCAAAACATACGTTGTTTTTATTATTGGTAAAATTAAGAGATCAGTTTGATTATTGGATATGTACTAAACACTTCTTAGAATTTGGTGGTTTATAGATATGATTATATTTATAAATGTAGGGTTGAAGAATATATCATTTAAAAATTGTATAAAGTCACATAAAAATGATAAATAATATATATAGGATAGAGATGATACATAGAAGAAATAGTATAAATTAAAAAAATTGAGAAATAATTTTATAGTTTGAAAATTTGCCTTTTTAAACCTGCACTACCTTGGCATGTTCTTTTTGGTTTTGCGGGAATTATTGATTGCAATGACGTAAAAGATAGAAGTTGCCCACGAGGGAATCAATTCTTTTTGTTGGATGAATCAATTCGATCAAAAATGTAGAAATTAGAAATGGTTAGATTTTAATAGAACTGGAAGACGTAATAAGCTGAACAAGAAAAATATATGACTCCGTTGTATTTGTCAAATTTGTTATTTTGTACATAGAGAACTATGTATATATAATAGTATAGAGAGAACTATATATATATATCGACACTATCTATAAAGATATTTATAGTATCTATTTAACTATATATATATAATTGTAAAAAATAAACTAAATATAAATGGATAAACTAATTTTGATTAATCTAGATTAGACTACATAATACTCTAACATTCACATATGTTCTTTGTATTTCTCGATTTTGATTCTTAAACTTTAAAATTTGCTGAATTGGTCCCTAAACTTCAAATGCTTCTTTGCTTGTGCGAAAAATCCCAATTAAATCCAATCTCGATCTAGTCCACAATTGACTTGAGATCACACGCTTTCCATATTCAACTTGATCATTCGAACCCAACACAAGCACGTGGGTAACCGCATACGGACAAACACGTAAATAAACTAAACTAAAACAATGCCGTCATTTTAGGCTAAACGAAACAAGAAAAAAATATGTCCGATCGGCACTTAAACTTGACCCAAACCTCAAAGCAATCTCATCAAAGATTTGCTTGTACAAGTAACTTAATCACACACCAATCAATCAATAAAAATATGATGCGTTCGCAAATCTTTTCAAAACCTCATCACTCTAAAATCTAATATAAATAATAATAGTAAAAAAAAAGTATAAGGTTGTGGGGCCATATTTTACCCAACTTAATTAACCATTTAATTATTATAAAAGATGAAACAAAGAAGCATCATTTACCTCTGATTATAAATATGTGATATATATAATTGATTGGCTAGCTGATCTGTAAGCTGGTAAGAATAGTTTGGGATGCCCCTCTAAGATAAGCATATCGGATATGTTTACATATTCATTTTTTTTATTTTTATCTTATATATATAGTGACATCACTTCCGTTATATATATATATATATATATTTATAAAACGGACGTGATGTCACTTTATGAAAGGCATAAATAAAAACTGTAAAACAAAGTAATAGAGAAAACCTTATTAAATTAAAATATTTAATTATAAAAACAAAACATGTATGAAATTATTTATTACTCCAAACTTTATTCTAAATCTGACTCTTAAGTCTTAACATACAAAATTGCTGGTTACTCTTTATTCTTTCAGTTAATTCAAGTGTGGATTTGAATAATTATTTTTATTTGCTTTGAAATATCATATTTGCTTTATATATATATATATAAAATATTCAGAATTTAAAATGTTGAAATTATTTATAAATATGCAAGTTCAGATAATTGCTTATTTTAAACTACTTTTATTATAAGTGATGATTTTAGTTTTATCTATAATGTCTCATAAAAAAGTTCTTCAAAACTGATATTCATAATTAAATGGCCAACAAATTATTACTTTGTACACAGATAGATGGCTCAGATCGGTTTTATCCGACCTTAGTAGTAAATGAAAAAAAAAATGCATGTGAGGAATGTTTCATTATAAAAATGCATGTGAGGAATGTTTCATTACAAAAAAATGCATGTGAGGAATGTTTCATTAATGTGTGGAAATTCCCAAATATAAATAATTAAGCATTATATATTTCAATTTGACTATCTCCAATTAGTTTGAAGTTGTAACTCAAATTGTCTAAGTAGTTGCATTTTGTCTATTTATTAGGTTTGACTTGACTTAATATAAAATTTAACATGGTATCAGAGAGTTCGGTTCAAATTGACGGTGTTGAGTTATTATTTTCCATTGTAGATACATGATATAGGTTTGTTGTTTCTCATTAATTTCATGTACCAGAATATGGTTTGGGTCTGGACTGAGAGGGAATTGGTCAAAATTAAGCCACAACGTGTCGATCTGGATTAAAAAAATGTTGGTGTCGTGTTTTAATAGAGCTCTCATGATGTAGTGGAGTGGTGAAGTCTTACTGTGGGTGAAAAGTCTCAAATCGGTGAGATCCTAAATAATTATGCACTATATTTTTAGAATAAAACTCAAGTTGTATAAATATAGTTATCATTTGTGTGTGTCCATTGAATATTTAACTCGGTTCGATATAAAATTTTTCTTTATTTCGATACAGTAAATAAGTGTGTTGGTGTAAGAAATTCATATATAATTTATGGTTAATTACTTAATTGGTTACACATGTTTCACCATTGTGCAGAATGGTTACACATGTTTCAAAATGTGACTAATTGGTTACACATGTTTTTCCCAATGTGATTAATTGATTATTCCGTTAGTAAACCGTTAATTTTATCATTAATTAATTTTTTAAACATATTATTGAATTGTGAAAAGACTATTATGCCCTTAGTGGTATTGAAGAACACAAAATCGTCTTGAAGAACCAGAATCGAATCCAGAAATTCGTTTATGGGTTCTTCAATTCGGTGATGAAGAACACAGCTTGGTGATGAAGAACACAACTTGGTTGATGAAAAGGGTAAATACGTCATTTTATGTATTTAAATAGTGACTTAACTGTGATTTCTAACGGTGAACAGTAAAAAAACCAATTAGTCACATATCAAAACTAACTAATCACATTTTGAAACATGAATAACCATTCTGCACAATGGTGAAATATGTGTAACCAATTAAGTAATTAACCCTATAATTTATTTTATTTTTAGAAACAATAATATAGTTACCCATAGTTGTTTCTTGAATTATTATTTTTTGTTTTTTTGGCCGAAAAGCTGTTTCTTGAATCAAAGAACAACGCATGGCCAAAAAAAATATCAAATAACAACGTTAGTCGATTAAAAGTTTCGTAATTAATAAAACATATGTAAAATGCGACTTTTCGAGACACTTTTCTAGGGTTCGCAGCGCAACTTCGGATCAAATACTCATTATTTGGAATATAAGTTTACATAGAAACATAATTATTCCACAGGGTACACAAATAAATACGTAGGATGCGCCCAACCTCACGTACATTGAGTAGTTTTATTGAGTCAAACACACTTATTTATGCTTATACTTATATATATAAGCTTCTTGGCATGCCTTATTTTGTAGTCCTCTTCATCTCTGCAAAGTGAAGAGAAAATAAGACGTTGAACAATCGATATAAAGTTTCTATATATACTTACTAATCTACGTTAAAGCTTACCCATCAGCGACGGCAGCATTCGTCGTCACTCTCACCGTCACTGTTGCTGCAGCTGGTGTTGCCACCATTGACAACCCTAGTCTTTTGCTTCCTCTTGCCGAACATGTTCTTCACCTTTACAGTACTTCCACCTTCCTGCTTTCCATAGCAAGCACCGCCCGATGCTCCATGGAACTGCCCACTTTTGCTGTTGCCAGAGACTTGGCTTGTACTATGGCTATTGTAGCCGTGCACTTGGCCTGGACCATGGCTGTTGTATCCATGCACTGGGCTCGGACCATGACTGTTGTAGCCATGGGTTACGCAAGCATGACCGTGGCCATGAACTTGGGTTTCACCGCCTGTAGAAGTGGTTCCTTGGCAGGTGGTCTGACACGTCATCATGGTGTGGTCGTGTTGGCCGCAGATCTTACCGTCGGTGGGTTTGTGCATTTGCATGTAAGCCATTGTGAAGAATGGTGTTTTTGAATGGTGTTTTTGAATGGTGATGAATATCGTTGTTATATAATGGCGTCCCGAGTCAGTAGAATTCTTCATTGCTTGGACACATCACACATACGACGGGGGGACAAGAGATTCTATTTCCAATAAATATACAGAGAACATCTTTTATCTTGAAAGAATCTATCTCAAATTTCTTAATATATCCTTACCTTAAAATATACTATATATGGGAAGAAGAAAGAAAAGAGAGAATATCTACTATATATGTATTTATATATATAGGGAAATTGTTACCCAAGGTTATTAAATGAGTAAAGTCTAAAATTAGATTTTTGTAAAAAAATAAATAATCTTTCCTAAAAACTTTTGTTCAATCTAGATTATTTTGTGGTATCATGTGTCGTTTTCAGCATTATTTTTTAATTTTTTATTATTTTCTTTTGAAAGTTGTTTTTTCTATCTTTTAAAAAGAATATTATTTAATTATTCTTATTTTTATACCATGTCTTTTAAACCCCTATAGTCTAAGAAGAGTTCACAAACTAGAATATTAAAGTGTGTATATATATATATATATCACCGAACCAGAACATTTTTAATACTTCTCAAACATCATAAGAATATTGTGTTAGTATATATTTATATTATTAAGGCAGAAGTGATTTTTGTAACCCCACCTATAAAATAACACAAATATCCTTTAATAATCTAATTAATTTATATTTATCATGACTATTTTGGTCATTTAAATGTCTTCTCAAAAAGGTTATATAAAAATATTTTCACGGAGACTCGAACGTATGACCTTATAACTTGAAGATATACGTATTAATCAGCTACACACTTATGCAACATTACAAATTAAACAAGATGATAATTATATTTTTGTTATCACTATCTATTTTGTTTTTCTCATACACCATTTTTTTTTATATCTCGCTAATAAATGAAATTATATTTTCACTTTATTGGACATTAAGATAACAGTGAATCTAAATACTTAGATCATTTATAAAAGTTTTAATTTCATCTATAAGACTACAACTGAGAAAATTTAGATTGAATTAATATTTCAAATATGCATTATCTATTATTTGAAGTAATAAATCATTATATATGTACAATATAATCAAGTTTGAAATCTAAATTAGAGTGGAAGAGCAAACACCATTTATTATTTATCTGATTTTTTAATTTTTATTTAATTTTAGTTAATTATTATATCTGTTATTTTATATAACTTTAAAATTTTCCATAATAATGATAATTGTATATTATGTTCTCAAGTCGTCTTGTTTTTTTTGGTAATTGTGACTTTTTTAATGTTTCTACAATTAATTATATATATTTTTTTCTCAAAACATTCTATATTCTTTCCAAGAAATTAAAGATTTTTTCAATAATGAGCACTGGCGTTATAAAAATACATTTCATCTATAAATTCAAATGGAATTAAAATCGATCAAAATTGACAATATTTATATGTTGAATATACTTAATATATCGCGTGAAGCAATAAATACAAAACAATTAATCAAATTTGAAAGGTGATATTTGATTAATGTATATATTTTTTATAATGATAACTATGTATTATAGAGTATTTTCTAATAATGATATTATTAAAATGTAAAAAACAAATATAGATTTTTTAGTATTGTTAATATTAATTTATAGATGATTCCATATGCCCAAAGTTGTTAATATGTTATTACTCCAAACTAATATCATTCACAATTTATGTATTACATGTTGAGAAAAAATTAACAAAAAGATTTTACTACAAAATTAAAATAATTCTGGTGATGTGTTGAAATAATATTTTACGAATTACTGAAATATAAAAATCAATATTAATTTTCAGTGTTTATTATTTATTATCTTTACAAAATATTTTTAGGATTTGTCAAATTTAGATTCTATTAGTATTTCTTTACTTAACTCTACATTTCAAATGTATCTAAATTAAATTATGAATTTACTTAACTATCAACCCTACTTTATAAACGCTGAAAATGTTAAAGTAAAATAACTCTGAAAATATTAAATTAAAAAAATAAGAAAAAAGTTAATCAAATTTCAAATTTAATTTTTGGGGTAAATTTTTCTGGTAATTTCCGTGTCGCAGTATATTTTTGATAACCGTCGTTTCGTAGACATGGTAGTGAGTTTGTTAAGAGATTTTAAGAGTATATTAAATATCTTCACTCACATGTTCGGACTTATGAGACAGTTGGTTAAGGCGTGCGTCTTAAATTCTTAAATTATAGATAGTAATAGGCGTGTGAAAATTCCCAAATATAAATAATTAAGCATTATATATTTCAATTTGACTATCTCCTCTTATTACCAATTGGTTTGAAGTTGTAACTCAAATTGTCTGAGTAGTTGCATTTTGTTTGTTTATTAGGTTTGACTTAACTTAATATAAAATTTAACATGGTATCAGAGCTCGGTTCAGATTGACGGTGTTGAGTTATTATTTTCCGTTGTAGATACCCGAGGTAGGTTTGTTGTTTCCCATTAATTTCATGTACCAGAATACGGTTTGGGCCTGAACTGAAAGGGAATTGGTCAAAATTAAGCCACAACATGTCGATCTGGATTAAAAAAATGTTGATGTCGTGTTTTAATAGAGCTCTCACGATGTAGTGGAGTGGTGAAGTCTTACTATGACTGAAAAATCTCAAATCGGTGAGATCCTAAACCCTAAACCCTATTTTTAGAATAAAACTCAAGTTGTATAAAATATAAATAGTTATCATTTGTGTGTGTCCATTGAATATTTAACTCGGTTCGATATAAAAAATTTCTTTATTTCGATACAGTAAATAGATAGGTGTGTTGGGGTAAGAAATTCATATATAATTTATTTTATTTTTAGAAACAATAATATAGTTACCCATACTTGTTTCTTGAATTATTATTTTTTGTTTTTTTGGCCGAAAAGCTGTTTCTTGAATCAAATAACAACGCATGGCCAAAAACAAATATCAAATAACAACGTTAGTCGATTAAAAGTTTCGTAATTAATAAAACATATGTAAAATGCGACTTTTCGAGACACTTTTCTAGGGTTCGCAGCGCAACTTCGGATCAAATACTCATTATTTGGAATATAAGTTTACATAGAAACATAATTATTCCACAGGGTACACAAATAAATACGTAGGATGCGCCCAACCTCACGTACATTGAGTAATTTTATTGAGTCAAACACACTTATTTATGCTTATACTTATATGTATAAGCTTCTTGGCATGCCTTATTTTGTAGTCCTCTTCATCTCTGCAAAGTGAAGAGAAAATAAGACGTTGAACAATCGATATAAAGTCTCTATATATACTTACTAATCTACGTTAGAGCTTACCCATCAGGCCATCAGCGACGGCGTCATATATTCGTCGTGACTCTCACCGTCACTGTTACTGCAGCTGGTGTTGCCACCATTGACAACCCTAGTCTTTTGCTTCCTCTTGCCGAACATGTTCTTCACCTTTACAGTACTTCCACCTTCCTGCTTTCCATAGCAAGCACCGCCCGATGCTCCATGGAACTGCCCACTTTTGCTGTTGCCAGAGACTTGGCTTGTACTATGGCTATTGTAGCCGTGCACTTGGCCTGGACCATGGCTGTTGTATCCATGCACTGGGCTCGGACCATGACTGTTGTAGCCATGGGTTACGCAAGCATGACCGCCTGTAGAAGTGGTTCCTTGGCAGGTGGTCTGACACGTCATCATGGTGTGGTCGTGTTTGACGCAGATCTTACCGTCCGTGGGTTTGTGCATTTGCATGTAAGCCATTGTGAAGAATGGTGTTTTCGAATGGTGATGAATATCGTTGCTATATAATGGCGTCCCGAGTCAGTAGAAGCCTTCATTGCAATAAGAGATTCTATTTCCAATAAGAAAAATATACAGAAATGTATGTTTTATCTTGAAAGAATCTTTTGACCAAAAAAATATCTTGAAAGTATCTATCTCAAATTTCTTCATATATCCTTACCTTAAAATTTACTATATATGGGAAAAAAAGAAAAAAAGAGAATATCTACTATATATGTATTTATATATATAGGGAAATTGTTACCCAAGGTTGTTAAATGAGTAAATTCTAAAATTAGATTTTTGTAAAAAAAAAAAAAATCTTTCCTAAAAACTTTTGTTCAATCTAGATTATTTTGTGGCATCATGTAGCATTATTTTTTTTATTTTTTATTATTTTCTTTTGAAAGTTGCTTTTTATAACTTTTAAATAGAATATTATTTAATTATTCTTATTTTTATATCATGTCTTTTTAATCTACAACGAGTTCACAAACTAGAAAGTTAAACGGTGTATATATATATCACCGAACCGGATCATTTTTAATCATTCTCAAATATCATATGAATAGTGTGTTAGTATATATATTAGTAAAATATAGACATGCACGCACTGAAATATTTGTACTGAGACTCCAACTTTCATTTGAAAAAAAAAAATTAGAAATATCTTTTAATATTAGGTTGTTTTTAAATAGTTATATGCTATATGATTGTAAATATATTGTTACTGAGTTTATTTTATGTGGCCGTTTGTTTAGAGAATTTTTGGACAAGATACTATCTAAAGATTGAAAATTCGGTGAAAGTGATTAGAAACAAATGAATTTCATGCAGTATATTTAGACATAAATAAATATAATTATTTCATCTAACTTAGAAGTTATTTATTAAGTAGTTTTATGTTACATAGCGTTTCTTTCACACGGAATTCGGAATAACAAATACGGAATAGAGAATACGGAATAAGATATAAGATAAAGAATATGAAGATGATTCTTTGGTGGAATAGAATGGAATAAAAAATTCTGTTATTTTTTCGGTGGAATGGAATAAGGAAATAGAATGGAATATATGCCCTTATTTTTATATGTATAGTATATAATACAAATAACTTGTATAAATTAATTATAAAAATTAAGAATAATAAAACTTATAATACATTTATTTAATAATTAAAAAACACTTTTAAAATAATTAATACGGTTTATTAATTAAGATAAAATAGTTGAATTAATGTAAATTTTAATATAAATCCATTCTTTTTACCAATACCCACTTTATATTTATATGAACCATAATATCAGTAATTACACTATCATTACAACATGATAATACACTGACCTTAAACCTATAATTACAACATGACAAAAATTTTAGATCATTGTCATCATAAATAAACATATAATTCAACGGATACACCAATATAACACCAGTATACACTAGTATAACACCTTGCACACCTATATCAGTAATAACGTTTGCTGATAATCCTTCAATCTCCCAAAGCTTATTCCAATACCTTGTGTATCTAGCAGATTGTACTCAATCTTAAATCTTAAACATCCAAAGCTCATTGATGCATATGACAACTGTTGTGAAGAAGATTGGTTGTGGAGAGGATTGGATGTGGGGAGCAGAGGATTAATGAAGGAGCAAGGAAGCTTCAGTCTGAGACGAAGAGAAACGGAGGGTAGTTCGATCATTAACAAAAGTTAATGAGGGCAGTTTCATCATTTGGCCTCCAATTCTGGATTCATTGCCCACCCTCCTTAAGAATTCTTTGATTTTTGCTCGAAGTGTCTAAGCCTAGCCATCTAGGATTCCGTAAGCCGAATTTTTTCAATTTCGCGAAAAGAATACTTCTTACGAAATCTGTAACACCTATTTCATTCGTATTCCGCTAAAAGAATATGTCATTATTGTATTTATATTTTTCATGCATGATTTGACGTTATTTTTTATAAGAATAAACACAACCAAAAATAATAAAATACTACGTAATAATGTATATAAATTTAAAATTGGAATCTCTCATTTGGTATTGTCCAGCAAAACATATGTTGTTTTTATTATTGGTAAAATTAAGAGACCATTTGGATTATTGGATATGTACTAAACACTTCTTAGAATTTGGTGGTTTATAGATATGATTATATTTATAAATGTAGGGTTGAAGAATATATCATTTAAAAAATGTATTAAGTCACATATAAATAATATATATGTACATATATTATTTATAAGGATAGAGATGATACATAGAAGAAATAGTCTAAATTAATTAATAAAAAATTTGAGAAATAATTTTATAGTTTAAAAATTTACCTTTTTAAACCTGCATTACCTTTCCTTTTTGGTTTTGCGGGAATTATTGATTGCAATGACGTAAAAGATAGAAGTTGCCCACGAGGGAATCAATTCTTTTTGTTGGATGAATCAATTCGATCAATAATGTAGACATTTAGAAATGGTTAGATTTTAATAGAACTTGAAGACTTTAATAAGATGAACAAGAAAAATATACGACTCCGTTGTATTTGTAAAACTTGTTATTTTGTACATAGAGAATTATGTATATATATAATAGTATACAGAGAACTATATATATATATATATCGACACTATCTATAAAGATATTCATAGTATCTATTCAATTATATATAACTGTAAAGAATAAACTAAATATAAAGGGATAAACTAATTAATATAGATAAACTAAAAATAAAGACTAATTTTGATTAATCTAGATTAAACTACATAATACTTTAACATTCGCACATGTTCTTTGTTTTTCTAGATTTTGATTCTTAAACTTTAAAATTTGCTGAATTGGTCCCTAAACTTCAAATGCTTCTTTGCTTGTGTGAAAAATCCCAATTAAATCCAATCTCGATCTAGTCCGCAATTGACTTGAGATCTCACTTCTTCCATCTTCAACTTGATCCTTCGAACCCAACACAAGCACGTGGGTAACCGCATACGGACGAACACGTAAATAAACTAAACTAAAACAATGTCGTCATGGTCATGTATGTGGTGTCTTCTTGTTCATCCATCGTGATCATGTCATTTTAGGCTAAACGAAACAAGAAAAAAGCATGTCCGGTCGATACTTGAACTTGCACCCAAACCTCAAAGCAATCTCATCAAAAATTTGCTTGTGCAATTAACTTAATCACACACCAATCAATGAATAAAAATATGATGCGTTGTGCAAATTTTTTCAAAACCTCATATCACTCTAAAATTTAATATAAATAATAGTAAAAAAAAGTATAAGGTTGTGGGACCATATTTTACCCAACTTAATTAACCATTTAATTATTATAAAAGATGAAACAAAGAAGCATCATTTATACCTCTCATTATAAAGATGTGATGTATTTTTCTTAGGGTATACAAATTGCATGCTTTTGTGATATTTACTCCTTGCATGAACAAAACTATGTTAGAGTGATGTAAGCAATTATAATCCTCAACTTTTGATGTTGCATGAATTTAGATCTAGAAAATATAATTATTTTTATTTAACCATGTAAAGTACTATATTTAACTCCCTTTTTTTAATTTTATTATTTTTCACTATTCTAATTTTCAAAGTACTTTCATAACTAGGCTAACTATTCGGTTGCTTTTAACTAAGTGCAACAGCTTTAACTGCTTCAGTATAATCTCTTTAACTAATGGCTAACTAATTAACTGATTCGAGCTTGGAGCAGTTTGTACTGAGTGGTTTCTTTGGATTAGTAGGAGGGCCCGACCGTTCCAAAGGTGTGACGACAAGACAAAGGCCGAACCAGTAAGTCAACGGCTCCCATGCATGTTTGGTAGTTCATATACCTGTCGTTCCATGCATATATATATATATATATAAGTGAATATGCTCAACGCTCCATTTATATCTCCATAACAACTAGCATAACATCAATGTCGATTCATTATTGAATACTCTCATCATCATCATTAATGATGAAAGAAAGCGATAGATTTCATTGTCGTATCACTAAGACAGTTTAATGTGCGTGAATTATCAATCCAATGTGATGCTTTAATAATAATATTATATATATTAGATGAGGTGTGTGCATTGCATGCATGTTGAATATTATATGAATAATCTATTTAATTAAAGTTGTATAGGTGGAAGAAACATGTTCAAAGTTAAAAACAATGATTAATTGTGTAGATATAATTATTAAAACAAGACACTTATATCAATTAAAAAAAGAATAAATAGGATTAATATAATCTTCACACTTCATTTCTGACAAGCAAGACTAAGACTAATTATACACTAATTAAGCACTCCTTTTCTGACTAATGATCTACTGCTTCAAAGACCATATGCATACATATATATATATATATGGTCCCGACCCGACATCAATAATTATATTATCATTTCAATTAAGATTCTAATTACTTAATGACAAAGTAAGTTGTGAGTAGATATACTTATCAACGTATCCGTTTACCTTGTTTGACTTTTGCTTATAGCATTTTCTTCCAAAAATTTGGCTTTACCAGTTAGGCATAGGTTGATCCGGACCAGTTAGGGAAGGATCCGGACCTGACCAAGGACAACGATGGGAGAAATGTATGTTCACGACATAGCACATTTGGAAGATGCGATGCAAGACTGTGTTCGAAGGGACGCCACCAAACCCAACGTGTGCCATAGAGGAGATCCGACATGATGTGCATGAGATGTACCGAAACAGGGAGACCAGAACACCTAGCCGAAACCTAGACCAACTATACTGGGAGAAACCGAACTGAGGCACAATCAAGATCAATTGTGACGCATCGTGGTGTCCAAGGACCGGGGCGGCAGGAATCGGGGCAGTGGCGCGAGACGAGAATGGCGCCCTCATCGGAGGATATAATAGGATGCTACGGGGCGACAATGCGACGACGATGGAGGCACTAGCAATACACGAGGGGATCCGACTAGCACGGAAGAAAGGATGGTCTAACATCGTCATTGAGTCTTATTCACAGGTAGTAATACGACAACTCCGTGAGGGAGCAACTGAATGGAGGTTAGCTACGTGGATATCCAACACCCGAGCACTAGCTGGACACATCGAGCAAGTGCAATGGCGAGCTATCCCGAGATTGACGAATGAGTGCGCAAATTGGATAGCAAGACAAACGCGAATGAGAGTACGTCTGAATGATTGGGTCTCACGACCCCCACTTCCCTTTATCTGTGTATTAACTAATGATTGTAACAACAAACATCCGTGACACAGTTTCGTGTCACGCCGTTTTATCTCACCAAGTAAAACGAGTATTATGGTAAAAAAAAAAATAGGCATAGGTTTTACCTTAAACTCCAAAAAATGCTTCTTTAGTTTAAACTGACTACCGAACAAAAATAATAATTTTTTTTAATGAATTTCTGATCTGATGCCTACCCACACTCATCTGTTAAATGAGTGGTGTGCCTCTTGTCTACTGCTGAGATTCCAACCCCCTTTCCTTCTTCTTTTATATCTGTTGATTCAAAAACCCTAACTTATCTTATTCTCTATCTACGGTGGACGATAATTACAAGGGCAGAAGACGATGGATGGACGTCGACCCAGGAAACAATCCAAGACTGCAACTTCAAGCTCAGAAGAAGGTTTGTCTGGTTGATTCATTTATATGCAACTTAAAGACACATCTTTTACCTAACCCAGAAACCTTAGTTTTGCCAAATAATTTCTGACATATGAAGTCTCTACCCAGTGAATCACATATTTTTTTCTGTTTTGTTTTTCCTTTTAAAACTTCTAATAATTTGGTTATGAGCTACTGCAGAAGTTAGCAGTGTGAAGTGGGAATCCATTGTGATGACAGAACAAGAGGAGGATCTTATCCGTAGGATGTACAAACTGGTCGGGGACAGGTTATAACAATTCTCGACTCAGTATATATATAGTTTACCAAAAAAACAACAACTAGAGTTTCTGAAAAATGTTTTACCTTCAATAAGTCAAAGAAACTGCCTTCAACTCGCCCTTGTTCGTCCTCTAGGTGGGAACTGATCGCCGGAAGGATCCCCGAACGTTCGTCGGAAGAAGTAGAGAGGTTCTGGATCACGAGTTTAGACAATAAGAGGGTTTAAATTCATTCCTTATTTTGTGGAGGTAGGTAACTTGAAAGTCGTACGTATACTCCAACACCATTAAATAAAACTCAGGTATCATCTGTTTCATTCTGTTTAAAAGGAGATAAGATTGATATTCTTCCTTGGACAAGGATTTAGAGACACCAGAGACCATATTTGTAAGATCAACTAAAGTTTGAGGACCAGATAATATCTTTTAAAAGAGTTCAAGGATAAAAAAAAAGTATGAAATCCTCATATGGGTTTGATATTATAATCACGATTATTAATTATGGTTTTACGGTATAACTATATTTAAAATGTTCATACTTCATTCTAGTATTTATAAATAATTAAAAATGACTTTTTAGTTCTAAAAAATTATTGAATTTCAATACAATTAAATCTAATTCAAACTCTTCTAAATAAAACAAACTTCCATCATTACAAATGCAAGCTACTGCATCCTCATACTTTGAGAAGCTTACTTGATTTTTAGAGATTTTAATTTCAAGCCTAAAAAAAATACAAAAATAAAAATATTTCTAATCAGTATTTTACTACCCCTATTCACCAAAGGATTTATCCATTGTTCAGTAATGGCGATTGAGCTCAATCCGCACATCAAGCTAAGCCCTTTCTAGTGTCTACAGTATGACTAGAATTCTTGATCAGAGTTCTCACCGTCCCGGCATCAGAGTTTTGCCTTTCGAGCGAAACCTCGGTACCCGTATCTAGGGATGATCATGGGCGGAACGGTCCTGAAGGCAAGACCGAGATCGAAAATTCGGTCTTGTCTTCTGGAGGACCGAGACCGACCTCGGCCAAAAAAGTCCGCCTGAGTCGGTCTTTTTTTACTCGGGCCGGTCTCGATCTTGGATCGAATCTGCACAAAAAAAAACTATGAATTTACGGTATTGATTAGTAAAAAACGAAAGAATAGTTCACCTCTAATAAAAATACTACATTTTTGCCCGGTTTGCCCGGAAGTATCAAATGAAGCCGTTGACCAGAAAATGGTGGATTAATTATTTATTATTATAAATAATAAATGGAAAGAAAAAATTCATTGCTAACCCACGTTAGTATAATTAATAACGTTAAAAAATATACCGATAAAGTTAATACCTTTTTAAAAATATATCATTTTTCCAATTAAACAAAAAAGATTTACCATTCAAATTCAGATAGATTGAAGGGCAATCCCACGATTGTCAAGCGAATGCAAGAATAAAATAGTCAAACAATCGTCTAAATGATTGGGTCACTCATGTTACTCTCATTTATTTGTCTACTTTCTAGTAATTGTAATGTTGAACCTCCGTGATCTCATATCACGACATTTTAATATCAAATAAAACGTTTACTTTGATTAAAAAAATTAGAATCCTTTAATTAAATAACACATATTTAAGTACGCGTAGTAATTAAAAGTTGCATGTGTCTTGTACCATACTGAATGTGTGACAATTGAACCAGACAGCTAGCTCTTGTTGAGCAAATTAAATGACTAGGAATTATATAAATGTAAACATTATTTATCGAACGGTTTCAAGCACACCATCAACCACACCTTTCGATTTAAGAAGAATGTATGATGTTAATTAACCACACTTTACCTAGCTACCCTTTTAATTAACACATTGACCAATTTGGATAGCTAAACTAAAAAAAACATATTATTTGTTTTTGTCTATTATGTATTCATATTTATTTTTTAAACCATAATTGGTTTTATATATAATTTAACGTTGCAAATAAGTCCTTTTTGGTTTCGATGACAATGCTTATATATAGGGTTAATACTTCCAATGGTCTCATGTGTTTGGATCATGTGATTGGATCATGTGATTGGATGGTACCATATGTTTTTTCGTGTGGTCGAATAATCTGTTATGTTTGATGATGTTGTTGTATGGTCCTTTTGTTAGTCAACCGTTAAATTTTCTATTAAATGGTTCATGTCATCACCACATCAGCACCATGTAGGCATATAATATAATATTTAATTTAAATAATAAATTATAAAAAAAAAAAGACCTAGCATTGAACCAGGCTAGGGTCTAACCCTGGTCAAGGTTCAACCCAGCCCAAGGTTAGACCATAGGTTGGGTCAATTGGACCCAAGGGTCCTCCAATGCTAGTTATTTTTCTTTTCTGGTTAAGATTTTTTATTTAAAAATAAATTTATAAACAATAATTTTTATATTTTAGAATTTATATTTTAAGTTTTTTAGAATTTATTTTTATTTTTTTAATTTTAATTTTACTAAGTTTTTTTTCAAATTTATCTCTCTCTCTGTATATAAACCTTTTTATTTTTATTACTATATAAAGTTTTAATTGTTTTTTTTTTAAAAAAAAACCCGATTTCTCCATATTTGTTTTCTATATATTTTTATTTTCATCTATCACATCAGTGAAACATCTAATTATCTGAACAAACAAACCAAAGGATATATATCTAATTAATTACAATGGTAATAAGACGTACCAAGAAACTAAAAATCAAAACTCACCCATCCATTAAAACCCTAATCAACAAACATATCCATATCCTAACGTCATATATATTTATTATTTCCAAGAAGAAAAAAACATATCATGCTCTGACCTGACCTGACAAAATATTTACGTCGATCCAACATAAACTAAAATCACGTAATAGTATTATCTTCGGTTTCTATCCGTCGACGTGTCTACCTGCAGCTCTGAATTACTCTGACGGAAGGTGCAGCGAACCTCTCCGACGTCGTCCTCCGCGCTAAGGCGTTGACTTCAGGGGAGAGCGACTCTAAATAGTGGTCAATCTCCGGGACTTCCGGAATCGTGGTCATCGAACCGGTTTTGTCGTACAGGACGTAGAATCCCTCACGCACGGCCTTGTCCTTGAAACCGAAGCTCCGCTTTGACGTGAAGATAGATCTCACCAGCTTGTTGATCGATCGGGAGAGCTTGAACGGCTTCTTGGACAGCGTTTGCTGAGGAGGAGCGGCGGTGGAGATACGGCGGTTAGGGAGGTGAGGCATCGACAGTGTTCTGGCGGCTATGGCGGAGTCGAGCTGCTGCTTGAAGGACTTGAGCTCAAAGGAGTCGTAGAGCATGCTGTCACAGTCCCACACGGCGGACTTGGACCGGTCGAGGCTCTGCGAGAGTTTCTCCATGGCGGTCGGAGAAGGTGTCTGCGTGATGGGGAGGGTGTTAGAGAGAGAAAGAGTGCGGAGGGGAAGAAATAGGGTTTTGAGAGAGAAGGTATTGATCTGCATTAATGGTAGGTGATGGAAGAGGACGCGTAACGGAGTTGAAAGGAAGAAGAGTCATATCCACCATATCCACCATTAAAATTTCAGTTCACACTCCTTGGATCACCTTTCACATTTATTAAGACTTAAGAGAGAGCTACAGAAGGAAGAAGAAGAAGGTTGTGAAGTTTCTTTTTTCCAAACAAATCATTTTATATTTGAACATTTTTTTTTTGGTATAATGGAACAGCTAGAGTGATAAATAAAAAAATTAGTATAGATGATTTTCAATCAACCACCATAATTACTAAAAAAAACGAATGATTTACGGGAGATTGAAAACGGTAATTATAGACGCAATTTTAAACGTTAGTTTATCTATCTATGATTCTATCTATCTATCTATCTATAGTTCATATACACCAATTGTTATCATAATATCCTAAAAAGATAATTTAATCATAAAATACATATTGTGAAATTAATAATTGTGAAATTATCCAAAGTCAACATAATTTTCGTTTTTATAATGAACGTTCAGATACTAAACTTTATTAATGGCTTAAATTTAAAACGTTATAGCAAGTTACATTATATATCTACCAATTTGATTTAATTATTTTTAAAGAAAAATGATTATTTTCCATCGAACAAAACCTCCTCGTTCGTGCTACATCATGATCATGATGTGCGGGATTTACCTTATTTAAAATAATAAAACGAAAAAAATATTTTTTAATATTCAGCAATAAAGTAATATACCCATTAAACTTGTCGAATGGTTCAATAGCATTGACCCTATAACGACGCGGATTGGAGCAGTTATGTTATATTAGTCGCAATTGGAAAAGACCACATGTACTTTCGTGGTCAACAAGTTTATGCAACAAGCGATAGTTATAGATAATTAGTCCTTGGCCAAAATAATAATAATAATAATAATTAATCAATGAATGACATGAGAAAAATAGTAAGAGACGATGCTTATGTATACAATATATTATGATTATATTAATGATGTAATGATTTTGACTCTACAATATATTATAATTTTTAAAATCTTTCAATTCAAGTATTGGTTTTACGGGATTTTCTTGATTTATTTACTTGGAGTATTTTTTAAGGTTAAGTTGCAAAATTAAATACCATGAGCTAGCATTTAATGGAACCCACAACCCACCCATATAGACAGATTATTATTATTATTATTATTATTATTATTATTATTATTATTATTATTATTATTATTAAGGTAAAATACGACATTACCTCTCAAGTTTGGTCCGTTGTTAAGTTTCCCCCTTCAAGTTTAAAATCCTCATAATGTTTGAAAATGATGAAAAATTTATCTTAAAGAGCATCAGTTAAGGGGAGATTTTTCATCATTTCCAAAGATTAGAGAGAACTTTAAACTTTAAGGAGAAATTTTAAAATCGGCGTAAATTTTATGAAACAATGTCGTATTTTACCCTTATTATTATTCTTATTATAAAACTTCCATTTGGTTAGAACCGGATATACAAAATCGTTTTTTTAAGACGTCAACTTACATTCCCTTCAAGAACCGCAACACGAGTTCATGATTTCCCATATATATATTCAGTTTGCCAAAAAAAAAAAAATTGAAACATTAGTCAACCACGTCATCGCTAAAGAGCTTAAACTTCTTGGCGTCTAGAACCAGTTTCCTTATCGAAGAGAACGAACCCATGAGACCCGCCCCGGTGAAGACAACCATGATCGAGACGTTAAGCCAGTAAATGTACGATTTCTTGGTGGGTTTATAAGTCATGTTGTAGAGAAGCATCGGGAGTATGAAATCGAGAGGGATGAACCCGATGGCACCTACCACGGCATTGATGTCTCCAAAGAAAGGAAGCATGGCGGCGAAGAACCCGCAGAAGATCATGTAGAGGCTTCGAAGAACGAGGCGTGGGATAAGGTTACGCATTGAAAATATCCCTTGCCTCACGTCCGCTGATTGCCTTTCCATGATTTCATATGCTACTTGTGAATACACCTGCTCAATTGATAGACGTACCAATATATAAAGACCGACTTCATTACTTTCTATAGTTAAATATCAAGTAGCTACCTGAACTTTGGACGTTTTGCAACGAGCTACCCGAACTTTGAAAATTTAAAACGGACTACCTCAATTTTGAAAAAAGTGCAAATAGCTACCTCTGTCCAATTTTCCGTCAATTGTTGTGGGAAAATCGTGAAAAAGTCGTCGGAAAGTCGTTGGAAAGTCGTCCAAAATTGGACGGAGATAGCTATTTACACCTTCTTCAAAGTTGAGGTAGCCCGTTTTGAATTTTCAAAGTTCAGATAGCTCGTTGCAAAACATCTAGAGTTCAGGTAGCTACTTGGTATTTAATCTTACTTTCTCTATTAGGGTGTGCAATATTTAATTGGAATGTCGGCCGCCACTTAATTACCAGTCCGATAGCGAAGAGCTGTAAAAGCACACAGATGACGCCAAGGCCAAGAACCCATGTCGGAGCTAAAGCGGGACCCTCGTCAGGCATTAGGCTTTTGAGGATGTTCGAGTTGGCTTTGTTGCCGAAAGCCCAATATCCCGACACTGCCGCCGAGTAGAAGGTTACAAAGATTACGGCGTAACACATTGTTAGCCCTTTGACCATCTTTCCGGTCGCGGGAGGAGCCAAAGTTGCCTGAAGATGAAGAGCAATGGTAGAGTTATCAGTAACTTGGAGAAGACAAAGCCAAAGTTGCCTGAAAATGTTTTGAGTAAGCTGCTGAGAATTGAGATTACCTGAATCTCGGGCAATATTCCGTTCCCGAATATTGCGGCGATTATTGATATCGAATTAAAGGCAGTGAGAAGCCTTGCCATGGATGAAGATTCCAAGGAATAGTCCTTGGTAGGCGCATTTGTTGAGCGACCTGCCCTGATACAAGCGCCGACGACAAGGAAAGTGTACCCTAAACTGAGGACGAGGGAGGCGAGGTTAATGTGTCGGAGGGAGTGGAAGCTCGGAAGCTGAGATAGGAATATCATCACGACTGTCACCATGGCTATGAACTCGTATAGTTTAAGGGACCCGTTTGGACAGAGTTCGGAATACATGATCTTGTACACCCCAAACAACAGAAAACCGAATGAGTGTTAGAAGAGCATAACCCTAATAGCTACAAAAACATATATCTCATGATGATGATGATAAAATTATTTGTGTAGGCGCACCTGGAGGCATTCACCGGCGAGCAGGATAGCTCCGATGCCAATTCCGGTGTTTATGGCGGTCTGAATAACGATCACAAAGTAAAACATCCATCCAGAACCTATCCAAACAGACGAAGACAAACAAGTGAATGGGAATTTTACAGACTTTGCGATTAGATTATGGGAGCCATGCTCATCGTACATTTTATGTAGATTGTCAAAATCTGACCCAACGGTCATGTTTGAGTCAGTTTTTTTGACTAATGGGTCATTTCGACATGACTCACGGATGACCCCTGAAAACACAGGTCAGGTTTGAGTCAGAATACTTGATCCACAGGTCAACCTGTCACTCATCCCATTTATATATTTCAGTATGTTTATGGTTTTTATTGAAATTGTGGATCGAACGGGTCAGACTGACCCGCGGATCATAGATGTCGAACGAGTCAATCTTATTCTACTCTTACCATTTCTGACGGGTCATTTTGACTTGCGGGTTGACCTACCAACCCGCGGGTCAAGTTTGAGTTTTAAAATCTGACTCATACTATTACACAAGTCATATTTTGGTAGGAGAGTTTATGAGACAGTCACGACACCGGCCTGACCGGTTTTGAGATTCTAATTTTATATAAGTGCATTGATGGAAAGTATAAAGAGAACACGTTGCATATATTCCAACAACGTGTTCCGCATGGCCCACGCTGATTCAGACAGAGTACACGTGTTCGTTAAAATGAATGCGGTCATTATGACGTCAAAAATCCTATGAAAAACATGAAATGGACAATCCCATGGTGTAGTTTCCTTTACGTGTCCGCTTCCTCTACCAAAACCCTACTACAAATCGTTTCATTCCAATTATGCGATTACGTTTTCTTAGATAATAACCAAAACGTAATAATCTACCAATAGATACATGTTACATTGATTAATCTAATTATTTAAATAACTTTCTGATGGTCATTTCAAATAAAAATGATCACAACACGATAAGAATTCATAATTAAATAAAGAAGGATTGCCATTATATAAATAATATTATAATAAAAATATATTTTTTTTGTGTGTGTTTTAACTTTTATGTTAAATAAAAATAATTTTTTCCTAATATTTTAATCAATAAACTATTTTTTTAAAATAAAAATATATGCATAGAGTTTCTCTTTCTCATATAACAATATATGCACATCGTTTCAATCAATATTATGATTATTATCTTAATAAATTTAAAATGTATTTAATCTCAGATAATTATTTTATGCTCAGAAGTCAAAAGTAGATAAACGATGACGTGCAAATACTTGACAAAAATAAAATAAATCATCAGAAAATAGTTTGGACTTTGGAGAGAGAGATAGGATGGGAGGAGGAGGGAGGAAGAACCTAAAATATCAGCAGCAAGCTCCCGGAAGCGAATATGGCGGCGGCCGGCCTTTTCGCAGTGGTCCAGGACCTTGGACATGAGGTAGTACGCGTAGAAGGTGACCGACCCCATCACCGTCAGGCACAAGAACCCTAGACCCCAGCCTAATCCTCTGAACGCATAAGGTAGCGTCAGAATCGTCGGCCCAACGATCGCCGTCGTGAGGTGGAACCCCGCGTGCCACCATTCTCCTGTTTTTTTCCGTAAAGAAAAATCAATCAAACGATTAAGAAGGAATTCCGGATCGGAACGGCGGCCTATCGTATCGGAGATTGGATGACTTCTCAGTTGAAGGCACCGCACCTTTTGATTCGAGGACGAAGGTGGCACCGGCGTCTTCCTCTCGCCGCGATTCGGGGAATGCGTCTTGCTTTGGGAGGTCCGCCGCCATCAGATGTTGATCCATGCCCGATGAGGAGGGCGGGATTTGAGATCAAGGCGATGCTGCCTGACGATGCGGGAAGCTCAGAGCTTATTAAGTAGCGACCACGAGCGTTCTTGATGGTATCGAAAGTAAGCAGCAAGAGAAACAGAGCTTCTTTCTCCACCTTGCTTCTGCCGCTGAGAGAGAGAGAGGTAGGAGAAGAAGATATAGAATATATTTTTCTTTTGGTCAACAAAGATATAGAATATTGAATGTTATATAGCGTAGTATGAGCACAGATGGGGTCCTCTTCTTCAGGGTAAATAGATTCATTATTTCATAATATATATATATATATATATGAAATTATTAATATCTACTCTCATGCGCGGACTGAATTGCTAGACATGTTTTGTTAGGGTTGTGTTTTCAGGATTGAGTGTCCTTACCACCAACCCCTCTACTTAGGTTTATTTTTGCGGATAACATATTGTACTCGAACTCTAATTCGGTTGTTGAAATGATATACTCGTATTTCTTAGCCAAAAAAAAATAAAATAAAAAACTTTTTTTTTGGTCAAAAAATATAAAAATATATATATATATATGTTGAACCTATTTGAACCTATAAAAAAAACTCATTTAGGGATTAAGGTACTAAATATTATTTATATGAAAATGAATATAAACAATTGGAACCTATTTGATTTTTTACTGAGAAAAAATGTTGGCTAGTGTCCAAACAAAAATTTCTCAAGTCTTACCAGAATCGCAGTTTGGACAAGCGGTCAACTTGTTCGGCGCATGCACGACATGCTTAAATGATGTTTGTTAATACTTCAAAAAACACTTTTTGACGAGATATAACTTCATGTTTGAACAAATCATATGCATGCCGACAGTAATTATGGTAATTTTAGTGCAATATAATAATTTTACACTAACACCGTAAGAAAAAATAAACTAAATATATTTTTGTAATATATTATACTTAGCAACTTCAAAATAATTAGATGTTACAAATATGCGTTTTCGGTTGACATGACATGGGTAACAGAAAACACAATAGGTACTAATTAAAAGACTTTTGCTTATAACTATTAAAAAAAATTTAATTAGTTGTTTGTTTGTATATTTTTTCTGTGGGGTTGATATTCGTTGGAATGGGTGCTGTGAAGTTTATAACAAATCAAAATCATGTTATTTTACATTCGTGGTATGATAAAAAATGAATGAAATTGTATTATATTATATTGTGTTTCAGTATCCATTTATTCTTCTCAATGTGTTCATGCTTTTTCCAAATAAAACACATGACTACATTAATAGATGTTAAAATTAATAAAACATAAAGACGTGAATGAGATGAAAAAGAAAAATATCTGACTCCATTTATTGTGAAACTTATCTATATAGATATTCATATTATATATTTAAGTACATATATAATTGTAAAGAATAAACTAATTAATATAGATAAATTAATAAAGAATAATATCTAAATTTTATAGACTTCAACATTATCTTGATTTATCTTTTTCTTGTTCCTCTTCCTTCTTCTTGTTCATCGACACCATCTCCATCGTCAACGTGGACTGAATTTTCGAACAAGTCAATGGAAATATCAGAGACGCATCATGGCTCCGCGCCGATCCACCAAAAACTCGGAGGAGCAGTAAAGGCTACGTACGCACCAATCTACCAGAATGTCGGAGGAGCGTCATGGTTCCACGTTAATCCATCCAAAAGTCGGAGGAGCAACAAAGGCTTTGTACTGATCAACCAAAATAGCGAAGGAGTATCATGACTCCCACTAATCCAAACTAAATTGTCGGAGAAGCAACAAAGATTCCACAAGATTCCACAACGATCCACAAAAAAAAAGGAGCAACAAAGGCTCCCAGTGATCCATTAAAATGTTGAAGGAGCATCAAAGGCTTCGCGACTAATCCATAAAAGTCGGAGGAGCAATAGAGGCCCTGCACCGATCCACTAAAATATCGGAGGAAAGAAGAGAAAAAAAATAAACGAAAACATATGTGATATAAAGAAGAGAAGAATGAACAATCATAAAAATATCTGATATAGAGAATCAAGAGTCGAAAGGCATCAACAAGAAATCAGAAAGTAAGAGTTGAAAGATATCGACAAAGACTCAATAAGCAAGAGTCGAAAGATATCGATAAGAAATCAAGAAACAAGAGTCAAAGATATCGACAAACAAAGAGTTGAAAAATATCGATAATGAATCAAGAAACGAGAGTCGAAAGATATTGACATTGAATTAAGAAGTAAGTAGTTGCGGAAACTGTGGTAGATCAAAGATTAAGCTCTGATACCATGTTAAAATTAATAGAACATGAAGACATGAATGAGATGAATAAAAAAAACATGTGACTATTGTGAAACTTGTTTTTTTTGTACAAAGAGAACTATGTGTATATATAGAATAGAGATAACTATTTATATATATCGATACTATCTATTTAACTATATTTATAATTATAAAAAAAAAAAATTAATTAATATATAATACCTAAATTGTATAGACTTTAACAATAGAAGCACATGGAAGTCTGTTCATTATTTCTGTCAAAAATGACCGATTGATTATTTTTCTGCTTTTGATATCAGTAGTTTGCTTCGTCATGTAATACATCGTTTAGTTTTGTTAAAGTTAATTTATATGTAAAATATTATACTAAGATGTAAAATCATAAATAGTTTTAAAATAAAAAAATTATATATACAATTAAAAAAAAAAGAATTATTAACTATGTACCTTTTCTTGAATATTTTAAAGTTTTATAATTTATGTAAATTGTGAATAATCGAAGATAGGGTCATGATTAATACTTCCTTCAATTGCTTTGCATGATTATTTGTTAACATTGTTAGTGAAGGTATAGGAAGATTCTTGTCAATGTATTTTGACATGATGAACGTTTATAAGTCACATAGATTAAGTAAGTCTATTCCTTTGGCATCTCCAAAAGCTAGCTGTGTGAATTTCAAGTTGCTTATTATTTAATTGCCGAAAGAAATGATTTTCATAGATGGGGTTGAATCTTATTTTCAAGCTCCAGATCGTCGAATTGTTCTTGTATCGTGAAATTTATAATATAAGTATACTTTTATCTATTTTATATTTATAATATATTATTATAAATAAATTAATATTTTCAGTTTTACCCCAATTTTATTTTAGTATTCTTTATTTCATATTTATAATAATGGTTTTCTCTATATTTTCATACTATTTTTAATAAAAAATATATTCAGAAAAAGACAGTTTTCTCCCCAATTTTTAGAATTGTATTTTTCTACCAAAACAATATTTTTTTATTACGAGAGTAATCGTTAATTTTATTTTATACTTATATTTTTATATAATGTTTAATTAAAATTTTAATTTTATTTATTTTTCTAACAAAACAATATTTATTTTTATACTTATAGTGTATTATACTTTTATATATGGTGTATATATCAAGCACTAAATGTAAGTATTTGTCTAAGTTTGACAACGATTTTAATCGTTGCGGGCACGAAACTAGGTTCTGTACACGTCTTTACTCTGTATATACATGTCGTTTTCTGATAATTTTGTCTAATCGTTATGGACTTGTTATATATGTAACTTAATGCCTTTGGACACGATAACACGAACGTCACTTTATAGATGTAAGATATATATAGAAAATTATTTAATTATTTATTTGAAACCCTAAAACATAAATATTGGGCTAATAGCAGAACGAGGATATGAATCTAGAAGATGTAATATGGCGTAATCACAACGAGGATATGAATCTAAACCTGGTTGGATTAATGAGTAAAATAAGTTTTAAAAAATCATTTCTTGTAAAAGTTCAAAACGTTTATACCAAATTAATTAAAAAGTGTATGCTCATTTTCTTATGGCTGAATTTTGGGGTTTCTAAAATAGAAAATAATGTGACTTGTCCAGTTTACAATGACTTAGTGTAAACATTGGTCTTATAACACGAGGGTGTTATATATACAGTCTAGACTTAAATTGACAAGTTAATTAGATTTTTTTTCAAATTTAACTCTAATTTATTAATTAATTACCAAACTAACTCTCAAATTTTTGAATGTACGAATATATGACAGAACGCTGACGAAATTAACGTTTTTTATTTTGAAAAGTCAACAACGCTTACCTCATCAGCGTTTAGGATGTCCGTCTAACAGACGTCCTAAACACTGACCACGTTCGCGTTTTGAAGAAAACGCTCATGACATCAGCGTTTACAGCATCTCCCTTTACGGCTATTCCCTAAAAAAACGTTGTGGGAACCCAAATCCTTCATGTGTTCACGCTCCCCAAAAAACACATGAAGCGTTCACACTAATGACATCAGAGATGAGACACACATCCTTCATGTGTTGACGCCCCAAAAAAAACACATGAAGTGTTAACACTAAAGTCTAATGCCATCAGAGATGAGACTCACCTCCTTCGTGTGTTCACTTTCCAACAAAACACATAAAATGTTCACACTAATGCCATCAGAGATGGGACCCACCTCATTCATGTGGATTTTCCCTTCCTGAGATGGGACCCACATCCATGCTCCACGCGCTTTTTTTATTTATTTTTAAATAACCTAAACACGGATGTCATCAACGTATAGGAGTTTTTCCCCAAAAAAGCGTTGATCGCATCAACGTGTGAACGATGACGGGGTAAACGTTTTTTACTTTTCAAAATAAAAAATGATAACTCCATCAGTGTTATGTCCTATTTTTGTATATTCAAAAATGTGAGGGTTAGTTTGGTAATTAATTTTTAAATTATGGTTAAATTTGAAGAAAAAAAAAACAGTTAATTACAACACAAAATAATTAACAAGTTATTGATACAAAGTCAGTGATATGTCTACATATTATTCATTTTTGAAATATATACTTGTAACGCCACAAACCCGAGCGATTGTCCTCACTAGGCCAACTCACCCTAACTGAGTATGTTGTCCTCACTTGGACTCAGGAAATGAGGAATTCATTGTTGGATTTGAGTAGTACATATCTGTCTATATGAGTTTCAAATCACTTATTTCTATCCGATGTGTGACAGGGTATCATAATACTACATAGGATATCATGTGAAACACCAATTCAATTTAATTAAAGTTCTATACTTGTTCAAAGTCTAGGGAGTAACTTTTCAAGTAGTCAAAGTACGAAGATCTGCTTTGCTTTTAAAGCCGAGTAGGCCCTGACGTTGGGCCGATAAGATTATTCATTAGGCCTACCCGTAAAATTAAAATAGGCTTGGTTCGGTAAATCAGTTATGAAGGACACGAATCGGTTAGGACAAGAGTGGCACTTTGGATCTGTAATTTGGGCCTACGTGGTCTCAGACAGAATTGTATTTTAATTTTGTAAAATTATCCAATAATATTGTAAAATGTTGACACCTCTCATTAGAATATAAATTTAAATTTAAATATCCATTCAATTTAAACATTTTGTTTTTTTATATATAAATAACGATCACATGCTCAACAATTAGTTATTTGGATTTGAGACGTTAAAAATGATTCAGAAAAGTGACCGTATTTACATAAAAAAACAAAAAATAGTGGAAAATAATAGTTGATCACGTGAACTATAAATAATGGCAAACAATAAAAAGTAAATTAGAGATAGGTTGTAACAACGATGTCGCACTTTTAAGGATTAATTGTAATATTTTAGATTACATATGAACGATCATACTCTATTTTTAAATTATATACAATAATCATAATAATTACGGATACAATTTTCAATAACATAACCATATCCATAACTGTGATTATTAACCACGGTTTTAACCGTATAATCATATTTATTACCACATGTGTAGTGTAATAGAATATTATGAATGTTATCTAAATAAATACATAAAGTTATGTCGTAAACAACAAAAGTAATATCATTTAACATTAGCATCATTCAAAATTAACACTACTATCATTTAACATAATTCAATTACATTTCACCCTGAAATTATAGTTTCGTGACATCTAAAGACTAAAAGTGAAAATCTTACTTCTAGTATTTACTAATATATTAATATTAAGTTTTTTTTTTTTTTTTGATAATTATGGATTAAAAACCTCTAAAGGTGACAACTAATCACTCAAGTTCAATTACACAACCAAACTAGCTAACTTTAACAATTCGCGAAACAAAAGAGCCAACAACGTCTTTTCAGAGAGCATTGATAGTTTCCTTCGGAGGTGAACTGTGGATTTTCAACACTTGGCGCTGGTTTAGCGCCATACCCGCCATGATATCCGCTACCGCATTCCCTTCTCGAAAGATATGTCTGAACTTCATTCTCTCGAACTGCATCAATAGGTTCCTGCAATCCGCAATGATCGACATTAGTTTTTGGTTTTGCATACGTTCATCAGAGATTACCTTATGGGCTGAGAGAGCGTCTGTCTCAAGGTGAATAGATTTTAGCCCGAGTGACTTTGCCAAAAGCAGTCCATCTCGGATGGCCCAACACTCCGCAGTGAGACTATTTGAGCAGCCCAAATTCCTTGAGAAATCTGCAACCCATTGGCCCCTGTAGTCTCGGATGACCCCACCGGCTCCTGCAGCTCCTTGATTTCCCTTAGCAGCGCCATCTGTGTTAATTTTAAACCACATTTCCATTGATATTAGTTGGGTTCCTCCAAAAAAGGATTAAGTTATTATTATATTTATATAATAACTATGTTTATAACCATGAGTATGAGTAAAATAACATAATCATTAAGGGTAAAAAATTCATCACCATAACCGCATCATACCATAATGGTACAGTTAAACATATAAAAAAATTACGGTTATAACCATATTTTTTATATTTTTCACTGCACCATTGTCAGTCATACTTCATACACCATTGTCGGCCCTACTTCATATTGTAGGTTAGGCTAGTTGAAACCGTCATCGAGCTTAAACGTTACAATTAAATGTTGTGATACCTTCATTTGTGATGAGATACTACTCAAACTTAATATAAATTTATCATTTTGTATGAGATTTTGAATCAACTGTTATAAATAAGATGTAATAAGAATATCACACCTTTAAAGAATTGATTATAATACTCTAAGTAATTAGTTAAACTAGTTGTTCGAACTTTGACGTTAGGGTTATATATATATCTTTGTGTAGGGGTGATAAAAAAAGACTGGTTGAACTGAATTCGCGACAAGTCCGGCCCGACTAGGACCGATATCGAATGGACGTATTTTTTTCTTCAAGGTCGGTCTTGGTTTCAAGCTTTTCCCCCAAAAAACTCGACTAGGACCGGATCAGACCGACTTTGAAGAAAACCCTAAAAATTCATGGTGTAACCCTTGAAACACTAATAAATCATGACATTGAAACATTCAACAACCCTTGGATCTGTTCCATAAGGGAAGTGCGACAGAATACGAGAAGTGAGCGGGTTCAGGACAAAAACTTTGGTGATTCTTTTGGCCAATCCGGTTGATTTTTTGTTTTTACCGTACCAAAAATTTTGGTCCAAGACCGAGACTAGCCCGAGTCAAGCAAGATCGACTCGGGTGAACTTTTTTGGCCAACATCGGTTTCGATCTTGGTCTCGGTTCTCCAGATGTCAATACCGAAATTTTGGTCTCGGTAATACCTCCAAGACCGGCCGGCCTGCCCATGATGAGACATACCTTTTTGTATTGGATGCCTCTATTGAGATATAGGGCTAACGATTGTTAGGGTATGGTACGGGTATGACAAATATCATAACCATGACATATTTTTAAATCTGATACCGTAACCATCACCATAACCATTACGGGTACAATTTTCAATATCATAACCATTAAAATAACTGTGGTTATTAAACATGGTTTTACCCGTATACCCATATTTATTCCACACATATAATATAATAAAATACCGGAAATTTTATTTTAAAAAATACATAAATCTATATTGCCAACAATAAAAATATATAAAACTAACATCATGGTTATTTATTACATGTATGTCCACTAATTTCCATTATTTAGTATATATTAGTTTATTATTAATAATTAATTATTATATTTATATAATAACCATGATTATAACTCAAATACCATAACCATAACCATTATGGATAAAAAAATCATAATCGTATTGTACCATAATAGCACGGTTAACCGTATTAAACAGTAACAGTTATAATCATGGTTATGAGTTTTTCACTACACCATTATCCCTAATGAGATACATTTATTATCACTATTTCCTGGCTATTTCATGAAACTTTGAAAAAACTGAAGTTTCATATTTATATAAACTTCCAAAAAAAGTTAACATTATGGAAACATACCATCATTTCATTGTTGACAATTTATTAAAGCAAGTCCATCCTTTCTACACAAAAATAATAATAATTGCAATCTCTTTAATATTGTAGGTTATAACTGTGTAATCAGTATCACAACTTTTCCAACATGAACATTAAAATAACTAATAATTTTATTAAGATTTTTATTTGGAAAAAAATACTATAATTTTGATGTGATCACAATTTCCTATTATGATTCAATCAAATTTTCAAATGGATGTATTTAAATTTTGAAATATAGACAAATTTTCATTTTATTCTATTAAATCTTATATTTATTCCTACTGAAAAATATTTGTTGAAATTATTTATATCTATCTTAATACTATGGTTTCCTTCTGGCTTTCGGTAAGTGCTTCTTGATTAAAGATTTTGTACACTACTGTATAGCCCCAATACTGTGGATTGTTACCAAACTACTGAGGGACCCCTTCATCATCTTCTTTACGAAGTGCTTCCTATCCTATGAGTTGAAAACTACAAGTCCATGATATAAAATATATATAGTATATTGAAACACCATGAAAATATATATATATATATATAGTTTTTCTTAATATATATATATATATATATATATATACACAAACACATAAACTGTTTTTTCATGCATGATACAAAATAGTCCAGTCGGATATATGTGAAACTTATAATTTTAGGGTTCGGTCCATTATACAATAACCCGAGATCTACTTCAGGTGAGACTCAAGACATACACCTTAACCAACTGTCTCAAAAATCTGAACTTATAAGTGAATGCGACTGGTATACTTTTTTAAGTCATCTTAACATCCTCCCTTAAACCGATACCATGTGAGACTCAAAACATACATCTTAACCATATGTCTCAAAAGTCCGAACTTATGAGTGAAAGTGTCCGCTATACTCTTAAGTCATCTTAACCGTTCATAGATTATTTTTGTTATTACTAGCAATTTGATGAAACATGGTATATGCATGTACACAAAAACTTTTCTAGGTAATTGGGACAAGGTGACTATAAGGGCCAATGGACCAACCCAAAATCATGTGTAATGTGCTGTGTGGTTATAAGTGAGACAAGTCACATGCTTAGTGCAGTAAGATAGATTGAGATGGAAGAAGAAGAGGAAGAAGAGAGGTGCATGCTTTTTGGTGCAGTTGACTTTGGGAGATAATGGAGTCTGCATTTCCATTGTTATATTATTTCAACAAAGCTTTTGATGAGTAAGGTGTCCTATCATGGCAGCTATTTTGGCTCCTTCCTCTTCCCACTAAGTTTAAATGACACGCATTTGCACCCTTCAAATGAAAAACAAACAAACAAACATAGAGAGCTGCTTTGTATCAAGAAACCATGTTTCCTCCTCCATGGATGAAACCTTTGCTACTGCTCTTCATCTTCATCTCTTTCCATGCATTGTCGGGTAAGTAGGGTTTCGAAACCGCCATTAAAAATTGTTAGAATTTGGTCTTTGAGATTATGATGACCTCTTTTCTGATGCAGCGGAAGCTACTGCTAGAAGATTCAACCCTGCAAATTCATTTCCATCAATTCCACACACAGAGGTAACTAACACTTTCATACATTTTATGGAGGTTGCATGATAACTAGAGTTAAGAGTTTTTTTATAAATAAAATAAGAACACACAGGAAAAATGATATTCAAGAGGAAAAAGTATGAAAAACCACCCGGATGTTTGCCTTTTTTAACAACTGGACCCTGAGTTGGGACGTAAGGATGAGTGGGTTTGCAACTGGTTCGAACGGTTCTCAAATAAATGATGAAATATACATGCTAGGGGTATTTTAGGTATATATCATTGTTATTACATCACGTGCAAAACATGCGACTTCAAATTGACGGAATATGAATCACCGTGACGGAAAGATGAACTTACCAACAATTGCAAACATATGGGTGTAAAGACAAACTATATGGGTGCAGTTACCAATCTTGCGAAACATCCGGGTGGTTTTTCATACTTTTTTCCCATTAAAAGATGATAAACACGCTAAGAAAATAAATTAATATGATTCTTAATAAGTCTTGATTAATTATATGTATAAAAGGTAGTAAAATACGATATATGGATCCATATAATTCTTGTATCATATATTAATTATTTGATATATTTTCTAAATATTTTTACGGATATACAAGTGAATTACTTAACAAACTAATATAACGATACGATATGTACATATATGAAAAGTGTCATGTTTATGAACATAATACAATAAATTTATGATGTGTGTTCGTATTTAGTAAATATAACATCATAAACGATTTTTCACATTTAATAATAACATATAATTTATCAAATGAAGTAATCGATATACACGATAACACGACAGGTAAAAGTTGATACGAAAGTGACGGGGCGTATTGAAGCGGACGCATTGTTGCTCGACTATGAACCTCCAGGAGCTAACCCTGTTCATGAGCCACCCAAGAAAGGAAGTCCAAGAGCAAGCAATAATAGTCCTTAACCTCTATACTATAAATATAATCATATGTACTTATATATAATTATATATATATATTTAAATATTAGCAATTTGTAATTGAAGGGAATCACTGTAGGGATTTGAGAAGGAATTAGTCTGATAAGAATAGTTTCAAATAAAAAGGGTTGGCATACAATTGGAGAAATAGCATACTTATAGGCCGGTTGGTTGGGCCCAATATACATAGGAAAACAATTGGGCCTAGGCCCAATATAGATGAAATTTTCTGCTGGAAGCCGCATTCACTTTTCGAATCGCATCAACAGCGGTGCACTGTCGTTTTGATGAAACGGCAAAATGTCAAATATAAATTATTAAATAAGTCCAGCAAATTCCAACCATCGGTGGGGCCCATGATTACTCACTTACATCTTTACTCATTTTCTTATCTTTCCTCTTGATATGGTTTAGTCATACATTACATTCTCCTAATCACACACAAAAAATCAGTTAAACTAATGAATTTCCCTATATGCCAAATTATTTAATATTTTTTATTTAATTAATTTCTGTTGGAAAAAAAATGATTAAGAATGTTTTATTTTAGCAATATTTAAAGGAGTGTAGGTAGGTAGGTCTTACAGTTGTGTTTCTATCATGTAAAGTGATCGACCCAAAAAAAAAAATATCATGTAAAGTGGATAGAAACTGAATTCCTAATTAATTATTAATTGAAAAATAAATAAATTGTACGGAAAACCATCCGAACACGTGGTTGATTAGCACGTAGGTACCTAAACTTTTGTTTGCAGCAATTAAATAGCTGAACTTATGAAAATCGGCAAATACCACCTACCGTTAACTTCCGTTAAGAATAAACGGAAAATATCACGTGATGAGCAAATATGTACCTGAACTTACACGAATGAGCAACTAGGTATCTAAATCGGTTCAAAAGCCGGTTCAGTTGAACCACATTTTTTTTTTAAAGTATGGTTTATATATCAAACACATACATGACTCAACTCCAAACGTTCTCAGTGTGTGCCTTGATGCACCGAGAACATCTGGAGTTGAGTCATGCATGTAGTTGATATATAAACCCTATTTTTTTAAAATAAATAAATTGGTTCGATCGAACCGGTTCAGATACATACTTGCTCATTCGTGTAAGTTCAGGTACATGTTTGCTCCTCCCGTGATATTTTCCGTTTATTCTTAACGAAAGTTAACGGTAGGTACCTATTTGTTGATTTTCATAAGTTCAGCAACTTAATTGCTACAAACGAAAATTTAGGTACCTACTTGCTAATCACCCACAAGTTCGGGTACCAGTTTGGTAGTTTTTCCTAAATTGTACTGTATAAGTAACATATGTTATTGGAAAATAAATTAAAAAAAAAAAAGTAGCAATGTTACCATAATTTTATTTTGACCAGTAGTAATAAAGATGCTGTCTACTAGTTGCATGTGCAAATCTGGGACCCTATTTCGAATTCTCCTGGCATGTGGTATTAATTATCTGCAATTAAAAATAAAAATTTAGATATAAAAAAAGTAGGTTTGACTCTTTATTGGTTCTCACAAGTATGAAGAAGACTCTTCACAATCTTAATTTTGCCCCAATAGCATCACCTATTTATTATATGCTTACAAATGGTCCATCTTTTACATATCAAACAAACAATTATATTTTAATGATTCTTTTTTTGTATCTTTTAGTAATGTTATTAGTATATCCAAAAATAGTGAAAATTACAATGATATAGTTATTATATATATTTATTTCATGTAACGTTCAATTAAATATCAAGTAGTTACATGAACTTTGAAAATTTTGCAACGAGCTACCCAAACTTTAAAAATTCAAAACGGATTACCTCAACTTGAACGGCGAATGTGCAAATAGCTACCTCCGTCCAATTTTTGATGAATTTCTATCAAGTTTTCAACGAATTTCTGACAAAATTTTGTCAACAGTTGACTGTAAATTGGATATAGATAGTTATTTGCACATTCGTCCAAGTTGAGATAGTCCGCTTTAATTTTTTAAAGTTCGGGTAAGTCGTTGCAAAACGTCCAAAATTTAGATAACTCGTTGCAAAACATTCAAATTTCATGTAGCAATTTTTTTCTCCCAAATTACTAATGTTTATTTAGCCTTTGGCAGCAGTGGTGTAGTTGCTTTAATAAGGGAACCTGACGATCATATTTACCTTTATGCCCTTTTTCGTTTCTTCTTGTTTCTCTTTCTCATGATCTCATCTCCCCCAACCTCTGTCTCAAATCATCACTATCTTGTTCAGTAGTTGTGATTGTCCATCAATAACTTGATTGAAGTTTCAATTTTTTATTAATAATAATAATCATTGATTAATTTACTAACTAATTCCATCCTTAATCGTTTCCTCTCTCATTCAAGTTTCACTCAACAGTTGTCCTCAGCCTTGATTTCTGGGCAAAAAAGGTAACTTCACTTCTCCCAATCCTCTGCCACCGCAACGTCACCCACCGCCGCCATGCCTGGTCTAGTGTCAGTCAAGACCCCAGGTGACGCGCCGCCGCCTCGAATCTCAGTCCCCGATGCCCAGATCCAATCTCCCGCTTCAAAACCCGAATCCGCTGCCCCGACTCCGTCCAAACCAGCCTCACCGCTACCAAAGAAACCACCTTCCCCTTCCCCGTCGTCGCGCTCCAAGTTCTCACCACGTAAGCCCCCGCCTGAATCTACGGCCGCGATCGTGGATCCGTCACTTGACAACCCAGATCTCGGACCTTTCCTCCTGAAGCTCGCACGGGACACCATTTCCTCAGGCGAGGGACACGCCAAGGCGCTAGACTACGCTATCCGGGCCTCCAAATCGTTCGAGCGATGCGCGGTGGAAGGGGAACCGAGCCTCGACTTCGCCATGAGCCTCCACGTCCTGGCTGCGATCTACTGCAGCCTTGGTCGGTTCGATGAGGCGGTTCCGGTGCTTGAAAGGGCGATCGGGGTTCCGGATCCAGCTCGCGGTCCCGACCATGCTCTGGCAGCTTTCTCCGGTCACATGCAGCTCGGAGATACGTACTCGATGCTTGGCCAGGTGGATCGATCGATCCAATGTTATGGAGAAGGACTGAAGATTCAGATCGAGACTCTTGGAGAGACAGATCCTAGGGTTGGGGAAACTTGCAGGTAAATACGTATATATATCTTCAATTTTCAGCATTTGATGATGAATGCTACTGTCGAAGCTTATCATATTTGCAAAATTAAGAGTACCCAACTGAGCACTTCAACCATTTCTGAACACCTCGCGATTTTGAGGGCTTTCAAGTAATCAATCATTTATGTATAAACTATAATTTGATTAATTGTACAAGCCGCCTTAAATTCTACTGGGTTCAGAAGAAAATTCACAGGGCATGATGGAATGGATCATGCAGATTTTAGTGAGAAATCTGTTTGGAACCAGATCAATGTTGGTTATTAGATGTATCGAATAGAAAGAGGAAATCAGGAATAACCGGAGCTGAAAGCTTAGACAGAATAATGCCTAAATTGGAAAGTCAGGTTTCAATGTCTGAACTCTGAAGTTTGCATGTTTCTCCAATCACATGTCTCAGACTCAGATATCAGATATTGATTGCAAAAGTGTCATTTATAAGTTTTCTGAATACAAGCCTCTCATCTATGTAGATCGAGCTTTGTTTTTCAGAATTGTTTTGACTGTACCGAGGTGGCTATCTATTATTCTGTATGAATATTGAAAATGTATTCTTATTTGTTTTAATTAAGTTCGTCGGCCACTATCAGACTCAGTTAGCTGTCAGTGCTAGTCTTGGGTGGTTTGCCATCTCAGGAAGTGGTGATGGAAGCCAAAACTTCAGGAAATGACAAAAGCTTATGTCCAAATTTTGGATGTAGAAACACAATTTTGAAAATTGTTGGGAAGCATGATTCCGATTTATGATTTGGCAAGAAAAAAACTGTTTTTTTTTTCTTGAAAAACAAAAGCTTTGGTCCAAAACCAATTCCAAACAGGCTCATTCAATTGATGTATATCAGGTTACCCATGAATAACATAGTATCATTGATTCATTTCTTGTTATACTTTTGTTCATGAACTCAGCAGTGAATTCTCTGTTTCAAAAAGCTACTAGGTTGCTGCTAAAGTAACAAGGGTTTTGATCTCTGCGGTTAAAGAAATTCAATTGACCCATATCTCATGAATCGAGTTAAAGACAGTCAAACTAATGAACTTTTCATTTTTATTTTTTCATCTTCCGTTTGTTCTATTAAAGCTTTTATTTACTCCTTTTTTTGGACTATATGAGTGACTATTCAACAGAACAGAAGGGGATCTTTTAATTTTTATTGTGTATAAATTGAAGAGCGGTTTATATAGCTATTTCATCCATAAAGTAATGAAAAGTAATTTCTCTGTAGGCTTAACTTTCTGTCTTGGTTACTCATGATATATTATGAAGTATTACTTCTTGTATTCACAAAAAAATAGTATTTGATACGATCCTGGGGTAACTCAACAGGTACTTAGCGGAGGCTCAGGTCCAAGCAATGCAGTTTGACAAGGCAGAGGAACTCTCCAAGAAAACTCTGGAAATTCACCGTGTCCACAGTGAGCCTGCATCCGTTGAAGAGGCTGCTGACCGGCGCCTAATGGCATTAATATGCGAGGCAAAAGGAGACTATGAGTCAGCACTCGAGCACCTTGTCCTTGCTAGCATGGCGATGATAGCAAATGGACAAGACAATGAGGTTGCCTCTATTGATGTTAGCATTGGCAATACTTACCTCTCCCTCTGTAGGTTCGATGAAGCCATCTTCTCCTACCAGAAGGCTCTAACTGTCTACAAATCCTCAAAAGGTGACAGCCACCCTTCTGTTGCCTCTGTCTATGTACGCCTTGCAGATCTTTACCATAAAACTGGTAAGTTAAGGGAATCAAAGTCATACTGTGAAAATGCTCTAAGAATTTACTCCAAGCCCGTTCCTGGAACCACCGCCGAGGAAATTGCTTGGGGGATGACTGAGATTTCTGCAATATATGAGTCTGTTGATGAACCTGAGGAAGCTCTGAAACTGCTTCAGAAGGCGATGAAGCTTTTAGAAGATAAGCCTGGACAGCAGAGTACTATTGCAGGTAAATTCACATCTGATGCAATCATTCTGTACTAGCCCTCAACTGTTTACCTTTTGATACTTTAATTATTTTCCCCCTGGCATCAAATCCTAGCTTTCTTTCCTGACTACAAGGTGTATTGTTCAAACCCCACGATTCAAACTGCAACTAGCATTCACTTAAAGAGGCGTATTATAGAATATATTAACGGTCATCACCTAATACCTTAAAGTTTGGGTGAATTTGTTTCTTGACACGTTGGTGTGGAGCCTCCTTGTAGTGTTTGGATTTCTTTGTCATCATAGAATTATGTCCCTAATTGCAGGGATAGAGGCGAGGATGGGGGTGATGTTCTACATGGTGGGAAGGTACGAGGAGGCGAGGACCTCATTTGAGAGTGCAGTGGCAAAGCTCAGGGCTAGTGGGGAGAGGAAATCGGCCTTCTTTGGGGTCGTCTTGAACCAGATGGGCTTGGCATGCGTTCAGCTCTTTAAGATCGATGAGGCGTCTGAGTTGTTTGAAGAGGCAAGGAGTATCCTTGAGCAGGAATGTGGTCCCTGTCACCAGGACACTCTTGGAGTATATAGCAATCTTGCAGCAACCTACGATGCAATGGGCAGGTAAATAGTAAATACAAACTTTTACCCATTTCTTTGTGGTTGATCATTGGTTTTGTGTACTGTTACAAAATTTTGATAAAGTAAAAAAAAAAGTTTCCAGAGAAAAGTATGTTGGGTTAATAATCGACTGCTTCTTGAAATCGTAATAGATGCCATTTTTCACATTCTGTAAGAGATTCTTCAAACGTTTCACATATTGTAGCATTGCTCTGTTAGATCTTGATCTTCATGGAAAGTGCACATTCAACACAAACTTTTGAAAATTCTCAACTAATAAGCTCTACTATGTTATTAACTTTTGGTACCTTCAATCTTGTATTGGTTTGCTGTGAACAGAGTTGAAGATGCAATTGAAATTTTGGAGTATGTCCTTAAACTAAGGGAGGAAAAGCTCGGGATTGCAAACCCCGACTTTGAAGACGAGAAGGGAAGGCTCGCTGAGCTCCTGAAAGAGGCAGGACGATCCCGCACCCGAAAGGCCAAATCCCTGGAGAACCTCATCGATCCCAACTCCAAGAGAACTGCAGCAAAAAAGGAATCAACCAAGAGGTGGCCCGGATTGGGTTTTAGACTCTAAGGGAGCTAGCCAGGTTCCCTTCATCTATCCTTCCACATCAATCGTCTACTCTATTATTGATTTGTCATGCCCTTGTATCATAGAAGAATCGTGTATAGAGGGTTGGTTGTTAATGTATTCTTGTGAGTTTTTTTCTTTCTTTCTCTCCTTGGATTGAAGTTTGTGCTATTATCTGGTTTTGCAAACTTTGAAGATGTTTAATGAGAAGAAAATATATGCAATTTGATTGAAAATGGTGTTGATTTATTTCCATTGATTGATGAAGATCCTATTTTACCTAGCAGTGAACAAGTTCTTGGTGAAATGGAAATGGAATGATATTATTTTGGGTAATTTTTTTTTTCCAGAATGAATACTTTTGTTACGGAAAAACCAACAGCTGTCCTGTTTTTTTCTTCTATAATACATATATATATATATATATCCATCAAAATTCAAAGTTTTGATGATGACAATCTGATCGAACCTCACATGATATGGGAATAACTTCCTTTTCCGGTCCACGTTGTAATCACTGGGTCCCATCCAACAAGACACGACAAGGTTGTGAATCCGCAGGTACTGTGTAACACGTGTCTCTCTCTCGTGTAACTGAAAAAAATAAAATTGTGAAGATAAATTTTTTAATTCTGATTAAAATCATAACATAAGTTAATTTTATTCCAAATATTACAAGTTCTAATATTGTTCGCGTTACAGGTACCGTGTATACATGAAATAACGTCCATCGGGAAACGTCGGCCACTGTCCTTATCCTACAGTCCACAGAAGAATCATATCTTCTTCATCTGCAGATTATATATATAAAAAAACATATTGGAAAGTCACTTAATATCCATGCACGTACATTTATTATATTAACTTTCTATCTACTCCCTTTGTATAGGCCATTAGGTGCGGAAAGTTGAAGGCATCGAGCCTCCACGTACACTGCACCGCATCTATCTTACCCGTACCCATCGAATTGTAATAATTGTCCCTTTTAGTTGAATACTATATACTATTTACATACAGTAACTAGTTAAAAGTTACTTGATCAAATAGAAAAGGGATGGAATAAATAAGGCATATATATATGTATATAATGCAAGTCTCCATTACCAATATGGAATCAATTCAAAATGCATCTCAATCTACATGATCCCACATACATACAAACACGCAAAAGCCCTACACGAACCAACCTTCCATTTTTAGGAAAAAGGAAGAAGAAAAAAGAAGTTTAATACAACAAGAATTCAAGTAGGCAAACGTCGTGCATATTAACAATGCTGCATCACATCGGTAGGTACGAATCAAAACTCTACATTTTACCAAGCAACAAGTCGGTTCGGGTGCCCTTTCAACCTTTCCGTTTTTGCATTTACGACACAAATTATTGAAGTATACGGTTGATTTTAGGATAATGGGTCGTTAATAAGTGAGAGTTCATTCATGTAAGTCCAATTGTGCATATGACCTTAAAATATATTCATCTATATATCAGTAAATATAGGGGTGCTCATGGTTAAGATTAACTCGAAGTTGTAGCCAAAATACAGTCAGTCTGCCTGCAGTTTAGACAGATGGCAGTAGTTGTGCTATTATAGGTTATTGTCCATCAAACTGTGGTGTGTCCTCCCTTCCGACATACCGTGATCCCAACATCTGGCAGATCCGCTTCCGCAAATGACAATCGTTCAAAGAGATAACTTAAATATGTGTTAGGTTGTGCCCTAATCGATTGCATATTTTGTACATTCAAACATATACTGAATAGTATATCGAAAGTCTTCACTTACAATCCGAAGCTCATCATAACATGTGGATCAATCCCAATATATAGTTAATTTTTGTTATTTTAAAAATCAGTTTAAAAGAGTATTGTATTGAGGTATATAATGTTTAAAAACGTATCAAAACACTTGATCAATCAATTTGATTTTTTGTAACAGATACGTGTTGTTTTTGCCTCAAAAAGATTTCTTTGAATCTCTATCACATATCTTCATAAAGATCAAATCATATGGGGGAAAAGAAAGTGTGGAATATAGTTGGGTCTCCTCTCAGAATTCGATTCATTAGGCTAAAGGATGATCATATCGTTGGATCGAAGAATATGTCCCTCTCCTTGTTCGTTTCAGATAATAATAATAGGCTTAATTTATAACATATTTTGCAGTTGAGTTGTTCTACAAATTGCACTTGTCTCCAATCACAAACCCTACACCTGGACTGGGAATAGTAAAAGTAAAAAGTAAAAACATAAATAGATTCTTCAAGTAAAAGTGCAACCATTTTGTCGTTTTTCGTACCTAATTACAACTAATTACACAAATTAGGGCCTAACAATCAATACAGTGAAATGATTCTAGGTGTTTAAAAATATAATTAAATGTGTTGCCCTCCTAATTACCTTAGGCAGTGTTATAAGAACCGGACCGGAGGTCTGACCGGATCCGTCCGGTTGGTTCAGCTAAAATATCAAAATGCATATGAATAGTGTTTGAACCGAGTTAGACCGATCGGTTTTGAAAAAACTGTTGGTTTTAATAAAACCGACTGATTTCCGGTTCTAGTTATTTTGGGGTGGTTTAAATTTTTTGGGCGTTCTCTTTGGTTCGACCGAGCAACTTCTTTGGTTTAGAAGTTATGCTTAAAGTTTAGACCTATTGTGTTTGATTTTGAGAATATTGTGTTATGTATATTCAAAATTTGAGATAATTATGTTGTGTTTGAGAGTGAACAGTAAACCACACGTCGAACCGGGTTCGGCTGGATTGGACTGATCGAACCGGGAACCGGTCCCCTCGCCTGTTCGATGGCAGGCCCGGTTTTGATATTACTAACATTAGGAGTTAGGGCACCCTCTTCCCCTCAAGAAAAAGGGTGTTTGGAAGTCATTTTGTTTGGCTTTATTACTTTTAATAGGTTGATTATGTTGTAATTTCATATTCAAAGTGTTAAAATCAAACTATATATATTACAAGTAATATTCGAACTTAGTTTTTTTTTAATATCACAACTTGGGATATTTTGAATTTGTCAAATATTTGCCACGTGTGCACTGTTTGTGGTAAAATTCTGAACATTTGGACTTTTATGAATTATATACTAAGTTGTTGAGTATGAAGATCCACTATCGAATTCGAGACAATCAATAATGTTTGCACTAGTTGTAAGTTTGGCTAGAAATTACTCATCAAAGGTAAAAAGCTCCAATATTACTTGGCAGAATATATAGTTAAATCATATTTACTATAATCTTCCTTTTATCAAGAATACAACTTTTATATTTTTGATATTCTCAATCTATAATACACTAAATGTATATTCGTTCTAATTAGAGACAAAACTACGATAAAATTAGAGTATGAATAAATAAGATTAAATAATTGTCCCAATGCATCATAATATTTGACCATGTTGTTAAATGCACTATCTATATTACTTGGTGTATTTGTATGTGTTTAGAGTGTTGTTAGTTGCACCACCGATACTATTCCTTCAATTTTTTAAGTTAAATCAATCAAAATGACAATTTTGACATTTTTTGTTCATCTTTATATCATTGTCGATACTAAAATTAAACTCAAAATGCATATTAAATTTTGAAATCAATTCCATTTTGAACCCATAAATGTTGTTCTGGGTTCAAAATAAACACAAAACGATATTTTTATGTTTGAAATCATTCCAGAACTACAAAATGTTGTTTGGGGTTGATTTTGAACCCATAAATGCATTTTGTGATTCAAATCCATAATTAAATATGTTTTATGAGATTTGATTTGTGATTTTATGTTGAAGAAAAGATCAAGATGAGGACAAAATCGTTATTTTGACAATAAATAGTAATGTTTAACAAAAATAATTGACGGAACGCTAATGATGGTGCACTTAACAATAACAGCTAAACATTTTGGTGTACAGAATAATATTTTCAAACATATTGATGCAATTATCAATAACAAACAGATATTTTGGTATATTGGGGGCTATTTATACGCACGGACCAACATCATCAATGAAGTTAGCAAAAAAAAAGGGGTCTATTTACCTAATAAATAATTATAAAAATATTTTTTATTGAGGATAAATTTAAAACTGGATATTATAAGTTTAACACAATGTGATGAATCTAATGTTGATTTAATTAGACTTATGGGTGGCATCCAATTTGACGTACACCTACTCGATTTTGCTACCAATAATTATTCATTAGACCTCATTATGTGTGAGTTTTGGAAGCATTTTCAGATACCACTTCAGATTATGGGAAGGTGCACCTAATACCGATAAAATTGGATTAACTTTAAAGACAACTATTAAAATTGCTAATATATAATTAAAAAAAATCGAAATTTTTTACTCTTATAATAGTGGCATCAGAATACTTAAGTTCTAATATTATATATGGACGTTGTTAAATATTATTTTTTTCCAAAGGCATATATAGGATAGAAAAAGGTTAAGGTTAAAATATAATGTGGACATAAATAAAAAATATATATGTATACTTTTTTACTCTTATAATAGTGGCATCAGAATACATAAGTTCTAATATTATATATGGTTAAATAACAAGTAGCTACCTGAACTTTGAACGTTTTGCTACCAGCTACCCAAACTTTGAAAATTCAAAACGGGCTACCTCAACTTTGAAGAAGGTGCAAATAGCTACCTCCGTCCAATTTCCGACGACTTTCCAACGGATTTCCGACGACTTTCCAACAACTTTCCGACAACAATTGACGGAAAATTGGACGGAGGTACCTATTTGCACCTTCTTCAAAGTTGAGGTAGCCCGTTTTGAGTTTTCAAAGTTCGGGTAGCTCGTTGCAAAACGTCCAAAGTTCAGGTAGCTAGTTGGTATTTAGCCCTATTAAATATGGACGTTGTTAAAAATTATTTTTTTTTCCAAAGGCATATATAGGATAGAAAAAGGTTAAGGTTAAAATATAATGTGGACATAAATAAAAAATATATATGTATTTTTTAAAATTAAAATTACATAACTTAAAAAATTGAGAGAATATTATTTTCATCCCCCATCCATGTCTTTTTCATTGTTGGGATTGGTGAAAAATGGAACTTTTTCAAAAAGTATATATATTAGGTAAAGTATTTGAAAAAGTATACCTCGAAAAAAAAATTTAGCAAACTATGTATACGCGCACCCCGGGGGCGCGCCTATACCAAATAGTTTTTTTTTTTTTAAAATTTTTCAATAATGACGACTCGAAGTTTAATTAAATATAAAATTATATATCTATTCAAAAAATTTTAAAAATATTATAGTAAGTAGATATTTTAATTGCGATTCAAATGATGCAAAAAATATTAAATTTGGATTTACGGATTGCCTGTACGGCATGCCGTAAGTTGAGGTATGAAAATTGTACTTAAAAAATTATAACTCGGACCATGTAACTCCAAACTCAACACGGTTAACGCCATTTAGGTCGTAAATCAATTATCTACGTAGGATAATTTTTTGGATTAAAAATACAGTGATTTTGTAACCCCCCATCGTTTACACCCAAATTTGACCGAAATAAGTAAATGCATTAGGTGAGAAATTTAATTATATACTTACTCAAAAAAAATCAAAAAATTTATCCTACGTAGATAATTGATTTACGACCTAAATGGCGTTAACCGTGTTGAGTTTGGAGTTACATGGTCCGAGTTATAATTTTTTAAGTACAATTTTCATACCTCAACTTACGGCAAGCCGTACAGGCAATCCGTAAATCCAAATTTAATATTTTTTGCATCATTTGAATCGCAATTAAAATATCTACTTACTATAATTTTTTTAAATTTTTTTGAATAGATATATAATTTTATATTTAATTAAACATCGAGTCGTCATTATTGAAAAATTTTAAAAAAAAAAAAATTATTTGGTATAGGCGCACCCCTGGGGTGCGCCTATGTCCAATAGGTGCGACCCCGGGGTGCGCGTATACATAGTTTGCTAAAAAAAAAATTTCGAGGTATACTTTTTCAAATACTTTTCCTAATATATCTACTTTTTGAAAAAGATATGAAAAATGTGGATTTCATGGTAGGTAATGATAATGGTGTGCAATATTTTAAAGGTGGAGTAAACATGCATATAGTAATGTTCTCCTAATAGGTCCCTATGTTGACTACTTTAATTCATGTCTATTAATGTACATGTGTCAACCCATATACACTATTTCAATAGTCACTTAATTGTTTGTCGGATTTTATATTGTATGACATAGTAATGGATTTTATATTGCGCTGGTTGTTCGGAGGGATGTAGCTGTGACCGTACAGTTTCCCAAAAAAACAGGAAAGCTCGGACATTATGAAGCGGGATGGGCCTAGGGTCCCCACTACTAGCTCATTCCTTTTAGTTGATAAAAAAAAACATTTCAAGCTGGATTTTGCATGTTAATTTTATGAAATTGTAAATATATTTAATACACATCTCACAAACGGTGTTTCAATTCTATATATTTTCCGAAATCCGGTCGTCTTAAAATCAGGTGAGTAAAAAAAGAACGTAATTTTGTATGAATGAAATATGAATCGAAAATTCGTAGTATTAAAAAAACTTCATTAGATTTTAAATTTATGGTTCGAAGAGATAGAAATATTGCTATATATGTAGAGTCGATTACTAGAATCAGAAGTTTGAATTAAAGTTTCTAAGAGCCGCAAATTAATTGTGAGGTGGGGGGTTAGATAAGAATTCTATGGAATTTTTGTCCTTTTTATTCTTAAAACAAGAAATTATGCTCGTGCATAAACATATTGTATTTATTTCATGGTGATATCAACTCAGAATATATTTTCAAAATGGAATATAAAAAAAAGATACAATACTTTAAAAAAAAACATATGTTTTTTTTTGTTTAACTAACGGAAAATTATTCGCTTCAACTTTTAATGTTATATATAACTTTTAGTTTAAAAAATATAATTATTTTCAATTTTTATCCTAAAATATTTATGTATTTGCATCTACCCTAATTTATCATAACCCATTTTGATTTTATTTTTTTTTAAGTCAAAATGATAATTTTTGTATTTCGCCTTTATATATAAATTTAGAATAATAATGTATTGCCAGTCAACCCTGCTAATTTACCAAATCGAAAGTCGGTGTTTTGTTAACCTTTTCTTTTGTGTTAATTATAAGGGTTATATACCAAATAGATACCCGAACTTTGAACGTTTTATAAATAGCTACCTGAATTTTGAATTTTCAATAACGACTACCTAAACTTTGGACGAATGTGCAAATAGCTACCTCAACTTTGACACATGGGACAAATCGCTACCTCAGTTAAACTTTCCGTTAAATATGGACGGAAAATGACGTGACAGCATATGATTGGTCCATAATTTTAAAAACTATATTATTTTTTAAAATACTATAAAAATTAGAAAAAATCTTTCAAAAACTGAAAAATTAATAGAAAAAATAGGAGTTTGTAATATAATTTTTGTATTGAAAAATATGAAACAAAATAAAAAAAAATAATCATTTATTTTTATTTCATAATTTTAATAAAAAAAAGCATATTTAACACTCTTATTTTCCTATTAATTTTCCAGTTTTTAAAGAATTTTTCTAATATTTTTAGTATTTAAAAAAAAATATAGTTTTTAAAATTATGGACCAATCATGTGTTGCCACGTCATTTTCCGTTCATATTTAACGGAGGTAGCTATTTGCCTCATATGTCAAAGTTTAGGTAGTCATTTTTGAAAATTCAAAGTTCGGGTAGCTATTTATAAAACGTCCAAAGTTCGGGTACCTATTTAGTAATTAACCCTAATTATAATCCACCTCTACAAGAAATAACAGTCATTTTCCTTTTTACCAAAAAAAAAACAGTCATTTTCCTTAACCGTGGTTCTTTTTTATAAGTTTTTTTTTTTGGCCAACAATTCTTTTTTATAAGTTATGTATTTGACTTGGGTACCGACAATTTCACCTGCACGACACTCGCAGCAAGACAATTCGAATCAACCGAAGGCAACGAATCTTTTCCTCGTCCTTGTCTCACGCGCCTACCACCTACGATCTCTATATATACTCTACCCCTTCCATGTTTCGATATGTACTTCACCAACACATAAACCTAGCAAGCCACCTACCTCCCACCTTCAAATCTCTGCAACTCTCATCATCATCCCTCCATAGCCATGGTTTCTGCAGATGTTGCTCGAACAGCAGTCGGTGTCTTAGGTACAAAGATTCACGACATACATTCACCAGTCAGACTTCTGTTCTTGCATGTTTTAAACTTGGTTCTCTGTTTGAGTTTGCAGGCAACGTTATTGCACTCTTTTTGTTCCTCTCTCCGACGTAAGAATATCTCTCTGTATATCTCTCTTATATGCATGTATATATATATTCTTATATTTGTTCTTTATGCAAGTTTCTTTTGTCACGTATAGAAAGAGTAGTTGATGTTCTTGAGTTCACACAGAATATGACTTACCTAAACAGGAGAAAGAATATATTCATGCCATAAATCAGAAAAAACATGTTTTTACATTTGCCATTACTAATTTCTTTAATTATCTAAATGATTTTCCTCTAATATGGTTGTGTACACTAGTAGTGCAATCTCAAATATTCAGATTTTCATACATCGCAAAGGATTACTTTGGGGCTACTTATTGAATTTTTCACCCAAATATACTCTATATACAAAGCAAATACCAAAATGACCAATTTTGAAGTTTATAGACAAATCTATACCCACGGTCGCGGGTGGAACGTCTCTGTTAGCAACTGTCATTCCACCCGCGACTCCGGGTCGAGGGTGGATGGCATATGATTTGTTTTAATGAAAAACAATGTTGTAGATATATATATATATTAATGATGCCAGGTCCAATTATATATAACAATGTTTTCTAAAAAACAATATTTTATATTATTAGTGTATATATAAACAAGGATGGAAGGGTAATTGTTCGCTAACTTTTAATTGTGTAATTTTAAATATAAAAAATATAATCATTTTTAGGTTAATTATTTAAAAGAGTATATTTATGTTTATCCCTCATAATATTTATGTTGTATATATACATATATATATATATAATTTTTAAGTGAGTTACTTTAAAATACCCAATATAATCAATACAATATTTATTTTTTATAATTTAATATTAATATATATAATTGGACCTGTCATCATTTTTAAGAAACATATTGTTTTTCAAGAAGAAAAAATCATTTGTCATCCACCCGCGACTCTCAGTCGCGGGTGGAATGACAGCTGTTAACAGAGTTTCACCTGTGACTCCCAATCGCGGGTGGGTATAGATTTATCTATAAACCTCAAAAGGGGTCATTTTGTTATTTACTTTGTATATAGGGTATAATTTGGTGAACAAATCCTCCTTATTAGGGATGAAATCAAGATTTCATTTTATCAGAGTAAAATAATTATTTAAAAACAATAAAAGTTTAGTTTTTTAAAAAAAAATTAAAAAAGTAGAGTAAGTATTTGAAATGTATATCAGTATTTTTTTTCTAGACAATTTAGATATAAGCTTGAGTTGTTTCTCTCTTTTGTTGGTCGTGTCAGGTCAACGTTTGTACGGATATGGAAGAAAGGGACAGTGGAGCAATACTCGGCGATACCATACATGGCCACGTTGGTGAACTGCATGGTGTGGGTTCTGTATGGACTGCCATATGTGCATCCAAACAGCACCTTGGTGGTGACCATCAATGGAGCCGGCATCCTCATCGAGATCGTCTATATCCTTATCTTCCTCCTCTACTCCGACCGCCGTAAGCGGCTGCAAGTTCTGGGAGTGGTGGCCCTGGAGCTCCTCTTCGTGGCAGTCCTCACCATCATCGTCTTCACCACCGCCCACACCTACGACCGCCGTTCCATGATTGTCGGCATTGTCTGCATTCTCTTCAACATCATGATGTACGCTTCTCCGTTGTCAGTCATGGTCAGGACTCTTCCCTAACTCAATACTTCAGGGCTAAATAAGATGTTATTTTGTACGGAAAATCCAAAATTTAAATGTTATATTTAAGAGTATTTTTTATTATTTCACAAAACAAAATTAAGAAAAATAATTACATGACAACCTTAAAATTTAAATGTCCTATTGTTGAAAGAGTGATTACACTACTAAACCTAAATCTCTTGTCTTACTCACATTAATTCTTGCCCCTAAACAATAAAACAAAAATAATACTATATATTTATTCCATATTAATTAGGTATTTTACAATCTTATTTCTTTGTGCAGAAATTGGTGATTACAACCAAGAGTGTGGAGTACATGCCATTCTTCCTTTCCCTTGCTTCATTCGCAAACGGTCTCTGTTGGACTGCATATGCTCTCATCCGATTCGATCTATTCATCGTTGTAAGTACAATATCATTTCTCAACAACACACACTTTTTAAGCTTTTAACATGTATATATAAATAAGGGTTAAATACCAAGTAGCTACATGAACTTTGGACGTTTTCCAACGAGCTACCCGAACTTTAAAAATTCAAAACGGGCTAATTCAACTTGGACGAAGGTGCAAATAGCTACCTCCGTCCAATTTTCGACGAATTTCCTATGAAATTCTGTCAACAGTTGACGGTAAATTGGATGGAGGTAGCTATTTGCACCTTTCTCAAAGTTGAGATAGTCCGTTTTAAATTTTCAACTCGTTACAAAACATCCAAAGTCAGACAGCTAATTGGTGACAAACACTAATGGGCTTGGATCTCTATTTTGGGCTTTAGTTACCTAATGGGCTTGGATCTCTATTTGGGCTGGCCCAACTGATTCTCTACGCCACGTACTACAAGTCAACCCAGAGACAACTAGCCGCAAGGCGACTCAAGGGAGAAGGGACCTTGTCTGAACTAGAAGTGGTCGTGAATGGAGATGTAGACACCAAGAAGGTTGGGACCAAGTCCAATGGTTCTTCCTAAGGTCAGGTCGTGGGCTTGAAAGTGATCTTATTCGAGTCTCCTTTACGACCGGTGATCACGAAAAACCCTAAATTTAGCCATCTCATGTCATATACATAACTTGTCCCGACAAACAAGGGACTTATTTTCTTCTACTTGTGGTGATTTTAGACCAAGTACTAGGAGGGCGATAGAGGCCACGGAATGCCGGGCCCCCACTCGTCTTAGCTTCGATCTTTGAAACTTGAATGGGGAACCATTTTTGTTTGTTTGTTTGTTGATTAGTGAAAAAACTAATCATTATGAATAATAAAAAGTTATTTTTATGTTAAAATTAGAGTGTTTTAATAGTTAAGTTATTTTTTATGATTAAAAAGACTATAATTTATTTTACATGGGTTAGAATAAAATATTTATCACTTTCATTATAAGTATATATTAAAAAAATTATATGCACGTTTCACGTGAGATTTAATAATTAGCCAAACTCAACTTGGTGGTCATGACAAGAAACATGATGGATTAGCCGTAACACTTAGAATCCACAGAAATACGTATAATTTCTTAATTTCACACAAAGTCTCGTCTAAATTTTAAAGAAATTGTAATTGGTTTAAGATAAAGACATCATTCATAATTTAAAACAAACCAATATTTATTATCATAGAAATATACGTATAATTTCTTGATTTCACACGGAGTCTCGTCTAAATTTTAAAGAAATTGTAATTGGTTTAAGATAAACACATCATTCATAATTTAAAACAAACCAATATTTATTATCATAGAAATATAGTATAATTTCTTGATTTCACACGGAGTCTCATCTAAATTTTAAAGAAATTGTAATTGGTTTAAGATAAACACATCATTCATAATTTAAAACAAACCAATATTTATTATCATAGAAATATACGTATAATTTCTTGATTTCACACGGAGTCTCTTCTAAATTTTAAAGAAATTGTAATTGGTTTAAGATAAACACATCATTCATAATTTAAAACAAACCAATATTTATTATCATAGAAATATGGATAAATGGTTTTTCAGTGGATGGTGATAAATGTAAGCGTGGAATCTATAATTTCAATCTTTTTGTTGGAATGCGTCTCACATTTACTAGAATTATTATGCTTCACTTATTGACTTTAGGTATGAGTGTGAATTTGATTTTTTCATAAAGAGCTAATCGATCCTTATCAAAAAAACAAAAAAGTTAATCGATCTAAACTTTATATTATGGTACATCAAAATGCACAAATTGAATTTCCACCATCCCTTCCAATTTTAAAATTTAGGACATAATTATTTCAAATTTACTTATGTTAGCACATGTGACTGAATAATTGAAATTTGAGTTGAAAAATCGCTTGTGACTATACGATTTTAAAACAATTATGAGAAAAAATGATTGAAATATGTTTCTTCTTCCTTTGGTATTTATCTTCTTTTTTTTTCATCTTCTTCAATAATCAAAATCGAATGATCAAATTTGAATGTTGAAACCAAAAATCTTGATGAATCTAGGTTTCGAAAAACATAAAACTCAAACTTTTGCATTCTAAAACCCAAAAATCTTGAGTTTTCTGGGTTATGAAACTCGGATTTCTCCATTCCAAAACTCAGAGATCTACGTTTTCTGTGTTCCAAAATTCAAAAAATTTAGATTTATGGGTTTTGGAACCCCAAAAGTCTAAATTTTCTAATTTTGAAATGCAGAAATCTGAGATTTTTTTATTCCAAAAGAGATTTTGGGTTGGAAATTGAGGAAGAATTTGAAGATGATGAAGAAGATAAACATGAAGAAGATAAAGAAAGAGTAAAATCATTATGTTAATGAATATTTAATTACATTTATCAAACATATAAAATTTAATTAAAAAGTCACATTCTTAGTAGTGACTTTTTAGCTACACCAAAATATATAAATGATCAATTATTCACATTAAATAAACATAAGTAACTGTTAATGCGATTTAACAAAAACAAATGTTATGTGTGAAAGCTTCGAGAATACATTCTTGATCCATCTAACTGGAACTTTTGAAATAATTAATTATGTGATAATTTATTAGAGTATCAATAATTTTATCATGTGATTAATAGTAGTTTTGGTTTGGCTAGAGGAGTGATGTCATATCGAAAATGAAATATTGTGATTTAACATGCAACCACCCAAACCCTAATTGGCTTAATTAGCTTTGCTTTGCAATTAGTACTGTGTGCTCTTTTATTGTAAATTGTTTGCTGTGTCTCTTTACGAATTACTTTTTATTTAGAACATTTAAATTTCCATTAGCAGTTTTGTAATGGTGATTAATTAGTCAACAAAAATTAATTAGTTATGAAGATTCAAGAGACGTAGAGTATAGTATATGTCTACTTTTTCAAAAAACTCTCGTCTATATATTCAAACGAGAATGGACGGATCTCTATTCATCATTGACCTTGAGCGGTGGTCATGTCGAGACCAACCTCCATCTGTATCAAACGAGAGCTCTAGTGTACGTAAGAACAAAATTATTCTTCAAAGTATATAAATATATATATATATATATATATATATATATATATATATTAAATATAGGTGTGATAAATCGTGTGTCCATATGTATTACCGTACATGTGTATTATTGTACATGAGTATTATATTGTGTGTATCAATACATTTATCGTGAAACACCCACTAAACACAAACATGCATGATAAGCTTATCGTGTCATGTTTTTCAGCATGAACACAACATACAATTTTCTGTGCATGTTCATGTCGTGTTAATGTGTTATCTGAAGTTAGTCAGTTATATCTTCACATACGAGAATTAAAAGGAAATATCAAAATAACGAATTGTTCATAGTGAGAATTATCAATTCAAATATAATATTTTATGAGTTTTTAATGTAGATTTGAGAAACTCTAAAAATCAAATATCTAAAGCGACTTTTAAAATTTATTAAATCGGACTTGTTTAGAAAAAGATTTTAAAATAATAGATTTTAAAGTTCATATTTATAGTTAGCCTTTAAAAAAATCAAACTTTATCGTGCGTGTCGTATTCTAATAACTAAACTTGACACGAAAATAATTTCATGTATGTACTATCCTTTTGTTATATGCTTCCATAAACACAGTAATTTTTTCGTATGTATTCATATCGCGTCACCATGGGTAGCGCGTTATTTATTTTTTACAAAATGTGCTACCGGGTATTGTAAAATCACCGTATATGTATACATATATATAGTTTTTATGTATCGTATTATACGGTCGGTCTGAAAATCAAAAATTAATGTCTAGTTAGTGTCGTTTATGTCGTAATTAAATTATCTACGCACTGTAAGTTTTTTGATTTTATTTTGAGTAAGTATATAATAAAATTTCTCACCTAATGCATTTAATCATTTCAGTCAAATTATAGATCAAACGATGTTAGGTTAAAAAATTAAATATATATCTAATCAAAAAATTACCATAGGTAGATAATTTAATTTCACCATAAATGTCGCTAAACGTGGTGAGTTTAGACTTACAAAGTCTTAGTTATATTTTTTTAAGTCAAATTTTCACATATGAACTTAGGGCAAAGCGTATAGTCAATCCGTATGTCCAAATTTAATATTTTTTGTATCATTGGAATCGAAATTAAAATATCTACTTACTATATATATTTTTTTATTTTTTAATAAATACATAATTTAATATTTAATTAACCATCGAGTCATAAAAAAATGGGGTGAAAAACAAATTAAGTTAACGCTAATGAGGGTAGCGCATTTTGTAAAATTAAAATAATGTGTACCTACTGTAGCAGTTATAACTAGATTTCTAAATATATTTTTTATATATTTACTTTAAAAAAAAAACTAAAATAGTCACTTTTTCAAAATCTTTTTAAACCTAGTTACCTCGAGATCTTAAATATTAATTATTTGGTCATCCTTTTTGTTATTGGATATCTCTACTTTTTTAATAGAGCAATTAGTAGTATGCTTTCAAATCAAAGAATAAATAAAATAAATTTAATTACCAAGCTACTAGTATTATACAATTTGTTAGCTTCTTTTTGAATAATTTATTATAAATTGTTATTTTTGTTTAGTTTATTGTTAAATTAGGATGAAAATTTATATTTGATTTATTATTATTATTTTTACAAACTATTTACAACTTTTAAAAAATATGCATTGCTTCTTGAATTTTTCGAAAGTTGCATTTTATTAACTGCACTTTACGAAATTTTGACATTTTCGTAATAAAATAAATTTAATTACCAGCCTACTAGTATTATACAATTTGTTAGATTCTTTTTGAATATTTTATTAACTAATTGATTATAAATTGTTAAATTAGGATGAAAATTTATATTTTTTTATTATTACTTTTTTACAAATTATTTACAACTTTTAAAAAATATGCATTGCTTTTTGAATTTTTCGAAAGTTGCATTTTATTAACTGTACTTTACGAAATTTTGACAATTACGTTGTCGAGACGTGACAAAAACGTGCATGTTTCTTTCATCCTTATTATATTTGTTCATTAATTTTTCAAGTTGCGTCCTTACCATTAGTAACACCTCAAATTTTTAATAAGATATTCTTCTCAATTCGAAGTGCATTCCATGAGTTGAACATGCGCTTTCTAATACTATAAAAAATAAGTCAACATTCTCATAAAATAAGTTTATGAATGATAGTTTGCAATATATCTCAATATTTTATTTTATAAGTCGAGTCAATAATATTTTTCTAATTATCTAGGTCGACCATATTATTAGGGACAAACTCAGTAATTTAGATCAGTGGAGACAATAATTATTAGACTAGGGGCAAATCATTGAACAAAAAAAAATTAGAGGGTGTAAATGTAGTAATTTAAATAGCTAAAATGAAAATAAATATATTTTTAGGGCTAAATTACGTAAATTTAAAAGTTGAGGGGAATTGTCTCATCCATCCTTATGTAGCTTATAATCAACTTTTGTCATATATAATATACAATAGATGATCACATCACGTTACCGACTGAAAGTTGTATTGGTAGACACGTGCAATTAAACCTATCTACCCTCTTCAAACCCCTGTACGTACTAAGCACATGAAAACCTACCAACTCAAAGTTTCACTCAAACAAGGAATCTGCAAAAGAATCCAGATGAACAGCAGAACCCTGGTTGTCTACTTTGAGGAACTCATCAAGGATCTTGTCTAACTCGCACGTGCTGCCGTCGAACAATCCAGAATAATCGAAAAGATGATCCTCTTCACATTCATAATCCATAGAAGCTAGTATTCCACTGCTACCGTGGCATTCTCCGATACCCATCAATGGGACATATAATGGATCCGACCCACTTGCCCCCATGGATTCCAAACTGTCCTTCCTCACCAGACTCAGATTGGTGGAAACCCTAACTGCCTTAGGTTGGTGGACCTTGATCATCACCTTCCCTTCATTTGGGTCGGGTTTCTTGCTCGGTTTTTTGGTGGGACCGTTCCTCCTTTTAGAATCGGGTCGGGTGGACTTATTGGGGTTGGACTGCTGATCTGTCTCGGGGCCATTTTCAGCAACCCGTTTACTTAGATGGGAGTTCCAGTAGTTCTTGATCTCATTGTCAGTTCGGCCTGGCAGCCTCTTCGCTATGAGGGACCACCTGTTCCCCAGAAGAGTGTGGAGGCGGAGGATCAGGTCTTCCTCGTCGGGGCCGATGTTTCCACGTTTGATGTCTGGTCTTAGGTAGTTCATCCATCGCAGCCGACAACTCTTGCCGCATCTAAGCAAACCTTCAGTTTACAGTATACAGAGAAAGGATTACAAGTCCGTCTTTTTCAGCAAAAAATGGATGAACTTAGGTTTTTCAAATTCGTATAAATGGAGCAAAAATTACAGTAAATATAAATAAAGACATTTTTGAAAGTTAAAAGTTCACAATATAATTAAAAAGGTAAATTCTTGTTCTTGTTCTTGTTCTTGATCATATATAATTAAGGTTGTGTGCGTTAAATTTGAAATTTTTCGATCATAAAAAATGTTCATTTTATCTCGTGAAATCATCTGTCTTCAAATGTCAAGAAATTGTATGGAATTTCCAATAATTAAATACCGGCATTCTTGGGCAACGATCGCCAATGACCTTCACCGTGTTTGTTAATATAGTTGACTAGCAATGCATCTTCTTTAGTCGACCATGGTCCCCTGTGCAAACCCACCTTTGCACAGCACGGAGCTCTACCCATGTCTTCTCTCTGGTTTCCTCTGTTGAAGACGATGATGTCACGAAGTCAGAGACAAGAGAATTATAGAGAAGAGGTTGCTGGATGAAACACAATAGACCACCGTCTCTCTTCTGCTTCCATTTTATAGTGTCCAGAACATAAGAGAGAGAGGGCCGGGAACCAGGGCTGAGTAGCGAGTTTCTCTACGCCACCGGTCTGTCAATATTTTATTTTTGCCATAAACTTGGAAAGATATTATTATTTTTTTACCCCCCAAAAAATGTTATTGGTTATACTGTATAGTATAATAAGCAAAATCACAGAGAAAAAGGAACTTTTTTGTTGGGTAGAATCCAACTAAACCAAAAACTATGCGATTTTTATTTTAAAATTATGATTGAAGTATAAAAAAATCCATTTTTTTTCTCTCAGAGATTTGATACTGTAATTAATAAATAACTAACTCAGCAAAAAATAAAATTCTTACTGAATAGAATAAGAGATTAAGACATTGTCTTCTACATGATAATTTTGCAAATTACTAGTTTCTTGGTAGAGAGTCGATTTTGTATTATTAAGGATATGTCGGTCTCTGCAAGCCTAGAATTACTTTCTGGGTATAGTTCGTTCATTAATTTTTTTCTATAAAAATAATAAATATTTTATAAGATAAGTAGAATATTTTGGAAGTATTTTGATTTATTACTGTTGAGAGATCATGCTTTGTCAAGGATAAAATTCATGTTGGTCAGACTTGCATCTTTTATCAAAAAGCAAAACATACTCCATATGGAAATAAAACATACTCCATATGGAAATGTACACTACTTTTTGTATATCTTTATTTCAACAAATAATTGACGTTAGACAGTCTCATTGCTAAAAAGTTTTTTTTTAGAACACTGTGGTTTAATTCGCACCGTACCCTTTCTCAATATAACATTTTTTGTTTTTGAATTATTACAGCAGTTTCATGCAACAAACTTGTCTTTCTAGTAGGGCTAACAATGGTTAGGGTATGATACGGGTATAACAAATACCATATTTTTAAACCACATACCATATTTTTAAACCACATACCATAACCATAATCATTACGGGTATAATTTTCAATACCATAATCATTAAAATAAACGTAGTTATTAACCATGGTTTTACTTGTATACCCATATTTATTCCACACATATAATATAATAAAATACCGAAAAATTTATTTTAAAAAATACATAAATCTATATTGTCATCAATAAAAATATATAAAACTAACATCATAGTTATTTATTACATGTATGTACATTAACTTACATTATTTAGTATATATTAGTTTAATAATAATAATTAATTATTATATTTATATAATAATAATCATGGTTATAACCATGAGTATAGCTCAAATACCATAACCATAACCATTATGGGTAGAAAATTCATCACTATAACCGCACCACATCATAATGGTACGGTTAACCATTTTAAACAGTAACGGTTATAACCATGGTTATGTGTTTTTCACCACACCATTGCCGGTCTTACTTTCTAGTCCTTTTAACATGAATAATTGCATCTATCTTTAATGTGTTTTGCATTTTTCCGAATTAAGTCCTAAACATCTATAGCAATAGTTTATTTTTGATAGACGTTATTTTGTTTACCTTTCTTATTAATTGCATTCTTCTGATAGATTTGGCAATGGTTTGCCAAATGCATTGAAAGAAGAAGAGATTACATTTCTCTAGAAGAAAAACATACTCTACTTTGGTATATTCATCATAACTTAAATGCATTATTAATATGTGATGGACCCATAGAAACCCTGGACATAAATTGAAGAACATCAAATAATTTTCGTATGGATTATGAACTTGTATCTTAATTAGCATGATCGAGTAACGGTTAAGTCAGAATTTTACTTTCGAGTAAAAAAATAATACCGCGAGTATGATTGAGTTTTTCAACTCTCCTCTGTAATTTCTCTTATTATCAAATACCAGAATTTTCATAGATCTCCATTGAATAATTTTATGGCATAATAAAGAATATTATATATGTTTAAAGTTGAAATATCTAGTGTATTAATTATTGTGTTTTATAGTGCACTTATTTTAAATCCACAGTTAAAATATGATTGGTTTGATTATTTGGCTTAAGGAGTATGGTGGAACCCTCGCACCTATCTAACTTTCTCATTCATATATATATATATATCTGTCCTTCCTACTCCCTCATCTTAACTCGTAAATCGACACTTACTAAACTTTACTTCTTCCCCAATTTAACCCTAAAGTTCACGTGTTTTGACTTTTCAAAACCATTTTTTTATTTAGAATTATTAAATACAAGATCCCTTCTGTACAATTAAAGTTTCTAAAACTGACACTGGACGTGTCCGTATTTGACTTATTACGGTCCATATCGGTGAATCCGCAATTTTATTGCATTTCTCGTTATCGTACGTTACCTATTATGCTGGAATATATGATATATGCAATCAATTAACACACAATATAGCACATATTTAAGTTATCTCCTTAAACGATTACTTTAGCGGATCTGCCTGAAGTTGAGATCAAGGTCTGACGGATGGGAGGACACGTTACAGTTTGATGAGCAATGACTTATAATACCACAATTACTGAAATATGTTTAAACTGTAGGGTGACTGTGTTTTGTCTATATCATGTTTTTCCTAGTCCTGAACACCTCTATATATAATGATATATAAATGGATATGTTTTAAGGTTAGACACACAACTAGACTTATATGAATGTATTTCCACTTATGCGCGACTCATTATCCTAAAACCAACATATTATTAGTTCAAATTTTGTATTAAATCGATCACCAAACCTATATGTATATAGAAGTAAAAAATTCCGCTTAACTTTAACAAAAAAAATATATAATTACGAAAGCAGTACATGTATATATAAAATAAAAATATTACTTACATGCATATAATTACAAATATTTAAAAATATCTATATCTAGAAATCAATAATAATAAATTATGTTTTTCTTTACGCTCTTATCAAGAAAAATTACCATTAATCAAATGAAATAAAAACATAACGGCACCTATAAGGAACACTATGTTTCCAGCATTAATTTCACCGTTCGAAGTGACTTGCATCCGCCGTTCGAGATATACGAAAAATGTGAATCACGCTTCCATTAGGTAAGAGATAATTAATCTCAGCTCAATTTATAGTCACTCATGTGTTTGATTTTTTTTTACCAAGTATTTATAGGCGTGTCGTAAAATCATGAAATTTTACGACGAAGCTAAAGTAGGAGTTAGATTTAGCCCCAATTGAGCGGGTTCGGATTCAATACCTGACTCCCTACCCATGGGGTCGTATTAGAGGTGATTAAAAAAGATGTTTGGACTGAATTCCCGACAAGTCCGGTCCAAGACCGGCCCGACTAGGATCGAGACAGAGAATACGTTTTTTTAATTCAAGGTTGGTCTCAGTCTCATACTTTTTTTCCGAAAGCCCGATTAGGATCGGCTCATACCGAATTTACTATGCAAATCCTAAAAACCAATGATGTATGTTTGGAACTATGGGAGAAAATGGAATTTGTTTAGAACTTTTTATGTTTGTTACTTTGTTGATTTGTATTGTGTATGTTTGTTAATTTGATTCCAATGATGTTTGTATTTAATCGGGGCTCAATCGAGACTCAATTAAATCGGGACTCAATTGTAACATTTGAAAAAATTGGAAGGGTTAATTTGTGATGTTTTTAAAATGTTCTGTTATTTTTGTAATTTTCGAAACTAATTCTGTTAAATTTGGATTAAAAAGTTGACGGATGAGACAGACTTACACTTTTTTCAAACACGAGAGAATAAAATTTTACGATTTAAACTTTAAGAGACAGTGAAAAATCTGTTTAATGCAATATCGTATTTAACCCTAACAAAACTTAGATTTAATCATTTTCAATATTATGCACTTGAAAAAAAAAAGAATTATATAACGTTGTGATTAAAGTTTTGCTGGTTTCAAATTCATATTCTCCTATAAGATCTGGCTATAGCATAATTCTAAAATTTACCCATTTGTTTTCATTTTAATACATATATTTATGTATTATTATATTATTAAGCTCAATTAAATCATGTATACAAAAATAATGAAAATATAGCAACTATATTTTTTAAAGTAAATAAATTTAATAATCACAAAGTCAATTTTTTCCATAATTGTAGGCCATTGAAATTATTTGAAGATCACTGAAATTATTTGAAAACGTCAAATTTTTTTTCACAATTGTAGACCGTTGAAATTATTTGAAGAATAATTTCTTCCAAAATATTCCGTATAAAAACACAATTAAGAAATAGAACTATGCATTTTAGCATATATTATTTATTTGAAAAATAACACATTAAGAGTTACGTCATAGTTAATAGTTAACCCCACTTGAATATTATATCGTTTTCATAAAGTTATACAGTAATTAATGATTACAAAAGCATATAAAATAATCAAATAATTATTCAGGCTATTAGTTTATTTAGATCATTCAACTTTCCATGTTTAATTAATTATATAAATTACTTTTACGTTTTACCTATAACATTGTTTAGTATTTAATAATATTCTTACACTAAAACATAGAATAACTACTATTATATATAAATGTCAGTGACTTGAGTCAGTCAGATCAGTGTACACTTCTCGGCAGGCACGTGAGAATCTCTCTCTCTAGGAAGCTTACGAATTTCCTTTCCTCTTGGAAAATAAAAAATAAAATAAATGCATCCCATCTGGTTTTAAATGATACCATTTATTTCTTAATGACTCTAAAATTATTTTAAGCCAATTTAATTACTGTAGTTAGCCAAAATAAATAATTACTGTACGTAGTCAATAACTGAATAATTGAAGCAATTTGAAATATCTTTTGTGGAAGGAGACGAGTAGGTTTAAACGTGCATGCTATATGCTTACTTGTTATTCTCTTTGGATAGTTTTGATTATATAGCACTACATAGTTTGGAAAAGTCACACAAAGATAAAAATAAAGAATATAAGGGATATGGCTTTCCTTTATTTAATTTGGATGTCATTATAAATGAAAGTTATTTGCCATATTAGACAAATTACTCTTATAATAATTATGTATTAAATAAACGAACATATTATGGTTTCTCGATCAAGCGGTTCAATTATTGTTTTATTTATTAAAGAGCAAAATACGAATTGGTCATAATATTATTTGATCAGATTTTCAGTTTTTCCTTTAAAATTTAAATCATAAAATTTATTTTCCTCATATATGACCAAAATAAAACTGTCTTAGTCATCAACTTTTCATCCAAATTTAACAAAATAAGTTTTAAAAATAACAGGAACTTCAAAAATGTCACAATTTAATCATTCTAAGTCTTTTCAAATGTTCCACTTGAATGTCGATTCGATTGGGGTTCGATTGAGCCCCAATTGAGGGTCTTGGGTCTGGGTCTTGACCCAGACTAACCCCATGGGAAGGGGATCAAATCTGAGTCATGAACCAGACTCGATCCCCACTCGAAATGGGGGTTGGTTCGACCCCAATAGGGAGGGCTCAGGTCTTGATCTTGACCCATACCTGATCTCCCTCGATTGAGGTTCAATCGAACTCTGATATAATTGAGACTCAATTGTAACATTTTAAAAAGTTTATAAGGATGGTTAAATTATGACAGTTTTGAAAGTTTTCTGTCATTTAGTAATTTTCAAAACATATTTTGTTAAATTTGAATGAACAAATTAACGGTTGAGACAAAGTTTCACGTTGGTTAAACGTGAGGGAAACAGATTTTATGATTTAAAAATTAGGGGAAAACTGATAATTTGGCAAAACATTATGAAAACAATGTCATATTTTACTATTTATTAAAGAAAAAATAAAGTAGAATATGAATGTAATTTCACCTTATTAAGGAAACGCTATTCCTCGTGTCATTTACTTTATTTCATCATCTGTATTTTAATGTAAGTGGGCTCAAATCAATATAAATTGTTAGGTATACTTCTCTGTTCACTTCCATATATTTATTTGGCCAAAAAAAAAACTTCCATATATTTATTACTATTATTGATAATAAAGTAAACTAGATTACTTTTGCTACCACCCACATGTCACTATCAAGTGTAACAAAAGAGAAAGTTCACCTGTGTTTGCAAACCCTAGCCGAACCACCAGTCCACCCTCTATTTCTATCAGGGTTGGCAATGGTGCGGTCAAAAATTCATAACCATGGTTATAACCGTTACAGTATAATATGGTTAACCGTACCATTATTGTGCGGTACGGTTATGGTAATGAATTTTATACTCATAATGATTATGGTATTTGAGTAGTAACCATAGTTATAACCATGATTATTATATAAATATAATGTTTATTTATTATTAATAAACTTATATATATTAAATAATGAAAGTTACGGTATATACAGGTAATAAATAATTATAATGTTAATTTTATATATTTTTATTATTGACAATATAGATTTATGTATTTTTTAAAAATATATATATTTTTTATTATATTACATGTGTGAAATAAATATGAGTATACGAGTAAAACCATGGTTAATAAGCACAGTTATTTTAATGGTTATGGTATTGAAAATTGTACCCGTAATGGTTATGGTATGTGGTTTAAAAATATGGTATGATTATGGTATTTGTCATACCCGTACCATACTCTAACCATCGACAGACCTAATTCCTACGCGAACATGATCCATTCAGGTCGAGGGCTAACCTATATAGGTTAAGTTGATGGAACCAGAACATTCTAAAATAAGTCACAAATAGTTTAAAAAAAATTATATAATTCCGATCCCAATTCCAATATTTCATCCAAAGTAAACATTGTCATGGAAACTGAGGTAAGTTATTAATTTTAAAAATAGACAAAATAATATTGTCTTCTAGTTTACTTTAATAATTTATTCAATACAAGGCTAATAAGTGGGTAGAAATATAATTTATATTTTCGGAAATAATTAGTTTTTTTTTTAACAAGCTTTAAATCCAACTGCTATCTTTTACTAAGAGGCCCAAGACTGTAATGCGGCCTAGCGTATATGTTAGTTAATGGGCTGGTATTGGAATTCTTAATGGGATTATCCAGACTCATTTTTTTAGCATGCTTCGACGTGGAGCTCTAATACAGTTTTCAGTGGGGTGTAAAAATCTGACACAATCTGTTGATACCCGCCCACGGTCGTGTTAAGGGGTTTTGCCCCTAGTTATTTTGACACGGCTCATGAATGACCCGTGAAAACACGGGTCAGGTTTAAGTCAGAAGTCTTGATCCACGAGTCAATTAATGACCCGTCTCATTTATATATTTGAGTATGTTTTTGTTTATTATTGAAATTGTGGGTCGAACGGGTCACACTAACCCACAAGTCATGGAAGTTGAACGAGTCAGTCTGACCCAACCCTTACCATTAGTGACGGGTCAGATGTGAGTTTCAAAAACTGACTCATATTTGTTGGATTCTGATCTCCTGAAGTGCTTCTGTCGACCTCTTCGCGGCGCTCCGACGTCCTGCAATAAGGAAAACTTGGGCTATGCCATTTGTTTCCCTACCGAAGCTTAAGTGAGCTGGGAGTTTGTTACGAGTGTAAGTATGTGAGTACTGAATAGTAGATTAGTCTGAAGTAGAGATGGGTGAAGGTATTTATAGCATTCACCCTTAACCTGAGTCGGGTTGAAGTCTGACCCCGGTTATCATATGTGGCGTCCGGCGTGGCTGAGTGTAGTACCATTGGACAGTGTGCTGCCTAGTGTCTGGTGCTCAGTGAGCTCGTTTCTTGTGCTGGAGTTTCACGTCAGGCGTGGAGCTCTCTCATCCCTCCCTGTCGGTCCTCGAGCCTTGTACCTATCAGGAAGGGTGGCAGGCTTCACGTGGCGCGCCCTTCTATGGCTCGCCCTCAAGGGCGGACATGAGTCTATGTGCCTTCCCAATGAGCCTGGAGGAGTTTCTTCTGTAGAGGCATGTGAGACCCAAATCTGTTCGGGCCCATAGGTCAGGATCCATCAATATTATTACACGAGTCGTGTTTGTGTTGGAATGTTCATGACACGACTCATGAATCGGCCCATGATCAGTCCTAGTATTCAGCACGTGTAACACTTTAAAACAAAATGTGACACGTGTTGGAATGAATTAAATATCAAATTATTTTACTCTTAAAATGTGTTTGTTTTTACACATTGGCAGAAATGGATTTTACACATTGGCAGAAATGGAAAGAGTGCAAGGTTAGGGTTAAGAAGTGCACATCACGTGACATCACCACACCCACGGCCAAAGGCTAGGCGGCGGAAAAGAAACAGAAGCTAGAACGGGTTAGCTTGGGCATTTCAGCGAGTTAAATTAATAACCCATTGTTTTGATATGAAGACAGAAAAATTACTTTAATTATTTGAAAGGTAAATAACTAAATCAATATATAATGTCGAAGTGGGTATTCGGTGCATGCGTCATGATGCGTTATGATGAGTCAACCCACTGGGTTTTCCCACGTGTACTATAGCGCGTGGATTACTCACATTAGGTGAACTTTTTTCTATTGTACAAAATATCCTAATACATGGCTTGTCAAGGAGGTCGGTACCAAGGTCCGTAAATCAATGTGCGAACTGCTTAGCGAAACAAGCTCTGGAGGATAAGTCAAGGCGACTGGGTTTCACATCCGCCGCTCCCCTGTTATATTTTTTGTGGATAGATACCCCTTTGTATCGGGGTCACTTTCGACCCCAAATTTTGTTATTAATATATGGAATATTTGGTACAAAAAGGTTGAATAGAAAATGCTGTATTTAGTTCCAAATGTACTCTTGGCCAAAAATAAAAAAAGTTCAAAATGTACTGACAATAGTTATCTTATAATATCTAATAAAAAAAGTGTACTGCACTAATAATATTTATTTTGAATTAGTTCACGTTATTTAATATTTATTAGGATATTATTATTATTATTAATTAATGCATTCTATTCAGAAAGTTACCCTCGATCTTACAAACACAGCAAGGATAACACTCATAAAGAACATCTAAAGTCTAAACAGTCTGCAACATTCTTTATTCTCCTGCCAAACTCAAACCCCAAGATCTGTCTCTCTTTCCTGGAAGCAAAAAACAGCAAGCTCTGCTCATCTTCATCCATGGATACTGCTCAGTGGCCACAGGTATAGAAATCTCTGTGCAACTCATCTTCCTTAATTTCCCAGCTTCATCTGAACTAGTAACTCCCTCATCAAGAATTTTGGAATTTAATATCTAATTGCAAATGATCCATGGATGTATGTATATATCAGAATAATATGTATTTAATCTTCTCAATCTTCAAAGTGTTCGACTTTACTCTTTTCTTTATTTTCAAGATTTTCAAATAAAACAGAAAAAGGAGCTCTCTATTTTATTTTGATGATGATTCAACTTTGAAAAGAGCAAAAGCAGCAAAGAAATTAATTTCCTTAATTTTCTTTTTGGTGTTTTTTTTGTCGTTAAATTGTTGACTAGGAGATTGTGGTGAAGCCAATAGACGAGATAGTCACCAACGCCGCCGCTCTATGCGGCGGCGTTCCTCCTCCTGACAGCCACGGCAAGCCCTTGGAGAATCAACATCAGCGGAAGCCAAGGCCTTTGAAGGAGCAAGCTCTGAATTGTCCACGGTGCAATTCAACCAACACCAAGTTCTGTTACTATAACAACTACAGCCTCACGCAGCCTCGCTACTTCTGCAAAACCTGTCGCAGGTACTATGAGATACACGTATATACACAGATTCGATTTTTCTATATATAGATTGTATGTTAGAAGATCTTGTTTCCGGCCAGGTATTGGACCGAGGGCGGTTCTTTAAGGAGCATCCCTGTCGGCGGCGGGTCACGGAAGAACAAGAGACCCAATTCTTCATCTAATAATAGCTTTTCAACTTCTAACTCTTCTTCTTCTACCACCACCACTACTTCTTCATCCTCCAAGATTGGTGAAAACCCTAGCAAGGGAACCCAAGACCTAAACTTGTCTTTCCCTCCTGAGCTCCTTCACTTAGTTCCAAATGGCGTTAATAACAATCTGGAAAGAGGGTTGATGAGTTCCTTCATGTCCATGCCACTCTCAATTTCTGATCACCACCACGCAGCCAGGCTGAATTACAGTACTCCACCCCCACCTGGAATTTTCCACAATTTTCAGGAGATGAAGCCAAATCTGAGCTTCTCCCTTGACGGGCTCGGTGCTTACCGGACCCAACTTCCGGATACTTCCGAGGGGAGAATGTTGTTTCCCTTTGAGGAATTGAAGGTCTCTTCAAGCACAAATATGGAGCTGCAGAATAATGGTGACCATAGAGGACATCAGCATCAGCAGCAGCAGCAGCAAGGGTCAGATCATCACACTTCTAATGGATATTGGAGTGATATGTTGGGTGGAGGATCATGGTAAATTAAATTAAAGTGATTTTAAAGAGAGTAAAAAATATTCAATAGTTATCTACTTGGGTGTTTATATTATCTTTTTACTTGTTTCTTTTTGGGGTGGGTTTTTTATTAACAAGCTGGTTTTACATGATCTTTGAGGTTTGGCTATATGATCTCTTCATGTCTGTGAATCATTATTTGATGAATTTATTGGATTCTGACAGATGACAGATTTCAAAATGGTCAATTTCTCTTTCATCTCCCTCTTTCTATGAACAGACTTACCGTCTATTGAACTGCAATTGAGCTAGGGCAAAACTTGGGGAAGCAGTGCATACATATACATACATTGAGGTGCATTATTTAATATATATACATTGAGAGGAAATTAAGAGGGCAAAGAATAACCCCTATATTGGAATTGCTTTCTGAAAAAAATATCTTATATATAGAATTTACATTTGCTCTCTGAAAAGTATTTGTTTTTATGTATGCCTCATACTGCAATTTTGGCCCTAATTTATTCTTGTATGTAGAAAGTATTTGTAATATATATTTGGCAAAAGTGCTGATTTTCTTTTTATTCAATGGACTTTGATGTTATCTTCTGCCAAAGTTTAACTTTTTTCTTCCTCATCCATTAATGGAGTTTTCTTAATGGAGTTTTCTTTGAAGGTTTCAAAGAGGGCATGGGAAGTACAACTTTCAGGTTAAAAAAGAAACCCTAACTTTCCACATGACACTGAAAGATAAAGCCGGTACGACGCTAACAATTAAAGAAGTTTATGCTTATTAAATGTAGTAGGTTTGATTAATTGATGGTTAATGTATAATTATATAGTTAAAGGTTTTTGTATATATATATATATATATATATATTAATATATGCATGTGTTTGGTCGGTGGCAGAACTAAGCTAGTTGCTATTTATGTATGACTCGTTTCAATGTCGTCACATCCAAATTTTAAGTGAAACGTCAAGATTAAGATAGAGACCATAAAAGTATAACTGTCTCATATGACTTAATTTGTTATAACGAATATTCACATTCAAAATATATTAATTAAATTAAATACTAGAAAATTTACGGAATTTGATTTTTATATATAATAATGAAGGCAAATTAAGTAAAGAGATGTTTTTTGGTCAGCCCAAACGTTCACGTTAGCTAATGATGATTTTGTGCACCCATGGATGTGCTTTAATTTGAAGACACGAAGAAGAACTGAATTGAATTGGAGGCATTGGGTTCTCACTTCAGTGCCCCACCACCTTCGATTTCATTATGGTTTTCCATTCGTATAATATAATAATAATTAAGGTAGTATAATAGTGACAGCTAAAGACAGACCAAAACAGGACAGCTTGGACCCACAAAAAACATTCCTCTCGACAAATGTGCACACAGAATTATAGTCTCAACTAACTTAAATTTGTGTGGATCCATGCATTGTATTTCGATTATAATTATCAGAACTGTATCGGATCGTCCCATTGGAACCAGACTCCTATCTGATTTTGTTGGATTAAAAGATCGAGTTGCATAGTAGATTTGGTTGAACTTATGTGAACCTAGCGGTTTTCGGTTCTATTTTTTTTTAAACATATTAACCTATTCTTTTCGGTTTAAATCGACTTTTTCAGACCAGCACATCAACTTCACCTCAGTCGATCTCCAGAACATCGTTTAGTTTACTACGGGGGGATTTCATTTACTCAAATAGAAATTAATTGCAGTGTTAAATAATGAGTAGAGAGGATTGAAAGAACGAAGACATTCGAGCTCAAACTTCGTCTGCCGTCAAAATGAATATCTAGCTTGCAAATGAATCATTCCCCTTGATTTTTTTAACTGTGACTTCTCCATATCTCAAGAACAACCAAAGTTCCTCTCCCTGCTTCTGATCGCTGCAGTTCTCCCTGTAGGAAGCCTCCGTGTTGAATATGGAGTAGAAGAATAGAAACATTGATATCTGATGAAATATGAAATTCGTTCAATTCAATCTTCATTTCAGTACAACATTGTCTATTATAGAGATTACAATAACTTTCTACTGTAACAACTAATTATTACATTTGACAATCTTGTGCTCTATATTTGACAATATGGTGCCCTACTGCTGCACCTTTCTGCCCCTTTTGACTGGTAAAGGATGTCACTTTGTTGACATTTTATCTGATTTGTTGACACTCCCCTTCAAGTTGGGTAGTAGGATCTACAATACCTAACTTGAAGAGAACTGTTTGTAATACTTTACCAGTAACAGCTTTAGTCAGAATATCAGCTAACTGATCTTCTGACTTAACCCACGGAAACTCGACCAGTCTCTCATCTAGTTTTTCCTTGATGAAATGACGATCCACTTCAATGTGTTTCGTCCTGTCATGTTGCACAGGATTTTCAGATATACTGATCGCAGCTTTATTATCACACAGTAACTTGCACGCATGTTGAATTGGAAATCTCAATTCTTCCAAAAGTCTTCTTAACCACAAAACTTCAGTTAGACCTTTTGCAATCCCTCGAAACTCAGCTTCAGCACTTGAAAGAGCTACCACCTTCTGTTTTTTGCTTTTCCAGGTTACTAGATTTCCGCCCACCAGAGTGAAGTATCCTGAAGTGGATCTTCTGTCTATAGGATTTCCTGCCCAGTCTGCATCCGTGTATGCTTGAACATCGAGATGTCCATTTTTCTCGAATAAGATTCCCTTCCCAGGAGAACCTTTAAGATACCTAACAATCCTAAACGCAGCTTCCATGTGAACTTCTTGTGGATTGTGCATGAATTGACTCACTACTCCCACATCATATGAAATGTCTGGTCTCGTATGTGCCAAGTAAATAAGCCTACCAACTAACTGTTGATATCTCCCACGGTCTGCTGGGTTGACTCCATCTCCCATCTTCAGGCCATGGTTTGGAACCAGAGGTGTATCCGCTGGTTTACAGTTTATTAGCCCTACTTCAGCTAGAAGGTCGAGTATATACTTCCTCTGGGAAATATAGATACCTCTTCTTGATCTCAGAACTTCAATCCCCAGAAAGTATCTGAGGTTTCCCAGATCCTTCATTTCAAATTCTGAGAATAAATTCTTCCTGAGTTGACTAATTTCTTCCTGGTCGTTTCCAGTAATTATCATGTCATCCACATAGATAATTAGACAAGTAGTCAACTCACCTTTGCGTTGATAAAACAACGTATGATCTGCATTACTCTGTTTGTATCCATATTTCTTCATGACAATGGAGAATCTTCCAAACCAGGCTCTAGGTGACTGTTTGAGACCATATAATGCCTTCTTCAGCTTGCAGACTTCGTTTGGTTGAAAATTTGATTCAAAACCAGGTGGAGCTCTCATATAGACTTCTTCTTCGAGATCTCCATGTAGAAACGCATTCTTCACGTCGAATTGATGAAGTGGCCAATCTTGGTTTGCCGCTATTGAGAATAGTACTCGAATTGTGTTTATTTTTGCCACGGGTGAGAATGTTTCAGAGTAATCAATTCCATACGTCTGAGTATATCCTTTTGCCACCAATCGAGCCTTGTATCTCTCTATTTTCCCATCTGCGTTGTGTTTGATTGTAAATACCCATCTACAACCAACTGGTTTCTTCCCTGTGGGTAACTTGCATTTCTCCCACGTTTGATTTTCCATGAGAGCTTCCATCTCAACTTCCATTGCCTGGTTCCATTGTCTGTTTCTCTTGGCTTCTTCCACCGTTCTTGGGATGGCTTCAGTGTCGATTGCGACTCTGAAACTTTTTGCTGTTGCAGATAGGCTCCCCCTATTGCCATCATCCAATGGATACCGCGATCTGCTTGGTTTATACTCTGGTGAGTACCTTTTTGGCGGTATTCCTCTGTTGGTTCGTGGTGGCAGTATGTATCTCCCAGAATTCTCCTCCTCGACTACGTCTTCTGGATCATCAGTTTCAGTTTCAAATACAGAAAGAGAGTGATCTATACTGGGAGTAGTACATACCTCAGGATTTCCAGATGTCAGGGATTCTTGATGCGTGTTGCTAAGTTCGATGGACCGTCCTTCTGTTTCAGAGGTTACATCGTTTGGACTGATATCTGGTTCTTTTGGGTCAGTATTGGACATGTTCTGATTATGGTCGTACATCTTAACCCAACTTAAGCGATCATCCTCTTTTTCCCCCTGACCGCTAAGCTGGGGTAAGTAATAGTACTCGGTTTCAACAAAGTTACAATCCAATGTAGTGTGCATGCGATGTGTAACTGGATTGTAACATCGATACCCTTTCTGATGTGGCCCATACCCAACAAAGACACATTTTATAGCGCATGACTCAAATTTAGTCCTTTCTGACTTTGGAATATGAACAAACACAGAACATCCAAAGACTCTGGGTGTGAGATCCGAGACTTGAGAGGTTTTGGTTTGGTGGGATAATAGATTGAATGGAGTATGAAAGTTGAGAATTTTTGTGGGTAATCGATTGATAAGATAGACAGCTGTAGCTACAGCTTCTGGCCAGAAATGTTGGGGTACATGGGACTCAAGCATAATGGCACGGGTAATTTCTAAGATAATTCGGTTTTTGCGTTCTGCAGCTCCGTTTTGTTGTGGGGAATTAGGACAGGTGGTCTGATGGACGAGCCCATGTTGTTTAAAAAATTGGGTGAGAGTCTGATTAACATATTCTCCCCCATTGTCTGAACGAAGGACGCGGATTTGTTTTTGATACTGGGTTTTTATGAGGTTATAGAAGGACACAAATTTATCTGGAACCTCAGATTTATTTTTGAGGAAATATACCCAAGTCATTCGAATAGTCGTCAATAAATAGTAAAAAATACCGGAAACGACTATTTATAGAGTTTGGAGCTGGACCCCAGACATCTGAATGAACCAACTCAAACACTGAATTGACACGCGTATTATTTGCTGGAAAAGTAGTTCTATGACTCTTAGCATAAATGCAAGTTTCACATGGACCACAATCCCTATTCTTGAAACTAGGAAATAAAATACTGAGATAGGAGGGTGATGGGTGCCCTAACCGACGATGCCATAACCAGAACTGTCTTTCTACCGTCCCGTGAGCCAGTAGCGCAGTCCCTTGTTGAGCCACCTCATCGACATAGTATAGTCCATCTCGCTCAGTTCCACGCCCAATTATCTCCTTCGTCTGAATATCCTGTAAAATACAGCAATTTGGATACATCAGTACTGTACAGTTTAATTCTCTAGTGACGTGGCTAATTGACAATAATTTGCATGACAATGACGGCACGTAGAGACAATTTGACACTTTTAAATTTGGAGACATTTGAATAGTGCCAGCTCCCATTACTGGTGTAAGACTCCCATTAGCAGTCTGAATTTTTTCCTTTCGTGGAGTCGTCCAAGAAATTATGTCCCGACTATCGTGAGTCATTGTATCTGTTGCTCCGCAGTCAAATATCCACTCAAAACATTTGTCGGGGTTAAAATCCTGTATAGCACAAACTATAGGGTCACTTTTGTAATTACTCAAAAAAGTGTCACCTAGGTCAGAGGAACAAGCCGACCCGCTTTGATTAAACCGATCCGCTCCACCAGCTGACCCGAGCCCCGATCCGACAGCTGACCCGAGACCCGAGCCCATGCGAGCTCCACCAGCAGCTGGTCCTGTCGAGGAGCCCACTCCTTGTCGACCACCATCAGCTCGACCAGCCTCAGCCGCCTTGACAGCCCCTTGTCTGCCACTACCACCGCCACCAGCCGCACCAGCTCCCACGCCTGGGCCCGCCATCGCACCAGCTGCGTCCGACACACCAGCTCCCACGCCCGGGCCCCGCTGGCCACTCAGCCGACATGTCACCGCACCAGCTCCCACGCCTGGGCCCGTCAGCGCACCAGCCGTATGTCCTCCACTCAGCAGACCAGCTGCAACCGCGTCGCCAGCTGTCGCCGCACCACCCGAACCCGCCAGTCGACCAGCCCCATTAGCAGCCGCGCCACCTTCTAGTTGTCTTCCACCAGTGGCAGACAAGGCGCCGCTCGAGTGTTGTCTCCCACTCACGACCGAAGCTGCATGGCCACCTCCATAGTGTCTTCCACCCGGGCCCGCGCCGCTTGATTGTCTGCCAACCACAGCTCCATTGCCATCCACAACCGTAGCAGCTCCAACGTCATTTCCACCGGGAGAAGCAGCAGCAGCCGAGAATCCAGCTCCAGCGTGGCCCGCGCCTCCGGTCGAACGTCTCCCATTAAATGAACCATCTCCACTACGAACGGCTCCAGTACGACCAGCTCCCACGGCACCTTCAACAAGATAGCTCATTCCAATTCCATGGTTAAATAACGGTACATCTTCTTGGACCGACCTCTTCCCAGGCGTTTCTTCCATGGCCACTCCTTCTATGGTGGTTGGGTTCCACCGGCTTTCGCTGGTGGCCGCAAGGTTGCCCGCACCGGGGGCTCCCACGGCGACGGTTTTGGCTTTTCTGGTTCGTTTTTTCTCATCCCACCACTCGGGATATCCGACTAATTTGAAGCACTCGTTTTTTGTGTGCCGGTTCTGTCCGCAATGAGAGCATCGGAGTTTGTTTTTCTCTTCCGAAAGTTTTTCACGATATGCTTTGCATAGAGTTTTACCGTTTCCAGGTCCAACAGTGGTTCTAGCCCTTGCCGTGAGCCCACTTCCAATGGTTGGTTCGTTTGATTGGTTGAGAATGCCGGTTCGGATTGCCTCCCTTCGGACCTGCGCGTATGCTCGTTCAACAGAAGGTAGTGGCTCCTCCTTGAGTATTTCTCGCCTTATTGTTTCATACCTGATATTAAGTCCGGCTAGAAACTGGAATAGACGAGTTTCTTGACGTTCTTTGTTGTATATCGTGATATCTTCTTCATGCCTCATTGGATTCGGATGTTGTCGATCTATTGCTTGCCAAATTCCTTGCAGGGTATTGAAATAGCGTTCCAAAGACAATTCACCTTGTCTTAGTTCGCTTGCCTTGACGTGGAGGTCGTATGTCTGCAGAGCATCCCCTCCTACACCGTAAGTTGTTTCCAGGGCACTCCATAGTGCTCTTGCACTCGGGTATGCTGCAACATTCCCGATTAACTCTGGTTCTATATTTTGTATAATCCATGAGAAAACACATAAGTCACGTTCCTCCCATTCTGGATATGTTGGCTCGGTTGGGGTTGGTGGTAATGGCACCCCGGTAATGTGGCTGAGTCGTCGCCGCCCTCCAATTGCTGCCTTCATGACAATTGCCCATAACGGGTAATTGGACTCGTTTAACTTAACCGCCGCGGTCAAGTTTTCTGATGAATTTTGATGTTGCTGGTTGCTGGTTGTCTTGGTTGAGTTTTCCATACCACTTCTCAAAAATCTGAGAAGTGTTGTGGCTAAATCATCCGGCCCTTCTATGATTTCGGATTTGCCTGTTTCTGGTGTAGACATGGCGAATCCGGTTTTTGATGACACGATTTAGTCAGGATAGACCTTCTCTGATACCATGTTGAATATGGAGTAGAAGAATAGAAACATTGATATCTGATGAAATATGAAATTCGTTCAATTCAATCTTCATTTCAGTACAACATTGTCTATTATAGAGATTACAATAACTTTCTACTGTAACAACTAATTATTACATTTGACAATCTTGTGCTCTATATTTGACAATATGGTGTCCTACTGCTGCACCTTTCTGCCCCTTTTGACTGGTAAAGGATGTCACTTTGTTGACATTTTATCTGATTTGTTGACACTCCGCTCTGCCTCTGACTTCATTCGCCCACAGCTTCGCTTTGCTGGTGTTCGTCTCCACCTCCGTTGACTTTGTTCCTCTCGTTCGTTTTGGGGCGGTGACGATTGATATTAAGGTCTCGTTCGTTGTAATTGGCCTCCGGGCCTTGCTGTCCATACCACAGCCTCGCGCCGCTCATAGCTTCAGCCTCGCCTCGTGGTCCCGGTGTCCCAGTGGAGATGATTTTCGCGCGGGCTTTGAAGAGGTTTGCTAAGAAGAATCGGAACTTAGCGGCGGAATGCACAAAACAGGTTTAAGAGTGTAAAAGACTGTAGAAAGGAGAGCACTCTTTATGAAATTGATCGGGAGGCCTTGATGGATTTTGCAAATGAGGCTTAGCAGAGGGCCAGTGATGCAGAGGCTAGTGTTAATTTTTTCTTTTTGGCAAACGTAAGCTAGGGTTCATATTTTGGAGGCTCATATTTTTTTTTTTTATACATGGTGAACCGGTCGGTCCGACCGAGTCCAACCGAACGAACCAGAAACCGTCATTCTCACCGACTGAAGGTCGGTCCGGTTCTGATATCACTTATTTGGATGGACTTGGACACCTACATCTCTTATTCTTCGGGAGTACTCATTTTTTTATGCATATGTTGGGGAATTTATGTAATTTTCATTGATAGAGTTGGAAAGGTAAATATTCACGAAATTATGAATTCAAGGATTTAATGAAACTTTTTTTAAAAATAACATATTGGACATTTTTTTTTATAATTAGAAATAATTGTATCATTGTCAATTGATTCCAAGATTACTACTAGAAGTTTCCGACAACATCGAGACAAAAAATTTCACTATTGGGCCTATGCGGCCCATTGAGAGCGCCAATTCAAACGTGAGGAAAGGGTATTTACGGTATTTCACTTAAGTTCGGAACAGACTACAGAGTACAGTCACTCAGAGACCAAAAGGAGGTGGATGACGTATGACAGCGTCACATCACCTGACACGCTATCATGAGACCCAGCACTACGGGTGACCTGGCAGGAGCAGAGACCGGGGCCACGTAGTTATCCTGGTCCACCTGCACACCGCCCAAGGCATGGAGTGTTGGGGGAATAAAAGGAATCTGATGAGACGTCCGTCCGGCGACTTGCCCCCTTAATCACCGGCACCTCAAAATGCCCGCCGTACATCGGCATGTCAATCAACGTCAGAAGGACGCCACGTGGCGACAAGCTTGGTCCTCCTTTCGGGCTCACTGGAAAAGCCTGGTCCATGGGCTACGTGGCCCTGACCCGTGGAGACTGACCACTCCTCGTTTCCTGACAATTCTTTTCTCTTTTTTAGTTCACTTCCCTTTCAGTAAAAATAAAATGCAATAATTACATAACGTTTTTATATTATTATTGATTATGCTTTTCTTAATAAAATGTAATTACATGATATTTTTATGGATATAGCGTAGATGGTCTTAAGACTAGACTGATGGTATGAATCGTACTCATTGAATCCTTCATGATATGGTTTATTGTGTCATACGACTGTTTCAGAATAAAAATCTATTACAGTTATTATATCAGATTAAAAAAAAATAACCACGATACCCATTAATATTTAAACGTAATTAATACTCTAAATTTTATTCTCAACTATCTCTTACTGACTTTATAATTGGAAGCAAAAATCAGAGGAAAAACTCAATCTTTCCTTCGGTTGTGGGGACGAAGCCATATATTTAAAACAGTGTGGGCAATAATTAGTCTAAGGGCAAATAGTTAAAGTAAATTTTTTTCAAAAGGAGCAAATATAAGAATTTAAATAACTAAATTAAAATAAAAATATTTTTTAGGAGTAAATTAACACAAATCCAAAAGTTGAGGGGCACCCCTATGTGGCTTCGTCCATGGTTGTGGGGCAATGACAAATTCCAGACATGAGTCATGAGGATCCAATAGTTTTTACTTTTAGGGTCAAATAACAAGTATGAACGTTTTGTAATGAACTACCCGAACTTTAAAAAATTCAAAACGTGCTACCTCAACTTGGACGAATGTGTAAATAGTTACTTCGTCCAATTTCTGACGAATTTTTGATGAAAGTTTGTCAATAGTTGACGGTAAATTGGACAGGTAGCTATTTGTACATTCGTCAAAGTTGAGGTAGACCGTTTTGATTTTTTAAAGTTCAGGTAGCTCGTTTTAAAACGTTCAAAGTTCATGTAGCTACTTGGTATTTAATTCTATTTACTATTAGTTATGGCTTGGACTTCATTCTCAATCGTTTGAGATTTTTTAAATTTTAAAATAAGCATATTATTTTACTATTTCTAATCTTTCTATTTGTCTTTCTCTTTACTAGGGTTTAGGGCTGGCAATGGTTAGGATATGGTCAGGGTATGCCAAATACCATAACCATACCATATTTTTAAACCACATACCATAACCATAACCATAACCATTATGGGTACAATTTTCAATACCATAACCATCAAAATAACCGTGGTTATTAACCATGGTTTTAACCGTATAACCATATTTATTCCACATGTAATATAATAAAAGCCCTAAAATTTAATTTTAAAAAATAAATCTATCTATATTACCAACAATAAAAATATATAGCACTAACATCATTCATTATTTAATTCATTATTTAGTATAATAATATATTTATAAAAGACAACTTTATCTTTTTTTTCGATAGCTTTGATGTACAACTGTTCAACCATTCATTATTTAGTATAATAATATATTTATAAAAGATAGCTTTATTTTTTTTCGACAACTTTAATATTTTATGCTGTAATTTATATTTAGTATAATGTATATATATTAGTTTATTAATAATAAATCATTATTATATTTATAAAATAACCATGGTTATAACCATGGGTATAACTCAAATACCATAACCATAACCATAACCATTATGGGTAGAGAATTCATCACCATAACCGCACCGCACCATAATGGTACGGTTAACCATATTAAACAGTAATGGTTATAACCGTGGTTATGGGTTTTTCACCGCACCATTGTCAGCCCTACTAGGGTTTGAGTTTAATAAAAGGCTTCTATGCTCATGTAATGGATTTACATATATTTTTTATTTATTTTATCGAATCTCCTACCGAATTAGAATATACTCACAAGTCACATACATTACTAATGACGTCTACCCCTGAGAATGATTGTAGGGTATAATGAATTCTGAAATTTAAATTTCTATATTACTTACTTTAATTACACTTTGTTAAGTACTTATTTATTTTAAATCAAAGGTACAATTTCGAGACACAAAAATGTTGGGGGACGAGACGGGGCCTAGAGAGCAGTACCCAAAGGAAGCAATCAGAGAGTGTAGCGCGTAGAGCAGACATTCTCTGCTCTATGTCCCAACGAAGTTTGAACCTTCCGAGGCAGAGAGGGAGGGGTAAAAAGGTCAAAGTAAGAAATTATTGTGGTCGCAGCTGTGGGTCCACCGCGCGTTTCCGAGGTGGGGTCCAGGCTTTTTATTTATTGGGTTTACGCCGAAGGATAATGATTGGATCATTAGTGGGCTTTTGATTTCGCTTCATTAATATCCTTTCCCAAATTATCCCTGACCTTTTGCTAATAAATGCAGTCAGCTCCAGTCAAGTGTTTCTCTTGACCTGTCTAGGTTTTTTTTCTCTTCTAATTTTATTTTAGACGGGCAACATTTTTAGTATATTTTTTTAATATTAAAAATAATTTTTACTCGTATCAAAATCAGTTCAAAAGATCAGTCTTTAAAAGTATAAATGCTTTTTTAAAAGGGTGATTATAAATATTATTTCATTCTCATAATTTAAATTTAATTACTCCAATTAAGTAACAAAACACTAGACTATTACGTTATATTATTATGATTTCTTTCCTTTTATTTTCATTATGCAATGAAATACAAATACAGCAGCACAATTTATTCATGGTTGTGTAGAGTTGTATGTATTTTATTAGACCATCCAAAATAAAATTAAAAACATTTATTTTTCTTTATAAATTGAAGCAAAATTGCATTTTATTGCTAAACAGTCAAAAGTTCACGTGTCAGTAGAATTGACTGAGATTCCAGGGAAGTACTTTTCCAACAGAAAAATACAAACACAAATTAAGCAAGAAGATGTCAAGTTCCCTTCTTAAGAGGAAAGATCTGATTTTTCTGGAATTTATTTAGGGGCAATTGAGATTTCTTTTTCATAATTATTATATTAATAAAATAATATATTTCCAAAAAAAAAAACTCAAGATGGAAAAGAAAATTACCCTAAATCCTATATATACCACAAGCTTTCATGAATGAAGCTATCTAACATATTTTCTAATTACTTACCTTATTTTCTCCGTATAACTTTAAATTTCAAATGAATTTGAACTTTTAAAAAGTTATGTATCTAATCCCCCCCACCTAATATATGTACGTCTATGTGTATTTAAGTATATATATATATATATACGAATACCTCATTTCCTCCTAATTTATTTATTTACCTATATTTTAATTCTTGAACCCATTAACATGTGGATCCTTTGCATGGTCATTTGTTGGTTCATTTGAAAAGCTAAGTGCAAGATCGCTTTTCGAAGATAGGATGCTAAACTCGGACTTGATAACACAGGAAATCCTACGGGCATTCGGTGAGATCAAGGCCAATGGGATACGCAACTAAATCGGGGGCAGCAACACAATACTCGCCTGGAGGAGACCGAAAGAGGGTGTCATCGAAATAAATTACGATGCGTCTTGAAATGATACATCCGACCAAGGAGGAATAGGGATCATCGCGAGAGGTTATGACAGGCGAATGTGCAGGGCCACAAGCCTACAATTGGCAGGAGACTCGACCGAGGAGCTAGAGGCGAAGAGAGTATTGGAAGGGGTCAAGCTAGCCGTATCTAATGAGTGACAAAGAGTGGTCATAGAATCATACGCGGCAACGGTCATAAACCACGTTTGAGGAATAGGATTGATAACATTCTCTCCAATGCAAAGTGTTTGGCTAGATCAATTGAAGAAATATATTAGGAGTATGTCCCGAGAATGGGTAATTGTTGTGCAGATTGGATAGCAAATAATACTCTACTGGGGTTGTGTCCTACGGATTGAGTCTCGAGACTCTAACCCCCTCTCTCTCTCATTTTATCATTTCAGATTATGACATGTACCGGATCATACTATCGCGTTTTGTTTGAATGAATTGAAATTTCAGTGGCAAAAAAAAATACATTAAAATTAATATTTTTCCTTCGTCCTTGATATTTCTTAATTTTAGCTCTCATACTTATCTCGATAGATCGTAAAAGACTTAAAAAGCAACATTACTGTGCCTACAAACTTTTTGTTTTGTTTTTATTATATTGAATAGTCATTTAAATCATCACTTAAATTCGTAGGGCCCTTTTCCATCGATTCGTATTGTCACCATTTTTAAACAGTCAACCCGCTCTTTGATCCAGTTGGCCAATAACGAAAAGGTGAAGCAAAGCTTGTCTTATTTATTTCATTTTTTTAAAAATCATTTAAAGTTTACAAGCCTTTTTGCTTTTAACGTATCATATATGAGATTCTCCTCTATCTTAAGCATGCATTAATGTCTATGTATCCATATCAATAAATAAAAGCTATGGCCATTGATTGTCATTTTTCACATCTAATGACACTTGTACTCCACCACAACAACACATAAACACACAATAAAACAATGTAATTTTCGTATCATATCATGTACGTAATTAGATATCATAATATGATAAATTATATTGTTAATTTGATTTTCGAGTATTTTGTAGAGTAAATTTTCTTTCTAGTGTATAGTTTATAATTAATACTCTAACATGTTTAATTTTGAGCACATGAATTCACAGTTCATTATTTTGCAAGCATGAACACACACGAAAAATGTGTGTCGTGTTTGTTGAGTACGATATGATAAGTTTCGTGTGTATATTCTTTGTATTTAGTAATTCTAACACAGTAAACTTATTATTATGCATGATAACACACATATGCATACGATTCGTCACATTTACACAGACTTCTTGGATCGACAGTACTAAATCGAGTAAATAATGTTGGTTTTCGAACACAAAGCATGTATATACATGGTTAGACTTGGGATTCATGTCCCAAGTCTAACCATCTATTGGACTGCAATTGAGCTAGGGCAAAACTTGGGGAAGCAGTGCATACTAGGGGTGATAAAAAAAGACTGATTGAACCGAATTCCCGACAAGATCAGCCCGAGACCGAGCAAACGTTTTTTTTTCTTCAAGGTCGGTCTCGGTCTCGTTTCTTCCTTCCAAAAGTCTGACTAGGACCGGACCGGACCGACCTTGAAGAAAACCCTATAAATTCATGGTGTAACCCTTGAAACACTAATAATTCATGACCTTGAAGCATTCAACAACTCTTGGATCAGTTTCATAAGGGAAGTGCGATGGAAGACGAGAAGCGATCGGGTTCAAAACCAAAATTTCGGTGACTTTTTTGGTCAATTCAGTTGATTTTTTTTATAAAAAAAAACGGTCAAAGACCGATACCGGCCCGAGTTAAGCAAGACCAACTCGGGTGAGCTTTTTTGACAAAGTCGGTCTCGGTCCTCCAAATGTCAAGACTGACATTTCGGTCTCGGTCCTGCCTCCAAGACTAGCATGATCCGCCCATGATCAACCCTAGTGCATACATGTACATACATTGAGGTGCATTATTTGATATATATATATATATATATACATAGAGAGAGGAAATTAAGAGGGCAAAGAATAACCCCTTCTACATATATACATATATATATATAGGAATTGCTTCCTGAAAAATAAATTATATATATAATTTACATTTACACTCTGAAAAACATTTACATTAAACCTCAGCATGTGGAGCCAATAATCATTTTGTTAGCTCCCTTTTGCTACACAAAGATGGAGAGAAACGACCTTTCAGATTTTGGAAAAGGCATACAGACAAGTAAGAAACCTAATTAAATCTTACTATTGGATTTAATTTCCATATATATTTTAGGAAGAAATAATAATAAAAATTTAACCAAATTTCTTTGATGTATACCGTTGACTTCATTCACCATACTATAGACGATGATGAAGCATGTGGCGTGTCCAAGAGACAGAATTATTGTCTTTTCCGTCATCTATAACAAAAAAGAAAGTTAGCTACGTATGTTTATATCAATTAGTTTGATCATCACATTTATAAAATATTGAAATTCAAACCATACTTTTATGAAATTATTACTATTTGTGATTTGAGGTGATTTTAAGAACACGTCAAGTTGATATGTCGTCGTATCAAATTCAAAGGAAGTATGGCGGTCTTTACTCTTTAGAGACCAACGTATATTGTCTTGTATATGCCCTCATATATATTTTTTCTTTGAATTATAATTATTTGACTTTTTATTTATTTATTTATCCTTTTTTGTTTATTTAAATATTAATAACACAAAGGGTTAATTATCAAAGACGGACCGAACTTTAAGAAAAAATCAAACATCAAACTAATTTTTTTTTACAAACAACAAACCAAACATTTAAAATTTAGCAAACAACAAATATACCTCAAATTTTCATTATGTTTGAACAGATTTTTCAATGTTTGAGTAAGTTATTAAGTATTCTAAGGAAAGAGTATTACGACTTAATAACTCCCTCAAACATTGAAAAATTCGTTCAAACATAATGAAAATTTGAGGTAGGTTTGTTGATCGTTGAATTCCAAAAGTTCGGTTTATTGTTTGATTTTTTCTCAAAGTTCGGTTTGTTTTTTGGTAATTAAACCTAACACAATTGCTCAAAGAATTTGTCATGTCTTGAGAGTTCACTAGCTAGCTTCATGTCACCATATGATTCGTATGTTATGGGTCAATTTCTTTCCTCTGACACCAACCCACTAAATATAGGTGGACTCCTCCAAGGTGTTCCAAAGCTAAGCATGCATTATCAAACATGTTAATGAACAGAAGAAACACGAAAGATGACGATGTCTTCATCTTTTAAGGCTAGATAGTCTTTTCATGGGCATGTCGGTACTCTATATAGGCTGTTCTATCAACATATATCATTGCACCATGTTCCCTCAAGTAGAAATGGCGATACAGGAGGAAGAGGAGGAGAAGAAGCTCTCTCATACCCTTGATTTCTGCAACAATGGACAATTCAAAAGATATAAATAAGTAATTAAAGTAAGTTTATATTACCATATGATAGAGTTTGGTAAATCATACAATATGTCATATATTGATGTAATGTAACTAAGATTCTTTCTACTTTGCTTTATTTTCTTCCTAGATATACCAATATATATACATATACAATAATATATGGGATTTTTATCTTCAATCATTTTTTAACTTTAAAAATGATTTTTGAAAATATCAATGATAAAAGAGTGAATGGGTGGTCCTTGGCTATAAGTGAGTTGTAATTGTGGGAGTAGGTGTTAAGGGTCTAATGGTGTTATATAGCTACCTAAGAGAGAATGCAATCTATTTTATTTTGTATATTTCCATGCATAAAATTGAGTTTCGGGGCTCTAATTATTTAGAATTAATAACAAATTATGTCACTCTTCTTTTAGTATCGTAAATTCTGTTAAGATTCTTTAAAAGTATACTTCATTCACAAGTTCAGACTTTTGAGACAGTTAGTTAACGCGTACGTCTTAAGTCCCACATGGTATCAGAGAGCACAAGTTCAAATCCTGACAACGTCGAAAATAATGACACTAAGCTCATGTTTAAACACATTTAAGATGACTAAAAAGTATATTCACCTTATATTAATATTGAATGTCAAATCCGGGACATCAACTAACTCTTTGCATAGCAAAACGACATTTGTTAACGTTGTCTGAATAGTCGGATATTAATTGGATCTAATGTTATTTAAAGTCAACATTGTCATACTATGTAGATATATTGTGACCATAATATCAGAATGGGGTCTCTCTCTCGATAGAGGGGCATGAGGAACCAAGTTTACCTTTACGATTCTTTTATTATTGAATATAATTGCATGTCCCCCTTATGCTTTTCGACTTTCATTCGGCCTACTTTGGATACCTTTGAGAAAGGTCATATAGAAGAGGAAGAGTAGAACTCTAATTAAAACTGACTTAACCATCTACGAGATTAAATAGCGGTTTAACGCTTCATTCCTTTAATCAAAGGTATGGATTCGAGTTCTAAAAATGAAAAAATATTCATAGTTAACACTCGTACTAAGCTTTCTAAATGTTTATATTTATGCTCTGAAATTTATTTACTTCAATTATTTACTCTTATTTTAATTCTAACATCCTGCTAAAAAATATTTCTGACTTCATTTCATTCCCGTATATATATATGAAGTGTTTTGTGTATTTTTCACTCCATTAGAGCTATTGCATTATTGTATATGTATATGCGCACCAAATATATGTATATATATATAATTTAATAAGGGAAGAAAATTCACTGAAAATCCAAGAAAGAAAGAAAAAAAAAAAAATCCACTAACAGGAATGTTCTTTCTGATGTAGGAAGGGAGGGAAACCCTAGAAACTGCTCAGGAATTTTAAGTTCCCCAGATTGTAGGTTTCTGCAACTAAAGAGAAAAATAACAATGACTACAGCTAGATCATTACATATATATATATATATGTATGTATAATTATCTCTTTATGTCTATATATCTGCAAGTGGAAACCATCATAATCTCCAATTTGCTAGTTGATCAAAGCTATCTGTCTATATACATGATTTGAAATATTTTATTAATATTTACAATAATTGTCAAGTAATTTTTTACTTAAATATATATATATATATAGCTTTCTTACCCCTTCTCAAATAATTTGAATTTATCTTCAATTAGTTACTAATTTACTGTGTATTTTACGTACAAATAGGCGTTCTTTCGCCAATCATCACTTTTTCTTAATTAATGAATTGATTAAAGTCGATAAGGCTTTATTCTATCACTTTCTTACAATTCTGCATTTCACTTTCACTGTTCAAAATAAATTAACAAAGAGTGAAATCGTGAATGTTACTTCACTTTCACTGTCCTCACATGTTTATATTTTTATTTTTATTTTTGTTGTATATAATAATATATATTTGTGTACCAATGTGGGAGAGATTAGCTGAAATAAATAGCCATTTAAATTTTACAACTCTTAGACAAATAAAAAAAAAAATACAATTTCAGTATGTGCAAATACAGATAAAGTTATATGTTATTGAATTAATTTTGATATCAAAAAACAAGTTCACCTCATAGATATTCTCACTTTTAACTTTACCTTAATTTATGTATATATTATGAGAAAGGTAAATTTAAATTCCGAAATACGATTATACGTATATATATATATATAATGTGTATATTTGAAGAAATTAAAATAAAATTACATTCTCTATATTTAATTATTATTATTTAGTTAGATCAGATAATTAATAATTTAGATGAATCAAAGGACCACTTCCCCACCAGGACATGTTCATTTCCCAAGAGAGAAATGGGACCCATTTCAGTCCTCACCATCCCTCGAATATTCTCTTCTCTGCCCTACAACTTGGCTTCTCATTTCCATCTGGTGAAAATTTAATTACCGTGGTTAATTAAATATAAATTAAACTAATTAATAACCTCCATTGCAAAGTAGTATTTAATGCAGTATGGCAAAAAAAAAAGTTCTAATGCAGCAACATAGTATATATATATGGTTAAACTCCATCCTCAACTTTGGACATTTTGCAACGAGCTACCCGAACTTTAAAAATTCAAAACGAACTACATCAACTTGGACGAAGGTGCAAATAGTTACCTCTGTCCAATTCCAACGAAATTATGTCAATAGTTGACAGTAAATTGGACGAAGGTAGCTATTTGCACATTCGTCCAAGTTGAGGTAACCCATTTTTTGGTATTTAATCTATCTATCTATCTATTATATGAAAACAAATTGTATTTGTATATGTATGCATATCACTAAATCATAGTATAACTATAATAATACAAATAAAATTTTATATCGGGTTCATATTCATCACTAAATCATTTTCTATAGGGTTAAATACGAAGTAGCTACCTGAACTTTGACCGTTTTGCAACGAGCTACCCGAACTTTGAAAATTCAAAACGTGTTACCTCAACTTTGAAGAAGGTGCAAATAGCTACCTCCGTCCAATTTCTAACGACTTTCTGACGATTTTCCAACGAATTTCCACGAAAGTTGACGGAAAATTGGACGGAGATAGCTATTTGCACATTCTTCAAAGTTGAGGTAGCTCGTTTTGAATTTTCAAAGTTCGGGTAGCTCGTTGCGAAACGGCCAAAGTTCAGGTAACTACTTCGTATTTAACCATTTTCTATATATATGTGTCATAAAGTTGTTTGAGTAAATATATTTTCTAAGTACTTATTTGAACAAATATTATTTAATAATTTTTAAAAGTTTAGCTTCTTCAAATTTGAAAGTTTTGAATTATGCATTGAATATATATAATATTTAAATTCAAATTTTTTATTATAAAATATTCATTATTTAATATTAGTTTAGTAATCTCTTATGTGAATATAAAATTTATTAACTTAAACATGAATATACGTACATTGTGTATTTATTTTTTATATAGCAAGACTTAATGAATTTATTTTAAATAATAAATTTATAGGGTTAAATACCAATGAGCTATCTGAATTTTGGACGTTTTGCAACGAGCTACCCGAACTTTGAAAATTTAAAACGAACTAGCTCAACTTTGAAAAATGTGCAAATAGCTACCTACGTCTAATTTTCCGTCAACCGTTGAAGAAAAATCGTCATAAATTGGCCGAAGATAACTATTTGCACATTCTTCAAAGTTGATGTAGCTCGTTTTGAATTTTTAAACTTTGGACATCTGGTTGCAAAACGTGCAAAGTTCAGATATACACATACAATAATATATATATATACTAGACTCTAATAAATAGATTGGGGGTAATTGATGTGATGTTTAGGTCAGAGAAGAATTTTTAGGTCGGTCCAATTAATAATGAACCCTATGCTTGTTTCTGAAGCAACGACTTTAACAGGGACGTCCATAAGCTTTCACCACTCTTTCATTGCAAATTTTTGTTTTTACATTATCCAATATTTTTCAATTTTTTATATGCAATAACTATATATAATGTACAATTCTATATATCTATTTTTTCATGAATTTGACCGTTAATAATCTAATCTATAATACACATTCTTTCCCATAATCTAAAACATATACAATTAATGAGAACGTGTATTTTGTCTTAATTTTATTTTTACTATACTTTATTATGATATGACTCCAACAAAAATTCATCCTAAATGCATGAGAATCTTGCTTTCTATATTAAGATTTGTTTGCTCCAAAAGGGAAGACACGACAAGTAAAGTGGATGTCACATAAGTTATAAACCAAAAGATTTCTAGACAACAACCTTAATATGTTGTCCTCCACTTTCCCTTTGTTTCTCTAAGCCTCATATACCTCTGTCGACCACACTATATGTGTAATATGAACTTTATTTTAACCGATAAACTGAGAGTCAATACTCTAAACCATTAGAACACAACTGTCGGTGGTATTTAAGACAAATAACTTATATATATATAGACCGATAAACAAATTACTCATATTTTTTAATTTACCTTTCGAAAACTTTAACCTCAATTATGGACAATCTCGTTTTAGTGGAACTTATGTATATCTAAAAATACATATAATTTTGCTTCATTAAGTTAGACAATAATGCATGTCATCATAAAAAAAAATAATTAAATTTGATTTAAGAGATTCAGGATCATTTTGATGCCTAAATTCATGTGTTAATGCATTACGTCTCTAACTTGTATTGGAAAAAGAATATCATTTTATTTTAATATTATATATATTATCGTATTTACTACGCTATTATATTATTATAATATCCATAGATTTTTATTTTTATTTTTTAATATTAAGTATCTTAATTAAAGCTTATTAATTTTTCTACAGCATTATGATTTACAAACTATTCTTTTATATATAAAACAAATATACTTTTCTTTCTTTCTAACATATGATATCATATATTTCTAATTTACCTGTATTACTATATCAAATTAAGCAAGAATAAGACTCATATATTTTCTAGGATTTTAATTTTTAAAAAATCCATTCAAAATAATAACTATTATGATATAAATTCTCATTTTAAAAAACAAACTATGTGCAAGTCGACGGATAATTGATTAGTAGTATATATAAATAGATTATTATAAATGTATTTGTAAAATATTGTATAGAAGTTAGGTTTGGCCAAAAAATAAATATGGAAGTTGGGTTAAAATATCAAGAGAAAGTAGGGAGAAGAGAAATAGAAAGTGACCGGCTAAAGCCGGTGGTGGATGGGACCGGTGGCCGGGGACACAAAACACGGAGCCAAAGACAAAGATATAACAGAGTTAATGCCGGATCTCTTCTTACCTCACCCTTCAGACCTCAGTCGTTGTCCCTCTAAGCTCGGAGACTGAAGATCCAATATTCACTCCCTTCTCCATCTTCAGTCCACTATATATAACTCAAACTATATCTATATACACAGATAGAGACAGAGAGAAAGAGAGATCTAAACGCGGCTAAACAGAAAGATAGAGAAGGAGGAAACAGCTAGTTCTTCATTGCCGGACACAGACACAGTACTGTCTAATACGTTGTCTTGGCCGCTGTCATGGTTTTTTACTGAAGAGGAAGATTAAGCGGATGAACTGAAGTAGCAGAGAGACTAGAAAATGGATTATTCAGAGGTTAAGGCGACGCTTAGCAGCTTGTGTCGAAATAATGGCTGGTCTTATGGAGTCTTCTGGCGATTTGATCCTCGAAATTCCATGTATGTTCTTTTCTTCCATTTTCAAAAACCAAAACTTGGGTCATGCTTCAATTTCTTTCTGCGGACTGTTTTTGACTGCATGGTGAAATCTCTGCACAGAGCTTGTTGTCTTCTTCTTTGCTGCAGACGTCGAGTTCTTTAGCTTTTTTTTTTTTCCTAAGAAACAAATAAAAATGTGGTCTTTTCCAGCATGAACAGAGGTTGCTGGTGTAACACAAGGAAAAAAGCAAATTTATACGAAATTGGAACAGAAAAATAAAGTTTTTATTACTAGCTGAGCTGAAGGTACTGTGGGAAAGCTGGGTTTAGTCTTAATCTACAGATAGTTATCTTAGACACTGTAACAATCCATGTCTAGTTTTTTTTTTCCATTAGGTCAAATTAATTTTCTCTATCAAGGTAGTCCTGACTCAAAGTTGCCCTTTTTCGGAATTACCAGGTTGTTAACCATGGAAGATGCCTACTTTGAAGAGCAAATGAGGCATGTTCTTGATAATATGCGTCTTCAAGTCCACCTTCTAGGTGAAGGGTAAGCATGCTGCAAAAAACACACCATTTCTTCATCTTTAGTTTTTATTTCAATTTGTTTTTCAGAACCTTAAATAATCCCAGTTTCTATTAATTTTTTTGTTTAGGGTTATTGGAGAAACTGCATTTACTCAAAAGCATCAGTGGATGCATGCTGATACTGAAGAACCTTGCCCCAGTCAATTATTTTCCGGGATACAGGTGAATTTACTTTTCTTACCTTGTCGAACATCCATGGATCTGGGTTCTTTCCGTCTGCATGATCCTAATCTTATTTAACTATCAATGTTCTGATTCTGCAGACGGTTGCGGTTATCCCAATCGAACATCGAGGTGTATTACAGTTTGGATCAGTAGAAAAGGTGAGTTGTGGAAGTTACATTGCTTAAATTTTCACTTTTCATGCATTGCTTATATGGATCTGGAAAGATTAAGACAAAAGTTAGCACACAAATTTCAATTTTTTGGTGAATCTTTTTACTCAGGTAATGGAAAGGGTTGAGTTCTTGAAGGAAGCAAGAAAATCCTTCCAAGATCGGCGTTATTCTAACAGGATCCACTCTACATCGAACGTTCCATCATCTTCGTCGAGAGAAGCTTACGATGTTAATGGACTTTTCGCGTCTCTACTCTCCCAAGACAACCCGAATCACTTAAAACCCATTCAAGGCAACAGCTTCAATTACAATGACCTGCTAAGAAACACCATCGATCCGTCTCCTTGTGTCTCAGAAGTTTACCATGCAAGAGAAGCCTCTCCATACGAAGACGTATCCCAAATTTTCACAAACCCGTCCATGGAAGGTCCCTGCATTAGTTCGTGGAGTACAGAAGGTTCGGTCCTGACTTCATTTGAACCTCCCCTGATGGGTCAGGGTCCTTCCAATGTGTTTGACAAGAAAAGATCTTTTGAAGATTTGATCAATTCCACCAACCCAGTATTGAATATCTCCGATTCTGGCCTCATTGATGATCTCCCTTCATGGTTCAATCTCGATTTAGTTAACTCGGAGCTTATTGCTGAGGATTACGTAGCTAACTTGCTTGCCAAGCAAGCATCTGATAACCTGCTTCTTCCAGTTGCTCAGAGCTCCGGGAGAGATCCTTTTGATTTTACCGAAAGTGTCTACCCCGGGAATGAAGCTTTGCCCCGCAAAGGTCTATTCTCGGAACTAGGGTTGGAAGAGTTATTGGGAGGCGAGGTTTCTTGCACAACAAGTAGCTTGTTGGCTAAGGAACTCTTACCTAAATCGCAAGTTGGGTTGTGGATCGATGACATCTACAGCATCAATGCAAAAGGGTCTTCTTCAGGACCACAAAAGAGAGACGAGGAGCCCTCAAAGGCAACAAAGAAACGAGCCAGGCCTGGCGAAAGCACAAGACCGAGGCCTAAGGATCGTCAATTGATTCAAGATCGTCTCAAGGAGCTTCGTGGGATTATCCCAAACGGATCAAAGGTAGTAGCTTATTGAACTGTTCTGCATACTGAACTCCAGGCAGTGCATTATTATGTGCATTTTTATGCCTAAATTGACATGTTTTACTTCACTTGTTACAGTGTAGCATCGACGCTTTACTAGACAAGACAATTCAGCACATGATGTTCCTCCAAAACGTAGCCAAACATTCGGACAAGCTCAAGAAAGCAAATCAGTCAAAGGGAACAATGCTGAAAGATGACAACACTGGAGGCACTACTTGGGCCTTCGAGGTTGGAAATCAAACCATGGTCTGTCCTATCATAGTCGAGGACTTGCCTTCACCAGGCCAGATGCTAATCGAGGTAGATAAAAAAGTAATTTTTACGGTGTCTTTTCGCTTCACTGAAACATTGTGCTGATCAAAACCATGTTGTTATGTATATGCAGATGTTGTGCGAAGAAAAGGGTTTGTTTCTTGAAATAGCAGATATAGTTCGGGGATTCGGCCTCAATATCTTGAAAGGAACAATGGAGGTTCGTGAAGGGAAGATATGGTCACATTTCATCGTTGAGGTATGTTACCCACTTGGACTAAACAATAAGATGAGGAGATTGGTAATTCATATTCATTAAAAGACATGTTTTTTGCAGGCAACTAAGCATGTTACGAGGATTGATGTGTTCTGGTCCCTTGTTCAGCTTCTACACCATACAAATGAAGGTGTCAATTCCGACATCAATAACGACAATCTTATTGATGGTGGGATGCTTCCATGCAGCAGCAGCTATAAACAATCTGTCTTGCCACTTCCCATTAGCTAGTGAGAAGGAGTTCTTGCCAGTTTGGTTATTTATAGGAGGGAAAAAAACACTGCAAAAATGGTGGTAGAGTTTGCATCTTTTTTAGATGAAGTTTGTAAGTTTTGTTTGGTGAATTCAGCAATAGTGTTCATATAGTACCGCCTGAATTGTGTAGATTGCTGATTCTGAAACATTGATTGCATTGGCTTAATCCTCCTTAGAACATTACAGAACTGAACCCAGTAATTGGATGCAACAATAATTTCTGATGAGGGAACATGTAGAGATGTTAACTGAAATAAATGTCATATCTTACCCTCGGTCCCAATCAATTGTCCCGTCCGAAGATCCTGAATATCACAACCATGATTAGAAAAGTGTAATTCAAATCCCATATCACAAAGTATAATAAATTCAACGATAATGATGGACCTAAATAAGTATCTGGCATATGTGTAGATGATGCCGAAATATTTCCTATATGAGTAGCTTGCATATAAGAGCCATTGGCAGTGCGAATGTTAGGTGATGATGAGACCTTATTTGTGCTTGTAAATAAAGATGAATCAGAGATCATATGATTACCGCAATCCAGAATCAATATACCAAGAATTGTTACCTATATATGTTGACATTGTAGGAATGCTAGATCCATTTTTGTCGAGCAACTGGTTGACGAGAGCCTCAAGTTCTTCTCTTGTTGGAGTTGAATTTGGAGACGAGAGTCTCAAGACGTACAACTTAACCAACCGTCTCAAAAGTCCGAACTTGTGAGTGAAGACGACTGGTATACTATTAAGTCATCTTAACAGGAAAGTTTGACGAAATTTGGTTCATCTCTACATAATTAATAGTACTATACAGAAAATTTACAATTTTTTTTTAATACAATTAGAACTCTAAAATATAGATTCAATCTGAAATTGAACGTTGATGATTTTCTTGCTAACAGATAAGATTTTGCAATATTATAAAAAATAATTGAAGGATGTTTATTTTAAATAGAAGGACAAACTGTTATTTATTTATTAAAAGAAAAAAAATGAGAATTGGCCAAATTGTTTGTACAAAATTGATTTTGAACATGAAATATTTTAAATGGTTCAATATATTTTATTAGTAGAGTTTAGTTGTGATATTTTAAAAAAATATTAAGCTAATTTTTTTTTTAATTTAAAAGTATTTAATGACTTTTTTTTTATAAGTGTTTGGCAAAAGCTACATTTTCAATATTTTGAAACATAACAAATAACTACACATTCACCACCATTTTAAAAAATATATATTAGTATGTATGATAAAAGTTTTGTGCAAATATATGAAATAATCTTCAATCTTTTTCTTTTAAAAAATTCAAAGTTAACATTAAGTTTAAATATCAATTTACTACCCGATCTTTGAAATTTTGTTAGTTGAATATTTTTGAACAAAATGCTATTTTACTTTAGAAAAATATACAATTTTTGAAAACTTGTTAAAAAGTGATCAAAACTTGCCAGTTATTTATTATTATTATTTTTTGCAAATTATTATGTGAAGTTTGCAAATGTATAATTTGGTAATAAACTTTGTGAAAATGTGCAATTTGGTATTCAAATTTTAAGAAAATTTGCAATTTAGTACATGTATATCTTCATTAACATTTAACAATAAATTAGATAAAAATCATAAATTATATTTTTTATAAAATTAAATAAAAAAACAGTTAACAAAGTTCAGCACCCAATTAGCAATTATAACAATTATAAGCCTCGGTGAAATGAATAAAGTCCACTAGAATAAAATAAAAGTGGAAGGAGGAGACGAACAGACGAAGGACGAATCGATACAATCTCCTCTCTATTGAGCTTCAGTTCGCTGGACTCAACGGTTAATTCCTCGTAGCAGAGAAGAGAATGGTCGATGTTGATGATAAGATAGCGTACTTCCAAGCAATCACCGGCGTTGAGGATCTCGATTTGTGCACGGAAATCCTCCAAGCCCATGGCTGGGATCTCGAGCTCGCCGTCTCCACCTTCACCGTCTCCAATCTCCCCGATGATTCCGCCACTACTTCCTCCGCACTGCCTGATGCAGCCACCAATCCTGAACCCGATAATTACTATCTTCGGCAGGCCGGAGAGAGGCCGCCGGGTGCAGGGCCAAGTTTAACATGGAAGCTCATCACTTTGCCGATTTCCGTAATTTCTGGTAGTTTAGGGTTAGTTTCTGGAGCCATCGGGCTTGGCATGTGGGTTGCTGGCGGTGTTCTATCCTACTCACTCGGTATGATTGGTGTGGGCTCGAATTCGATCCGGAGCGACGATAGCTCTGCTCGATTAGTAAACGTCTCGGCTGCAGCATCAGAGGCGATAGATTTCGTGGCTTCGTTTGAGAGAGAGTACGGGTTTATCCCAACTAGGCCAAGTTTTGTCTCTGAAGGGTTTATGGACGCATTACAGAGGTCTAGAAACTCGTATAAGCTGCTATTCGTTTACTTGCACTCTCCGGAGCATCCAGATACGCCTCTATTCTGTGAACGCACTTTGTGTAACGAGGCATTGTCGGCTTTCGTGAATGAGAACTTTGTGGCCTGGGGAGGAAGTATTAGGGCTAGTGAAGGGTTCAAGATGAGTAACAGCTTTAAGGCATCTCGGTTTCCGTTTTGTGCTGTGGTCATGGCTGCAACTAACCAGAGGATTGCGTTGCTGCAGCAGGTACTGAAAAAATCAAATACTGATTCTGCTTCTATATATCAAGTGATTTCATAATTGTATGCTTATGAAAGTTATGAGTTTGGTAGTCCTGAATTATTGATCTTTTTGACATATTCATGCTTAGAAAATTAGTTATAAAAACACGACTGCTTTGAAACATTAGGGTGTTAGTGGGTAACTAGTTTGTGTAGTTGACCTGCTATTTCATCAGTTAGAGGTAGAGGGTATGGAGCACGGAGCTGTACAAACAAGTTCGATTTGGATGCTTCAAACTGCAAACTTTACGAGCTTTATTAAAATTTCATAGATAGTATTATCAGTTTGTACTGTTAGTGTTTCTATAAGTGTAACTTGGATAACTTCTTTTTTCTTATGACCAATGTAGCTTGTAATCTTGTATAACTGGGAATTCAGTTTTAAGCTTATGGTAGTCTTTATTTGCTGAATCATCAATTTCCTAGCAGTGCGGTATAATTTTATTTGCCTAATTGTTGTGATCTCAAGGGCCAGGAATATGACAGTATGTCTTGGTAAATGGTGTTTAAGAATTTAGAACCGAATTCTGTGGCTTTTCATATTGATGAAGCAAATGTTGTGTGATTGAATTCGAAAAAATCAGATAAGCCTAAACAAGTGTGGTTTATTATAATGTACATACCATTTCCATTTCTTCTGTGAACTGTGGCGTTGCATCTTGTAAGGTTTGGGTCTAATCTAAGGGCATACAACCTTATCTTTCCATGAACTATTATGATGTTGGAGTGGTAGAATCACATCACCCCAACCCATACCTAACCTACATACGCAAATTCATTTTTGCCTTTATCAGTACTTCAACATCGTAAAAGAATGGAGCATCTCCTTGTCAGCTATTCATTGAGGTTTGATCTTATTTCCATACTGCTGCAGATTGAGGGCCCGAAGACACCTGCAGAAACACTAACGTTATTACAGAGAGTTCTTGAGGAAAGTGCCCCTGTTCTTGTTACAGCTAGACTCGATGCTGAAGAAAGAAGCAACAATATGAGATTAAGAGAGGAGCAAGACGCTGCATATACAGCGGCCCTGGAAGCCGACCAGGTAAAACAGTATATTTTTATTTCTCAGTTAGTTATTAATCAAATCATAATCTTTCTTTGAACTTGTTAATTAGACTAGGGAGCGACAAATTAGAGAGGAGCAAGAACGGTTGGAGAAAGAAGCAGCTGAAGCTGAGAGAATGCGTAAGGAGGAAGAAGAAGCCCGTGAAAGAGCGGAGCACGAAGCTGAAGAAAAGGCAGCTGTTTTAGCCAAATTGCGAGAAGAGAAAGCCTTGTCCCTTGGCGCTGAACCTGAAAAGGGACCCAATGTCACCCAAGTAATCAAATTCAGACCTTCTCTCTTCATGCCTTTAACTAATCTACTGCATGGCTTAATAAACTGCATACATAAGTTGGGGCGAATTTTGCAAGCACTGTAACTTTTTTTTTGAAAATATGGAAATGTCCTTATTAAAAAATAAAATGAACAATAAAGTAATGAAAGAAAAATAAGAAATCATCTTTAAATTTTCATTCTTGATCCATCTTATTTGATTTTATTTCTTAAAATAATATTTTTAGTTTTACTAGTAAGGCACTCCTTTTTTACAAAATTAGTTAATTTAAATGGAAAAAGTGATCGATGTTTCTTTTAAGTTAGGTTTGTTATTTGCTCAGAAATCTGGTTCGTATATTTTTGGCAGTTCATCCAGACTTCAGTATGCTGTTTGGTAACTATCCCCTAATCTACTGCATAATTGCACTGAACCAATAACACTCTTTTTTTGTTGACTAAAACTATATTTAGGTATTGATACGATTTCCCAAGGGTGAACGCAAGGACAGGAGATTCCCCAGCGATGCCACAATCCAATTGCTATACGATTTTGTGGATTCATTGGGTTGCTTGGAGATGGGGACCTACACCCTCGTATCGAACTTCCCTCGTGTTGTTCATGGTCCAGAGAAGCTGTCTTTATCGCTGAAAGAATCGGGATTGCATCCGCAGGCTAGTCTTTTCGTGGAGATCAACTCTTGATTTCGAGTTATGTTTAATGATGTTGGTGAAGGTGATATATATGGTCTGTTCTGCCACTGCGGATGTTGTATTCCTGACCAATCTCCAGCAAATTGCTTTGTTCGAATAATTTGGTTTGTAGACAGTGAATCCATCTTAACTGGTTCTGTTTTTATGTTTTGATATTTTAGATAATGGTTAATTATAAAAAAACAAACTGAATTATGAGGAAAAATCAAACAGTAAACTGAACTTTATTTTTTTGATAAACAACAAACTAAACTTGTAGAATTGAGCAATTAACAAACTTATCTCAAATCTCGGTTATGCTTATTAAGTCGTAATATTATTTTTTTTAGAATATTTCAACTAATGTTGACTTAATAATTCTATCTAATACTAAAAAATTCGTTCAAATCTAATACAAATTTAAAGTAGGTTTGTTGATTGCTCAATTCTAAAAATTTGGTTTTTAATTTATTAAAAAAAAAGTTCAGTTTGCTATTTGAATTTTTTTTAAAGTTAAAGAAAATTTTCCAATTGTTGATGTTAATTAAGTTCATGCAATAGGCTGTAATTAGCAGCTCAATGGTGGTTTTTATTTATATTTTGCCATGCATTTGTCGTTTAGCAAGTCTAATGACAGTCTTGTAACAATTACAGGTGTCAAAACGGTTTATGAGCGTCATGGGTCGTGTCGACCTTAGATCGTGTCAAGAACACTCTGACCCGTGTAATAGTATGAGTCAATTTTTGAAACTCAAACCTGACTCACCAGGAATAGTAAGTCTTGGGTCAGACTCTCGTTCGAACTCCATGACTAGCGGGTCAGTCTGACCCGTTCGACCCACCAGTACATAAAACCCCAGAAACAAACTGACTCATGGGTCAAGATTACTGACCCATAAACCAGAATTATATATATTTAATATAATATACAATTCAGAACGGGTCATGGGTTGACCCATAGGTCAAGACTAATGACACAAATAACTCGTGTTTTCACGGATCATGCATAGATCGTGTCAAAATGACATGTGTGTCAAAACACGACCACCCCCGCTTTGGGTCAATTTTTGACACCCTATTAACAACAATCCGATCGTACAACAAACGCAAATCCTAGTCCGAATCGCCATCATTTTTTTATTTTTTTAAAAAGAGATACGACTTATTCACCATTTATTCAAGAACAGTTTTTCTTTAATTAAAAAACATTTTAAACAATCAACTACTCACTCCAGTACTTTTCATCCCCATCATCCTTACTATGCGCCCTCGTTCGGTCCTCATCATCATCAGTCTCCGCCGCCCCCGCCTTGAACCTCCGCACGTCTTCCACGGCGGCGCTTCTGAACATCCCGAGATCCACAGCTCCAGAGACCATGTGATACCCTCTGCTCTTCAAATCCGCCGGAGAGTCGTGCGGCATCGCAAATCCTGCCAAGTAAGCTCCGCCGCCGCCTTTCTTCTTCCTGGAGTCCAGAACTCCTTTCTCAGCTTCCCTCAACATTGCCCTCACCTTCTTGTTCCCTGGGTCCCACAGATACCCCATGCTCGCGCTCAGATCCAATGGCCCCATCTGGATGCAGTCGACGCCATCGACGGCAACAATCTCGTCGATTTTTTTCACTCCCTCGTCGGACTCCACCTGACACATGATGAGAAGCTCGTCCGCGTATTTTGTCAGGTATCCCTCGTCGATACCGTAGCCTGAGGCCCTAACCACCGTGTGAGCGGAGCCACGGACGCCACCAGGAGGAAACCGGCAGTACGAAACCGCCATCTTCGCCGATTTAGGGCTGTCGATCATCGGAAACATGATCCCCTGTGGGCCGAGATCTAGGGCTTTCTTAGCCCAGGCAGCGGAACTCTCCGGGAGACGGAGGATCGCAGGGGTGCGGGTAGCGGCGAGGGCGCGAAGGCAGTTAAGGGCGTCAGAGATTCCTCCGGGTCCGTGCTCCATGTCGACGACGCCGAAATCATAGCCAGCGAGGCCTGCGATCTCGGCGATTGTGGGTGAAAAGGAAAGCAGGAATATCCCGTAAAGGGTCTCACCGTTCTGAAGTCGAGATTTGAGGTTCATCGTGGAGGTTGAGGAGGCCGCCATAGCGGTCGAGGAGAGATCGGAGGAGTTCATCGGGGAAGAGTATCGCGGAGGAGCTAGGGCTTTGAGGGTAGTGAAATGCTTGATGGGTCTAAAACAAGAAATATCGGAGGTTTTGGTGAGGGTGGTGGAGAAGGACACTTGGCGAGGACGCAGATGTGAACTGGCGGCAGTTGCGGGGGGGAGTGCGGTGGCCATAGCTGTGGAGGTAGGGTCTGGCAAATCTACGGGAACAGTGACAGCTTACAATGACAAGAGAACCCGATACAGATAGAGATGATGCGGAGGACTTATTTGCAAATCCCAATAAACTAATGAGGAATAGCAATTTTAGTCTTTTAGTACCTCAATTATACAGAATGTGACAATGTATCCTCTTTTATTTTTGCCAACTCTTTTATTAATCATATTAGGAATTCAATACAATACAGAAAAAAATGGTATAAACAAGTCTAAGGCTGATTATGAGCGGGCCGAAACCGAGTCCGACTTTGGCAAAAAAAAAAAAAGTCCGAGTCGATCTTACTTGCCTCGGGCTAATCTCATTTTTGGACCGAAATTTTTGGTAAAAATAAAAAATAAAAAAAATTCACTGAAGTTTTAATCTTAAACCCGCTCGCTTCTCGTCTTCCAACGCACTTTCCTTATGGAACCGATCCAAGAGTTGTTAAATGTTTTAATGTCATGAATCATTACTGTTTTAAGGGTTACACCATGAATTTTTATGATTTTCTTCAAGGTTGATCCGGTCCGATCCTAGTCGGGCTTTTAGGAAAAAAGTCTGAGACCGACCTTGAAGAAAAAAAACACCCACTCAGTCTCGTTCCTAGTCAGGCCAATCTCGGGTCGATCTTGTCGAAAATTTGATCCAACCAGTTTTTTTATCACCCCTCTAAACAACCCATTTCTAGGGGGAAAACAGAACTACAAGGCAAAAGGTAATCCCATCATCCAATCCAAACAGCATGTTATGACAAGACATGTAAATTTATATAGAAGTCCAAAAATCATAAGTCAAGCAAAATCATTCCTAAAACAATGCAAACCCAACATACGGTGGTGCTCGGTCAGGCTCGATTGGAATTGATTCATAGCTTCAATGCGGCACGAGCCATGGCAAGAGCACCCTCCAAAGTCCGGTTCCCGCCAATAAAGCCGCTCATGTGCACAAACACGCCACCTGGAATTCCAGACCCGTTGGAGAGATCATCGTCCCTTAGTCCTCGCCACTGAGTCGGGAGTGCCTTGCGGCTCTCAAAGCTGTCGGGGGTCACTGCAACTGCTTGAATTCGCCACTGTTTGCTTCTGTCGTCCTGTCAGAATTGCAACATTCGGATCAAACACACAATGCTGTGTCCAGATTTTATTATCAAAGTAGTTCAGACAAGCCATTTGCGACTTGATATGAGGATAAACCACTTGCACTATATTATACAGAGAAAAATTATGTAACTGTTTTTTGGGATTGAGCATAATTGCTCCTTCCAGAATTCGGGTTTTAGTTATGTATTTCTTTGCCTTTTAACCAAAAAAAAAAGTACCTGATAAAGAACATATTTGATCAAAGGATCAATTTTCATCTCCTCTTCCAGCTCGAACAAGTGAAGCTTCCACTGTTCACATGATAATAATAAAAATTGAAAATATCAGCTACAACTATACCTCACTGGCCTTTCTACTTATATTTCAGTGTAATGATTAGCATTAATTGATGTGTCAAATTCAAAATAAACCAGTGCTTAGTTCATACCGCTGACAATATAGTATCTGGACAGTTTTTCTACTTTCAAGTTTCTTTACTAGTACTAAGTATATATAACTGTTAACGATACTGAGATAGTAATTAATTAATTACCGGACAAAATCTGTCTAAGACCATAATTTCCCTGCTGGGATCCACTTCATGTCTCGCTTCAAGACACTGCAACACTATCGTCCTTGCTGGTAGCCACGACCTCGCATAATACCTAACACGCTGTAAATTAATTCCAAATCATAGTTCAGATCTGTAGAGAAAAATTTAATTTACATGGAAAAAATTATGAAACTGAAGTTTAATTGATGTTATTCTGTGAATGGAATTGCATCCAAGTGAGAGAAGAAATCATACATCCAAAAATTCACTGCCTGCCAAAGCCATTGCTCTTTGAAATGCTTCATTTTCCTTCTCAGCAGACTGGTCAGGGTCTGTCCAGTCCAGATTTAGTTTCCCTACTCTTGAAGATAAATGAGTATTATTCACATATCTTGGTGGCTGATCTGTATCGTACTGATTGATTCCATTGTCGATCGCATCAATTGCCTGATATAACATAAATTCAATATTTCAATCAATAAACTATGCAATCATCAACTAGCAGACTGTAAATCAAACTCTTCAATCCATCTGGACTAAGATAGTCCATATGATATAATCAGCATTATCTGTTTGATACCAACTTATTTAAACTAAACAAATTGTAGAGACACAATCGGTAAGAATGATTGTCATTGGTAAGCGGAATATATTCTACATTCAAACATCCATCGAGGTTATATAACATCCATTATCCAACAAGACAGACATCAACGCAGATAAAAGAAAAAGATTTAGAGAACTGGTAAAGGTTACTTTGTTAGGGGAAAATGAAAAGTTGTACCTCCATAAAACTCTTGTAAAGAGCCAAATACAAACGAAGCACATCTGGGTGATCCTCATTAACTTGGAGCTCTTTAGAGATGATTTCCTTTCCAAAGTGCTGCAATTTGAAAAACAATGTGCAAATGGAAGGAATAATCTCCTTTGCAAGTGTTACGATACAAAATAAAATATTACAAAAGTTACCTTATAAACAAGACCAGCACTGCTGAGTTTGGTCAAGAAACCATATCCAAAGACCTCTCCAAATCCTTTTTGGTGATGATCATATCTGTCTTGGCTCGGATCATAGACACCCCCAACATCAAGCACGGCATCTAGACCCTCCAATACCTGTTACATCAGAACAATGTCCACACATCTATACCAAATCAGCAGTCTCCCACAAAATAGATTCTTCTACTCGGTGAGAACACGGATATTACGAGAAAAAGAAAATTCAGAGACTAAAGGAATCAACTATGCAACAATTAGCAAACTGATAGCTAAAAAACCTGTTCCAGCCGACAAAGACATCGCCATTCAATCATAAAATTATGACATCACTATTGACTAACTAGACTATTAAGTATAATTTTATAAACACATTCCGAACCTTAGCAAGGCAACTGAAATCCCTAAATTTTCCCTTTTTTTCATCAAACACTAACAAATTGGTGCCAAAGAGAACGAGGATAACCTGAGGATCGCGGGTTCGAACTATTTCAGCATTTGAGAACTTGGAGGTGAGGCGAATCATGAAGCAGCCGAGTGCCTCGTCGCAGTGGAAGCTCCCGTTGTGTGTGCCTACGCGCTTCAGCGGCGAGTAGATGGGAGAGCCAGTGGAGTAAGGAGGCGACGAAACCCTAGCTGTAGCAGCGGCCATGGTAGGGACAGAGAAGCGGCTGCTGAAGGAGGTGAATGATGAACCCTGCTGCTGCTTCCAAATGCCTCTGCTCACTGCTAGCATTCCTTTGCTAAAGCTAAACCCTCTGCCGCTTCTACTTCACCTTCGTCTACGGAGCTTCAAATTTCAACGGTGTTTTAAATCTGCTGACAAATCAAACTTTAAACATTCTGGGATAAGGAAAGCACCAAAGGGGTGGTGGCGCAGTTGGCTAGCGCGTAGGTCTCATAGCTTATTGAGTTATCCTGAGGTCGAGAGTTCGAGCCTCTCTCACCCCATTTTTCACCTTTTGAATCAGAAAGGCTCGGTTTCGACGACTCATTTTTCCTAGGCTTGTTCATGAACCGGTTCGGGGTCGAACCGGTCTGAACTGAACTGGTCCCGAACCGGTCTGAACTGAACTGGTCTGGTTGAAAAAAAACAGTACATTTTTCTGTTTCTAAAAAAACTGGTCTGGTTTAAAAAAAAAAATAACTGGTCTGGTTCGAACCGGTTCGAACTGTTCTAGTCTGTTTTTTTAAATATCAATTTTGGTTCAAAAATATTCCGGTTCAAATCGAACTTAAACCGGCTGAAAATCTTGTCCAACACACTGAACCGTCTTAAAAAATACTGAACCAACTGAAAAACACTGAACCGGCTGAAAAACACTGAACCGGCTGAAAAACACACTGAACCGATTGAAAATCTATTCCACAACCGACTAAAATTCTGTCCAACATCAACATACGAGAGTCTAATATATATCTAGGTTTGGTTTATTGAAAACATGTCTAGGTTTGGTTTAATTTCAGGCCAGTTTAGTTGATTTTACTTCAAACCGGTTCTAAAATTATATAGATTTAAAGTGGTTTGATTTAAATTTAAGTATAAACCAGTATCAAAAAACGAGTCGAGTCGAACCGATTCGAACTGAATTTTTTGTATTATTTTGAACTGTTCTATTTGAAGGCTAAAAACACTGGTCTGGTTTTGGAACTAGTTCAGCCGAACCGGTTCGAACCAAACCAGTTCCAGACCAGACCAGTTCATCCGAACCGGTTCATTTGGACAAGCCTGATTTTTCCAGGTTTGAGAGCTCAGTGCAGTTCAATGCGGTATGTGTTCGAGGTACATTCGATTTTTGTCTTTGATACTGAGGTTCGAGTACATCATTGTATAGGCTGGAGCTTTGCAGATAAATTGGCAATACAAATTTTGAATATTACCCAAATAGTTTGCAGATAGCTCTGCTCATTTACACTCATAGGGCAACCACAAACGAAGTCAGTTCGGATCCCATTTTCATACTCTTTCTTCCATTAAAATGAAGTCTTGCCATCTGATAATGCACAATATTTTGCAAAGTCATCAACGTCGTGAAAGTATTGTGATCAACTACTATCAATCATCATCAGCCAAAATGAAAAGAGACCTTCATGAAAAAACCTAGTGGTTCCTTCTATGATCACCATCCTGGTCCTCATTCAAGCTTTCACGATCCTTTATCGGTTTCTGAGGAAGATCCCACTCTATTTTATCCCTGGGCTTACTGTCGGATGATGGCAGATTATTATGTCCCTCCTTGATAAAGCAAAGAAGATACTTTGCGTCATTAACTCACTCTTTCTGGATCATCAAAATTCCATACATATGAAGGTAGCAACTTATCGTACCTTATAAAATTCTTCTTGGTGACTTTTCGTTCGAGTCAAGGATGGTGAACGCTTTGAAGCCCCACCAAGAAATTGAAAGGGTTGAATATCTCCGTTTCTGATGCTTGCCTCCAACTGACCCCAAACAAAAATTGTATATATAGATGACTTAATATCAATTACCAATTGTACCATCTATCATATTTTTTTTGTTTCTTTTTCAAGTAAAGAAGGACTCAACTTCAGTTTGTTCTCAACCACCACCTATAAGCCATTCTAAGAAGAACTAAACAGTGTAAAATCGGGCTCATACCTGAACATGAATAATGCAGAAGATAATGCTCGCAAGTGGCAGCCAGCTCTCGTCAGTTGACAGAGACATGTTTGACCTGTTTACAAATAATGAAAATAAGAGGAGGAAACAGCGAATCCTCAAGATACACTTTCAGCAAACAGTAGTGACGTTTCTTTAGGAGATTAAAAGGCGAAAAGGAAGAAGGAAATAATCAAGTTGTAGCAGCTTGAAGTTGGAAATCACTACATCTATTTGGGGCATTTATTTTGAGTGATATCCTCCAAATCTATCATTAAAATACTACCCGTAAACACTCCTCCCAGTTTATATTTGTGAGGAGCAATCGAGACAGGACTCATGTACAAACTACAAAGACCTGAAAATGTTGAGTTACTAGTTTGTGGTTTGCTACAAAGGAATTAGATTCTACTTTTCTAATCATATGCACCTCGTAATCTATGGACAAACACTATGGATTTGCATATACAATAACTAGCTTAATGGATACGTAAAGCAACAACCTGAGTTATAGTTCAAAGAACTGATATTAACATGGATGATGTCAAAAGAACATTACACAGCATCTGAGGAAGCATCATTAAGAATAAGTTCATTATAGCTTCAATTGCACAGAGCAGGCAGGGAAGCTAATCAGTTATGCATTTTGAAATCACAAGTTTCCAGTCAAGGAGCTATTTGTAATTCTTTGCATTTGCAGAAGAGATCTCATGGCATGATCCAAGAGAAGATTTCCCATGAAATTCACAATTATTACAAGAAAGTTCAGACAGTCAGGATGAACCTTATATAGGGAGCTAAGTAGACAAGTGCGTATACAACATAACGACGTTTCCCAGTGTCCATCCACGCAAAGATCCAACTCTGTCAAAATGTTAGAGCGTATAAGATGAACTTCGGGACTAAAGTAAGACTATTTCAATTCACTGTTATTGCAGACCAGCAATTCACAATTGCAGCAGTGAATGCCAACTAACCAGCCAATTGAAGTAAGGAATGAAAGTAAGGATCCCCATAACCGCGAACTTCACGTCAAATGAGCTCATAGCCGCGCCGTCTTCCTCCTCTTCGTCTAAGGCAGCAGGGGCGTTCGGCAAGACCAATGAGCTAAGCATACACGCACCGATTGTAGCGGCAAGTGGTGCGTCTTCAATCAACTGCGCTCTGCACTCCCCAGTCTGAATCCTTCTCTGCAACATTAATAATGAATCAAAACTTGAAGTTTCCCAGTAACATCAATGAGTAACTGAACCTGCTGTACCTTCCTGAGGTTCTTGTTCGTGAGCTTGAAGGCGGAGCTTGAAGTTGAAGAGAAGCCACTGCCTGGAGTTCTGAGCAAAGGAAGAGAAGAGGAAGAGAGTGGCTTCGATGTGAGAGAGATCATCGTTTCTTGGGGCCGGAACGAGAGGAGATGCTATCACGCAGCGCTTCACCTCGACGGTAGTGGGACGGCGTCACGGCGGCAGGCCGTAGCGGCTGAGGAGCCTTTATCGAGTCTCTTACGTCTCGGGAGGAGTGAAGGTATCTGCTCCGATGTTGACCTACGTTGAACGACTGAACCCCGTCCCCTACAGTGTACTTTCTTCTATGCGTCAATGTAGAAAATTCTTTTCCTTTTCTGGTCCCATTTTCACTGAAAACGTTTTCTTGGAAGTTCGTTTTTCAATAATAAAACTTGATAAAAGGAGTAAGATAACTTTTTAAAAATGAAAAATGAAAAAGGAGTCTCATTTCCTGTATAGTAAGTATCCTGCATAAGAAATTAAAATTAGACTTTTCAAAATGATTGCAGTCTTATTTCTTTTAGAACTCGGACTACATCTAAATTAGAGTTAAATACCAAGAAACTATCTAAACTTTAAATATTTTGCAATGAGCTATCCGAACTTTAAAAATTCAAAACGGGTTACCTCAACTTTGACGAATGTGCAACGAGCTACCTCCGTCCAAATTACCGTCAACTGGTGACAGAAATTAATCGAAAATTCGTCGAAAATTGAACAGATGTACCTCGTCCAAAGTTGAGGTAGACCATTTTAATTTTTTAAAATTCAAGTACTTCATTGCAAAACGTCCAAAGTTCAGGTAGCTCTTTGGATATAAGTCTAAATTATGAACTCCGAATTTAGATCGAAACAAAGACCGACCAACCACTGTCTGATCAAAACTCAATTGAAATCTAACCTCATCAAAATCAACGTAACTCCAATTAGGTTGGAGCTAAATTGAGCCCCATTCGGTGTCTCTCTTCACAACAAGAGGATCAAGGCAACATTAGAACTGAGTTTGATCCTCAAACTTGTGTTTGATGCGAGTCCTCCGTCCTCTGCCATGCCAAAAACCGATATCTCGACACCCAAAACTAGAGAATTTATGTAACAGATACAAATAGAAAAACACACAAACTCATGATGTTGAAATTGACACTCAGAAACATACATTACTTTACATTTCAAATTTCAATCAATAGAACAATAGACAGTCACGGACTCGTATTCAGAATAGATATTACACTAATACACACAGATACGGAGTCCATGAACTCCCCTTACTGCTGCTGCCATAAAAGAAGGATTCCTTGTTCGTCTCAGATCATGTACACAAAATGAAAATAGTGCCTATTGATACCTTTGAACCGCTAGTGTTTGCAGAAGACTTGATTCTTCAGGCTGTAATAGACAACAAATGTTTACTGCTTGGAGATTTTTGAGGTAATATTTGATCTGAAGGCAGCAAGAAACACTCGACTTTAATGGCTGGAAATGATTTTTCAGGCATCCCCTTCTCTCTGTTCAGAGACTGTATCCTCCTGGCCTGGTAGTGCATTTAGCTGCTGCTGCAACTGCAAATGATAAATCTCATTGCCAAAATTAAGGCGGAATCTCAAGATTAAAAGGATAATGGGTAAGTGGACTACTACTACGTGCAATTTCACAAAAAATGTATATGCAGCACCCTCACATGTGCAACTGTGGATTTTCCATCCGAGAAACAACAGAAAAATGGACGGAGCTAGCAAAAGGTACAAAGGAAGACACATCTAGCAGCAAACACTTCGGTCATTAAGCTAGCAATTTGGTATTTAACCCAATAATAAATCAATCACAACTCTCCAACCATGTAAAGGACACACTGGTTCTTAATGAAAAAGACCTGGGTCATCACATTATCAAAGCTATGGTTTAAAAGACCAACCAACAATGTAGCTTCAAACAATTTTAGACTTACTTGCATGTATTTCACCCTTTCTTTTGTCAACTCGTACGTCAGGTTCATCATCCTTCCTTGAAGTTCAGCAACCTTTATCAGAAGTAACTGCTCTCTCTGAGCTGTTGCTGGTTCAACCTATTGAATAGTGGACAACAGATGCCGATTCCACGTGTGATTAATTGTCACAAATCATTTTTTGGTCAAATGAAAAAATTCATCATAAATTTTCCATTACTAACATTTCCATTACTCTCTGAAGTGCGAGGCAGCGGAGGCAATTTTCCATTTTGACTGCCTGAAGAAAGATTTTTGTTTACTCAGTTGCCTTGTTATATGCATAAATTTAAACTATATATATGAAAGCTTCCACTTACCATCTGCATCAGCTGGTTGCAAGCTATTAACTAGACTTAAAATCAATTCCTGGTCACATAACACGAGCCCAAGCAATCTCAGATAACTATTTCAAATTACAAAACAAGCATTATGCAAAATAATAATAATAATAACATTTTTAGTAAGTACCTGCTGAATTGTGGTCTGCTGGTAAAGATTCTGAAGGTGAGGCAGTACAAGTGATCCTGGCACAGAACTGTTATTGCAGTCTTTTTGTAAGGGCTTTACAGGCTGTCAAAGATACAAGACCAAAATGTTCAACCTAATAATATATAGCAGAAATTATTCTTTTTTTTTTTTTTTGTGTGTGTGTGTGTGTGTTTATTGTTTTTAATAATGCTACACTAGAGGAGCTACTTACCATAGGTTTCGATTCAAACATCCATTCACCAACACTAGCAGACTTCCTTAATGGTGAAATCTGAAAATAATAGCAGGAGATATTTGATTAAAAAGCATTGTCAATAAGAAATGCCAAAAGAGAATATATCAAAAGCCAGTGATCAAGTACCTGGCGACGAGGAAAAACATTAAGGGGGATATCCTGTCAAACGTGTAACTAATAAGACGGGGAAGACATTCAAAACAATTGGTCCCAACAACGAAGAAATACCTTTACAAGATCTAAATTTTCAGAGGTTACTGAGAATCTCCCTTTGATTTGAATCAAGTTAGCCTTTGCTTTATCATCCAGTGAATCCCTAAATCCTGTTGCACGTAAAAATGGCAATTACGCCTGTTGCAAATGTTTTAACTGTGGTAACTAAAGTACCAGAGAGAGATAATGCAACTTAATTTACCTCCAGAAGACTTTATAGGAGCTGAAAGGCTGTTTGCAGAAGCCCGATTAGGAAGCATCAAGGGGCCACTAAAGCTCGGTGCCCTTCGCACCTCAGATTTAGGTTTTTCATTCAAGAACACATTTTCAAGCTCACCCCTGACAATAAAATAAAGAAAAAAAATAGCTTAGATTTCCGATGTAATTCGTTTAAAGTCATATACACATGATTGCCATTCTATAGCTAGTACCTATCGGAGGTGCATCTCTTCTCGGATATAGAATGCCCAAGCACAGCATTTGCAATGAGCGGCCCACTTTGAGTTTGACGACTTCTGATTGGTTGAACTTTAAATTTGGACAGATGATCCTTTTCTTGAGAAGATGTCACCCCGTCGTTGCTTAATCCATTTTTCGAACAATTAAGTTTTTCTTGGAGACCAGTATCAACTAAATCATCCTCTGGAATCTTTCCCCTATTCAAGGGCAGTTCAGCTGGTTGTATTTCATCACTAAGATATTCTTTATCATCTGTATCCTGCTTAACCAACAATATCGGCATTACCAGCCATAGCTTTAAAAAATATAAGCAAAACTCATAATGACCCAATCCACATTAGTAACTGTTGGTTAAAAGTAAAACTTACAGATTTGATAAACTGCTCGCTGACAGATGGCTTAAAAATGCCATAATCTTCTTTAGCTTCTGGTATATCATAATCGTCATCATCATCCCTAAGCTGCAAATTTATTGAGAGATCATCATTTATTGAGTTTTATAGTAAGTAATTAGTAGTAGCTATTGAAGTATTAAACAATTGACTGGCAACTATGTCACGCTATCTATTCATGAGGTTAGTAAAATCTGACAATTACCAGAGCAGCTTGGGCTTTCAGATCCTCAACATCAAAATTCCAGGCACTGACTCCTCTCTGGTACTCACTCTGCAGGCAAATCAAGGCATCACCAAGAGACAGAAGTCAGTTTCTAGATAACTGAGTAATCCAACAGTCAGGATAATGCTTGTTTTGTGATTGTTTCTCACCATTGATAATGCTTCTTGCTCTGCTGAAGGCATTTTTTTTAGAGCTAGTTGCGCAGCATCCTTAAGCTGCAAGATTTGAACAAATTTCTTAACCTACTGTAAGCAACTCAACGCACTAAACATAAGAATAGGATACCTCAAAGGTGGTAGCTAACCTGGATGGCTTTCACACGTTGCCAAAGCGGAGGTAAATCAGTAAATAAAGGTTTTACAGTAACCTCTGGAGGCTTGGCATTTTTAAAAAATGCATGCTTTAACAACTTCTCAGCAGTTGGCCTCTTTGTCTGGTCTTTCACAAGACACATGGCAATCATTTCTTTGAAGAGCTGATGACAACTGGAAAAACTCTGATTAGAATACTTCTTCAAGAAACAAAAAATTATTATTTATAGATACTTCTTCAAGAATACTTCTTCAGATGTATATATCTTACTTCAAGTACAACATACATGTGTAGCTGGGCTAGGTACATCAAATTTCTAGCAATTCTAGTCTGTTTTTTGACATAGTACCGAGGCCATAGATTAGGCATGAGTCTTTGAGTCTTTAACCAACTACACCACCTAGGCATTGATTGATTGATATTTGATGTATACAAAAATAAATAAAATTTCAAACCAAACTCATACTTCTTCAGCATGAAACTCTCTTGATAGAAAGAGGTAGTGATACCTTTGAGAATTTTTTATCTCGATCATAATCGAGCCCAGGTGGGGCATTTTGGATTGTCATCAAGAGAACCTACAAAAAGGAAAAGAATTTCAGCATTCCAGCTTGTTGAACTATGAAGGCAAGAAGACCTTTGTGTATCTTTTATACATGCGTTTATAGAACTCTGATTACCTTCATTGGAGGGTATTTCGAAAAAGGTGCATGACCATGAGCAAGTTCCAGTGCGGTGATACCAAATGACCAAATGTCAGCCCTATGCACGTAAAGTGCCAGAGTAAAGAAAAAAAAAAGGAATATAAGATTTGATAGTTATGCGTCACAAATTAAGGTATAAATGAGCATTCAACTCAAATGACCTATAAAAAGCATTGTGGAGTTTTTCACTAAATAACTGACACATTTCAGACTTAGGAATCACGTAAAAAGAACCTCCTAGTAAAAGCACATAATAATATCTATTTTCCTCCTGTGACTGTCATCTTATTCTACCTAAATGAATAATTCATTTTCTAATGACTTTTTTTTCTTTTGCTTTACCGTTTTGTTGAACAAGGCTTAATGGAGTGATATGAAAAAGGACATAAAAGGAAACAGTCACCACCACTAGATTGGAACCATTTTTTGTGCAATGTGCACAACTCATATTTGAACGACAAAAGAGAAACATAAATGAACTTCATTTTGACATTTCGAGAGAGGTGGACCTCATTGATAATACAATACCAAAAGGAAGAGGGAAATGAATAGGTGAAAATTTTCCTTCTCCTCATAAAAGAAAGGACTCACTTGAAATTGTATCCACTTCCAGGCTGTAAAACCTCCGGTGCCATCCTTCAAAACAACAATAGAGTGGTAGTCCATTATATAAAAGTAAGTAAGTGGGGGACTTCTACAAAAGTAAATGCAACTGAGCAGGTAGTTACCAGCAGGGTGTTCCAACAAAGGTATTTCTAGAACGTTGTCTATCTCCTGTATCGAACATGCATGCTGAAACACCAAAATCTGCCAGTTTTACCACCCCATTAGTATCAAGCAGTATGTTTCCAGCCTGCACTTCAAATATTTGAGACAAAACTTACTTCCTTGAAATAACAATGAATGATAGGAAAGATAAAAGTAGATAATAAACAGCTAACAGATGTTCCCACCCATACCCTGAATTTAATTAAGCAAAGGAAAAGAAGAATATTGAACCTTGACATCACGATGAATGTGTCCTTGTCGATGAAGATATTCTATAGCCTGTAGGGTTTCTTTAAGAATTGAACAAATAGCAGGCTCTTCAAAACCATCGGGATAAGCTATTTTCATCAAGTGTAAACAAGAACCCTCTGCCATAAAAGGCATGATAACCCATAAATTGTGATCAACCACAAATGAACAGTAGGCTTTTATGATATTTGAATGGTCTATCAAGGCCATTGTCTGAGCCTCCCTACGAATATCATCCTGCAATACATTTAGGTGAAAACAAATTCAGGAAATACAACAATAAAAGTAAGATGATTAAAGACCAATCTTCTTAATAGACTGAGAAAATTGAGATATAGTAATGTGACACAAAGATGCAGCAGATCAATTATTTATTCAATAACTAAGGCCAATTATCATGAAATCTCCTTTGGGAAAAGGTAAACGGGAGTTTTTTTTTTTTGGGGGGGGGGGGGGGGGGGGGGGGGGCAGCGGCAGCTAAACATTTTGTCTTCTAAACTCAGATAATATTATATTTCTCCATATTCTCATTGTACTTAAGATTTAGATAAAGTGGGGCTCTTAACTGATATCACCAAAAAAATTGATTCCATCTCTATCCTTCAGGGCAACATCAATCTACAAAACTTAAACGGCTTCAAAGTGTTGCAATACCCTGTTCAACCAAGAAGTAATCCAACTACGCTTCAGTATTGTTATTTTCTATTTGTGATGACGATGACCTCAAGGTAAGGCAAAGTAAAACCAGGCCCGTTAAGTAATAACCGAAAGAAGAATCAGAAAGAGAAGAAAAGCTCTTGTCAGGGTCGCCTTATGAGTCAATTCATTAGACAATAAAAACACTACAGCAGATGTGACAGATCTCCAACTCAGAAAACTCAGAGAAATGCCATACTAAGTAGCTCGTTGTAGCTCATGGTAGAACTAAACACGCACCTCATAGAATAATCAACCGAAAATGGAACTTTTTTACACTAAGTGTCAATTCTAGCACAGAGGTCATGCTTGACACTAAAAGCCGTCCATTCAACACTTTAAATCGGCTTCAGTTAGACAAAGTACATTCCTTAATATTGTAGAAGCAGGCGTAGAAGCTCAAGAAACATGAATCAAGCTGACCAACCGGAGGACAGTAAATCAAATCTACAAGACTAACATTGATCTCACACAAATCACTACTAAACCAGTAACAGCTCAGGCAATCAAAGCTCAAACTCGCAAGTCAAATAGAGAGTAAAACCACAATACCAGATTGCTATTGCAGCGATCGAGATCCAAGCACTTGACAGCAATAACTTCATTGAAAGGGATATAGATCGCTCTGTACACGGTAGCACTGGCGCCATATCCGACTTCTTCCAGGAGCTTGTAATCGTCTGAATTAGCCGAGTAAGTTCTCTGGTTGCCGCCCATCCTTCCCATAACCCTAGCTCACTGAAATCAGCGTCTTCTACTGCAATCAGGAATCGTGTGCAGTGATCACGAATCGGTGGAGACCACGAAAAGACTCCTAGTGGGGAGCTACCTAGGTGTTAGTGTGATGGATCCGTTGACCACCATGGGAAGCGATGTAGAAAGGGAAAGAAGGGAAGACTCTGTTTGTCTTCTGCTGCTGTTTTTGAGGGAGATGGGGAGCCAGACGTGATGGAGGAGCTGACGTGTCCGATCGCAGCTTTGGTGGCTCGGTATTAGGATTTCGACACGTGGATCGGAAAATCAAATGGAACTGGTGGGCCCCGTTGCCACCTGATTCTTGGACCAGAAAATAACCCTTTTATTTATTTTTCATAAAACATATATTTCCTTTACCAAATTGGTAAAGAAAAAACAAAAGGGGGGAAATTTTATAAAAGAATGCACAATTTTAATTAATTATTATTTAGATTCGGTTCCACTACTAAGAAATTCGTTATAAATTATAAATTATTAAAAAAAATCTCATTGATTGGACAATTATTAAGTACTTTTTTCCAAGAAACTAACTTCGTACATTACTTATAAAATTTGGGGCTAAAGAGTTCCCGATACAAATCTGAATCCATCCGTAACAAATGTAAAAGAGGGGTTGAAGAACCCAATCACTATGGCACCCCCTATAGCAAACTTAGTTATCCAGTCAGCACATTGATTTGCGGCATTGGAGATCCTATTCCAGGTCGATTTTTTAATCGACTCGGCCAAAAGAAAACTATTTTGAATAATAGTTTCAATTTCCCAAAAATGAGTTATCCCAAAAATGTGGTTAATAACCACTTCCGAGTCCGACTCGAAGACGACCGACTCCCACATATGCTAGACCACAAGTTGCACACCTGCCAAAATCGCCCGAGCTTCCAAGTTGTCAATGGTCCCCGACAACTCGGAAGCTTGGGCTCCAGCAATCACACAGACCCTATGATCCCATGCTATTATACCTATCCCCCATTTACCTTCCACATGAGACCATGCCGCATTAACGTTAATCTTAACTCACCCGACCAACGGTCTCACCCAAGACTGGGCCACGGTGACACTCGGATCGCCCACCTCTGTACTCCCATGGACTCGGACCTCTGTTCTCCCCTGTTGGCCACCCTGCCCCTGCACCGAATGAAGATCTGCATATTGCCCCGTGAGTTGCAGAATTGGGTTCTGCAACCCTTGCCATGTTTGGTTATGCACTCCAACAGACTGAAGTCGTTGGCTTCTCAGCTCCAAGACCGCCTGCCGCACTCCCTGCACCACCTGGCTTGGGTTAGGGGATTTACCTTCGAAGATCTGCAGACACCTACATTTCCAGATGGACCAGCATGCTGTAAGGACAGACTGCCATCTGAATTCGTTCCCCTCACGCGTCCCCGACTGGTCCGCGAACCTCTTCCTTAGCCACTGGTTGACCGTAGTGCATCCATCGCTGACATTAGATAAGCCCAGCAGTTGTTCCCACACCCTTTTGACCCACTCACATTCCAGGATCAGATGCTCGATGGTTTCAGTCTCATTGCACATCGGGCAACTAACCCCACCTGCAAACCTCTCTTGGCTAGCCCTTCCCTAACCGCAATCGCCTTCGACATGAACTTCCATATAATTACGTACTTAGAAAAAGTCTCAATTCATCAAATTTGATAAACGATTTCGGATTAAATTTGGATGATCTATTGTAAATTAATTAAAAAAATCCTTTTATAATTTATTGTATTCATACTATATTCTTTTATTACAGTTGACAAATTGGATCTGTCAAATGCTGTCCACCTATCATAACTCTTATTTCCCAAAATTCATTATAGGTGGTGATGTCATGTAATTATAGATACATAAAATACTTATTTGGATTGTTTATATAATATAGTGTAGTATTAGGGTGTGAAAACAAATACAAATTAGTAAAATTGTGCTTATTGAAATTGAAAATGGATATATTACTAAATAATATCACAACGATAAAATAATGTCATAATGGGAACTTAACTTCTTCTTATTTTTTATTAGTAATTTTAATTATTGACATTATATACTTATATATTTTACTTTTATTATAAGGAAGTATATAATTGAAAAAATATTATATTTTTAATAAAATGTTAGTATTTATTTTAGAAAAAAAAACAATATAGTTCAACAGAGTATTTATTAATAAAATGGAGTTTCCCTACGAAACTGATAAATTATTTATATAAAATAGAGTAATGACTAATGAGAATTAGGGGTCAAAAATTGACTGAACCGTGGGTGACCCGTTAACAGGTCATATTTGGATCATATTTTTTGATTCACGTGTCATTTTGACACGACTCATGGATGACCCGTAAAAATATGGATCAAATTCGGGTCAGAAATCTTGACACCTGGGTCAGTCCGTGACCCATGAAAATTATATATTATTGCTCTTGAAAACACATAATCATCTACCTACTCAGACCCTAAACCACTCACGGTAACCAAAATATTGACCAAGTTTTAATCAGATTAGCGCAATATCTGCCATTTTTGAAATCAAAGAACTAATGAACCTACTATCTTATTAAGGAGCAATTTAACGAAATGAGAGGAGCACACTAGGCAAACCACACTATTTCTTTGATTTTGAAGCGAAGAATAACCCCTAAGACGTGAAGAATAAATTAGAAGAGAGAAAGAGACAAGGAATTGTCAATGACATTGGTAATTCGAATGGATCAGTCTGACTCATACATTTCTTAGTACTATTATGGACGAGTCAGCCTGACCCGCGGGTTAACCCACTGACTCATGGATCAGGTTTGAGTTACGAAACTTGACTCATATAAATACATGGGTCGTGTTTGGGTCAGACGATTCCTGACACAACTCATAAGTCGACCCAACGTGCAAATTGACACCCCTAATTTGAGAATTCCTAAATTTAATGAGTGTATTCACAAAAATCTATCGGCCTATTTCAGTCTTTAGTCGTGGGCCTATATTATAACTAGGTGTGGGTAGATAGGTTGATAAAGAGTTGACTGAAGGCCCATCATATCGACCTCTACTTGCAGCTAAAACTTATATAATAAAACGTAATTAATGTTTAAAATTAATTATAAATTTAAAGATATAAATTATAAATATTTCTCCACGTGAACGACTATTAATTTTAAAATATCTTATTTCTAACCACACTTTAGATTATTTTTTGGGTTAATAGGTTCAATGATACCATATGTTTGGGTCATGTGATCAGATAGTACTCCTATGTTGTTTTATGGTACCATATATTTCGCAATGTTGTTATTTGGTCCAAATTACTGTTGCCGTCAAGATTAACTAACGGAATGTTGACGTGGCACTAACGTGGCGCTGATGTGGCAGATGAAAAATAAAAATAAATAGAAAAGGTAATAAAAATAGAGGAAAATAGGGAAAAAATTATGAAAAAAATATTTAAAACTTTATCTATTAATAAAATTTATTTTTTTTTAAGAAAAATCGAAAATTGAAAAAAAAAAAAAAAAAAACTAGGGTTGGACCCTTGGGTTCAATTGACCCAGCCAAGGGTCAAACCCTGGGCTGGGTTGAACTCCCACCAGGTCGCCTGAGGTTCGACCCTTGGCTGGGTCAATTGGACCCAAGGGTCCAACCCTAGCTTTTTTTTCTTTCAATTTTCGACTTTTTTTAAAAAAAATTATAATTTTTTTTTATTATTAATAGACAAAGTTTTAAATATTTTTATAATTTTTCCGATTTTTTCATATTATTCTATTTATTTTTATTTTTTAAATTAAATATTATATTATATATCTACGTGGCGCTGACGTAGTGCTGACATGAACCATTTAACAGAAAAAACTAACGGTTGACTAACGGAGTACCATAGGACAACATGCTCCAAACATAAAGGACCATTTGACCACATCAAAAAACATACGGCACAATCTGATCACATGACCCAAACTTATGGTACTATTGGACCTATTAACCCTTATTTTTTCTTCTTAAAAACTGTAAGACAATAAATTATAAAGTGAATAAGTAAAACTTGGAGAAAATAAAAATACATAAGGTCCTGGCTTTCGTTTTATGAGTAAATTTTTTTTCCAAATGCACATTCCACCCCACTTTATATTGATAGTGGGAAGTGTTGTTGTTTTCAAATGATTATGTTGATATAAAATTCTCTTGTGCAGTGTGCACATGATTTTTGTCACGTTCCTTATAAAATGGAATATTCATCAAGTGTGGATGACTAAGTGTATCGATTGATATATCATTGTATGCCGACCTCAAGAAACCAACCAACCAACCAGTGGAAACTAAACTAATCTTATCCGAAAGGATACAATAGCTAGCTACGTTGGTATTGATTGATTGATATTTAGAACACTTGTAAAAATTATGCACTATTAAAAAATAATAAATTATTAAGTAATGGGTTAATGGTCAAAGTGCCCCTAAAATTTGGTCGAAATTTAAGAATACTCCTTAAAGTTTAAAATCTCCCATAATGTTAAAGAAATGATGAAAAATTTCCTCTAAAAGATCATCTGACGAGAGAGAATTTTTCATCATTTTCAAACATTAATGGACACTTTTAACTTTAAGGGGGATTCTTAAATTTCGTCTAAACTTTAGGGGGCACTTTGACCATTTAGCCTTAAGTAAATTATATGAGGGTGGATTTCTTAGTTAATTTTTATTTTGCAATAAATCCTTAATTTAAGTTTTATTATCATGAGAAAAAAAAAAGTAAATCAATTTGTCATACTTAATCATGGAAGGAAATAAGTTTAAAAATTATTAAAAATATCCTCAAATCGTACCGTGATTCTAAAATGATCTTAAATTTCATATAAAATAAAATAAATTTTTAGAAATATGAAATTAAGAAAATGGCGTACCTCTTTTGTTCAATATTGAAGGAGATAACTTGGAGATTATCAATTTTTTAATGCACCTATTGTGCATTATGGGAGATAAAAAATTGTATTCTTAATGTTAAAAAGTTGGTTTATACCGACCAAACTTGGTACGTTTCTCATGTTCTTAGGGGTGTCGAAAAAATTGCACATTCATACAAAAGGCGACTGCACTACTATGATTGGAAAGAATACTTGAGATACCCATAAAATATAAGGACTATTTTAATTATTTTAAAAGTTGATAGACTATTTGCCTGCTTAACTATGTGTGTCTGTCAACGTCCTGGGCTGACGATGATTATGGTATTAATCCCGGTTTTAACTGTAGACTCATATTTATTACCACATGTTAAATGTAATGAAACATTATAAATGTTATCTTAATAAATACATAAAATTAGGTCACAAGCAACAAAAATATTCAAACATTAGCACCATTCAAAATTAACACTAATATAATTTAATATTGACATAATTCAATACAGTTCGCCCTGGAATTATACACTCGTAAAATCTAAAAGCGAAAATCCTACTTTTGTTATTAGTATTTATTAATATATTATTATTGTATTTATATAATAACCGTGGCCCCGTGAGTTTGACTAAAATATCATAACCACAATCATTACAGGTAGAAAATTCATCACCATAATCGCACTATACCATAATGGTACGGTTAACCATATAAAAAAATAACTGACGGGTCAATGACATTGGTAACTCTGACGGGTCAGTCTAACCCATGTGTTTGTTAGTACTATTATAGACGAATCAACATGACTCGCAGGTTGACTCACCGACCCGCAGATCAAGTTTGGGTTACGAAACTTGACTCATACAAATACATAAGTCGTATTTGGGTCAGACGATTTCTGACGCGACCCATGGGTTAACCCAACCCGCAAATTATCACCCTAAATTGAAAATTCTTAAATTTAATGAGTGTATTCACAAAAATCTATCGGTCTATTTCAGTCTTTACTCTTTAGTCATGGGCCTATATTATAGACTAGGTGTGGGTAGATAGGTTGATACAGAGTTGAGTGAAGGCCCATCATATCGACCTCTACTTGCAGCTAAAACTTATACAATAAAACGTAATTAATGTTTAAAATTAATTATAAATTTTAAAGATATAAATTATAAATATTTCTCTACATGAATGACCACTAATTTGAAAATATCTTATTTCTAACCACACTTTAGATTGTTTTTTCTTCTTAAAAACTGTCTAAGACAATAAATTATAAAGTGAATAAGTAAAACTTGGAGAAAATAAAAATACATAAGGTCGTGGCTTTCGTTTTATGAGTAAAATTATTTTCCAAATGCAGATTCCACCCCACTTTATATTGTATATTGATAGTGGGAAGTGTTGTTGTTTTCAAATGATTATGATGATATAAAATTCTCTTGTGCAAATGATGAGTGTCAAGTTTCAAACATTACGGGTACAATTTTCAATAGCATAATCTATATTCATAATCATGGTTATTAACTACGGTTTTAACCGTATACAAATATTTATTACCGCATGTGAAATGTAATGGAACATTATAAGTGTTATCTTAATAAATACATAAAATTATGTCACAAGCAACAAAAATATTCAACATTAGCACCATTAAAAATTAACACTAATATCATTTAATATTTACATCATTCAATACAGTTTGCCCTGAAATTATACAATCGTGAAATCTAAAAGTGAAAATTCTACTTCTGTTATTAGTATTTATTAATATATTATTATTGTATTTATATAATAACTATGGTTATAACCATGTGTATAACTAAAATACCATAACCATAATCATTACGGATATAAAATTCATCACCATAATCGCATTGTACCATAATGGTACGGTTAACCATATAAAAAAATAACGGTTATAACCATGATTTTGAGTTTTCACCGCACCATTTCCGACCCTAGACGTCCTAGATTGATGAGAATAATCGTTCGGAGATTTTTTTTCAAAAAGTAATTATAATAAAATAAAATTTTTAAAAATAAATATACAAAAACAATCGAAATATTAAATTATAACTTACATGGTCTGGTCTGAATTATAAACATTCCGTCGTTAAAAACACGCCACCTCTGTTTACACAACACACCACTCGGGTAGTGCGTCACACCCCTGTGTACCCCTAGTAGCGTGTATTCCTATATTTCAAAATATTTTTTTTTGTATATTTTATTTTATTATAATTACTCTTTGAAAAAACTCTCATGGAATGAAAGAACGTTACAATACACCCCACAATAAATAAGCATTATTCCTTCCATCTTATACCATTTCCATCCTTAAATTTCACCAATCTCTCTCGACATGAACATGGAAGGAAAAGAGATCGAGCGTGACGAAGAACTTCCCGATGATACGATAGGCTCGGGATTAGGGAGGAAGAAGCAGCCATGGATGAAGCAGCTAACCCTAAGAGGGGTCATAGTGAGCATTGTGATTGGTGCCATCTATAGCATCATAGCCATGAAGCTCAACTTAACCACTGGTCTCGTCCCTAACCTTAACGTATCTGCTGCCTTACTTGCCTTTGTGTTGATCCGAGCATGGACCCAGATCCTCCACAAGGGCGGCTATGTGGTTAAACCCTTCACCCGGCAAGAGAACACCATGATTCAGACATGTGCTGTCGCGTGTTACAGTATTTCTGTCGGAGGTCTAACCCTAACACACGAAAAAAAGAAAACTTTTTTACATTTCATGAGAAGTTTAAGGTTGTTTTTTGCAGGTGGGTTCGCGTCGTATCTGTTGGGGTTGAACAAGAAGACGTATGAGTTAGCCGGAACTGACAGCGTCGGAAATTCACGAGAGGCGGTAAAGGAGCCGGCGGTGGGGTGGATGACCGGTTACCTATTTGTTGTTTGCTTTGTGGGTCTCTTCGTGCTTATTCCCCTTCGAAAGGTAAGCTATAAGCTAAGTCTTCTGTGCCCTAATTCTTCTGAATTTGGTTGATCAGTACTGAAGGGCGGCGTATCCTCCATTGCTGCAGATCATGATAGTGGACTTGAAGCTTACTTATCCGAGTGGAAAGGCGACCGCAGTACTCATCAATGGATTCCATTCACAAGGAGACAAGACAGCTAGGTGATCATCATATACGTTTGATAAGGGTCCAAAACGATTGTCACGTGGCTTAATTCGACCATCAAAACTTTAATAAAAATAAGGTTTAAATAGCAAGTAGCTACCTAAACTTTGGACGTTTTTCTAACGAGCTACCCGAACTTTGAAAATTCAAAACGAGCTACCTCAACTTTGAGGAATGTGCAAATAGCTACCTCTGTCAGAATTTCCAACGAGTTTCCAACGACATTCCGACGGAAAATTGGACGGAGGTAGCTATTTGCATCTTCTTCAAAGTTGAGGTAGCATGTTTTGAATTTTCAAAGTTCGGGTAGCTCATTGCAAAACGTCCAAAGTTCAGGTAGCTACTTTGTATTTAACCCAAAAATTAATACAAAAAAGTCGTAACACAAAGTCAGATAAGTAAGATGAACTTTAATTAGAATTTATTAGTATGTATTTGTAAAACATGCAATGACTAGATTTAAACACAAACTCACTAATTAGGGTGCACTCTTTAAATTTCTAAATGGGTTAGATATCACTTTGCTCCTAATCTTTGGATTATAATCGAGTTTTTTTCTTCTGATGTTTAAAAACGAAAAGTTAAGTTTTAATGTGTAGTCAAAAGTTCATTTTATCCCTTTCGTCAAATTTGTCATCCAAATTCAACGTAATATGTTTTAAATATTACAAAAATAACATAATATTTATAAAAATATCACAACTAAACTCTTCAAAACTTTTTTGTATGTTACAATTTGAGTCTCGATTGAATCGAGACTCAATCAATCGAGCCCCTATCGAAGGTGCTAGAGTTTGGGTCTTGACTAAAGCTCGCCTATGGGTGAGAGTCTAGTATGAGTCAATACCCAAACCCTAAAGCCCTTCAATTGCAGCTCAACGGTTGGTCAAAAATAATTAGGGCTCAATTGAGACTTAAATGAGAGGGGTAGAATTCGGGTCTTGACCTAGACCATCCCCAACCCATATGCGAGCAAGTATGGGTCATGACTCTAGCCCCTTCTATTGAGACTCAATTGAGTCCTAATCGATTGGAATTCAATTATAACATATAAAAAAAGTTGAAAGATTAAATTGTGATATGTTTAAAAGAACGGTTAATAGGTCCAATGATACCGTATGTTTGGGTCATGTGATCAGATGACACTGTATGTTTTTTGATGTGGTCAAATGGTGCGTCGTGTTTGGAGGATGTTGTTCTACGGTATTATGTTAGTCAACCGTTAATTTTTTATATTAAATGGTCCACGTCAGCACCACGGCAACGCCACATCAGCGTCACGTAGATATATAATATAATATTTAATTTTAAAAATAAAAATAAATAGGAAAACAAATATGGAAAAATCGAAAAAACATTTTAAAACTTTATATATTAATAAAAAATATTTTTTATAAATTTATTTAAAAAAATCGAAAACGGGAAAAAAAAACTAGGATTCGACTTGGGTCCAATTGACCCAGCCTAGGGTCGAACCCTGAGCTGGGTTGGACCCCCACCAGGTCGCCTGACCTGGGCGACCAGGTCTGGGTTCGACCCTGGCTGGGTCAATTGGACCCCAAGGGTAGTTCCACCCTGGTTGTGGTAACGTCAACACCACATCAACATTCCGTTAATTAAGCTTGACGTCAACAGTAATTTGGACTAAATAACAACATTATGAAAACATAAGGTACCGAGAAAAAATATAGAATCATAGGGGTATCATCTTCATCCTATCAAATTACCAAAATCTATAGTACCATTAGACCTATTAACCATTAAAAGTATCTATTAAGTGTGGATGAAAAATTCAATGGAAGATGAAAACTCAGACAAATTTGTAATCATTAAGTACCGAACCTTTCACTTTTAAAATTAGGCGCCGTGAAACTCAATCTTAACATGAAATTATGGTGCAAAGTGATGTTTAACCCTTTCTAAATTCAACACCTCTCTAAAGATTACAAACATGTTTACCACTCAAACCAATTATTTGATACTGAGCTCGAATTTATAGGTCATTAAAAAACATGTTTTAACATTATAACTTTTTAAACAGATTCTGCTATCTGTTTTGCAGAAAGCAAGTCCGAGGATTCATCAAGTACTTCTCATTTAGCTTCTTGTGGGCATTCTTCCAGTGGTTTTACAGAGGCAAAGAGAGCTGCGGCTTCGGACAGTTCCCGACATTCGGGATACAAGCTTGGAAACAAACGTAACACAGTTGCTGCAATTCTAAATTGCTACAGAAAAACATGTTTAACGTTGCTGATAAACATGCACGTCTGCATGTTTTTTTTTCTTTTCTTTTGCAGATTCTACTTCGATTTCAGCATGACATTCGTAGGTTCCGGAATGATCTGCTCCCACCAAGTGAATCTGTCGCTGCTCTTCGGAGCTGTCTTGTCGTGTGGTTTGATGTGGCCGCTCATGGACCGACTCAAAGGAGACTGGTTCCTTGATACTATAGCTGAGAGTAGTATGCAAGGTTTATATGGCTACAAGGTAGGGTTTTCCTTAATTTATATATTACACCTTAGATACGTTCCTGATCAGTATATATATATATATATTATAACCAAATTGAATACTAAATTTACAGTATTCACTTACACTCAACTTTCTTTTTGCAATTTTGTATAAAATTCGGTATACAATTTGATAATTCATGGATCAAGCAATCCTTTCTGTTGTTGTAGGCTTTTCTATCCGTGTCTCTCATTCTTGGAGATGGTCTCTATAATTTCATCAAGATTCTAGCTGTCACAGGCATCAATGTGCATAATAGAATGAACAGAAACCAAATTGGAAGAGGTAACGAGCTCTGACACCATGGTTAAATAATAATTTTGCTAATTATTTTTTGGGTTAATTACCATGGTTAAATAATAATCCTTTGGATGTTTTGCAACGAGCTACCCGAACTTTGAAAATTCAAAACGGACTACCTCAACTTTAAAGAATGTGCAAATAGCTACCTCCGTTCAATTTCTGACGACTTTCCGATGACAATTGACGGAAAATTGGACGGAGGTAGCTATTTGCACCTTCTTCAAAGTTGAGGTAGCCCGTTTTGAATTTTCAAAGTTCGGGTAGCTCGTTGCAAAACATCCAAAGTTCAGGTAGTTACTTGACATTTTTTTTCTCAGATGTCGAGGACCGGACCTCGTCTGGCGACGACGAGAGACAGAATGATTTTTTCCTTAAAGAGACGATTCCACTGTGGCTAGGAGTGGTAGGATACACCGTCCTCTCCATCCTCTCTATTATTGTCATCCCTACAATGTTCCCACAGCTCAAATGGTACTATGTCCTAGTAGCCTACCTTCTCGCGCCCTTACTAGCCTTTTGCAACGCTTATGGTGCGGGTCTAACCGACATGAACATGGCATACAACTACGGAAAGGTCGCATTATTCATCTTAGCCGCCATATCGGGTCATCGGGACGGTCTAGTGGCTGGGCTAGTCGGGTGTGGCCTCATCAAGTCAGTTGTCTCGATTGCATGCATCTTAATGCAGGACTTTAAGACGGCCCACTGCACCCTTACTTCGCCTCGAGCCATGTTTGTGAGCCAGGCCATAGGGACCGCCATTGGCTGCATGGTTGCACCCTTAAGCTTCTTCCTCTTCTACAAGGCGTTTGATGTTGGAAACCCTAATGGGGAGTTCAAAGCACCATATGCCCTGATCTACCGAAACATGGCTATCCTAGGGGTTCAGGGGTTCTCGGCATTGCCTAACCACTGCCTTCAGTTGTGCTACGGGTTTTTCGGGTTTGCAGTTTTGGTCAACCTTGTGAGAGATGTCGTGCCTAATAGGTTCGGGAAGTGGGTCCCGCTTCCGATGGCGATGGCCCCGCCTTTCCTGGTCGGGGCCTATTTCGCCATAGATATGTGTTTGGGGACCTTGGTTGTGTATGTGTGGCACAAGGTCAATGCCAAGAAGGCGGAGGTCATGGTCCCGGCCGTGGCTTCGGGGTTGATTTGTGGCGAGGGGCTGTGGATCCTTCCAGCAGCGGTTCTTGCGTTGGCCAAAATTCGACCTCCCATATGTATGAAATTTGTGCCTTCTTAAAACAAACAATTTAGGGTAACATCATTAGCGTAATCAAAATGGACTGTTTCCATATATTTCTAGCTACATAAATAAACTTTTTTTTCTTATATAAAAATGCGACAAACAAATTTGGCATTACAGATGCAGTTGTATCGTCCTCTATTATACGATCTCGAATCACAGAAAGTTTAGTTCATGCATCTCACTAAAGAAAAAAAATGCAAAATCCTTTGAAAACCCGAAAATCGATGCCATTTTAGTTATCCTGTTATTACACCTGCGAGTACGTCGCTCTTTCCCCGTGCATATATCGTGTACACCAAACGGATCGCGTCTAACCAGCCATCCAATGACTCCCATGAATCAGCAAGCTGCATTGTTTCCAAATGACCTCCATTCGTGGTTAAAAATCTTGGAAGTTATATAGACTAGAAAAGTACTGAAAAGTGTACAAGGGTTAGTTACCAAATTGCAAGCCGAACTTAAGCCAGTTTTGCAAACACCATACACTCCGTCACTTTTTCAGTCAAATTTGATGGATTTTGTTGAAAAGATATATATGTCATGTAAAAAAAGAACAACATAAAGAAAGAAAAGAAATCATATTTGTACATCATCATATTTGTACATCAATTCTTCATTCTTGTGACGGAGTATGTTTGCAAATTTACTTGAGATTGTTATTTGTAAAAAAGGTTCAATATTTTTTTGGCAAATCGTCCAAACTCTGGCATGCAATTTGGTAATTAACCCATAATATACAGTACAAAATTTAGAGTAGAACTTGGTAAGATAGAGAGAGAAAAAAAATTGCAGGGGAAAAATGATGGAGATGGGAAATATTTCATTTTCCCACTAAGTTTCACAGCATTGCTTGCAAAGTATTTACTTAAATGATCTTACCAAGTAGATAGCTCCATGAATTGTGTCGATGCAGAGACCCGCACCAGGTGGTAAAGTCAAATCAGAACAAGCTGAAACCGAGACAATATCCGGAATGCTGACTCGGAAAGCTTTCCTGTCGAGGGGATGCCCTAAATCCCCCTTTCCAGAAAGACTCCGTGGAAGCTGTTTTTGGTCAGCTGTATTGAGCTGAGACAAGAAAACGTCAACATAAAAAACTCAAAATTGAAAAAAAAAAAAGGGAAAAAAAGGGAAAAAGTTAAGAGAAAAGAATCTTAAATTGGAAGAGCAAACATTGAAGTACCTGTTGAAGACTTTCATGGTTTAAGACAAACTGAGACCTCTTCCAATCGCTATGGGGTGCCACTAGACTGCCCAAGGGCGGTGCAGTTAAATATCCGACCTTAAGATAAGGCAATGGTAGCTGCAACATTTGTGTGAATATTACTTACAAACACGATATAAGGATAGGAGATTGAAATGATGAAGCCTCAAATCACTAACCATAGAACGCACAAGCCTCAAAGCGCTGCTATAAACCTGTGAATGTGAAATTTAATTAGGGAAAGTTCACTGCAACGTCCATATTTTGAAATTGATACAACTAAGAACATAAAAAGGGTCTACTGATATTAGCAGGGTATTAAGAACATTGTATCAAATCCTGAATGAGCTTGAAAGCAATTTCCTAGATGTGCTGGGATTCATTGAGATAGCATCAGTTCTAGTTTTCAGAGGATAACCAGACATTTTGAATATTTTAAATGCCTATTCTTTATAATAAATATAACCTAAACTTTCTTCTGGAGTCCAGGTTACTTTAGACTCTACAAACCCTGTCTAACACAAAAAAAGTGCTCATTTTTGTAACCCTGTCTTCGGTTTCACTTTTTGGGAAATTCCTGTCCTGCTAAATTTTGAGAGGATATGGTTAGGCTACTATTATGGACCCTTAAGATGGCTAAGAATGTGCATGGGTTTCTCTCGCTTAGAGGTATAAGTTAAGAGTTGATAGAGAATTGGGTACCGAGTAACTTGGCTTTAAAGCATGAGCAGCTGCAATATAGATAGCAGATTGGCCATATAGCTCATCAGGTGAGATATCTTTAGCATTCCCAGATCCACCAGTTCTTAGTGTATCCTCTGCTAAGCCATACTGCGAATAAAAATGCCTACATATGAGTGCACATCCAATGACATGTGGACTTTTTCTTTTTCGAAAATATAGTTTTAAAAGTTTGGAATGCATGGTAATCTTCATGTCTTTGTTTGGAACAAAGAAGAAGTTACAGATACAAATATAAGTCCACTAACCAGAACAGTCCCCAGGTTATAAATAGCTCTATGAAAGTCAAACTGTAACTGGATAGCTGCACGGAACTGCATCAATGACAAGGTAAAAGGCTAAAAATTAGTAGGTGTTCTAGCAATGAATTAGTAATTGAGTAGAGTAGCTTATTGCTCCAGGAAAACTGGTTCTCCCATCCTAAAGTGGAGTTTCGTTACGTCGTACCTTGCTAATTGCAGTTTTCACAATCATTTGCTTCTCACGTGCAGGAACAATTGCACTGAGTTCCTGCAGAGCGTATTAACATATAAAGTTAAGACAACAACAGTTCACAGTAGCAGCTTATTGGAGTTTCCACTTACATCATTATTATATGATTAAAAGTACCTGCAAAGCAAGTCCCCAATTGTTAAGTGCCTGCAATAAATTTTTAGAGCAACTATCAGCCTTTTGGTATGTAACATCATGGACTACCATTGGAAATAAGAAATGGAAAGAACTAAAAAAACAAACACTAAAATTTGAAGGTCTGAAATATTTAAGTTCCACTTTCAAAGACAAACACAGAAAGCTATAGCCTATATATATGTAAAACAGAGAACTGCTAGCATACCTGGGGACTATTCCAGTTAAGTTGTACCGCCTTCTCATAATTGTTTGTGGCCTGTACAGTGAGATTTACTATTAAAAACATATTGTTTTTTTTTACATAGTAGGGAAACTCAGTGAATTGTGAAGCACAATAACACCACCTAATGCACACAAACCTGCTTCCAAAACTCTTCAGCCTCCTTTGTGCGGCCACGCATTTTTGCCCTGTCAGAAATGGCTATAGCCCAATTGTAGAAGGCCTGGAGAATAGAATGTTACAGCATCCTAATGAGATACTCATGTATTTACACATCAAAGAACATTGGAAAAAATAGCACTGACGCAAGAGCACATAATTACTGGGAAATCTGCCTTATCAATATTGAAACGTCATAGCTATTGTAATAACACTCTCAAATAATGGCAATATTTTTTACAGGTTTCCTATGATTCATAAGAGAAGAACTGTGGAGAAACTTAAACACCAAACACAAGAGCACATAAACTGGGAAATCTGCCTTATCAAAATTGAAACGTCGTGGCTATTGTAATAACACTCTCAAATAATGGCAATATCTTTTTACAGGTTTCCTATGATTCATAGGAGAAGAACTGTGGAGAAACTTAAACACCAAAGTTTCCCCAAAACTTTGGTCCATTGCCAAGTGTCTTTGGAGAGTTATTTTCTTATCCAATATCACTAGCTTCTTTCTCTAAATGCTTAGTTTTTCCCATGTGTGGTCTCGGACAGTTCCTAAGAAATACCTCAATGACGAGTGACATATATGATATACGACTATCATTTAAAGAACGCTGAGAGCTCTGTTATATAGCAAATGGACATGCAAACTTACATCATGAAGTGTTGGGCAGAGATGAGTAGCTTCCTCGTACTTTCTACATGCCTCCTCAAGTAATGCATCTTTAGAAGGTGAAACTGAATCTGGGCTGACATTATCTGCACTTTCCTGCAGATAATAACTTTCAAAATAGTTAATATTCAGGATGTCTTATTAACCCAATATTCTTGAATTTCCCCCAGTTATAAAAATATATAATTTTTTTTAAACACCTGAAGAACCAATGCCCAATTATAAAGTGCATCATAGTCTCCTGGATTCCTGGCGATTGCACTAGCATACCTATAATAGCATGAAAACAAATGTCAACTCCTTTCTTGATAATCAAAGCAAGTCTAAAATGTAAATAGGACAGCAGTGTTAATACCTTTATTAGGTTTCCCTTTTCTTATTTTTTTAGAAAATAAGTATGTCATAATACCATTAATGAGATTCTTGCCTGTTTTCTTTCATAAACAACAACTAGAAAGATTTTGCTAATGAATAATGTGGTTACGGATTATTCATCGAGAATTAGAAGATGCAAAACTAGATACGTTGTCGTACTGTTTGAACAGTTAAGGCTTTACAACATTAGATAAAGCATCCCTTACACATGCATAATATAAAAACAAGCGCCCCTATCTTTCATTTTAAAAATCCCTTACACATGCATAATATAAAACAAGTGTCGCTATCTTTCATTTCAAACAATAATAATTGAATGTACCTTCGAGCAGCATATGTAAGAATCCGTTGGCGAGACCTTCCCTCCTCATCAATACCAGTCACACTATCAATCAATTCCATAGCAGCATTGTTCTGCTCCGTATAGTGAGATGGACTATCTTGACTGAAATATTCCAATGTCAGTACTATCTCAAACAAATAGATATAAAAGCTTCTGAAAAATTGAATCGTTTAGAATAAACTAGCAACAACCAAATAGCGCAGGGAATCTATAGCATGAAAATAGCAGTCAAGACATGATATGGACGGAGCACATTAAAGAGGATGTTTTAGTGATGGCACTGTGAACAAAATTTAGATAGTTAAGTTTATTGCAGTCAATAGGTTTACTAATTTCATCTTGTATCAGTCATAGCCTAAGTAGTTGGTCTCAGTGGGCTGCGATATCTAGGTGGCAGAGACACTGAAGATCATTCTATATTCCATTCACTGGAAACAATTTTTTTTCCATTTCCAAAAAGAACATGGAACATGACCATCTTTCAACATTAAGTGCAGCCTATTTCTGCATTTACTGGATACTTCGGAATTTTTCAGCTATAGGTGCTAAAGCCTAAAGGCAAAATCAACGCTGCACCTGGAACTAGTAACAACCCTTTTCTAGAGCTTGATCTGCCACAACTTTTTTGGGTGGCTCTTCCTCCTCGAATGAAATGACAGCTTAATCATATCAATTCAGCCTACCGGGTTCAAAGGATCTATTGCATTCAGAGATCAGACTCAGATTATAACTTGCGAACTAACGCCTGGACTAAGGGAATCAACATTTTCGAATCAAATTGGAAATTATTATGTATAAAGAAGGACAGACCTGTTTGGAGAATTTACTTCATTCTCTTCTGTCTTCAATTCCCTCAACAATTCTCTCATTGTGAACGCCCGATCGACGTCACCGTCCTTCTGGAGGTCCCCACCGTCGGTTCCTTCAGTATGAGGAGGTGTATCGGCTTCATTGGATCCGATCTTGAACTCAATGTGTCCTTCACTCTTGGGATCCGCACCGGGAATCACTGCAGTTCCCGATTGAGACACTGCTTCCAGCTCCGGCTCCTGCTGAGGCTCTGCTTCCTTCTTCTTCGCCTCCTGATGAGTCTCTGCATCCAGCTCCTCGTAGGATTCCGAGTCAGGTCGTGGTTCATGCTCGACTCCGTTGTCCATCGATTCGTCCTGAAGCGTAGACATTGCGAGAGAGAGGAAGAACGATGGAGATCTGTTAATTCGGTCAGAGGTCACTGAAGAAATTTAACAAGCAAATAGAATAATTAATCTTGCAACATACTTTCTTTAAGAAATATGTACATTTACAGTACACCCCTAAACTTTTTCTTTAAGAAATATGTACATTTACAGTACACCCCTAAACTTTCTATTCATTTCAAATTATACCTCTACTCCTCTACTTTATGTACAACAGTAACTGTAATTCAGGAGGCGTTTTGTAACTCTGAAAGTCTTGTAAAACATATTATGATTATTCATCGATGACGTTGTCCAATATTAAAAAGTGTATCCACTGTTACTTGTAGTAATTACTCTTAACTTTAATTAATGATTTAAATATCAAGTAGCTAACTGAACTTTGGACGTTTTGTAACGATGTATATGAACTTTGAAAATTCAAAACGGACTACCTCAACTTTGAAGAAGGTGCAAGTAGCTACCTCCGTCCAATTTCTGACGACATTTGACGGAAAATTGGACGGAGGTAGCTATTTGCACCTTCTTTAAAGTTGAGGTAGCCCGTTTTTAATTTTCAAAGTTCGTATAGCTCGTTGCAAAACGTCTAAAGTTCAGGTAGCTACCTAGTAATTAACCCTTAATTAATTTCTTTGGTATGGATATACTTGTAAATAGATCGAATAATGTATTGTTTATACATGTAACTCTTCCATATGGTTCATTAATATTTAAACTCATTAACTCACTCTTTCTTATTTGGATGATGGATTGTAATTCAAAATAGGACTAATAATTTTGGACCCGATTTATGAACGATTCATGGGTGATCCACTCATTTTTTGTATTTGGGTCAAATATTTTGGACTCAATCATTTTGACACGACTCGTGCAATCTACATAAAAATAGGATTGAGTTAATGTCGTATAAGTTATATGAATAATGTGAATTGCATGGTAATATACTAATCCTTTCTACCAAAATAAATAATAATAAAAAGGATTAATTATCAAAAAATAAATTGAATTTTGAGGAAAAAATAAAAAATAAATTGATTTTTTTTTTACAAACAACAAACCAAAGTTTTGAAATTGAGCAATCAACAAACCTACCTCAATTTTTTTTTTATGTTTGAACGTATTTTCCAGTATTTATAAAATTATTAAGTCAACATTAATTGAAGTATCATAAAGAAATAGTATTACGACTTAATTACTCCCTCAAACATTTAAAAATCATTTCAAACATAATCTAGATTTGAGGTAAGTTTGTTGATTGCTCAATTTCAAAAGTTTGATTTGTTATTTCATAAAAATTAAAATTCGGTTTGCTGTTTTGTTTTTCCATATAGTTCATTTTTTATTTTTTATTTATAATTAACCCCCAAAAAATATTAACCCTTCATTGAAACCTAAAGATTTTTATTATTATTATCGTCTCACAGTTACCTTCCGCATAATCTCGCAATCATACATTCCCTGGAAACTGAAGAACAAAAAGAGCTCTGTTATGGTTAGAGGATACATTTTGATTGATGCGGCAAAGATGGAATGAAGAGGTACTTCGTTGAATCGAAAACTTCTTCACGGCTTCTGGTAAAGAGTCTTTCTTATTCTAGTTTACAGAACCTCGCGGCACAACCACCTGAAAACCCGCCCTATCAACTCTTCATAGACAGGACCGCCAACTTCTTACTTTCATGCACCTCACTGGAAAAGCTCCACCAGGTCCACGCCCAAGTTATCACTCACGGCTTGCAACACAATGACTACATCTCCCCAAAAATCATCACCGCGTCCTGTCAGCTCAAGGAAATCATTTATGCCCGCAAGGTGTTCGACCAAAGTCCTGACCCGAATGCTTCTCTTTGGAACGCCATGTTGAAGGGATATTCCCTGAAAGAAATGTACAGTGAAGTTTTGGTTTTGTTCGAGAAAATGAAGAGGATGGACGTGGTTCCTAATTGCTACACAATTCCAGTCGTCTTAAAATCATGTACCAAGACTCGTGCTTTAGTAGAAGGTGAACAAGTGCACAGCATTGCGATCAAGTTCGGTTATTCGGGAAACCCTTTTGTCGGAACTGCACTGATCGATATGTACTCTGTAGGAGGCACAATTAAATCTGCTTTCAAAGCCTTCTCCGAGCTGCTCGACAGGAACGTGATCGCATGGACTACAATGGTCAATGCCTACTTATCTATCGGCGATATAGATTCTGCAAGGCACCTCTTTTCCGTGGCCCCCAACCGAGACATTGTTCTGTGGAACACCATGATGTCTGGTTACATCCAGCGTGGAGACATGGTCGAGGCACGGAACGTATTCGATCAAATTCCCAACCGAGACGTGATGTCATGGAACACCTTGTTGAATGGCTATGCAAACAATGGAAATGTCAATGCTTGTGCAGCACTCTTTGAAGAGATGCCTAAAAAGAACATCTTTTCATGGAACAGCTTGATGTCTGGATATGCACACAATGGATGTTTACCCGAAGTTCTAACCACCTTCAAGAGGATGCTAACGGAGGGTGATGTGGCACCAACTGACGCCACTATCGTGACCGTGTTATCTGCCACTGCAAGGTTAGGCGCTCTTGATTTGGGTATGTGGATTCATGTTTATGCTTATAACACCGGTTACAGCCAAAATTTATACGTTTGTAATGCGTTGATCGACATGTATGCAAAATGTGGTCTCGTCGATAATGCCATCGGTATCTTCACTAACATGAAGACAAAAGATTTGGTTTCTTGGAATACGGTCATAAACGCATTGGCGGTCCACGGACGAGGTGCAGATGCCTTAACCTTATTCCGTGAAATGAAAATTAATGGACCGAAGATGGATGGAGTCACGTTTCTGGGTGTTTTATCTGCCTGTACACATCTAGGGTTAGTTGATGAAGGGTTTTCATTCTTCTACTCAATGATAGAAGATTGCTCGATCAAACCCCAAATTGAACACTATGGCTGCATGGTTGATCTGCTAAGTCGGGCTGGACTTCTAGTTGAGGCTGTTGGATTTGTCAATAAGATGCCGATCCAATCCGATGCTGTTATCTGGGCGACCTTGCTCGGTGCATCTAAGATTCATAAAAATGTAAGTGTAGCTGAGCTTTCCCTTGAACATCTGATTGAGCTCGAACCCAGAAATCCTTCCAATTATGTCATGTTATCGAACATATACGGAGATCTTGGCAGATGGAAAGATGCAGCAAGGTTAAAACTTGCAATGAAAGGTACCGGGGTTCGGAAATTTCCAGGGTGCAGCTCGATTGAGGTGGGTGATGATGTGGTCGAGTTCTATTCATTAGACGAGAGACATCCAGATAGGGAGGAGATATACAGTGTCTTAAATGGGCTAGGGAATGTCCTACGATTGTCGGGGTATGTCCCGGACATGATAGAGCTTGGCATACAATGTGTAGATGGAGAAGAAAGTGTGTAGAGACAAATGACAATATTGAGTAGTTTCAAGTGGCAAATTATTTATTTATTATTATAATTTTTGCTAATTTATTACATTTTTTTTATCATTTTTAGATTATTTTGTAAATATATAAATGTAAATTTGTAGTCAAAAGAATTTTCTTTTATCAAACTAAGCGAAAATTCAAATGGAAATATTTTTGAATAGAAAAAATAAAGTGCAGGTAGCACTTACACATTTTAGAGGTGCGAGGTGTATAGGGTTGATGGGCGGGTTGGGCCGGTCTTGACATTTGGAAGAGCGAGACCGATTTTGGCTAAAAAATACTGTATGGGTTGGTCTTGCTTGTTTTTGGTCGGTCTTGGACCGAAAATTTTGGTAAAAAAAAATCACTTGGATTCACAATTTTTTTTTTTTACCGAAATGTTGGTCTTGAACCTACTCACTCCTCGTCTTCCGTCGCATTTTTCTTATGGAACCGATCCAAGGGTTGTTGAATACTTCAAGGTCATGAATTACTAGTGTTTCAAAGGTTACACTATGAATTTATACGATTTTCTTCAAGATCGGATCGATACGGTCCTAGTCGGGTTTTTGGGGAGAAAAAAAATGAGATTGAGACCGATTTTGAAGAAAAACAAAATGTCCGTTCGATCTCGATCCTAGTCGAGCTGGTCTTGTCGGAAATTCAGTCTAACCAATCTTTTTTATCACCTTAGAGAGGTGAAGTGATGATAAGCATGAAAAAGAAAGTTAAGATAAGATATTGACTAAATGACACCTCAGCTTTCGGACCATGCAGAAAGTTCCCATAGTCCCATGTTTCTGGTGAATTTATTTATTTGGCCGCCGTGGATTTTTTTGGCCATTAAATTGTTTTTGGCCGCCGTGGATTAAATGAGAAAAGTGATGGGTTATAAATATTGGACTAGTCTGGATTTAATATTCGGCCCAGATAAGCGTTTTGGACTTCACCTTTTTAGGGCCCATTTGGCTACAGGCGTCGCCTATGTCAGCACAGACAGAGGCGTCGCCCTTGAAGACATACCCATTTAGGCGACGCCTAAATGGGGTTCGCCAGAAGGCATTTTAAGTCAGGTTCAGTGGATGACAGTACATTCATTGTCCACCTTAGATAGTGCGTCTGCACACCTATGACTTAGGCCGGCTGCTTTTAGCACACCTAGGATTAAACAAATACAAAGGATGGTCTACAATAGAGTAGCCACTAAAAACGAATATGCAGTAAAGTAACTGTGGTCAATGCTTCTGAGGACAGCTGGAATGACTAAGGTAAACCCTGACCAAACCATGGTTCCAGGTATGAAAGGTTATAAATAGCTCATCACTATCCTCATTACAGACTAAGTATTCTCTGAGACAGAAACCTTACATTCACATATTACAAACAACCTCTGACTGACTTAATCATCGGAGGGGAAACAACGGGACTTCCCGGGCTTTCCTTTGTGCAGGTATACGGAGCGGGTATCTGAGACGGGAATACGGTGTACGTGATCCAACACATTGGCGCCGTCTGTGGGAACCATTGAGCGAAAACCAGCCATGGATCCACCAACAACACGAGCAAAGACCATTCGTGAAGTGAATGATGAGGACTCGCTCCAAAACCTGCAGCAGCATTTGGGACAGACCTCATACATACCGATACAAATGGTGCGGCCCAGGTCTGTGCAACAAGAAAATATTCATGAGGAAGAAGTTCCTCCTGAAGAGCAGAGGTACGACAACGACATACCTCGAGCGGCGCAGTCTCGCATAGACTCGTCGTTCGCCAGAGCGCCGCCTCGACAAGTGGACATAAATGCAGAATTCATCCAGAAACCAGCGTTCATGATGGCTCTTGATGAGCTCCTGGACAGAAGGGATCAAAGGACAGCTGCTCGGGCAGCTCAAAGAGCAAGCGCTCAGGCGGTGCATGAAGCCACATCAAGGCCAGCAGGCGCACCAGCAAATCCACCACCTGAGACGTTTCCAGTGGCGAGCATGGGAGCAGTAGGGGCTATTGTACCTGTGGCGCCTGCTCCAAGGATGTTAAGTGAAGACAGGGTCAAAGAAATCGTAGCTGAAACGCTAAAGGAGCAAAAGAATCGAACCATGCCTCACCTTCGAGACAGGTCGACGCATCCGTTCGCCCCAGAGATATTATCAGTGGCACTACCAGCACAGGTGCAGCCGACTTTTCGCATAGATACGTACAATGGGGATACTGATCCGGTCTTCCACATACAAAGGCATGAAAATTCTTTGTTGGGAAGAACAAGTGAGGAAACTCATTTGACGTTACTCTTTCCAGCTACCTTGGGCGATGTGCCTGCACATTGGTTTTTCAACCTACCCAAGGCATCAGTAAAATCATGGACAGAGCGGAAGGACAAGTTCATCGTACAATACATGGGAGGGCGTCGCCTACTAAAAAGTGTGGGAACGCTCGACCATATCAGGCAGGGGGACCAGGAAAGTTTGGGCGACTTCTATTCTCGATTCAACAAGGAATTGGCTGGAATTGATCAAACCATCACGCAGGGAGAAACCATCCGGGCCTTCATAAGAGGATTGGGCCCAAATGGATCGACTTTGTACGACAGTTTGAGTGTCCTACCAGTCAACACCGTGGAGGAAATAGCAGCCGAGTCGCACAGGGTAAGCCATTATGACGCTATGGATAATGAGGATCAAAGGCATTTGGAATTGGACATGGTAGATGAAAAGCGATGGGCTTCAGAAGAAGTTCAGGGGCGTATGCGATTGGCTACAGCGAGATACTACAATAGGAAAGTATCATCTCGCCAATTTTTTGTGGGGGAGAGGGTATGGCGTAGGCACGAATTCTCACACCAGGATAGAGTAAACAAGCTGTCACCCAAATGGGAAGGACCCTACAAAGTCATCGCCATTCCTCACCCAAACGCATATGTGTTAGAAGATTTAGAAGGAAAAGTGTTGAAGAATACTTTTAATGCTGAGCATTTGAAGAAATTTTATGCCTAATGTTGAAAGTGTTCATAGCATTTGAAATTTTTTACTTAAATGTTGAAGGCGATGTATGAAGTATTGTTGAAATCAAGGGGTGTTATATGTAATGGCGATTGCTTCACTTTGATGTAATGGCGATTGCTTCCTTTTGATGAAACGTCGATTGCTTAAACAATGGATGAAATGGCGATTGCTTAAACAATTGATGAAATGGCGATGATTTAAAAGCTGGTTTAATGACGATTGCTTATTATTCAATTAAGGTGTTCATTAAGTTAATTAAATGAAGATTACTGAAAATGGTTATCTCAAGTTATTGGCGATACCATGCAAACAAAAGCTTATTGGCGTTTGCTTAAGTTTTGATAAATGAGATAAGACTTGTTATTTTAACAAGTAGGATAAAAATAAAACTAAGTATGAAATAAAGCTAAGTATGGAAAAACACACACACCGCATATGGAAATAAAGGATTTATAATAGCAACGGCGGAGCGTTGCAAAATTGTCTTTACAAAAAAAGGCGAATAGAAAAAATAAAAGGAACTAAGGAAGAGTTGAAGGCGTTGTCTTTGGAGAAGGGCCAGGAGCAGGCGTCTCTGAATTTGTCTCGACAGACACTGGTTCAGGAGGCGACTCTGTTGGAGAAGAATCACCAGAAGTGGAGCTGTCATCGCCAGTCTCTTCATCACTTCCAGCCAACGCCTCAGCTTCTTCTTGAGCCTTCATGGCGAGGTACCCAGATAGAAACTCCAACTTATCCAAGGGAAAGTTGGGACCCACCTTACGGATATCCTTTTCAGCCTTCTTGAAGATGGCTAAAACGCCAGTGCGGTTCCACTCGATGGCAGCCTTGGCGAAGTCTGGACTTGTGCGGAAGGACTCCACAGCTTCTTCCAGGCGTTTGGGCAGTTCAGCCTTGAGGAGTTCCACCTCCTGAGTGGACTGAGGCGCCTCTTTAATAGCCTGCTCGGCTTCCCTCTTGGCGTTCTCTGCCTCTTTGAAGGCGTTGTCCTTGTCTTTCTTAACAAGCGCCATCTCCTTCTGAATCTTGCTGAGGGAAGCCTTCATGGCATTCTCCCTATTCTGCGCATCCCTCAGTTGGTTGGCGAGCTGTTCGTTATTGACAAGGTCAGCCTCCAACTCCTTGCGAGTTGCTTCAGAAACAGCGAGGCGATGCTGCAGCTTCTCCACCTCAAATTTCTCCTTCTCAGCCTGGCGAAGGCGGGCCTGGTTGCTCTCTCTTTCCTCAGTGAGGCCCATAAGAGTGACGCCCATCTTCAGAGCAGCAGGAATGACCTGAAGAATAAACAAGGAAAGGTTAAGGAAAAAATACAAGTATAAAAGTAAAAGCACTAAAGGAAAATGGCGTTTACCTGACTCTGTATTAAAGAGAGGGAATGGCGAACCAAACCCTCTATGACCTCAGTCTCCATATTCAAAGGCCCCCTATCAGCAGGGGTGCAAGCACCTGAGAGAAGGTGAAGGCCGAGGTTGGGGTCGATGCTGGAATGACCCGCCATCAAGGAGGTCTGCTGAAGTTTGGTACAAGGGACCCATGGCGCCTTTGGATTTGGAATGTTAGCCTGGTCCAGCAGCTCTCGCCTGACGTCAAAGGAAGGCCCCTTAAATTGAGGAAGGTCATCTGGGCGACGACGAATTAAAGGAGAAGGAGGAGGTGATGACAAGGAGTCGTCGCCAGGAGAAGTATCCACCAGGATTACTTCCTTAGAGGAGGAAGGCACAGGACGTGGAGGGGTTGGCGTCTTCTGTTTTGAAGGAGCATCAGGCGTCGCCCCTGTCGGATCAAAGGAAGGGTCAAATGGTCCCTTCTTAACAACACCCGAGTGATACTCGGTGTAGGTCCACATGATGCCACCATAGGCTAAGACTGGAGGACCCCACTTTTTTGTGAACAAAATATTATTCCTATTACTAGTGACGCTGTTATTTACCCAGTGAGATTTAGGAACCGCACCTTTAAAGGCTTCGACAGCGTCGTTGGTGTCGTCGCTGAAAAGCTCGGCAGGAGCCTTGAGAGGATCCAAGGAATCCTCCATAGGCTTCGTCTTTTTCTTGCCCTTGGAGGAGTGGTGCCCTTTGCGCTTTTTGGAGCCCTCCGGAGCGTCGCCTTTAGGCTCCTTAGCCTTTTTCTCCTTCGTTTTCTTCTCCTTGGGCGCCTTTTTCTGGACAGGCGTTACAAGGTGAGAAAACATGGCAAAATCCCTATCTGCAATAAGAAAAAGAAAGGAAAGTCATTTACCGGAAAGAAAGGCAGAAGGCGACGATCTACTATGGAGACGCCAGCATCTTCTAAGTCGGACTCACATATCTCTTTGGAGATTATCTGCGCGCGCCCTCCTTGATGATCCAAGTAGATGGCTGTCATGGCGTCCATTTCGGCGGAGGAAAAATCCTCGACGCCTGGAGCTAGATCTCTGCCACCTTTGGTCGTCACCAGACACCACGGAACGCCTCCTTGAAAGCAAAAGTAGGCGTTCTTCCAATTGCTATTACGAGATTTGTAACCCGTGACTAAGGGACGAGAAGCGTCCCAATCCCACTCTTTGATAGGGGGCGTCGCCCTAGTTGTGAAAAGACGAACGCCATATCTATTTGTTTCTAGCCTATAAAAACTACGAAAAATGTTTAAAGAATACTCCCACCCTCTACGAAAGCAAAGGACCCTAAAATCTATCCAGGTGTGAAGGGCGTTGGGAGAAAGCTGGGTGGGAGAAATACCAAAATGGCGACACAACTCCACTAGAGGAGGACAGTAGGGGAATCTTAATCCCGCGGCGATTTGAGAAGGGAAAATGATCTCCTCGCCTTCCTTGGGATGACATATAGGGTGAGGGTTTTCAGGATCCGCATCATCGGGGATGGGATACCTGGGGGCTTGGGCGTCGCCCAAGCCCGCCTCAGCCACAGCTTGTTCGAAAGAATGTGGAGTGAGGAGATTTGGTTTAAGGTCGGAGAAAGGCGAGGGGAGGAAAATGTGGTTACCTATATCGGAATCGGACGTCATTCTTCTATAAGACCGAATGACGCGGAGATGATGGGCGTTTAAGGTGAGGGGAAAACACCGAGCAATGATGAAAGGCGAAGGTGTTTCGAAAAAAGAAAGGCGAAGGCGTTGTAGAAGGAAAAGGCGATCAGAGAATTGACCGGAGTTTGGCCGGAATTCTAGAGAGAATGCAGAGGATTTTTAGAGAGAGAAAGCTTAGGGGGGGAGTAAAAGTATTAAATGAAGGAGGGGTGGGGGTATTTATAAAGGTTTGAAGGAGGCGAACCGTTTCGTAGGCGAGGAATTTACGGAAATACCCCTATGAATTACAAAGGCGAGCGGTTACTAAAGTGGAAATGACTATTTTACCCCTCTAAACAGAAACGGTCACAGCGTTTCCCGAGACTTCTAGAAGATCCCGCCAAAATTCAAATTTGAAATTTGAATTGTAACGGAAAAGTCGCCCAGTGCATGATTGACACGTGGACGACGGTTACGATAAGTATGGTTACAGGCGACGCCTAAAAATAGAAGAATCATCTTCCAATCAAATTGGCGTCGCCTAAACATGACAAGAAATCAAGAAAACGACTTTCAAAAGGAGTTTAAATTCTCAAATGAGCGTCGCTCATTTAAGACTTCGGGGGCAGATGATGGGTTATAAATATTGGACTGGTCTGGATTTAATATTCGGCCCAGATAAGCGTTTTGGACTTCACCTTTTTAGGGCCCATTTGGCTACAGGCGTCGCCTATGTCAGCACAGACAGAGGCGTCGCCCTTGAAGACATACCCATTTAGGCGACGCCTAAATGGGGTTCGCCAGAAGGCATTTTAAGTCAGGTTCAGTGGATGACAGTACATTCATTGTCCACCTTAGATGGTGCGCCTGCACACCTATGACTTAGGCCAGCTGCTTTTAGCACACCTAGGATTAAACAAATACAAAGGATGGTCTACAATAGAGTAGCCACTAAAAACGAATATGCAGTAAAGTAACTGTGGTCAATGCTTCTGAGGACAGCTGGAATGACTAAGGTAAACCCTGACCAAACCATGGTTCCAGGTATGAAAGGTTATAAATAGCTCATCACTATCCTCATTACAGACTAAGTATTCTCTGAGACAGAAACCTTACATTCACATATTACAAACAACCTCTGACTGACTTAATCATCGGAGGGGAAACAACGGGACTTCCCGGGCTTTCCTTTGTGCAGGTATACGGAGCGGGTATCTGAGACGGGAATACGGTGTACGTGATCCAACAAAAAGTATACAAGATTCAAATATAATTATGATTCCAAAGATTACGGATTAAAGATATTGAAAGAATATTTAAAAATATAATCAATTTTTTAATTACCATTAAACGTCTACATTTGTACTTTAGATAATTGAATTCTAATTAATTTTGTAACATCATTGTATCGTGTCTAGAGGTGATAATGATGTGAAATTAGTATGCTTGTTCTTGAACCGGTTCAGAATTGAACTGGTCTGGTTTGTAAAAAATTAGTACTTTATTCTATTTCTAAAAAACTGATATGGTTTATGGCAAAAAGAACTTGTCTGTTTTTTATAATGATGTTGGTTAAGAACCAGTTCGGTTCAAACTAAAACCGAACCGACAAATAAACTTGTGCCAAATAGGACGAAGCCGAATAGAATACTGGTCTGGAAGTCTGGAGACTGGTTTGGTTTATCAGACCGATGGTTGAGAGACATTAGACCGGCTTAGTTTATTACAGATGGTTTAATGTTTAAAGTGGTTTAATTTAAATTTAAGTATAAACCAGTATAAAAAAATGAGTCGATTCAAACCGATTCGAACTGGATTTTTGGTACTATTTTGAACTGGTTTATTTGAAGTCTAAAGACACTGGTTTGGTTTTGGAATTAGTTCGGCTGAACCGGTTCGAACCAAACCAGTTCCAGACCAAACTAGTTCATTCGAACCGGTTAATTTGAACAAGCCTATAAATTAGTTTGAGTATGATACATATCACGAATATATTCCATTTTATGTGAATATATTATAATTGTGTTGTGTATACATTTTTTAAAACTTGAAGTTTTTAATCATAATATTATATGCATACGAATATTTGAGATACTCATATTTATTTCTAATTTATATAAATTAGATTTTGAACTTTTAGATGATAAAATGACAAGGTTGAACTAATATTTATTATCTATCTCAATTACTATTAAATAATATATATATATATGTGTGTGTGTGTGAGTATAATTATAATTATAGATCTAATACCATAATTGTTAGATAGAAAATTCACATTTATAAATATGTAACACCATAATAGGTGTAATTAGATACAAAAAAAAAAAAAAAAAGTTCAGACAATCATAATTTTTAAGTCTTCACCAGCATTTTTATCAACCCAGTTCATGTCTTCCAAATATAAGAACCCCAAAATACCTCCAAATATCTATCTAATATTGATTAGGCCAACTAGTAAAGTGAGTTACAATCCTTATTAGTACTAAACGAAGTTTAGTTCCCATAAAAATAATATTAATTTTAAGGCTTTCATATCAAAATTGCAAATCTTTTTACAAAACTAAAAGAAATATCTCTAAATACTCACAAATCGGATCAAGATGCTTATCAAAATATCTCAATTAAATCAGAACTCAGTCAATACTTACATTATTTGATATCTTAAACGCAATAAACATGGAAAATCCAGAACTCTCCCCACTTTTCCAACCCTATCTCTTTCCATATATACATAAGGAGTTGTACATTTGGCATAGCATCACTGAAGACAAGCATGTGAGAAATGAGTGGAAGTAAGCTGTGGAGAGGAGTTATGGTTGGCAAAGTGGACAAAGCAAAAGTCACATGTGTATTGATAGGATATAAAGGTGGTAGTGGAAAAGATATTTTATTTTTGTGGAATGAAAATATAGTAGAAGTTTAAAAATCAGCAAAAAAAAATTACATTTTTCTAATAAGTTTGTGTTCACAAATGGCTATTTAAGTCTTTCGACATTATAATCCAATGGTAAATGGTCAAAGTGCCCCCTAAAGTTTGATCGAAATTTAAGAATCCCCTTAAAGTTTAAAGTGACCCTTAATGTTTGAAAATGATTAAAAATCCCCCCTTATCAGATGCTTTTTTAGGGGGAATTTTTCATTATTTCTTAACATTAGGGGTGATTTTAAACTTTAAGGAGGATTCTTAAATTTCGGCCAAACTTTAGGGGGCACTTTGACCATTAACCCTATAATCCAAACTTAATATGTGGTGAACGACAAAAATATAAATTAAATATTTTTAATTATTAAAAAAAATAAGTAACTTGACCAATATTATCATAACCGGACCGGCTCTCGAACCGGTAAGGCGGTCGGTCAGACCCGGTTCAACTTGCGATTAACTGTTCATAAGCAAACAATATTGAAAAATACAATTACAAACTGCATAGTCTCAAACACACATATAATTACCTCAAATTATATAGTCTCAAACACATACAAACTACATAGTCTCAAACATACACATTATTCTCAAACACAATATAATTACCTCAATAACTCAATAGTCTCAAAATCAAACACAATAGGTCTAAACTTTAAACATAACTTCTAAACCGAAGAAGTTGCTCGGTCGAACAAAATAAGTCGGTTTAAATCGAAGAGAACCACCCAAAAAAATTAAACCATCCCCAAAAAAACTAGAACCGGAAACCGACCGATTAAAAAAAAACAATAGGTTTTTCAAAATTCGATTGATCCAACCTGGTTCAAACACTATTCAAATGCATTTCTGTTTTTTGGTTGAACCAAACCAAATAGGGATCCGGTTCCCGGTCGGACCCGATCGAACTATCGGTCTGGTTATAATAACACTGAACTTGACAATATTTTGATTATTTATATTCATTAAATATTTATTAATTCATAACTCAAATTGATCCCAACACAAACTTTCATGTAACATCTGGATTTTAATTATTTCTAAAAATAATAAAATTTGGGATTGGTTTCTTTCTCTTTATTCCTGTCTAAATTAGTCCCCCACGACGAAAATGATATCCCCACTATATTGGAAAAACTTGTCATTATTGACAAACTAGCACGATCTTGGACAGTCTTTTACCACTTTTCGACGAATTTTTTTAAAAAGTATATGTCTTAAAAAAAAAATTGAAAAAGTAGATATCGACAGAAATATAGTAGGAAAATATTAATACGCGCAACTTTGGGTAGCGCATATTTAATATAAAAAATCACTGTATTTCTAATAAAAACAATTATACTAGGTAAATAATTGAATTACGACATAAATGACGTTAGCCGTGGTGAGTTTGGACTTACATGGTCTGAGTTATAATTTTTTAAGTAAACTTTTTATATCTCCACTTACGGCAGGCCGTACAGTCAATCCGTAAATCCAAATTTAATATTTTTTGCATCATTTGAATCGCAATTAAAATATCTAATTACTATATATTTTTTATTTTTTTTAATTGAGACATAATTTTATTTTTAATTAAACATCGAGTCATCGTTATCGAACAAAATTTAAAATATATATATATGCATTTGTATTATGTGGTGCCTATTGAATAGACACCGCCCTGGGTGCGCGTATTGCAAATACGCGTTACCCGGGCCTGCGCGTATACTTATTTTTCAAACAAAAAATTTGTATACTTACTTTTCTAAAAAAACATGATTACTTTTTTAAAAAAAAACTCCCATTTTTCCTCTAAGTTATACTCTTTTCATACAAAAACACACACACACACGATATATATATATAGTTTTCCATGATATTTATGAAAAAAAGAAACGAGAGATATGTCATTTCTCCAACACCCATCATGGTTTGTCGATTAAGTAATATAGATTTCATCATCATATTATTATTAGGTGGATAAGTATACACACCGTGGCATCCCAATCGATTGGCATACATCCACATATATTCATACGCATACACAACGATTTGAATGGAGAACCATTTAATAATAATATATATATATATATATATATAGACATTCTTTGATATGGAAGTACGATAATTACATTATACCTTTATAATTTAAGCCAGTATTAAAAAAGAAAGTGAACCGTGGAAAAAATGGAACCATATATATATATTTTTCCATATTAATATCATTATTACAAATTGATATAATTTATATTAACTATAAAAAAAAATCATAAAATCCTCAGGATTAATTGGATCAACCAGTAAAATAAGGAAGTAAATCTAGTGAATCTAATCTCACTTAATACACCACCCTTGTAACTAATCTTGTACACCAACAAAATCATAAAATAACAAAATAAATAATTTATATTATACTGCAAAACAGGTGCGATAATCCAGGATGGATGAAGACCAATTTCGGGAAAGAACAACTAAAAGAACGTAAGTTATTGTTTTTATGTGTTTTACTTAATGTCGTGTAAACCGTCGAGCATATCATTATGTTTCCCTAAATAGTGTCTACATTCATTGTTTGGCTTACCAAAATGACCACGTACACCGTACCTAAATCGGAGACAAAAAGATTGACCCAATTCACCATGCATGCAGTTTCCTTGTATTCAGAGAACTGATTTTTCTCCTCATAATAAAAAGTCAATAAAAATAACGTATTAGAGATTTGGTTGGTATATTCGCTCGATATTTATTCATGATAGTTGATGTTAGTAGTCTAATGACAAAACTTATCAATGATTAAATAAGGTATAATTGAGTTTAAAATCGGATAATAGACACTTAGATTTATGATTAAGACACTTCGTTGTAGTAATTTTTTTTATAAATCGACGGTAGTTAATGATGAGTTTGAACACCTAACTTTTTTCATATTTTTAAACCATATAACATAACCATAATCATAACAATTACGGGTACAATTTTCAATATCATAACCATTAAAATAATTGTGGTTATAAATCATGGTTTTACTCGTATACTCATATTTATTCTACACATGTAATATAATAAAAGACCGAAAATTTTATGATAAAAAATACATAAATATATATTGCCAACAATAAAAATATATAAAACTAACATTATGGTTATTTATTACATGTATGTATAGTAACTTCCATTATTTAGTATATATTAGTTTATTAATAATAAATAATTATTATATGTATATACTAACCATGATTATAACTCAAATATCATAAGCATAACTATTACGGGTAGAAAATTCATTATCATAACCGTACTTCACCATAATGGTACGGTTAATCATATTAAGCATTAACGGTTATAACGATGATTATGAATTTTTCACAGCACAATTGCCGACGAGACACTAGTTGTAATCACTCCCCAATCCCTCATGATGGGAACAAATTTCTATAATTCAAAATGATAGAAGTTATTGTTGTTTCCGTTTTAGGTGTCTAATTACTAAACTACTATCCTCCTATGGTAAGTTACAGAAAGTTTACACTAAATTTACCGTCCATATTACTTTTTACAGCAAATTCTACCACATCTTTACCCCTTTCCCCTTATTTATAGCCCATCTCAATAGCCCGTACTCTTCTCAAACCACACCTCCTCAGAATCCTCCACCTCATCCGTTTCTCTCTCTACCCTCTCTATTTCTCTCTTCTCCGTACCTTCGATTCCGGCTATGGCTGAGACAAGGAACCAGAGCTTCGTTTTCCCAGGCAGGAAGCGGCAAGGGTCTGAGGACTTGGACGGCGAGGAGGTCATCATGGCGAAGAAATCCATGTTGTCGGCAGCGGCGTTGTGGGACGATCCCGCCGCCGCATTGGCCGGCACGAGGCACGAGTTCGGCGAGCACGGCGGCGTCAACATGTCCATCGAGGCTTCTGCCACCTTCACGGTGATGGAGCCGGAGACGATGCGGCGGATGTTTTCTGGCGAACTCGGCCCTGATCGCGATTTCTACATCTACAGCCGCCATTTTAACCCCACCGTGCTGAACCTAGGCCGCCAGATGGCTGCCCTGGAAGGCACTGAGGCGGCTTATTGCACCGCTAGTGGTAACCGTCTGACAGAAATTAATTTGATTAATACTTTAATTAATTATATTTAATAACAACGTCAGACGCTTCTCCCGAACAGGCATGTCGGCGATATCGTCGGTGCTGATGCAGATATGCAGCAGCGGCGGCCACATCGTGGCGTCGCAGACGCTGTACGGCGGGACACACGCGCTGCTGACCCACTTCTTCCCGAGGGTGTGCAACATAACGACTTCGTTCGTGGACATCAACAACCCCGCGGAGGTGAGGGAAGCGATCGTGGAGGGCAAGACCAAGGTGCTGTACTTCGAGTCTATGTCGAATCCGACATTGATGGTGGCGAACATACCGGAGCTGTCACGGATCGCCCACGAAAAAGGTGTGATGGCCGTGGTCGACAACACCTTCGCTCCCATGGTGCTTTCTCCGGCCAGGCTCGGCGCTGACGTGGTCGTACACAGTATCTCCAAGTTCATTAGTGGCGGGGCCGACATCATCGCAGGTACAATCCATTTGTCCTTTTTTGATTTTCGAATGGTACACGTGTTCGGTTGTTTTTTACGCTGTCTGTATTTATGATTACAGATGGAGAATTCACGTTTTGTGCCATTTAATTATTTACGCATAAAAAGGTTAAATACATGAACTATAATTATTAGCTATATGAACTTTGATATATGGACTTTGAATGTTTTTCAACGGGGTATCCAAACTTTAAAATTCTAAACGTGTTACCTCAACTTTGAAGAAGATCCAAATAGCTACATCCGTCCAATTTTTTGTTGGAAAATCGTTGAAAAGTCGTCGAAAAATCGTTGAACATTCGTTTGAAATTGGACGGAGATAACTATTTGCACTTTTTTAAAGTTGAGGTAGCTCATTTTGAATTTTCAAAATTCAGGTAGCTACTTGCTATTTAACCCAATTTTTAATAAATTGAGACATGACAGATACGAATACGAGTACGATGTTTGACTAATGTCTACTATAATACATTTATAAACTTAAATTGTTTGAAATTGGAGTGATATGATTGGTTAACCGCTCTCATTAATTACTATTAATTTTAACGTAAATATTTTGTATTAATTAGTGGCAGATATATTGCTTTACGTACTGTAGTGCATAATGTTATGGCATGTCATAGATCTGTAAGGATAAGAACAAACTATTACACGACATAGATGATAAAACATCACGTGATTTATTTATTATTAGTTGTAACTGCAAAGTATGGAATCTTGATCTTGTAATGTCCTGATTCCATTATGATGAATAACATGACAGACCGACATGGATCCCTTTTGGACTCTTGTCTCGAGTATATTCTAGTGTCCCCACACCCTAAAATACATTTTTTAAATTGAAAGGAGAATAATTATTCTATTAATTAACAACTAAAATACAAATAGGTGTGTGTCAAAAAAAAACCTTGACATGTGAACTATAATTATTCTATCTCATTATTGTATATCTAAATATAATATTATAATGTTTTGGCTAATGGCAGGAGCCATATGCGGCCCTGCCGACTTGGTGAACTCCATGATGGACCTCCACAATGGACCCCTGATGCTCCTAGGTCCGACCATGAACGCGAAGGTAGCTTTCGAGCTATCAGAGCGGATCCCTCACCTGAGCCTGCGAATGAAGGAGCACTGCAACCGTGCCCTAACCTTCGCCACCCGCCTCAAAAAGATGGGCATCCGGGTGATCTACCCTGGCCTAAAAGAGCACCCTCAACATGATCTCCTCAAGTCCATGGCTAACAAGGAATACGGGTTCGGTGGTCTCATCTGTGTCGACATGGAGACTGAGGAGAAGGCTAACAAGTTCATGCACCTGCTTCAGAACTACTCTCAGTTCGGGTTCATGGCGGTTAGCCTAGGGTACTATGAAACCCTAATGTCCTGCTCAGGGAGTAGCACCAGCAGTGAGTTGAATGCTGAGGAGAAGGAGTTGGCCGGAATATCGCCTGGGCTGGTGAGGATGTCTGTGGGCTATATCGGAACCCTAGAGCAGAAGTGGAGCCAGTTGGAGAAGGCGCTTTTGAGGATGCAAGATGCAGGGTTGGTTGTGAAGAACTGAGTTTGGAGAAATTTGATGGAAAAATAAGTTATTGTTCATTTAAACTTCTAGTATGTCGTATCTAAATGTACTTTATGTTAATTAAGAAAATTTGGTTGGACTTTTAACTAATTTTTGTAAGTTCCCCCCCCCCTCCCACCCAATATTTTTGGTAAGTATTCGGTTGCTTTTTATTGAAAGCCATTAGATTACCTTCCAAAGTTCGTCTGCTTACCCATTACTGCCATCTGCCATTTATATTTCTAATATATATGTATTTGTTTTGGTTCGGTGGGATGTTTTATTGAGTCTATTTTGCAAAATAGAACACCACTCTTAATATTTTTGCTCCACACTTAAAATAATCATCAATGAAATCAGACCTTAAGAGGTATGTTGGCCATAAAGTTTTTTTCACTTTGAAGCAGTACAGTGTTATCAGAACCGGATCGATCCTCGAATCAGCGAGGTACCAGTTCCCGATTCGATCGATCCAATCCTCCAGACCTGATTCGACGTGCAATTCACTGTTCACAAAACTGAAAATACTATTACAAACTATATAGTCTCAAACACACACAAACTACATAGTCTCAAACACAACATAATTACCTCAAACTTTGTACATACATAACACAATAGTCTCAAAATCAAACACAATAGGTATAAACTTTAAACATAACTTCTAAACCGAAAAAGTTGCTCGGTCGAACCGAAGAAGTCGGTTTAAACCGAATATAACCCCCCCCCCCCCCCCCAAAAAAAAAAAAAACTAGAACCGGAAACCGATCGGTCTAACTCTGTTCATATACATTTCGATATTTTAGTTGAATCAAATTGGGTAGGGTCCGGTTTCCGATCGGACCGCCGGTCCGGTCCAGTTCTGATAACACTTTAGTCCCAACCCTCACATTCGTAACTTCTAATTAAGAAAGAAAATACGTGTGAAACCAACTTTATTGGATGGTCCTTTACATAGTTTACTAATTTAGGCCATAAGCCCAACATTTCCAATAATGTTACCTATTCTATGAAATGTGAATTCTGGCCTACTAAATACTGAAACAAATCTCATCAAGATTCAGACCGTTAGATGAAAGCATAATCTCGCTCATTTTTTTATTATCAAGAATCAACATTGTTTAGATGGAAATGGGTTTAGGGTTTTAATAGCTAAGAGTGTAGGAGTTCAAAGAGTTTGCGGTGTAAACTTCACCGTTTAGTGTTTAGCGTCAAGGATTTTAGGGTTTAATGTTGATTTGGATGGTTAATTTACCTAATTTAGGGTCTTGTGCAAAAGCTAATTTACCTAATTTAGGGTATTGTTTATGTTTACCTAATTTGGATGGTTAATTTACCTAATTTACCTAAAACCAAAAGCTCTAACCCCCCCAAAACTTAAATCACGTGATTTAAGTTTTTGGGGGTTAGAGCTTTTGGTTTTACGTTAAGGGATTTAGCATTTAGCATTTATGGTTAAAAAAAATTGTCGGTTAAGGGAGGGGGTAAGAGTTTTAGTATTTAGGTTAAGTGTTTTGAGTTTAGGGTTTATAGTTTCAGGATCTTTGAGTTTAAGTGTTAAGTTTCTAATTGAGGAGTTACATTTTTAAAAGTTTAGGGTTTACGGATTAGTTTATTATTTATTTACATTGTAGGCATCAGGTTTAGGATTAGGAATCCTTAACCATTCATCCCTAAACTTAAATTCTAAACTCTTAAACCTTAACCATACTATTAAACTCGTGAATGCTTAGGTGAATCTTTCTTTATTTGCCAATCCAATTCTCTAACTTCACAATAGTCATTCCAATTCTGCCACAAAATCTAGTATTCCATCTGTAGGATCACGATTTTCGGTAGAACTCAGTTCGGTGCCTCCTGAGTCAACCCTCTTGCTGCTCTGGAGACCTGTACAGAAGAAATGTCTGGGGTGATTCCATTGTTTCTTATCCGATGATTAAGTAAGTCGAAGGTTCGTTGTTTGGGTAGAGTATTGAATGCTCAATTAATTGTGAATAAAGGGTAGATTAGAGTATTTATATCCCCTTACCTGTGACCATGGTCAGGCCAGACCTTATGGTGGTTGTCCTAGGCTATTCAGGTGAGTTGACCATGATGAGGTGACCATTAATGAGCCTATTTCAGACGAGTTGACCATGTTGGGGTGACCATTAATAAGCCGAATGACATGTACTTTTGTCAGGGTGTCTTTTTTGTCAGACCAGTCATTGTCATCCCATAAGTGGTCGTAATGGATCATACGAGCACCGTATTGTAGGTTAAAGGTACTCATTTGTACTCTGACATCATCTGCACTCTAGTAATGTATTGTCCCCTTATAGGGGGACCTAGGCCTGGAGCGTTAAGTGTTTGGCTTAAGTGCACGCCTATCAGTAGTAGGCCAAGTTAAGGAATGGTGCAAGGCAAAGGCCAGGGAGTTTGTGGTGAGCGTTTGGGAGCTGCCATGTACACATGTACAGGGTGGCGCCTTTTATTGAGAGGAGAATGGGACGATTGGCCCACGAGGTAGCGCCGCCTTAATCAATGATATCGCCACACATTAGCCTTCTCTAGGTCGGGTTAATTTACCACAGGGTCAAATCGGTTTATATTTGGGTCGCCCGAGTCATAAAGAGTGACACCCAACACCATCTTCGAAGATTGATTCACCATATTTTCTTAATGAAAAAATAATATGGTACACTCTAAAAATCAAAACTATTGAGACTCCAATTGAACACTAATTGGAGGTTCTTAGTTTGGTCTGAGCCCAAATGATGTTCTCAAGGTTGAATGACTTTGTCTAGGTTTTAACCCACGATAGGAGACTCCATTATGTCTCGAATCGAACCGAGACTTGTTTAAAATAGTAATATAAATTTATAGAATTTAATTGTAATATTTGGAAAAATATTCAGTTAATTTTATAATTAAAAAAATATATAACGGATAATTGACGAAAATATTAATTACTATCATTTTCAAACATGATGGACTATTCACCATATTAATGCAAATAAAGTTATTTTCAGAATTTTCCAAGTAGAAAATCATAAAATGTGCTATAAAACACCCAAATATCAGTAACACGTTCTTACAAAGGATAAAATTATAAATAAGCTAATATCAAAATATTGAAAATTCAAAAGTTAATGCAACGTAAAAACATTACATTCGATATTGTCCATACAAACAAAATGTGAAACATGTCGCGCTGCGTGTGGAGCTTCTAATTACTATTAATATTATGTGTAGTAACTAATCAATAGAAATAATTAATATAGAAGAATTTTCACATGGCCGAAAATATAAAACATAGAATAATAATAAATAATCACAAAATTCAAAATTAAGGACCTACAAAACTTGTTTGATCAAAATTACCCTATATGTCTCAATTCTCGTCATTCATTAGGGCCATGCTTTTCCGTAATTGAAGCCAGAGACGGTTCCCACGTTGAACTTCTTCTTCCCATCGTCTTCCCATCAGTTCCCAACTGACCTCCAAACCCTAACTTAACACCACCACCCCTAACCCCATTTACTTCCTTCTCTACAGTTAATGGGCCTTTATTGGGCCTATCTTCAAGGCCCAAGAATTGGACATGCTTTTCCCGACCACGGTCGCTCGACCGGTTCGTAACAAATTCAGGTGGTTTAACCCGCTTGCGAAGTTTTCTAACCGTATGTCGTGGAACAACAAAGAATCTCTGGCCCGGAAGCAGGATCTGATCGGGCTTCACAAGAGACTGCCATGGCTGTTGGAAAAATTCGGGCCTCGTGAGGTGAAAAAGTGGGTACTTGTCGATGATCCTTTTTGCGGGTACCGCCATGTAGTAGCACTCCTGGATGCCGCCTACATGGATAATTTGTAAAGCAGCGGTGTTGTCGTGAATCGGGCCCTTGCGCGTAGGGTTGTGACCCGAGTGTTTTTCGGGTTTATGGGTCTTGAGGAGTTTGGTGAGCATTGTGTAGGGCTAAGTCTTTGGAGGGTGTCAAGTTGTTCGAGGATGTTACTTAGCAAATGGCAATGAGTGTTTTTTTTATACCTTAAATATTGATCGTGAATGTCGTGTTAAAGGCATACACTAATTGGGCCGGACTTTGTTCACTAGCGACAGGCATGTGAGATTGAGCAATTTTGATGAGACCGAAGTTGGTCTGCTTCGTACGGACCGCGGATGCCGCGTTTGACATGTCAGACGAAAATCAGGAGCTCGTGGTTAGGGGTACAAAACCTGACTGACCCAACCCTTGGGTGAACCCGCACACGGGTCGTGTTTGGGTCAGGATTTTTGACTAATTGATTATTTTGACTCAACTTGTATCATGAGTCAGGTTTGGATATGAAGGTTTGACACATGGGTCAACCTGTGACCTGTAACATTTTTATATTATATTAAAATAACCGTTTTTTTTGTATGCATTGGTCGAACGGGTCAGACTGACCCGCGGGTCATAGGGGTTCAATGGTTCAGTCTGACCCAACCCTTTCTTTTATGACGGGTCAGAACCGCGTATTGACCCACCAACCCACGGGTCAGATTTGGTTTTGAAAAATGAATTCATACTATTACACGTGTCATATTTGGGTCATGGAGTCATTTACACGACCCAAAACCGATACGACTCATAGATCGACCCATGACCTGTTTTCCCACCCCTAAAGTGGTGTGATAGGTCGGTCTGAGTTAGATGCCTAAACAAGTTTTAAGTTACGAAGAATTCTACTAAGTTTAGGGTACTAATAAAACCTTTAAAAGAATGAAGAGATAAATATTCTCATTTTATTATGTAATTATACCCACTTAAAATGCTACGCATTAATTTACTATTTGATGTGTTAAATATTTACTATTTAATAAATTTAAACGTGAGTGAAGGTATTTGGTGTCCTCGTAAATGTGAATATCGATTTACATCCAACTATTCAAATGAGTCCATATAAAGAGTTTCAACTCAGCCACGTCTACATTTGTTAATTAAAAAAATTCCTCTGCTTTTATTGGCATTTTCAAAGTTCAAACTTACGTGTTCTGATACCATTATCTATACTTTATAAGTAATTTATTTATTTATAAGTACGAATTTGTGCTTGAAATCTTTTATTATATTGATAACATATCTTAATCACCTTTGTCCTTAGAAAGAATGGTTGAAACCGAGCTCTTTACCTAGTAATGACAAATGAACTTAAGTTGATTTTTTTTCCCCAAAAATATACCTCAAAATAAAAATAAATACTAAAATATCATTATTTTTTTTAAAAAAATATATCAAAATATATCTACCGTGAATGGTATTCGCGAGTGGGTATACTGAAAAAGCATACCCGTAAATGACACGAGTTATCTAAATTAAAATCATCACCCACAAATGAAATTCACGAGTGACCGCCATAAAACCAGACATATAGAGAGAGACAAAAGCAAGTGGTGAGAGAATTTGTCGACTACTGCAAGGTTAAATATCTATATTTATATGTCAGTTTTTGTTTGTTTGCGGGTGAGAGAATTTTCACCTGCGAATATACCGAGTGATATTTTTTACATTTATTCGTAAATATTTTTATATTTTTTTTCAAAATAAAGGATATTTTTGTATTTATTTTTATTTTGAGACAAACTGTTTGATGTGTTTGATGTTGAACTGGTTATATGACTACATAATCTATCACTTACTATTGAAAATAGAACTTGGCCAACATGACATGGGAACGCAATATATGCTTTGTAAAATTTATTTATATAATAGGACCAGACATGTAAATAATCTAAATTACATGCTTACATGATGACCAACCATAGTAATTACCTCGTACAGACGTACCCTTATCTCGTCCGGTAAACTTATCCCTACCATATAAACTTCATTAGTATTTACAACCACCTCGGGTTGACATACTTAGATTAGATATACCATATATATATACATACATACATATACGTACTTATATATATATATATTTACATACTCTGTTTAGTTATATAATAGCTTTTATTATCTACACCTTGGGGTCACTTTTACTGTGATAGGGTTTGCCATTTCACATGAAAGCTTAAGCTTCTCGGTGAGATCCACCTGTGCTCCTGGGGACCACTCAAACTCCTGCAGCAAGTAGGCCACGATGAAGGTCACTGTGGTTAACCCTAGAACCTTTCCGGGGCAAACCCTCCTGCCGGCCCCAAACGGGGCGAGTCTTAGATCCGACCCGAACACTGAGAAATCCACATCCATATTATTGTCCTTACTATCAGACATGAACCTCTCGGGTTTGAAAGCCGTAGGGTCAACCCAGACCTCTGGGTCCCTAGTGATGGCCCACATGTTCACCATGGCTACGGTCCCCGCAGGCACCTGTTGCCCATCTACAAGTGTGTCTTGGGTCGATAAGCGGGCCCAGGACAAGAGTGGACCCGGCGGGTGTAGCCTCAGGACCTCTTTGATCACTGCAGACAAGTAAGTAAGTGACACGAGATTTGACTCAACCAGTTGGTGTGATGGTCCTACTACACGATCGAGCTCCTCATGGACCTTGGCTTGCACGTCTGGATGCAGGACCATCCTCGCGAAGATCCACTCGAGTAAGACCGCCATGGTGTCGGTTCCTCGGAATATCATCTCCTTCAGTTAGAGACACGTTATACTTTAGGTCTTGTTCTTTTTTAGCGAAAAAATATGTAACATAAAGCATCATGATAATGGCCTTTAAAATTGAAAATTTTCATTTGGAAGGTTAAATAAAATAAAACCCATAAACGGACCAATAAGAAGTTTGCCATAAATTATCCTTATGAAATATATTTAAAAATTCCACATTTTAAATAATTTAATTGTAATTAGTTAATTGCTTAGCAGTCAGTTCCTCAAAACGACCCTTTTCTGGTAAGTTTGAAAAGACGAAGATTCTGAAAGCTTTTTGATAAATAAGGGAATAAAAACGATATGGAGGACTTGCTAATATTCGAAGGGTTCTGTAGCAATTCCTTTATTTATTTATTTAAGAATATATGCATGTAAACTCGCGTACCACATGCAATATCTAACATTTATCCAGGATTTATATGCCATATGTTCATGCCTAACACATGGTATCAATAAATTGTTTTTAAAATTGATTAAGATCGCATGTAACACAATTTTCCTTTATATATTATTATCATTATATGTTTAGAAAAAAAAATACCATTCAGTTGATTAATTATATTACTAAGTAATGAATTAAGAAAATATGCTGATAGTACTTGAAAAGATGACAAAAGATTTAAAAACGACCAAAAGAAAGCTTCCAATAATGTGTCATAATTTATTTGGGTTGAATTTAGGTTAACGGGTCGCCCATAAGTGAGACCTCATTCATGTAAGTATGGTATGTGATACTGACCCTAAACTCTATCCCTCTCTCTCTCTATATATATAACTCTATCCCTCTCTCTCTCTCTATATATATATATATATGTTTCTCTCCTTAGAATTCATAGAGGACAGAACATGAAAGCCGTCCACAGTTTAAACAGAGGTCAGCAGAGATTGAAACTTAGGTCACTGCCCGTTAACCCGTGATTAATTTTGCAACAATTTGTTTATTATAATTAATTTTGCAGTAAATAATTAAATTTTTACTGACCCAGAGAACTGCAATGATATCTCCATCGGCTAACTTCTCGGAACCTTGCAGAGACAGCAGAACATCCACGAAGTCTTGTTGGCCGAGGTTCTTCTGTCCCTCTCGATGTTCCCTAACAATCCGACTCACGAACCGGTTCACTCGAGGAACCAAACCGGAGCACCTCTGTCGAACCTTCTGGAGGTCAAACCCAGCCAACCACGGAAGGTGGTCCGACCAGTTGTTCATTCCCAATAGCTCGTACCCTTCCTCCACTAGCCACATAAGCTCCTCCACCTCTCCCTTGCTGCAGCCCGTCCCGAGCCCGTATTTCTGCCCAAAAACCAAATTCATCATGTTATTCAATGCGGCCCGCCTTATGATACCCCGGGCCTGGAACTTGATGCCATTAAGGGCCGCGATGGTCGAACACATTTGGACCGCAATCTCACGCCTTTGCGGTACGGACACACTGATTTGCTTCGCAGAGAAGAGGTGAGTCGACCCAATGCGGCGAAGGGACCGCCAGTAGGAACCATAAGTAGCGAACCCGATGGCGCGGTTGAATAGCAGTCTGTAAGCGGATTCTCTAACGGGCCGGGCAGCAAAGTGCGGGCTGGTTAGAATTTCACGGGCTACGTCAGGGTTTGACGTGACGATAACTCGGGTCGAACCGAGACTGAAGGCCATGAGCCGCTTGGCTTGGAACAGGTTCGCAGCCTCGGCAAGCTTGTGGTGGGCCAAGCCCGACATGAGTCCCATGCTTCCAATGATTGGGAGTCCGCGTGGACCAGGTATGAGCCGCCTCCATCGTCCGAACCTAAGTTGGCCCCATGCCGGTCCGTTTGGGTGAGCCCAATGGATCAAGGCCAGGACTAGCCAGGCAGCGGAAAGTGTGAGGAAGAGAATGGTGATGTTAGAGAAGTTGGATAAAGTTGGGAAGTTGGAGGCAAGAGCCAGAACCCATAGACTCTCTATCTGTGTGATTTCCATGGCTGTGGAGATGTGAAAGATCAGTGTGAGGAAGACAAAGAGTACTGAAGGAAGTCTGGTTTTTTATTTGTTTCCTTTTTTGGGTTAAAACTAGGAAATGCAAAACTGAGTATTTATAGAAGTACTGACTAGGGTTTGGGTTGATGGGAATTTTGAGGAAGAGCTGAGTAAGTAATTGTAAAGTGGGTCTCCTTTGTTGTTAAAGAAAAGGTTAAATAAATTTAATTAAAAAATTAAAAAGTGGGTCTCCTTTGAAAGGTTCTCTTTGTGACGTAGGCGACACTAGCTATAATATTATAGCCTATAGGTATGTGCACATTCATGCATACACAAATAAACTTATATATTATATTAAGTTAAAGTATTTTGGCATTAATTACTGATGTAGTGATTGATAGTATTGACCATTCATAATTTTGGATATTTATCTTCTAATATATATATACATATAAATAAGAATAGAATCCAATCGATGAGATGTTATATTTGTTTTTATCTTTTATCTGTACATAGGAACCACACAATTATTCGCTATAGTTAGTGCTCTATTTTGTTGTCCGATTGTCATAGGATTGGTACAAGAACATAATCTGTTTACTAACCAATTACACTTTACATTATAACACATGTTTAAATTGGGCCAGTGGCAATCCTTATGTTTGATTACTCTAAGAAATAATTAACTATCAATGGTTAAATATTCTCGTTATTTTTTTTTCTTTTATAATACTTCAACCTTTTGTATTTGGCTTGATGTGCAGCTGTCCATATTCATGTTCATAATGAAGACTCAACAAGTGGTCAATGCACTAACGAAAGTGGTCAAGCTACTCATCAGACAATACACTCAAGATTGTCATCTTTTGTACATCTATAAGAAGTCAACAATGTTGAAGAGAAGTAAAGACGAATTGAGAAGAGTAAGAAACATTTGTTGGATTGTTGAGTTTGTGGGAGAAAAATAGTGTTGTGTATGTGAGCCAAAAAAATGCAGAGTGAGTATTTTTAGAGTGCGAGTGATACATTGTGTGTTGGTGTGATACACTATTTGTCTATAGTGAAAGTTTGTGTGTGAGTCATGGACGTAGCCAAATTGGTGAACTACGTAAATTATTGTGTCGTTTGCATTTATGTTGAGTCATTGAATCTCAAGGTCCTGCAATGCGAAAATTAGCAGGGTCCAATTTCCCAACAATTTTCCGGACGTGATGGTTAATTTAGAAATTCAATATATAATAATACTTAAATTTTATTTAATAATTCATAGCAAAATTATATATACTTATCTTAAAGTGTAAGTTGATCAAAAAAAAAGCTTAAAGTGTAAATCCATGCATGTATATATATATATTGAATAAAGTGGGTACTAAATTACTAATTAAAGGAAGAATTTCTACCTTAATCATCATGATAACACGTGTGAGAGCAAAGTTCAGTGGGAAGGGTGCTAACGTTGCTCTCAGAAGCTCCCCTCGTATCCTTGCATGGATTTTATTGTCTCTCGTATCTTTAATGGTCACTTTCGATTATAGTATATCCATGATTATTTATTGGACTAATTAATTTATCCTAATTATCGAATGGAAATCCTCGTTGGTCTATATCCTTTTTTTCAGAAAATTTAAACAAAAATATTTCATGTTACTAGACTAGACGACTGAATTGGACTCATTATAAGGGAAGTGTAAAATGTTGGTATCACTGATTATAATATACATGATTTGCTAAAGCGTCCTTGGCATTTGAGAAATGTTCTTATGAATCATCGTATTTATATTACACTTTCAAACCCACACTCATTCAATCCATCAACCATAACTCTAATACCAATTGGAGGTGGTTCCATTCGATTGAGATGGATACGGAATTATTCCCAATAATTGACTAAAGAAAGATGTTCGACAAAAAATGAAAAAAACGTTTTAAAAAAAATATAGAATCAGAAAGATGTGCTTAGTAAGTTCAATTGTATTGAATGTAGCATATTGAAGGTGCAAAACATTTATATTATTTAGTTCTCCAATTACGTGTAATTAAAAAAAGATGAAATTCACATTAAATGACATAAGAAATTGAGCTTGATTTCTAATTATATAAATTATAACACTAATAGATTTGTTGATTAGAAAATTTTAATTGAAGATATGGACATATTAACTACACTTGATCCAGCGGTATCGCCCTTGCTTCGGAGCAAGAGGTCCAGATATCAATTCTCGACATGTCCCAAAATTTACCCTTGGATGACCAAAAAAAATATATGGACATAAGAAAAGTTTGATAAAGACCAAAATAATATATATGACTATGTTTTACTATGGAAAAAAATTGGTTGAAAATCAAAATGACTATATCTAATAGGTTTTAAGTATAAATGTTGATCCCGCCGGGTTATAGAGTCTGGTTCTGACTTGACAGTTAAGTTGTGTTATTTTTCAGTGTGAGTTTGTTATTTCTTGATTACTTTACATACCAGAGTTTGGGACAAGTGTCAACGTTAGGGAGGATTTGTTAAGAAAATTAAAGTCTTGATCCGTCTAGATTAAAAAGTATTGGTGTCGTGACTTACAGCACGAGGTACTATTGAAATCTTTCATTGTGAAGTGATTGTACACTTGTGGGGTTACAAAATATTAAACACTATATATACATATGCAAATGAATTATCTCCCTCTATTATGAATTGATATTAAAATAAAACACAGTTTGTATAAATAATGGCAATTTATTTATCCATTACGATCGATTGATCAAGTTTGATATAAAATTTAATATTAAAATTAGACTCATAACAAAAACAAATTTTAAAAAGAAAATCATAACCCACGAATATGCAAATCCCGAAGAAAGAAATTAGCTATATTGTTATAACAATGATTTTTTAAAGAGGTTCTAAGTAAATATAAAATCGTGAATATAATTTTCAGAAGGTGAAATGAAAGAACATACTTGGTCAAAAAAAAAAAAAGAACATTATTATAAGAATCGAAAAAGGATTCGTAGAAAATCCAAAGCAAAAGGGACGACTCCTCAATCCTCATCCATCCACTTCGAGTCGACCATTGTAGTTTCCGACCACTAAACTTCATGCATATTAACTTATTAAGCCACGTGTATATACATACAATATTATATTTTGTAATTTTTCAAATATTTTTTAACTTACCTTTCCATTTCATCCTTTAAAAAATTCACAAAACTGATAGAATATAGAAACAACATATTATGTTAGAATATGGAAATAACACAATAGGAAACAACACAATAGGAAGTAATCTTTTGTATTATTTGCTTTCCTTTTCTAATTGTTTCCTATTCTCACAATCTGTACACTATATGTAATAGTCATGAATAAAAATACAAGTTGACAAGCTTCAAACAAATCTCAATCCAACAATCTCAATCCAACACAAACACTTCAACAATAAAAATAAAAAAGATATATTTATAGATCCTTATATCTCTCCTTACCTCTTTTTTAAAAATAAAATTAAACTTTAGTCAGCCGTTTAATCTTTTAATCATACACTATAGACTAAAATATTAAATAAAAAAACAAACAAATAAAAGTATATGTAACTTAATAAATATACATCAAGTGGGTAAAATGTCATTGAATTAAATAAATTTATCAACATCAGGAAGACCCCATATATAAATATATATATATATATACTGATTTTATGTTTAAGTTATCACTATTCTTGGTAAAAAAAAATCACTATTTTTGCAGTATCACGTGTACATATACCCTTTGGATTTTCATTCAGTACATATTATAGTTTACAATTTACATCTACTTACTAGTGCCACTTAGTCCAACTTGACCTTAATATCCGATTTTTTTAATTCTAATAACAAGACCATTTATCAATAAATCCATATCCATGCAATATATAAAAATATATATCGAAAAATGGTACTAAAAATAAAAGGATACGTATAACCTATAGTAGCCACAAAATAGTGCATTAATATATATATATATATATATATATGTATATATATATATTATTGAACTTAAAGATACATATTTGTAGTATAACTCAAATATTCACATTGATGTTCTTCATGTATTACATGCAGTTTATATAGCTTATAGAGCCTAAAACACAAACATAGATATAATGAAGAATATCATGCTTGAAAGAGTTGAAACAATGAAAAGTTGTTCATTCCATGTTTTATGTATCATAACTTTATGTTTCATGTTTTATTTATCTGGTTTTCTACGTATATAATACTTGTATCGTTACAAAATAGTTTGATTAGTAAACTATCGATCCTTTAAATACTTAATATTTTGTATTTCGCACTTTGACTGCAATTGTAGCTATAAAAAATACAGAATAATTGAAGAAAAAAAATTCAATATAATTGCGGTTCCACCCACTAAGAATAGAACACACACTTAATTAAAATAAAGTCCGACAAAGCAAAAATCGTGATTCGACACAAACCCTTTGGTTTGTCCTCCAATGAAAATGATAGTGAGTGCTTGAAAGCATCAAAATAAGTATCCGAATCAAAACTTAACTTTAATATTTTAAAAAGTTTTAAAGAATTTAATTATATAATTTATAAAGTATTTTATCATTTATAATTTTTTTTATTAAGTTTAGACGAAAATGGCAAACTCAATTTTTTTTTAATTAAATAAGATATTTTATCAAAACAATAGTACAATATTTCACAACTAAGCAACATAAATAACTAGAATAAAAGCTAACTAACTATTAGGTTTAGATGCAGAGTTCAATAATAATACCAATTTGTAAAAGCATTATTGTAAGATATTTCAGTTTTAAGAAAACAAATTTTAAAAAACAAATATTAAGAGGGAATTTCAAACATATCTAAATATTAAAGATCAAAATCGTATTTTATCCTAAATTAATAATTTTCATTTTCTTGTTTAATATTTTTTAGGTTAACATTTTCTCCTTATATGATTGGTAAAGGAGATAAGATCAAGAGTTTTACTAGATTTTTTATTTGTTTTAAAAAAATATAAAAAAGTATAGATTTAATCGGGGTAGGAATCAAATCAATCACGGTTTACTCATTTATTATTATTATTTTTATTATGACGTCATACTATATAAATTATATAAAAAAATCGAATTCATGATTTAAAAAATATAAATTACAGTGGCAGTCCGAGTAAATATTCCATTTTTTTAATTTTTCACCAAAATATACTATAATTAATAATTAAATACCAAAATATCCTATATATATATTTTTTTTTAAATACGAAAATATACTTATAGGCGGAGTCTCATATTGAAATGTCGTTACAGCTACCGTTCCATCCACGAATCTCAGTCACATATTCGTCTTTTTTTTTTTTATAAAAAAAATGAGGACATTTTGGTATTTAATTATTAATTTATGTATATTTTGGTGAAAATTTCATTTTTTTTAATAATGCAAAATCTATCTGCTAGCTTTTCCTTTGAAATGGAATTAGAATCGTGTCCTTTGGAAAACTTTTGGTTCCGATTTGTTTCGAGGGTATATATTGTGTGCGTCATGTTTCAAAAGCAATAAATACTTTTTGACCAATAATGATCAAGACAAGAATCTATCCATGTACATATATATATATATATAATCATGGATTTGTTCTCTTTTATTACATCATACTAACTAATCCATTTTGGAGAATATTATTAATAATAAAAATATATGAAACTACTCATAAATTTGAACAAAGTCGTCAAAGTTAATTTGCCCCCTTTTTTATACTCCCATTTCTGTTTTTTTAATCATTAATTTCAATTTTTAAGTAGTCAAGTATTATGATAAATTCATCTAGAAATATTTATTTGATTAAATATGATTAATTCATATTTGATTGGGTAATTTGGTGGAAATCATTAGCATAGCTTGGGTGCATGTTGATTGAGTGGCTTTATTCCCTTTCTCTGAAATTTATTTTTTATTTTTTTGAAGTGAACATATGTACATTCTAATGAATGAATAAAAGTAATAATTTTACCAAAAAAATGGAAGTAATAATAATATGATGTGATAAATATGATTTAGGTTACAATATTATCGCATCAAGGAATCGTGACATATGATATCTAAGGTATTTAATTAAGGTCATAAATTAACTAAAACAAAATATAAACACAAATACATAAAGAGATAATTTATTATAATTATTAATAATTATGAACAAGTTGAATGCTTAGAAAAGATGCCACCACTAATTGTATTCTGACCATTCATAACCGGATATTGTGGCCCGTTATTATATTAGGGAAATGGTTGGTGACTAGCAATACGCCAATACATCATCACTCTAGAACATATTTATTTATTTATTATTCAATTAATTGTGTTATTTTAGAGGGCCAAAAAATGTCCCAAATTATATGAACCACCAAATACAACTTATTATAATTGTTACTAACATATCAACTCAAAATGTAAAACAAGATGTTTTGTTTAACAAATATTTTTAATGCTTGGTATTTATTTAACAAGCATAAAACATTATTTTTTATTCAAATTAAGGAAATTAAATCTTAAATAATAGAACAAGAGTGCGATTTAAAAAAATATATTAGAAATTTACAACAAAGCATGGAGTTAAAAAAATAGAAGAAATTCACTTAAGAGAGATGCATATAAAGAAAAGATGGAATATTTTACCAAAATATACTCTATTTAATAAATATATACCAAAATGTCCTAAATTGAAAAATAAATATAAATCTATACCTACATGCGACTCTCATTCACGGGTGTTTTTTTATTTTTTCCAGCTCCATCCGCGACTCCCATTAGCAGGTGGAGTTCTTCCGTCAGCTTCACGCGCGACTCCCATTGGAACTGGGTCGTTAATTAGTTCCACCCGCGACTAGTAGTCCCGGGTAGAGCGAAAAATTAAATTTAAATAATTTTTTTTTATTAATTTAATATATTTTTTAGAATATATTTTAATATCCTCACCTTCAAAATATTACTTTAATATCATGTAAATAGATAATCTACATATCAAATATTAAACTAATAAAAAATAATACTACACTTGATCGTACAAGTTTGAGTTTTATAGAAGTTCAGATACTCTCATTGTTTATAAATACTTGATGTGAGATTTGAAAAAACTTGAGCAAAACTTATCTTCTTATTTATTTAATTAGTTTCACCCGTGACTGGTAGTCGCGGGTGGAACTAATTAACGACCTAGTTCGCGAGTGGAGCTGACGGAAGAACTCCAATCGCTAATGGGAGTCGCGGGTTGAGCTGAAAATAATTTTAAAAAAAAAAAATCGCGACTCCCATTCGCGGGTAGGTATAGATTTGTATTTATTTTCCAATTGAGGATATTTTGGTATATATTTATCAAATGGTGTATATTTTGTTAAAATATTCTAAAATATGTCCCTAGTAGCTACTACATAATAAATTATATAGTTCATAATTTCTTATTAGACCTATCAAATTCTAAGGAAATTCCATCATACAAATTAAAAACACTCGTGGAGAGAAAAATAGCAATTACTGTTTAAACAGTGAAATTACTGTATATATATGCGTATGTATAGTTTTGTACGTATCGTATTGATCAGTTTGAAAGTAAAAAATTAACGTATAGTTAGCGTAATTTAATTCGTAATTAAATTATCTATGCAATTTTTTTTGAGTAAGTACATAATTAAATTTCTCACCTAATTCATTTAATTATTTTGGTCAAATTATAAAATAAACGATGTTATGTTAAAAAAATCACTGTATTTCTAATAAAAAAAATCACCGTAGGTAGATAATTGAATTATAACATAAATAAGGTTAACTGTGGTGAGTTTGGACTTACAGGGTCTGAGTTAAATTTTTTTAAAGTTAAATTTTCATATCTCAACTTACGGCAAAGCGTACAGTCAATCTGTAAATCCAACTTTAATAGTTTTTGCATCATTTGAATCACAATTAAAATATCTACGTACTATAATTTTTTTTAATTGATACATGATTTTACTTTTAATTAAACATCGAGTCGTCGAAAAGGAAAGAAAGAAAAAAACGCATGTATGGGGTAGCGTTTTGAAGAAAATGCTACACGGCGTAGCAAATAAAAAATGCTACCCACAGTAGCGCTTATATACATATTTCTAAATATATTTTTTCGTATACTTATTTTTAAAAAAAATATTTGGCACACTAATTACTTTTTGAGAAAAAAACTCAAGAAAGTTGACCCTTATATATATATATACCTCACAATTAAAAAATGAAGATGTGGAACAATACTTATATTTATAAGGCTAGAGAGAAGAATTCACTCAATATATTTTAGTATGGAATAATTTAATTTCTTTAGAGAGTAACATACATTGTACCCTAATTTTTTTATATCAAATTTCGAGTTTCCTATTGAATTTTAAATCATAAAAGTTTTGTGTTCAGATTTGATCAATATTTGACACATTTCAATTTTTTTTTAAGTGCAAAATAATAAATATTTGACGCATTTCAATTAGTTTGGTTTAATAATCACTCGTCTCTCCCATGAATTGACTAAGTTCGTATACTATCCCCAAACTTACATCGTTTGAGCCTTGAGGGCTAAGGAATGTAGCATAATGGTTTATATTAAATGAAAGGTTTGTGTAATATTTATTTATTTATTTTTATAAATGCAAAGTATTATACCTTAGTGGATAAGACCTGACAAAATGATGAAGTCCAATCAAATGTCGTATTTTCTTTTTTTAATGTATTTTCAGTTTGTGCCTGCACCAATTAGAATATGCCATTCGTGTATATATATATATATATATATATATATATATATATATATATATGTATTGGTAGGTCATGATTTGGACATCTTATACTCCATCAATGAAGTTGACCAAAAAAAAAAAAATACTCCATCAATTAGAATTATATATTGATTATGGATGAATATAATTATAAGATACATATATAAATCAATAATCGATTCATATCCCCTCAAATGGCAGTTGCACGTATGGACTCCATAATAAATTGAAGGGTTAAATACTATGGTGATAAAAAAAATTGGTTGGACCAAATTCCTGACAAAATCGATCTCAGACCGACCCGTATAGGATCGAGACTGAGCGGTTTTTTCTTCAAGGTCAAGCTCGGTCTCGTGTTTTTTCTTCCCAAAAGCCCGACTAGGACCGGACTGACCTGACCTTGAAGAAAACCCTAAATATTCATGGTGTAACCTTTGAAATACCAATAATTCATAACATTGAATCATTCAACAACCCTTTGATCAGTTTCATAAGGGAAGTGCGATGAAAGACGAGAAGCGAGTGAATTCAAGACCAAAACTTCAGTGATTATTTTGGTCAATTTAGTTGATTTTTTGTTTTTTTAAAAAAAATTCGGTCCAAAACAGAAACCGGCCCGAATCAAACAAGACCGACTCGAACTGGCTTTTTTGGCCAAAGTCGGTCTCGATCTCGGTCCTCCAAATGTCAATACCGTAATTTCGGTCTCGGTCTCGCCTCCAACACCGGCCCGACCCACTCATGATCATCCCTATTAAATACTAAGGAGCTACCTGAAATTTGGATGTTTTGCAGCGAACTACCCGAACTTTAAAAAATCAAAATGGGCTACCTCAACTTTGACAAATGTACAACGAGCTACCTCCGTCCAAATTATCATCAACTGTTGACAGAAATTTCGTCAGAAATTTGACGGAGGTAGCTCGTTACACCTTCGCCTTAGTTGAGTTACCCCGTTTTGTTTTTTTAAAGTTCGGATAACTCGTTGTAAAATATCCAAAGTGCAGGTAGCTCCTTTGTATTTAACCATAAATTTAAACAAAGCATTTCATACATTATTTGCGCGTTCTATCTACCCCGCAGTTTGTTTATTTCTCACATTTGTTTGTTGGGGAAACACCTAGAATGTTTGTCTCCATCAACATGGTCCAATTCACTTTACATGGTCCAATTCACTTTGGAGGAAGCAAATGGCATGGCATGGCATCCACTAGGAATTAAGCTTGGCTTAAATCTTAATGACAATCTTAATTATATTAGTTAATACATATTTAAATGTTTAGAGAAAGGTTCTTAGACAAAAGATTTGGAACGTGTTGGAGTTGTTGTATTTGGTCAAATGTGTTGAAGAATTAGATCATGAATTTTTAGCGTGTATTGGAGAATGAGTATATGCCTAAACTCAAGATCTAGATTGTTAAAATCATTATGTATTACGCTTAAATTGGTTAAAATGGTTTGCACAGCACACGTATAATGATAACACACTTCAATCAAAAGTTGGAGAATGGATATTTAATCTAGAATTGAAATTGTTGATTCATTTAGTTCAAGAGTATTTTCGATTCGGACTCAATTGGAGATGTTTTGACTTGGGGTCCAACCCGGATCAGATCTACAATATTGGGCGACTTGGTGGGTTGGTATTCAGGTCAGGGACCCTGATTGGTCCAAATCGAGATTTAATTGCAATATTAGTGTAAGTTTGTAGAGTTTATCTAGAACGTTTAGAGAATAATACAATTAATTATGTAAATTTAAAAAATATTTAAAAGAAGCTTTTTATTTTAACGAATGATTGACAGAAATACCAATTACTATTGTCTTCACACACGGAAACATGTTAAATCATTTAATACATTTTGGGTTGAAAATTCATTTTGTACAAACATATTGGACAATTTTCATACATTTTCAAAAATAAAAATATGAAAAAAAATCATCATTGTTGCTATGAATTTTAGCATTTTGTTCAAACTCCAAGTAGTCGAATTCGTAAATATTATTTGTGGGGATGCTTGACTAAAGGATTATTTTGGTATTTCCTTTAAATATTATGGTTATATTTGAAATTTTTTTAATCATGTAATACGTTTCCACATTATATATTTAGTTTTTGTCTTAACCTTTTTCTCTTATTATACACAAAAACATTCAATCAGATCAAAAGAATCCCACAGCAATAGATATAATTACAATTATATATATATATGTACATATATCAACAAAGAGAAAAATTAATTGGCCAAAAAAAAAATGATGAGATATGGGCCGGAGACCTCACATCCATTAAGCCCATAATGATACCCAGAATCCTCAATAATAAGAATACGAACCCAACAAGGCCCACTATAAATCATAATGGCCCATTAAAGGACCATCACGAGGATACTTATCTCCGTAAATAAGGCCCAAATTAGTTCAATAAAGCATATAAAATAATTGTGCATAAACTACTCTTAAATAAGAGAAAAGCGTATTGTCAAGAATAATCATTATGTGTTACCATATTAAAATATATACTATAACACATGAAATAATTAACATATAACAAGCACAATTAACCTTATAAAAACATATTTAGGATATCCTTTATTTATTTTGCGATGTATGCAGAACTCAAGCAAGGATCATTTTACGGTGTCATTTTTTTCGACTATTACATAATCCATCATACATCTTAAACACTTTATAGCATCGTGTACTTTATAAAATGGAAAGAAGAAGAAAAAAAAACTTGACATTTCAAGGAGAGGTGCCTTATTTAGGGCATGGAATTAATGACTAGAAACCCTGATTTGGAGTACTTGCTTTCCTCCATATCTCTTCGAGTTCCTTGGCAAACTCCTTCTCTCGACCCACCACGATCGTGATGTGGTCTTTCTTATCGAGAACCCGAACCCGAGCACGGCACGCTCGTTTCCGAACATTCCTGCTGCAGTCGACAGGGATCAATTCATCGTACTCGCCGTGGAATAGTGTCATGTCACATTTGATCTGGTCCAAGTAACCTTCCATCTTTCCGGCAGAGCCAAGGATGATGTTGTGGAGAGTGTGCCACGCGGCGTTGTGGGTGTGGCAGAAGAAACCTTCCAGGAGGAACGTCGGAATCCTACATGAATATAAAGAATCAAATTAATCTTCTCTTTGTTCAAAGGGGTAAAGGTGTCAAAATGGGTCAATGAGTCATGGGTCGTATCGGTTTTGGGTCATGTCAGAGACTCTTTGACCTAAACACGACCCATGTAATACTATGCGTCAGTTTTTAAAACTCAAACCTGACCCACAGATTGATGGGTCAACCCGTGGGTCGGAATGACCCGTCAGAAATAGTAAGGCTTGAGTCAAACAGACCCGTTCAACCTCCACGACCCGCGGGTCAGTCTGACCTGTTCGACCCACCAGTACATAAAACCCCCCAAAACAAAACTGACCAATGAGTCAAGACTACTGACCCATGTGTCAAAACTATTGACTCATGGGTCAGAATTATATATATTTAATATAATATACAATTCTGGACGAGTTATGGGTTGACACATGGGTCAAGACTACTGACTCAAACCTGACCCGTGTTTTCACGGGTCATCCATGAGTCGTGTCAAAATGACTCGTGTGTCAAAAAGTCTGACCCAAACACGACCCGTGAACGGGTCACCCACGTGTTGAGTCAATTTTTGACACCCCTATTCATGGGTCGACATTATTTGATACAGGCCCATGTTATATTAATGGGCCTAGGCCTATGTTCTGTATAGTGGGAGGATACCATTTTATGCGGAGAAGACGGTGGATCGATTCCCACCACCGGTGGTTCTTGCATATGAGCAAACAAACCGTCCTTGAGATATGCTCGTACCAACACGCGATCGACGATGCAAAGGCTATGACCGGCCACACTCGCCTCGGCGCCAATCTTCGCATAACATATTGGGTTGCGTGCTCTCCTTCCGGCACCGGAAAATACGGCTGTCATATGGATGAAGTTACCGTCATCAGAAATATACAAACGCAATTATTGATATTTCTTATTTAAAAAAAATAAAAAAAAATTGTAGGATAAAATATTTTTTAAAAATAATACATATAGTTAATGATGTAATCAGAATAAATTAGTTTACCTAATCAGCCAAACAATTGTACTTATTTATTAGACTAATTAGGTTAACTAGTTTATTTTGCTTAGAATATTTAATTTTTATAACATACACTCATATATTCTAGTTTTCTTATTATGGGTAGAGCCAAAAAAAATATTAAAAAAATCACCTTTAAGTAATATATATATATTTTTTTAAAAAAACTTATATAACTGAGTAATATATTGATCCTTATATATATGGTTTGTCGTGTAGTGTGTCTTACCGGCGCTAACAAGGTTAATGACTTGACCGACCGTCGGTGCCTAACCGCTATAGCAAGAGCCAATATGCACCCCAAGGAGTGAGCCACAATGTGGAATGACTTCACCTTGTGAGCCTCCAACACCGACTTCTCGATCATCTCAACGTGCTCTCTCAGTGTATAGAGAGAATCGGTCGGCCTTGGGCTCTTCCCAAACCCTAGCAGGTCCACTGCAAAGAACCGGTACTTTGACTTTGCGGCGGCGGAGAATTTCGGGAACACGGTTTCAGTCCAGAATGTGGATGATGATATGAAGCCATGAATGAACAGGACGTCTTCTTCGTTAGAGCTGACTGTTATGGGAGTAGAGAGGGAAGTTAGCTAAGCAAATTCTAATGGTGAAATGTTTTTTCTTTAATTTAATAAATATGTAGTTTTTTTTTACTGATGATTTTAAAAATATATAATGTAAATGGAAGGTAGGCTTGGCCAAATAAACCGGTTCGGGCGAACTGGTCTGGTCTGGTCTGGAACTGGTTTAGTTCGAACCGGTTCGGCCGAACTAGTTCCAAAACCAGACCAGTGTTTTTTGCCTTCAAATAGAACAGTTCAAAATAGTACCAAAAATCCAGTTCGAACCGGTTCGACTCGACTCGTTTTTTATACTGGTTTATACTTAAATTTCAATCAAACCACTTTAAACCTATATAATTTTAGAACCGGTTTGAAGCAAAATTAACTAAACCGGTCTGAAATTAAACCAAAATACATATGTTTTCAATAAACCAAACCTAGAGATATATTGGACTCTCGTATGTTGATGTTGGACAAGATTTTAGTCGGTTGTGGAACAGATTTTCAATCGGTTCAATGTGTTTTTCAGTCGGTTCAATGTATTTTTCAGTCGGTTCAGTGTTTTTTCAGCTGGTTCAGTGTTTTTCAGTTGGTTCAGTGTTTTTTAAGACGGTTCAGTGTGTTGGACAGAATTTTCATCCGGTTTAGGTTCGGTTTGAACTGGAATATTTCCGAACCAAAATTGATATTTAAAAAAACAGACCAGAACAGTTCGAACCGGTTCTGAATCGGTTCGAACCAGACCAGTTCGAACCGGTTCTGAATCGGTTCGAACCAGACCAGTTCGAACCGGTTCTGAATCGGTTCGAACCAGACCAGTTCTTTTTTCCTTAAACCAGACCAGTTTTTTTAGAAACAGAAAAATGTACTGGTTTTTTTCAAACCAGACCAGTTCAGTTCAGACCGGTTCGAGGTCGAACCGGTTCATGAACAAGCCTAATGGAAGGTCTAAGAATTAACCTGTATACCTGCTCAAGCCCTTACTTTAGGACAATCTATTAACCACACTTATTGGTTAGTTTATTAAATGTTCCAATATTATCACGAAATTAGCCCTCTCCCATTAATTATTCTCCTTACCAATACTCTAGCTAATTATCACATGTTAATTATCATTTACTTTTTCGGCTACCTATCTATAAATCCAAAAGATTTACAAAATCATCAATGCATAAATAAAAAAAACGTCTATATGTTTATTTATTTGTTTATATCTCTATCGGGTTAATGGTCAAACTGCCCCCTAAAGTTTGACCGAAATTTAAGAATCCTCCTTAAAGATTAAAATTCCTCTAATGTTAAAAAATGATGAAAAATTCCCCCTAAAAGAGCATCTGGCAAATGAGATTTTTCATCATTTTCAAACATTAAGGAACACTTTAAACTTTAAGAAAAATTCTTAAATTTCGGCCAAACTTTAGGGAACACTTTGACCATTTACCCTATCTCTACCATTTTATTCATACTATTGTTTTACATGTTTTTATTTTTATTTTTTAGTCATACTATTATTTTCATTTTAGGAATAAAAAAATATACTCTTTAGTCTCAACTTTCCATCGGTTTTTACTTGTATTATTTATTTTTAATTTGTTCTTAGGGATTTAAGAAGGGGAAAATGAAATTACCATTTGCTCCTTCTGCTTTGACGTAAAGGGATTTACTGCTAGAAGAACTCCACCCAGTGCAGGTTCTGCAGTTACAGTCCGACCACCTCGGAGTCGGATGAGGTTTCATCCCTATAATCCTCCCCTTGATCATCTCCACAACGGCAGCATTTACCGTACACCCAGAACTCCGTCGTACACTCCCTTCTCTTCTCCGATCAAGCGGCACATTCATGGAGTTCCTCTCCGCGCTGCTGAGCCTCCTCAGCGTGGACTTCGACACGTCAGACACCACCGAAGCCCGAGCATACAGCGTGTCCGATACATCGGATACGTGGATTTGTTTCGAGCTTAGCCGCACAACTCTCGACTCGCCCTTCTCGGATACCAAGATCTCGCCTCCACCGCCGTGACCGCCGGAGCAGTAGCATGGCTTCCATTCCGACTCGTGGTACAGGTCTGCAACACGATAAACGAAGCAGAGGATGACGTCAACAATGTCGAGGAGGGAGAAGACGAGGAAGCTGACGATGACGTTGATGCATGCAGCGACGGTGGTTAACACCGCCCGTGTCTTTGCCAGTGTCGTCGGAGATTCCATCCCGACCAGATCCGAGAAAACCAATCTCCTGCGTTAAGGATTCCACAAAGTAGAGTGGTTCGACAAAGAGTAATATAGTACGTGGAAATATTAATGGGTGGGCTCAGATTACTCCCTCAAGCAAAAGACTAAGGTCTCGTTTGGTGAAGGCGTGTAGAAATATGCTTCCCTTTAGCGAGAGAGGTGACAGGTGGAGGTGGCTAATTAATCTGTGGAGAATTTTCCAACTATCTGTATATATAATATACTAAACCATAGGGCTTGTATTTATATATAAAAATAATTAAAGAAGACTAGCTAATTAGGTGATTACAAATAGGTTTCACCTTTGGTTACAGTTTGGTTGTTGCATGCTTTAAGTTTTAATAACTATAATTATTATATATTTTAGGGAAAACTACCGTATCCGAATTTGTGGATGATTAGCAAGTAGGTACCTAATTTTTTTGTTGCAAATAGGTTACTGAACTTTCTTAAATAAGCAAATAGATACCCACCGTTAATAATAAACGAAAATATCACGTGAAGAGCACACATGTACCTGAACTTACACGAATGAGCAAGTAGGTACCTGAACTTGTTCAAAAACCGGTTCAGGCAAGCATAACTCAACTTTAGACGTTCTCAGTGCATCAAGAAACACTCCGAGAAAGTTTGGAGTTGAGTCATGCATGTGATGGTATATAAACCTTATTTTTTTTATAAAAAAAAACGTGGTTCGATCGAACCGGTTCAGGTACCTACTTGTTCATTTGTGTAAGTTCAGGTACTTGTTTGCTCCTCACGTGATATTTTCCGTTTATTCTTAACGGAAATTAACGGTAGATACATATTTACTAATTTTCATAAGTTCGGCTACTTTAGTTGCTACAAAAAAGTTTATGTATCTACTTTCTAATGACTCACAAGTTCGGGTACCACCGGTTTGTAAGTTTCCCCTATATTTTAATATCGTATAATCTGTTTAATCGATTAAATAAACGAACTCCATTGTTTTAGTAATTCAAATCCTGCTTAAACTAATTGTAAATAATAATGTGAAGTTGGACAAGCACATACACTGGCATTCCTCTATTATGCACAGTTTTAGTTTTTTTTTTTAATATTTAATTTCAATTCAACCTTTTGAAATCTTATATTACTATTCCCCATGCACATTAATATCAATATAGAACCCAATAGAGAGTACGTACACCGAAATGGTAGGTGATGGTTGAGCACCAAGCAGAGAAAAATGTTATAACGATGCATGCGGTACGTTTATGTATCCAACACGTTTGGTATTCCCTCACACACACACACATATATATATATATATATATATGCATTATATTCTGAGCATGGGTATTATTATTTATTTCTTCCATTCTTTCTAGAAACCCTAAAGGATAAAGATGGAAATTTTCGTATCTTTCAAAACCTAATTAAGGAAAATATAACACTTTTTTCTGATCAATACTAGCTAGACTAGATGATTACAGATACAATACAATTTATTTTTTGAGGGAAAACTGCAATTTCCACCTTTATATTTTGGGTGATTTCAACTATCCGTCCTTTATATTTGTTCTGTCAAGTATTTTCCCTCATGTTTGTGTACAAGTTTAATTTTACCCCATTTTAAATTTAACCCTATCATTAGGTCTGACAATTTCTGACACGACACGATCTGCTTTAAAGCGTATATGAGTTTGATCTTAATGGATCCCGTGTCTAAACAACTCTTATACGTTTAGACACGATTATTAATCGTGTCTAAACAACTCAGATCTGTGGATATCTGTATAAACACGATTAACTATTCGTGTCTAATCGTGTTGTGTATACATGTGACACGTTTAGACACATTTAAGTATAATAATAATAATAAAATATTAAAATACTCACTTACTTTTTAATATTGAACTATGAATACCTTACTTTGTATATTTGAATTTGTGTATATATGTATTTGTGTATATATCTGCTTTAAAGCGTATATGAGTTTGACATTAACGGATCATGTGTCTAAACAACTCTATACGTTTAGACACGATTAAACAGCTTATACGTTTAGACACGAGACATGTTTAGACACGTTTAAAATTTATCCGTTTAGACACGAGACATGTTTAGACACGACACGATTATGACACGACACGATTGTCAGCCCTACCTATCATAAACATTTATTCAACTTCTTCTTAAATTAATTAATTCTAAACTTTTAACTTTATTGATAACTTTACTCATTTTTCTTGTTTCTTAGAAAAAGGGTCGGTTCAGGCCGAATTTCATTGAACCCTAACCTCGAGTATCATTGTTTGTGGTCCAATTAAGCACCATCAATTTAGGACTCAATCAAGGACCCTTGGTTTGACTTCTGATTCATGTCATATCATATGATTTCTTTTGGACAATCTGGTTTGAGTCAAATTTTAGATAAGAACCCCAATTGAGGCTGAATTATACCTCAAATCACTGAATCAGAGACTTTCTAAACCAGGCCTGATTGACCATGGCTTGGTCCTAACCTACTTTTCTTATTTCAGATAAAATTGTCAAGAAAAATAAACTTTAGGGGATAAATTAAAAAGTTTAGAACTGAAACTAATGATTCCGATAGGGTTCCATGAGGAGGAGCTAGGGTTGTCGATGGTTAGGGTATGGTACATGTATGACATACACCATAATCATACCATATTTTTAAATCATGCACATACCATAACCATAACCATTACGGGTACAATTTTCAATATCACCATTAAAATAACCGTGGTTATTAACCATGGTTTTACTCGTATACCCATATTTATTCCACACATGTAATATAATACAAGACCGGAGATTTCATTTTAAAGATTGTCAAGAATAAAAATATATAAAATCAACATCATGGTTATTTATTACATGTATGTACAGTAACTTCCATTATTTAGTATATATTAGTTTATTAATAATAAATAATTATTATATTTATATAATAATCATGGGTATAACTCAAATACCATAACTATATAACCATAACCATTATGGGTAAAAAAAATCATCCCCATAACCGTACTGCACCATAATGGTACAATTAACCATATTAAACAGTAACGGTTATAACCATGGTTATGAGTTTTTCACTGCATCATTGTCGGTCCTAGAAGGACCACTGAACGAAATAGAAAAAAAATGGGTGAATTATTGAATGCACTCAAACATTAGGGGTACAATAGCAAACCCCTCTTTTTTCTAGCCATAGGTAATTAGGCTTGAGCTCCATTAATGCAAGTAAACATTTTTCAAAGATGGCCGTTGGGCGTCACCTCCACTATACTTACTTGCATGTGTGTCTAAAGAAAACAAACTCATTAAGTCCATACCATTACTAATCCCTTTCTACAATTACCATTTTGAGGTAGATCATGAGGTCCAAACCCTAGCCTACCTTATCTTAATGACATGCATTAGCAGTTTCGAACTACCATTTATCTTCTATTATCCCGGTTTAGACCTAATAACCGGGATTCGTTACTCCCTATTTACTAGCTTTATAGGCGCAACAACCATATCCGATTAACAATTACGATAAAAGAAAAGTCATCGATCGATCACATGACAAGTATTCACAGCAATGAATGGACTTTAAGGAGTATTTGTACCGGCCAACAAGTGGTTAAAGATAATGGATGGTTAGTGGATTGATACGTGACACTAAATATGAGAAAAAAGACTCATGAATTTGGTATTTTGTGAAATTAAATCACTCAAGTTTGGCGCTGCTATTAATCAAACTAATTAGGTCTTAGGGTTTTAACTTTGACGTAGAGAAATTTCTAACTTGTGTAGCTAACCACATGAAATGTCCCGAATTGGGGGGCTTGATTAAGGGCAATGTTGAAATGGTTCAATTAAACTAAGTTTAGAACTCGATACACTTGTTCTCTAATATAGTAGAGATTCATTTGTAATAATATAGTAAAAGTTTTTGAGTTTTTTTTTATTGTGATATTTAAAAGAAAACAAAATCTTTACATAGGTAAATTCTGAAAATGTTCCAATATGTTTACACAAAATTATTTAAATGGTTCAATATTTTTTTAAAATGATGGTAAATGTACCTTTTTGTCAATTAGTCATAATTTTTTTTGTTAAATACGCTTTAAATTTATAAAATTAATTGAATATTTTTTCAAGTATCACAACTAAACACTACTAACTTACAATTGAGTCCCGAATCGACTGGGTCTTCAATTGAGCCACAATCAGGTTTCGTTAATCTGGTTCTCCACCTTAGGTGATCTGGTCTCGGTGGGGACTAAGGTCGTGGATCCATTGGTTGGGTCCCGATCGAGGCGGGACACAATTGTAATATTAATATAAACTAGTAGAGTTCAGTTATGATATTTAGAAAAATATTCATTTAATTTTGAAAATATTTAACGAGATGTTTTATTTATAGAAAGTTAAGATACATATATCATTATTTTGAAACATATATAACGGAGGTGAAAATACATGTTGGTTCAACTGAATGTTATTTATCCTTTTCTAAATATAAGAAATAAGTGTCCATCTCTACGACGTTGAGCAATATCTTTTCTGAAAATAAGGTCCAACAAAAAATAATATTATCCATCTCTCAAGCCTTGCCATTAGTCAAAACAAGTCCATAGTACTCCTGGGCTCAGTATTGGACCAATAATGAGCCCAAGTAGGGCCATTCGGGAAAAAATCCGAAATCGAGACCGAGACCGACCTTGTAGGAAAAAATTCGTTCGTTCGGTCTTGGTCCTACCCGGGTCAGTTTTTTCGAGATTTCGGTTCAGACAGTCTTTTTTTCTCACTTCTAAATATTGGTGATACATATACATGGAATTTTTACTTAATTATTCGCTGCAGTGTTTTAACTGTTAAAATAGTTCAGAATAAACAATATATTTTGTCCTCAATAATTAATAATAATAAAAATAAAATAATTATCTCTATATATCTATCCTGGATATAAAAGAGAGAAACTTTCCACGTGGTTAAGTGGTGAGGGATAAGTGGTCGTGTCTATTTGGTGAAGGTTGGGTAGTATGGGTTGTAAATTTGTGCCTACCAGTCAATCTTGAGTTGTATTAAAATATGTTTAACTCAAACACGACACATAATTCATGATGAATCGATTTTCAAGATTCAAACACGATCCGCGAGTCCACGAGTCACCCTATCGACCTAGATGCCTCACTGATTCATGCAACCCACGAGACTCATGCAACTCAAGTGACCCATGCGATCCACGTGACCCATATGACCCACAGTCCCACATGACCTGTGTGATTCATGAATTTTTATATAATTTATTGTAATATATATTTAGTTATACGGATCACGAGTCAATAAGTATTATCCAAACTCAACCCTATTTTTCATATAGGTTGAACGGGCCGTGTCAAAATTACTTGCGGGTCCAAAATCTTCGACCCAAACACGACCCATGGGTGGGTCACCATGAATCGTGTCCAAAATTGACATCCCTAGTCCCAAAAAGAAAAATTTGTGTGACACCGTTTGATTTGGATGATATACTCATGAATGATGATACCTCATATTTTTAACTATACATATATATCCTTACATCACATTAACTAAATTCAAAATGACATTAGTAACTACAATAAGGATGTTGAGGATCACATGAAATGATGTGCAAGTCAATTCAGAATCACATGAGTTTGCATTGCATATCAATATCATCCATTTGTTTCATAGTGAGGTGAATCGTGACTTCACAACAAGGAACTTCTACTGGGACATGGAGGAGGTATCCAAAGTTTAAGGTTTAGTTGCCATTATTTATTACAGTAATATAAATAAAATTTTAAATATATAATAATATTTATCATATAAAAACTCCTCATATATATATATAATCATTTGTAAATTAAAAAGTATCGTAAAAAAAATTAGTTATTTAGATATAATATTCATAGTTAGGAAATATTATAGTAATAGAATACTTTTTAACGATGTGAATTTTTATGAAAACTTACATGTTATTTAGATTCGGAAACTTTACTTTAGAATTGTCAGTTTTACACGTATTAATTATTGTCAAAAATTAGAAATTCAGAATGGTTAGTTGGTCCCGTACTGCTCTGCAATCTTATCCCCAACCGTATGCCTCCAATGGGCTTGGAACTTAGGCGTGTCATGTGACTATATAATTTCCATATGTGCACCCGTGACTTTGTATCCTATATGCCATAGGCTTTAATTAATTAAATGAATATATTTCAACTAAAACCTACGTTACAACCGCCAATATAATTATGTCACATTCTTAGCTACTATATGTATATGTATCTCTACATAACCACGATTGGGGTGCCAAAACGGGTCATGAGTCGACCCATGAGGCGTGTCGGCTTTAGGTCGTGTCAGAGACTCTCTGACTCAAACATGATCCGTGTAATAGTATGAGTAAGTTTTTGAAACTCAAACCTAACCCGCCGGTTGATGAATCAACCCGCAGGTTAGAATGACACGTCAGGAAAGGCTTGAGTCAGTCTAACCTGTTCGACCCACCAGTACATAAAAAATTCAGAAACAAACTGACTCATGAATCAATACTTCTGACCCATGAGTCAGAATTATATATATTTAATATAATATGCAATTCAGAATGAGTTTTGGGTTGACCCATGAATCAAGACTACTAACACAAACACGACCCGTGCGCGAGTCACCCCATGAGTTGGGCCAATCACCCCTAACCACGATTGGCGCTCTAAATTAAATACAGAGATTTCCAACCATACAAAGTCAAATTTTGGAAAGAAAAATTAGGGGCAGAAACATGACCCTACAGTAAGTACGAATTTTGTGTTCGTCTGCTTTCCACTTCCTTAGTTTGTGTCTATGTCACAACATGGCTTATCTCATCCCGTGAAGTACGCCGTTACGCATGAATTTGGGATGAGTGTTAACGAGGATTAACGATGCTAATTATCGTTGAAAATGGCGCCGAAAAAAAATATCTTAACACGCATACAATTTATATATTTTAAACTTTAAAGGGTTAATTACCAAAAAATAAATCGAACTTTGAATAAAAACCAAACAACAAACCATTTTTTCGACAAAGATCAAACCAAACTTTTGGAATTAAGCCATCGACAAACCTATCTCAAATTTTCATTATGTTTGAATAAATTTTTCAATGTTTGAGAGAATTATTAAGTCAGCATTAGTTGAAAATTTTGCAATTTGCTAGTTTATTTTTTATTTAAAAATTTGCATTTTGTTATCTGAACTTTTAAAAAATTTACAATTTGTTAGTTAACACGTGACAGATATGTCCAAGTATTTATCACCATTTCATAGCAAAGTATACAAAACTAACAAATTACAGCTTTATACATAGATAATTAGTAATTTTTATTTAAAAAATTCTAGTCAACAAAATTTTCAGATCTTCAAATTTCAACTAATAAGTAGATAAGTAGGGTTAATTACCAAAAAACAAACTGAACTTTGATGAAAAAACAAACAGCAAACCGAACTTTTTTTGTTGACAAACAACAAACCAAACTTTTGGAATTGAGCAAACAACAAACCTACCTCAAATTTTCATCATGATTGAACAGATTTCTCAATGTTTGAGAGAGTTGTTAAGTCAACATTAGGTAAAGTATTCTAAGGAAATGGTATTATGACTTAATAAATCTCTCAAATATTGAAAAATCTGTTCAAACATTATGAAAATTTGAGATAGGTTTGTTGTTTGCTCAATTCCAAAAATTTGGTTTGTTGTTTGTCAACCGAAAAAGTTCGGTTTCCTGTTTGGTTTTTACTTAAAGTTTGGTTTGTTTTTTGATAATTAACTCAGATAAGTAACTATTTTTTAAGTATGAACAAACACGTACATAATATGTTTACAGAATTATTGGTTTGTGACCCGTACATGCCTAACGTGAAACATTCCATGAGACTTAATTAGTCGTCCTTTAGCTACAGTTGGTCTCTATTTAAAGACAGAATTCTGTCACGAGTCTTAACGGCCAACGAACTGAAGAACCTTCCGACCTTCTATAAATAGCATCTCTCTTCCCTCGAGATTCCTCCACTCCAACCAACACCATAACTGAACCAACCTCTTCATTCTGAGTGGTGGTTTCCATGGCCAACCTCAATACTGCACTCTCTTTACGTCTCCAAACCCTAACCCTAACTCTCTTCTCCTCCACCATTATTCTCTGTTCTGCCTTCACGGCACAAGACTACTCCAACGCTCTCGACAAGTCCATCCTCTTCTTCGAGGGACAGAGGTCAGGGAAGCTTCCGCCAAGTCAGCGTCTTACCTTGCGCGGCGACTCCGCCTTGTCAGACGGCTCGTCTTATCATGTACTAGGATGTTTGGAATTCAATAACACTTCCTTAGAATGTGTTTTTAGCCACGTGTAAGGTCTGACCGTTTCGATCTGTACAGGTGGACTTGACAGGTGGATACTATGATGCCGGCGACAATGTCAAGTTCGGTCTGCCAGTGGCTTTCACGACTACGTTGCTGTCGTGGAGCGTGATCGAGTTCGGGAGTTCGATGGCAGAGCAGATTGAGAATGCACGGGCTGCTATTCGATGGAGTACAGATTATTTGTTGAAGGCTGCCACTGCAACTCCTGATACGTTATATGTGCAGGTAAGGGAAATAAACGGTCTTACGGTATATATAATAAGGGATACAAATAGCTACATTTATATATTTTTTAACGTATAAATAGGTTTATCTAAATATAGAGAACACCTACAACTAAAGTATTTGCAACTGCGGACCGTTTTTTCAGTTTTTAATCAGTTTGTGTATGTTGTGTTGTGTCGTGTCATTAATCATGTCGTGAATAAACGGATGTAGTGTGTAATCTGTAAACAGAGAAATTTTAACCGTGTATCGTGTTTAAATAGATAGGTTTTAAAGAGATCACATGAAACACACAACACGATGAATTTTTTGAACAAATAAAAATTAATATATACACGACACAAGTCATGTCACATTGACAGAAAATGACACAAAATAAATAATATAATATGAAATTGTAAATTTTATAGTATAATTTCACAATCAAGTTTTAAAATCCATAAGCGATTGAAAAATATCTAACCATAATTCTAAACATTAGATAAATATATTTAATTAATTGTCTTTAGTCGTGTTTAATCGTGTATTTAAAGGTCATATGTATTTAGACACGGTTATTAATCGTGTCTAAACGAATAAGATTTGTTTATACATAGATTGAGTTTAATACATATCATTACCGTGTAAAAATACAGATCGTTACAGATTGTTTAATCGCATTGTAACGAAAAATTATCATCCTTACTCATAATCAAGTTTTTAGATCCATAAGCGATTGAAAAATATCTAACCATAATTATAAACATTAGATAAATATATTTAATTAATTGTCTTTAGTCGTGTTTAATCGTGTATTTAAAGGTCATATGTGTTTAGACACAGTTATTAATTGTGTCTAAACAAATAAGATTTGTTTAGACATAGATTGTGTTTAATACATATCATTACCGTGTAAAATACAGATCGTTACAGATTGTTTAATCGCATTGTAACGAAAAATTATCATCCTTACTCATAATCTATATCTATATCTATATTAATTTAGTTAGGTTATGTAGAATTATGACAAATAAGTTTTTTAAGACATTTTCTCATACTTAATATCAATTTCATAACTTTTAATTGATCCACGTCAAACATATAATTCTCACTCATATGTGGCATGTCATATTGTCATGTAACTTAGTTTAAAATCTTTCAAAGTCTATTATTAATTCTCCCAATAAGTTATAAAATTTCATTAATCTCTTATTATTTTCCATGTGCATTTATGATTTTTCTTAAGTTTATGTTGTACTAAATTCTATATTTTATGAAAAGCAAGTAGATATATATATTAAATCTTTTTATTACATGATAATTTAAGTTCAATTTTATGAAAATAATAATTAGATTCTAATTTTATATACAATTATCCACCCTATTGTCGTATATATGACATTCGACTAGGTAGGAGATCCGAACATGGATCACAAATGCTGGGAGAGACCCGAGGACATGGACACGCCGAGGAACATTTACAAGGTCTCTACCCAAAACCCAGGATCAGACGTCGCGGCGGAGACAGCAGCCGCGCTTGCCGCTGCTTCCATTGTGTTTAAGGACTCCGATCCATCTTATTCATCCAAATTACTCCAAACCGCCATCAAAGTAAGCAATCTTACTTCAAAATCGATGCATTTCCTAACCAAAATAAATGTAATTTCTATCTCCATTCCGATCCGGTAATTGGATTGAATCGTCGATTAGGTTTTCGACTTTGCAGACAAGTTCCGAGGCTCATACAGTGACTCTCTCGGCTCAGTAGTCTGTCCTTTTTACTGTTCCTATTCTGGATACCGTGTAAGTTCATCATTCTAACCTCTACGGCTCTACACAAGTAGATGTATTGGTTATTATGTTCGATTTGAATTGATACGAACCGATCTGGTTATCGACCAGGACGAGCTTTTGTGGGGTGCGTCATGGATTCATCGAGCCTCGGGGGATCAGTCCTACTTATCGTACATTCAGAACAATGGACACACATTAGGAGCCGACGACGATGTCTATTCCTTCAGTTGGGATGATAAGAGAGCAGGAACGAAAATCCTACTCTCCAAGGTTCGTATTCCGTGGTTTGAATCATTATAAATGGTATCAGATCTTATTTGATTCGGGATTGCGGAATTAATATAAATTTTGCAAGGCATAAGTTAATTTGAATATCAGGGTTAATTTAAAAAAAAAAAAAAATTGTTGACACAACAAATCAAACTTTTGAAATTGAGCAATAACAAAGCTACCTCAAATTTTTTTTATTATTGAACAGATTTTTCAATGTTTGAGAAAGTTATTAAGTCGTAATACTCTTTTCTTAGAATATTTCAACTAATGACGACTTAATAACTCTCTCAAACATTGAAAAATCTGTTCAATAATAATGAAAATTTGAGGTAGGTTTGTTAATTGCCTAATTCCAAAAGTTTGGTTTGTTGTTTGTAAAAAAAACAAGTTCGGTTTGCTATTTTTTTTTATCAAAGTTCGATTTGTTTGTTGGTTATAATCCATTTGAATAACCATTGACGTTTTCAACAGGACTTTTTAGAGAAAACCTCGGAGGAGTTCCAACTGTATAAATCTCACTCTGACAACTACGTATGTTCTTTAGTTCCTGGGACACCTAGTTTCAACGCACAGTATACTTCAGGTGAACTAACTTCTCAACAAATTTATTGTTGTTTTTAGAATTTTGCTATCCGGATTTGCATATTTGGAGCAATCAGCTACATTTATTTTGCGTTAAATCTTACAGAAATTAACGTTATAACATATGATTGATCTACCATTTTTTTTTTTAAATATAAACCCTTGAGGGAATTTTTTTATTTTTTTTTTGAAAATATGAAATAAAAAAATGTTTTAACTTTTCAATAGAAATATTATACTGAAAATTTAAAATTTTCCCTCAATTTTCTCATTTAAAAAAATACATAATTTTTTATACGATGAACCAATCGTGTTCTATCACGTCATTTTCTGTTCATGATCTAACTGAAAAACAAATAAATATTGTTTGTTGTCTCATCTCTCAAATTTTGAAAGATTAAAATTTGAATAATTTTTTTTTATTGTTAATCCTTCATTTTAGGATGAAAATTCAGTTTTAAAAAATTCGAACTGATTCATATTTATATGCTACGCACTAAATCAATAGGTGGCCTTCTATACAAAGGGAGTGAGAGCAACCTACAATACGTAACCACGACATCGTTCCTTCTCCTCGCCTACGCAAAATACCTTAAAACCAACGGCGGGACCGTCTCCTGCGGGACCTCAACGATCACGGCGGACACCCTTATTTCCCAGGCTAAGAGACAGGTGGACTACATTCTAGGAGACAACCCTGCTAAGATGTCCTACATGGTCGGGTTCGGGGTCAATTACCCCAAACATGTCCACCACAGAGGCTCCTCTGTCCCTTCAATCCGGTCACATCCTGACCGGATCCCATGTAGCAGTTTCCAGTACCTCTATTCAAGTTCCCCGAACCCAAACATCCTCGTGGGTGCCATTGTGGGCGGACCCGACAATAGGGACGGGTTCGCCGATGATAGGAACAATTACCAACAATCGGAACCCGCTACTTATATCAATGCACCCTTTGTTGGCGCCCTGGCTTTCTTCGCTGCTTCACACCATTGATCGGCCTAAGTATCGGGTTAAGGTTCGTAAGATCTCGAGTGTGACTACCGTTTAGTGTATGTGTAGAAAAGTGCAGATGTTTTCGTTCCCCATAGGACTGACTTTAGGAAGTCTAAGTAGAGGAGAATGTAGAAACAAAGCACCTTCCTTTTTCCATGATATGTATGTGTATGAATGGGAAGGAAGTATTTCAGTCTGTTTATGATGATAAGGTCAGTGATAGATTTGGATTAGCAGGAGAGTGTTTATTTCCTGTTTATGTAGTGGGTTTTAGTAACAATATAAAAATTAAAAGGAATTTATGGTTTTTCATAGATTTGATATGCTATAGGGGAAAAAATAAGAAAGGGTTAACTGGTGTCCGAAGGGTCGGCCTCTCAACTCTAAGCTGTCGGTGGGGCTACGTTGACGAGGCAAGTGCAAGTGCTGGTTGCTCAGAGGGAAAACTATGATACCTCTGAAATCTCGGACATTTCGTAGCGGGATGGGCTTAGGGTCGCCGCTACTAGCCCATTCCTTTAATTTGGCAAAAAAAATGTTATAAAGGGATAAAAGTCATTTAGGTACGTCATCATAAATCACGTTTTTACATACAGGTACCTTATAAAAAAATTGTTACTTTCAGGTATATCAGAAATCATAAATGTACCTACTTTAATATATCAGTCATGTGTCCGTTACATATGTAGTATTTTGTTTCATTAAGTATATATACATTTATAACTTTTGAGGTACTTGAAAGTAACATATTTTTTCTGAGATACTTATTTGTAAAAACGTGACTGAGGTACCTAAATAACTTTTATCCCTTTATTATATAGTACAACAAGACGTTTGAGAAGAAGTCTTAATCCAAGAGGGAAGAGAAATGAAAGTTGTAAAGAAGCAACAACATTAGTCGTAGATATTTCAAAATTTACTTGCGGTTTAGCATACATGCAAAATATTATTGATATTCTCTATAAGAGAGTGACAATTTACGCAAATTGGACTTAAGTTACAATCTCAATGATTGAGTAATTTGCAATGATAAATTTGTCTTTAAGGCAAAGCTAAATAAAGTATTTACATTATGTTAAGTTGGCGGAATAGGAATATGCAATAGCAAATCGAAATAGGGAATAAGGATGAAAAGTACCAAGTTGTTTGGTTCATTATTTAAAATGGAATAAGAATATTAAAAATAATATTTAGTTGATGTAATGGAAATAAGACAAATAACATATACACTCTTTACTTGAATATTTGAATATGTTTTATACTAAGCAAAATAATTTATAAAACAATCAGATTAATTTTAATTAAAAATACAACTTATTAGATATTTTAGAATAAATTAATTAATTAATTAATTAAATATATACTTTATTTAAAACTTTAGATTAGATTATAATTATAATATATTAGAAAATTTAGAATAAATTAAAAGGAATTATTAAAATAAAATACATTAGAATTTTAAAATAATTTAAATCAAATTAGCAAAAATTAAAAAATAATTTATTAGAAACTGTAGAATAAATCAAATAAAAATAATAATTATGAGAGATATTTAGGTTTAGGCATTTTTGTAGTTAATTAAAATAGGTTTGGGCACATTATTTTTGTGAATTAACTTAAATAAGATTTATGTACACATATTAATATTTATTATAACATAATTAGTATATTAATGTTTGAAACTTTGAATATAAAATTTCAAAACATTTGAGGGGAATAAAAAAACAAATTGGCAAAATGAAAATAAAAAATTGAGTCTTTTTGGACGAATTGGGTTTTGACGAGAAGAGGGGAATAATGGGCTTCGACGTCCCCTTTCCCTATCTATCTGCCTCGCTTCCTCCGTCGGTGGTCGGCCCTGATTCTGATCTGCGTAATTACAGATCTAGCCCTTCACATTGAGTCGATAGACGTATACGAAATCGGCCTCAACACAGCGGCTTCGAAGGTCCTATCCGTAATTTAATAAGGATCGATCATTCCACGGCAGAATAAGGAAGGGAGACGGATAATTTCTATTAGATCCAATCGTTCACTGAATCACAATACAGAGAAGGAAGGAGAGATCAGACTGATTCTCACTCTCAGATCATGGCTCCGTCGAGTCTGTTCTCTCTTTTGATTCTGCTGCTGTCAGTTTCGTCGACGATTGCGGAGATTCGATTCACCGATATCAGATCCGATGAGCGCCCAATTATCCCCTTCGATGAGTTCGGATTCACTCACCGCGGCCGCCTCGAGCTGAATGTCTCCAACATCCTCCTATCGAATACGTTTCCGGATAAGGAGCTTGAGAAGGTCGGATTCTTCCTCTGCACGCGCGATTCGTGGCTGCATGTGCTCCAGCAGCTCGAGGACGGAGAGATCACCTGCGCTATTCAGTCGGATCTCATCAAAAATATCTTCACCTTCGATAAGCTCCACGGTCAATCGAGGTATGATACTCTGTTTTTGGAGAATGACGCCTCGCAGTACACCCTCGTTTTCGCCAATTGCCTCACGCCTCAGCTCAAGGTATCCATGGACGTCCGTTCTGCGATGTACAATATCGAAGGGAAGGACAATAGGCGTGATTATCTTCCCGCCGGCAAGACTATCCTCCCTAGGGTTTATTTCCTTTTGTCCCTGATTTACTTTGTTATAGCAGGTCTTTGGATCGGTGTACTGTATAAGAAACGACTCACAGTTTTTAAGATCCATTTCTTCATGCTTGCGGTTGTTTGCTTGAAAGGATTTAATCTACTGTGCGAGGCTGAAGATAAATCATACATTAAGCGCACAGGCAGTGCACATGGATGGGATGTTCTGTTCTACATTTTCAGCTTCTTGAAGGGAATAACCCTCTTCACATTGATCGTCTTGATCGGCACAGGATGGTCGTTTCTGAAACCTTTCTTGCAGGACAAGGAAAAGAAGGTTCTGATCATAGTGATTCCGCTTCAGGTTGTGGCAAACATTGCTCAGGTTGTGGTTGATGAAACTGGGCCTTATGGGCAGGATTGGGTCACATGGAAGCAAGTATTTTTGCTTGTAGATGTTGTTTGTTGCTGTGCAGTTTTGTTCCCGATTGTTTGGTCGATTAAGAACTTGCGTGAGGCTGCACGAACAGATGGCAAGGCTGCTGTGAATTTGATGAAGCTCACCTTGTTTAGGCAGTACTACATTGTAGTTATCTGCTATATCTACTTCACTCGTGTCGTGGTTTATGCACTGGAGACTATTACATCATATAAGTATCTGTGGACAAGTGTGATGGCAGCCGAATTGGCTACACTAGCCTTCTATGTCTTCACTGGTTATAAGTTCAAACCCGAGGCACATAACCCATACTTTGTGATTGATGATGAGGAGGAAGAGGCTGCAGCCGAAGCATTGAAGCTCGAGGACGAGTTTGAATTGTAAGTAGAAGCAGCGTCAGCATAATGTGAAAGGTAGAGGTTTGGATTGCTGCCATGGCTTCTCACGGAAGCATATATGGGTAAGTAGACGTTGCCTTTTTTTTTTAATTATTTTGTAAACAGTGCTTGCTTTTATCAGATCGTAGGATAATTCATGGTCATCGTTTGTGCGTGTTCCAATCAAATATCATAGTTGGTATGTACGGATCCTAAACTTGCAATAATTTTTGGATGCTTTGATATTCAGAGTCTGTTTCCGTGACTATGAAGTTACATTTTTTTGGCCACAATGTTGTTTAGCAGTTATATTGATAGATACATTGCATTTTCTATTGATGCAGTGAAAATCCTAATGCTTAATTGCCTTGATTAGCAAGTATTTAGAGTTCAACTGGTATTCAGTAGTGTGATTATATCCAGGAAACATGCTCTAATCTCTATTGGGTTGACTGCCAAGTATATAAACGCTTGGATTTCACGAGTTGAGTTGGGCTATTTTGTATGGGTTTGTCTTTGTTGGGCTGCAATTCTTCTTCTACCAATTCAAATTATCTGGGTCAATTATGAAAGCATATTGCACCAACACCCAATTGATTTTAATGCCTTGGTTTCTCAATGGTGTGGAGATACCTGGTCCAAAGGTTTTATATTTTATTTTACGTGGGTGTCCAAACTTGGAAACTACATACTATATCTATATTACAGCAATGAGATGCATAATCATGAATATTGGGTTGGGACGGTGAGGTGCAAAGTTTCCATCGGTAGTGAAAAGAGAGCAGCATATTCTTGATGGGTTGTCCTCTGAGAATCAGAATGTTGGGAAAAAATTGAGTATGGAATTGCAAAATAAATACCAAATTGTAAAAGTCGAAAAAGTTACCCACTCCATCCCATTCGAACAACGATTTCTCATTATGGCGTAGCAGTTTTTTGGTGGAATATTGCATCTTCTACTTTCTCACTTTTATATGCACTCACTTTTAAGAGAAAAGCAAGCAACTCTTTCTGTTGAAGAAGGAGCTAATCTGAAGTGCCACGATAGGATCTAATCCATGCATAGACAGATGCATGCATTATTATTATTCACTCGTGTTTAATTTTCCCGAAAGCTGTCGTGTCACTGTCCTATTTGGGTTGTCAATTTCTGACACGACACGATTAAACGATCTGCAATTTACACGTTTAGACACAACATGATTACTAAGTGTGTCTAAACAACTCTTATACATGTAATATACGTTTAGATACGATTAATTAATCGTGTCGTATAAGGTAATTTCTATAAATCCGCAATGTTAAAATATTGAAATATTCATTTACTTTTTAATATTGAACTTTAAATATCTTACTTTATATATATGAATTTGTGTATATATCTGATTTAAAGCGTTTATGAGTTTGACTTTAACGGATCCCGTGTTTAAACAACTTTATACGTTTAGACACGATTAACGACTTATACGTTTAGATACGAGACATATTTAGATACATTTAAGATTTATCCGTTTAGATACGAGATATGTTTAGACACAACACGATTAATGACACGACACGATTAGACACGATTGCCATTACTATGTCCCATTTTCTATAATTTTGTTTACGTATTGTGTTTGTTTGGATACATTAATTATTATCTTGAAGAGAACAACCATCTCTCTCTCTCTCTGTAGTCATCTCTGTTAACAAATCCCAAATAATATTACAATATTATTGTTATTTGAATCTCAACAAAACGCTCGCATCTCGCGGTCAAATCATGACTCTTGATCCACGTGACATCAAACAAACCGGATGAATAGAATAACAGACATCTCCGAGTGTTCGGCATAAGAAAATGCACACTGTATTTACACTCAGATTATATTATTCCGAATGCATTTCTTTTAAAATGAAAAAAAAAAATCATCTTACATAACAATTCCATCGCTTTAGTTTGTTTTTACAAAACATTTATTCCTTTGAAAATTTGACAGTTAATTACGGAAATTCAAAATTACCTGTCATAAGAAATAAACGCAATAATGGGAGTGGTGTCTAAAGGCTTGATCAATAAGAAATACAGTGAATTTAGTTTGCTTGGTGATCCAATTGGACTCCCATAGCTATTTAGCTAGAGTAAGGTATTCAAAATTAGCATCACGAGGATCCTCCAATAGTAGTTCACCCCTCTAAATAACTACCTCAACCTCCATTTTAAAACCAACTTAATTAACAAAAGGAACATAATCATAGAATTAAGCCTCGTAATCACTTCACCGGAACCACCGTAAATCGGTGGTCGAGCAAGGAGAGATCTCGCCGCCAAAGCTCTCCGTATAAGACGACAGGTTCGACCTCTGCTCCATCCCGAAGTATTGCCCACAATGTGCACTCTTGAAGCTCGGGCTTCTCAAGTTCGGGCCCGGCCCGTACACGCGCACAGAAGGATCGGGAACAGGGTAGGAGAGACGCTTCTTGACTAAACCTGCCCGGTCACGGTCAGGCGTGGTTGGGCGCTGTCTCGGTGCACTATGGGACCGTACCCGGGCCTTAGCAGACTCGGTGGCCGCCATGTAGTTAGGGATAGACATTGAAACAGCTCCAAGCCCGCCAAGCTCGTCTCGGTTGGCCCAGTAGCTGGTGGAGGACGCTAGGCTCGGGGTGTTAGCCGCGGAGCAACACTTATCGTCCCTATAGGTACAGCGAGGGCTGGCGGAGCGGACATGGATGGGCCGGGTCTTGGACGGAGATGGAGTGACAGGAGAGTGGTGGAGGGGTAGGCTATGGTGCGCTCGATGCATGGGAGAAGCCGCCGCAGCTTGTGATCCCATCTTGCTGCCGTAATGGAAATTCTGATGTACAGACGCCCGTCTAGGGTTTCTCAGGGCCGAGTGCGAAGAATACGGACGTGAAGTGTCGATCTCCACTGTCTTGATGGTGTCTAGTTTCTTGTCGGCAGATGCTCGGCTGTCGTTCTCCCACTGCTTTGTCGCCCAACGGTCGAGCCACTTTATCTTCTCCTCCTTCAGGTCCTTGTCGTCCCCGATGGACGGATTCCGGCGAGAATCCCTCATCTATAACACGAACTAACGTTCATCACCACCACCGCCGGAGAGAGAAACACAGAGAGAGAGAGAGAGAGAGAGAGAGAGAGAGACCTGCTGAGAGAAAGCTTGGGAAAGAGCTCGTTCACGTCGGCTTTGCAACAACGACTCGATATCCATCATCTCACTGAGCTGTTGCTGATCCCAGAAATCAGCCGTGCAGCTGCTCGTGTTTCTCGACTGCGTCAAACAGTAAAACACCATTAGAGACGGCGGCGGCTAACACGCACCAAAAATAGAAAAAGAAAACTACGAACCATGGATTTCCGTTCTCGAATGTCTTGGAGATAGGACGACTCCCACAAATTGCTGGACTCGGCAAACATGGATTTACGGCTTCCCTCGTTGGACAGCCTCGCACGCTGGTCGCACATCCGGTGTTGCACTCGTACGAGTGCTTGCATGCACTGCAGCGTCAGCTTGGCTTGTTTCCTGACGTTGTGGCCTCTCACCAGAGCTTGAAGCTTCACCAGTCCCTTCAGTGCCCTAAGAGCTCTTCTAGCCTTCAAACACCATACATAGAATTCGTAGTTAGCGCTGCAAACGAAGAGAACTTCGAGCCATTGAGACGAGTCTATTCCTATCGAGTTCGAGAAAAAATATGATTTTGCCAAACCAAGTGGAGCTCGAATGCATGAAATATTGCATGAAGACTAGATGGAGAGACTGGAAAGTTTAACAGAGCTTGAACACTACAATGTTAGGCTCGGCTTTGGGATAACTCAACTCCGATAACTAGGTTTGGACTTATGTATGTGTATATGTGACTCACCAAGTAACCTCTGAAAGCGGTTTGGATGATGACGGCAGCCCATTTCTCTTTGGCGAAGGAGATGGGTGGCGGCGGCTGCGACGGCCTAGTGAGACAGGCAATCTCCATTGCAGCCTGAGCAGTCGCCACGGCGATCTCGTTCACAATCGTGGGATCCATCGTCGTCACGCACGTCGACTCTCCCTTCACCTGCGCCTTGGCTTCGGTGGAGCTCGACTTGCGGAACAGCCATCTCCGCCTCTCTCTCTTCTGCAACCAGAGAGGTTAGAGAAAAAACGTTCGACAACAACAAGAAATCATAGAAAAATGTTGTTGTACGAGAGGTTTTCATTTCTTACCCTAATTTCTTCGTCTTCTTGAGCTGGATCTTCCCTCCTCCGCCCATTCATTTTCTCGCTGCTGTCCTTGACTGGAGACCTGAAGGCTTTCTTCACCAGAGAGATCCATGAAGACGAATTACCAGAACCAGAACCACCATTCTTCCCCATGAAGAGAGAAAGAGTAGAGAGAGAAATAAAGATTCTGGAACAGAGCACAGTGAAAAACTTGGTATCACACCAGAAATTGAGGAAAGCGGTAAATGAAGATCAAGGGAAGCGAAATTCTCGTCGTCCCCAGTTTTTCTACAACGACTCCATGAACATGAAGAGGGTCTGAGTGATGTGACAGAAGAGAAAAAGAACTACACAAAGACAGAGGTGAGTGGTAGTGAATATATAATTTAAGTACTTGTGGGAGAATCCAGCAGGAGAGTGCGAGCTCCAACGAAAGTGACGAAGGTGAGTGTTTTCTAGTGGTAGTGGCATCGGAGATGGAGAATTAAATGGCGGAGGAGAGGAGTGTGTGTGTGTCAGAGGCACTAAATTATTCAAGAACAACACTCCCCTTCCATAATAAACAAAGGGTTAAATTACAATAACATTCAACACAATCTGTTCGCTGAGTGGTAACTATCAACACATTCATAGTGTGAATATAATAAATCTGCTATTTTTTAAAAATATTTTTTTCATTAAATCTCATTTAATACAATAAATAAAATTAATACACATGGTATTACCATCATGGTAATACAAATGCATTATCATCCTTATTTATTAGGTGTCTTCACCCCAACCCCACTCTCTAGATGTATTATTGCGGATTGTATTTTGTATTCGGACTCAATCGTTAATTCGGTTTAATATGAATGAAGTGTTAGTTGGCCAAAAAAAAATTAGGAACCGCATAGTTGATTATCGTACATCTTTCCTTCTAACCATAGTCATCTGAACCGGACCGGACCGGCAGCCGATCGGGAACCGAATCCCTGTCCGATTTGGTTCAGTTAAGAGATCGTTTTACAAATGAACAGTGTTTGAATCGGGTTGAACCAGACGGTTTTTAAAAATTGGACGATTTCCAATTCACTTTTTAGTTGATTTTCTATTTTTTTACTAACCAATCGATTTTAGTCTATCACAATGAAGAAATTAGTGGTGGTTATGTATATTGGAGTGGAGGTTATCAAAGAGAAGTTTAGAAGTTATGTTTAAACTTTAAATTTTAAACAAACCTATTGTCATTGTGTTTGATTTTGACACTATTGTGTATTGTTTTTTAGAGTATTGTGTGTTTGAAATTGAAACTATGTAGTTTGTGTGTGTGAGACTATGTAGTTTGAGGTAATTATGTTTGTGTTTGAAACTATGTATGTATTTTAAGTTTTAAGTTTTTTTTTCTCTTGTGAACAATGAATCGCACACTGAACCATGTTGGACCAATCAAATCGTGAACCGGTCCTCTCGCCGGTTCGATGGTCGATCGGTTCTAATAACTATGCTTCTAACTACTAATGTATGTGGATTGAAAAATAAAATAAAATACCCAAGTTTAATCTATGTGGATTGCCATTTGTTAAAATATTTTTTTTTTTATTTTCTTACATTTTTCTACCTTATAAATATTTTGAAATATGGTTAATTATCAAATAGGTATCCGAATTTTATGGCAAGTAGGTACCCAATTTTTTTTTTGTCGCAAATAGGTTGCCGAACTTTTAGAAATTAGCAAATAGGTTCATGACGTTAATTTTTCCGTTGGTTTGTGATGGAAATCGATTCAAATACCGATTCATAACCGGTTCGAACAAACCACTTTAATTTTTTAAAAATATTTTATATACCAAACACATGCGACTCTAGCTTAAACCAAGTCATGCATGTGTTTGGTATATAAATCATACTTTGAAGAAAAAAAATGGTTCGATTGAATTGATTCTGAATCAGTTTTGAACCGGTTTCCATCACAAACCAACAGAAAAATTAACGTTAAAAACATATTTGCTAATTTTTAAAAGTTCGGCAACTTATTCGCGATAAAAGAAAATTAGGTATTGTTAAAAGATAGATGACAAGTTCGACTACATAGTACATAATTAACCCTTTAAAAAATTTATGTAAGTGTACTGTAGACGCGTTGCTGTCTTTTTATAGTGTTAAGGAAGGAGTGGAGCGTGAGTTGTGAACAGTGTTTTCTTTACTGCCTGAACAGTGTGAACTTCAATGCACCACAAGAATCCAACAAGACACTCTGGATATTTTTCAAAAACTATTCACTTTTTCAAATATTATTTGAAAAAGTGTATATCGAAATTTTTTTTTTAGAAAAGTATGCATACGCGCGACGCGCCTATTGAATAGGCGCATCCCTAGGACGCGCCTATTCAGTAGGCGCGTCCTAGGGATGCGCCTATTACAATAGGCGCATCCCAGGGGTGCGCCTACTGCCTAAATTTTTTTTTTTTCGCAAAAACACCGGTCTATCAGAAACCACGTTGATTTTAAGTCTGCTTATGGTTTTCCTCCTAAATAGAAATTGAGAGATAGTCTCACGCGTATTCATAGGTCCAAACTACAAATTTTCCAACTTGTTCTGAACAACAATGAAACAAAGTTGTTTATTCACAAGTTTCTGAATGAGACTTTTCTTCAGATACACTAGCTAGTTTGACATTTTCAGGAATTACTCCTGCAAAAGAGCTATTTGGGGTTACTTTAGGTTCCTGTCCTAAATGTTCCAACTTGTTCTGAACAACAATGAAACAAAGTTGTTTATTCACAAGTTTCTGAATGAGACTTTTCTTCAGATACAGTAGGTAGTTTGACATTATCAGGCATTACTCCTGCAAAAGAGCTCTTTGGGGTTACTTTAGGTTCCTGTCCTAAATTTTCCAACTTGTTCTGAACAACAATGAAACAAAGTTGTTTATTCACAAGTTTCTGAATGAGACTTTTCTTCAGATACACTAGGTAGTTTGACATTTTCAGGCATTACTCCTGCAAAAGAGCTCTTTGGGGTTACTTTAGGTTCCTGTCCTAAATTTTCCAACTTGTTCTGAACAACAATGAAACAAAGTTGTTTATTCACGAGATTCTGAATCTTCCGAATATCTTCTGTCGTACGGTGAGGACAGAAGAAAACTGATCCCCTTCCAATGGTTAGGAAGGGTCTTGGATCAAGAGGACAGAAGATCAATTTGTTAACAAAAGGGTCTTGGATCAAGAGGACAGAAAATCAATTTGTTAACAAACCACCGAGATGATTGTCTCACGCGTTGCTTTATCCCAGTATTCACAAGTCCAAATTCCTCTACGCGCACCAAATTCCTCTATGTATGCTTTTTTTCCTACTATATGCTTACTTTTTGAAAAACATCTGATTTTGAGCCTGTTTATACGGTTTTCCCCCTACATAGAAATTGAGAGATAGTCTCTCCAATAAAGAAGAAAGGAAGTTCTCAGAAGTTAAATACTTTAGGTTCCTGCCCTAGATTTTCCAACTTGTTCTGAACAACATCCGCGATGTCAAACATTGAAACAAAGTTGTTCATTCACAAGATTCTGAATGAGACTTTTCTTCAAATACACTAGCTAGTTTGACATTTTCAGGAATTACTGCGGCAAAATAACTCTTTTGGGGTTACTTTAGATAAATTTCAAAAAGTAACTATGTCCGTTAGGCGCGACCCCGGGGTGCGCGTATACATAGTTTGCCCTCCAACTTGTTTTGAACAAAATCCGCGAGGTAAAACACTGAAACAAAGTTGTTTATGCACAAGTTTCTAAATGAGACTTTTCTTCAAATACACTAGCCAGTTTGACATTTTCAGGAGGAAAACCATTTCTTCTTAGAACTTCCTTTCTTCTTTACTGGAGAGAGTATCTCTCAATTTCTATTTAGGAGGAAAACCATAAGCAGGCTTGAACTCAGATAAAAAGCTATAGTCATTGGAGAAGCTTTACAAGATATTCGGAAGTTTGCAGCTGCAGGACCTTTCTAGCATGCCTGCCTCTAATGTGTTGCAGCTGTTAGTTAGCCTATACCCTGTTCGATTTTTCTGTCTCATTAATGAAAGATATAGATATGTAGTGAGATATCTGTGGAGAGAGGCAGGGAGGAGTGGCTTTGTAGAAGTACGAAAGCTTCTGCATTTCCAGATGGAGATGGAAAAGAATGGTAGCCCTGAGTTGGAAGAGAAACATAATTGCTTGATGGAGTATCTTGAGCCAAAAGAAGATATTCGGAAGATTAAGAAACTTGTGAATAAACAACTTTGTTTCATTGTTGTTCAGAACAAGTTGGAAAATTTAGGACAGGAACCTAAAGTAACCCCAAAGAGCTCTTTTGCAGGAGTAATTCCTGAAAATGTCAAACTAGCTAGTGTATCTTAAGAAAAGTCTCATTCAGAAACTTGTGAATAAACAACTTTGTTTCATTGTTGTTCAGAACAAGTTGGAAAATTTGGAGGAAAACCTGTGAATACTGAGATAAAGCAACGCGTGAGACTATCTCTCAATTTCTATTTAGGAGGAAAACCATAAGCAGACTTAAAATCAACGTAGTTTCTGATAGACCGGTGTTTTTGCGAAAAAAAAAAAATTTAGGCAGTAGGCGCACCCCTGGCGTGCGCCTATTGCAGTAGGCGCACCCCTGGGATGCGCCTATTGCAATAGGCGCATCCCTAGGACGCGCCTACTGAATAGGCGCATCCCTAGGACGCGCCTACTGAATAGGCGCGTCCTAGGGATGCGCCTATTCAGTAGGCGCGTCGCGCGTATGCATACTTTTCTAAAAAAAAAAATTCGATATACACTTTTTCAAATATTTTTTGAAAAGTGAATAGTTTTTGAAAAAGTTCGACACTCTGTAGTCTGTACTGATCTCATACTGATCTCAGGGCACTACACAAAATATTTTCTATAGATTATTAATTTTCATGATAAAATCAAATTAATAGAATCATTTATGTATATAATTTTACTCTTTAATTTCATGAAAAAAAATACTATGAAGGGAAATACAATTCCATGTAGGTCTATTCATTATTAATTGTTTTTTAAAAAATACAGGATATTTTCAACCTAGTCCAAAATGAAACATATTCTTCTGTTTTCTAGACTATAGAATATATTTTATGCCAATACATAATAGAGAAAATACAGACTATAATTTTCTATATATATATAATTATATATACCATATGCAGTATGCACCTACCAGCCCTGACCCCATCTGGGAGACAGGTCTAGCTCTGGTTACCTGAAGAGAGTCAGTCAGACCCCATTACTGAACGTTCATCATTCATCAATGAACTCAATCACTATTATATAAGTTGAACTTGGATTATCGGAACAAAATATAGAGGTGAGGCTTAGCAACCATACCGTGAGCAAAAAAAGTCTGATTAGACCCAATTTCCGACAAGACAGTCTCAAATAGTTCGATCCGAGGTTAAGTCTGAAAACGAACGGCCGAGTTTTTTTTTCTTGTATATATGTCGGACTCGGATCCCCCTCTCCCAAAAAAAACGACTAGGACCAACCCGACTTCAATAGCAAATATGCCTTCTGCCGCATACATTACAAGTTGAGCATCATCATTAATTACAGATTACGTCGATTTGAATCTCAACCCTACAAATTTAGCTCCTTTCGATTATCTTCTAAAAATACACTATAATCAAGCAAACATGGCTAAGGGATGGATAAATTACCATGCCGATGACGCGACAAACAACGAATAGTAGTTGTTTCTGTGCTTCAAATAGCTGGAATTGGGTTCAGTTCAGCTTAGTCCGGAGCAGATTGAAGAAAAAAGTGTTCTTTTAGCAAATATATGAGGTCACATTACATAGATGTTGAAGCACACCGATGGCCGAAAAAAAATCAAGAACATCTTGAGCTCTTATTATGGAATCCGACTTATGTTGGTTTGTTTCCCCCCACTCCATAAATTCGGTACAAGATCGAGACCGGCCCGAGTCATATAAGACCGATTCAAATGAGTTTTTTTTTACCAAAAATCGATTTCGGCCATTTAGAAGTCAGGAACAAAATTTCGGGTTCGGTCTCGGAAAATCCCCAAATGACTGACTCGTCCAGCCCGACTCCCCCTACATGTAGCAACACCATTATCTCTCTATATATTCAAAATAATGTTTGAGAGGAAAAATATTTGTTTTCCTTTAAAGTTGTTTTCAATTTTTTTTATTAATTTATGTTTATATATGAAGTTTAACCATTTTCTCAGATTTTCCGGTCAACTTAATAGGTTGTGTTTAAAATTGTGTAAAAAGAACAGATTTTTTTTATAAGAATATTATAATTTTAGCCCTCAAAACTCTTTTATATGTCTTATTCAATCGAAATTCTATTAAAAACCGATTGAGAGGGTTATGATATAAGTCTTGACTCAGACCTTACCATACTTAGGATGAACGGATTGTCAAGACTTACACCATACTATTTTAATGTAAAGAAAAGTTTAAAATAGTTAATTTGTGATATTATTAAAAAAAAATATTATTTTTGTAATTTTTTAAACATATTCTATTAAATATGACGGTAAACTTCACTAATTATAACCAAACATAAATTAATAGAAGAAAAAAACAATATTGTCTCAAATATTTAGGAACATAGTTATATTTTACTCATATAATTATACATGTTTTGCTAAGTATTCATATATTTTTTTTTTATCATGATATATATTAATATATAACGTGTCTAATCTAACATTTTTGTAATAAAAATTATTATATAAATGTATTAAATATACTAAAAGGCAACGAATTTTCTACGCTTATTAAATGTATATAATACATTTGATTTTTTTCTTAAAAAATGATTGTATGTCCACTCTAATAACTAGTGATAATATCAGTGACGAATCTTTTCTGCCATCACGTGTTGGAGTAGTATAAGTCATAAAGAGGCCATAACAGAAGGACACTAAGGTAGGTGGTGTAATTATTCAAGAGTAGTAATTTACTTGATAAAATTAATATATACCTTTTACAACGTAAACAAAAATATAATATTTAATAAATAAACTCCAAGATAGATTGTCGGTATATTTCATAGATATATTAATAACCAAATCTTTATGTTAACTCTAAATACTTTACAAATTATTACATAAAGTTATTTTTTTTTAAGATGCTAAATAAACTTTGAATATTGGACCAAATTAAATTTTCCATTAAATTTAATCAGAAAATAATGTGTTTAAATAATATTGGTCCATAATTTTTAAAAATATCATTAAAAAAACTTTTAAACAATGGAAAATTATCAAAGAATATCTGAATTTTAATATAATATTTTATTGACTAATATTAATTAGTTTTCTTTTTATTTTATATTTTTAATAAAATTATTATATTAAAAATTAATATTTTTTTCATTTTTTTTGGTATTGTAAAAAAATAAAATAATTTTTTTAATTATTGATTAATTATGTACTACCACTTATTTTTCGTTCAAATTTAAGGGATTAGAAAAAATTTCCTAACTCTAAAAGTTTAAATATGTTTTTTAAAATAAAATTTATTAAGTGTTAAAAAAAATTATAGCGATTTTATTATTAAGACTATTTATTAAACATCAAGTCCACCGACCTCAGGATTCATTGCTTCTCCCTCACATTGACCGGTCAAACAAATTTTCCCCGCTATTCCTTTGTTTCTATAAGTATAACGATAACCCCTTACCCCATTCACAGTTTTCATTGCTAGATCTCTCTCCATTTTCAGAATATCAGAATCAGGGTAACTAAAATTTAAAGGAGAAAAAAAACTTACTTTAGGCTTGCCCAAAAAGATTTGGTTCGGTCTAATTGAACTGATTCTGGCATAATCTGGTTTGAACCGATTATGATATGATCTGGTTTGAACTGATTCAACCGAACTAATATCAAAATCAAACATTTTTTTAAGCTTCATGTAAGTCAGTTCAAAACAGTATTTTCAATTCAGTTCGAATCGGCTTATTTTTTTTATAATGGTTATACTTAAATTCAAATCAAAACATTTTAAACATATATACTTTCAGAACTGGTTTGAATCAAAATAAATCAAACTGGTCTCAAATTAAATCAAACCTAAAGATGTTTTCAATAAAGAATAAATCAAACCCAAACCGGCCTGAAAGAGAAAGACTTTCACTTTTTGTTCTGTCATAATTCATTTAGAGTAGTTCTCTCATACCTCAGTTTTCCAAACCTAGATGCCTCCTCAGTCGCTCACAGTTCCTTCTTCATCGTCGTTTTTCAGCCTCATCGTCGTGTTTCAGCCGAACTCCACCGCCAAACAAAATTGTTCCAGTTTAGGGTTTGCACCAGATCAGTTCCTAAACAAATTTGTTCCAATTTAGGGTTTGAATCGGATTAGTTCCTAAACAAAAATGTTATTACAAGACCAAACAAATTCGAACCGGCTCTGAATCGGTCGAACCAAACCAATTTTTCTCCATAAACCATACCCTTTTTTAGTGACAAAAAATATTGATTTTATTAAAATCAGACGGTTAAGTTCTGAACCGGATCGATCAGTTATGTTATGAACCTGATCAGGTTGAATCAGTTCAATAACAAACCTAACTTACTTACTTAATCAACTCAATTATATCTATTATTGAACCAGTTCCGGTTATTGAACCAGACCGGTTAAGTCATGAACCCGTTCCTAACTTGGTCTCCTCATGTGGTAGTATAAAGTATAAACACAAGACATTTCTATTATATTTGATCAACCAAAATTAATAAGAATAATACTTTGAATTAGGTCAATGACCAAAAATAAATTTGTGTTATTATATTTTTATAATCTCTGTATAGATAAATAATGTTATTTATAATACTCCAAATATTTATCCTTGACTATACAAATATATTAAATGGTGATATTATTTCTTTATTAAATTTTTTGGCAGAAAATAATAAAATAGTTTCCAGTGTCAATATTATCGTATTCGTACCTATATTTAAGCAAGATTGCTTTCAAATTGTCTTATAAAACAACATTATTATTCTTGCAAATAATAATATAAATAATAGTAGTGACAATAATAAATAATAGAGAAGAAGGATAGGAATAACAATATAAGTAAATACAGTGTGGGTAGTTGAAGGGGAAAATATTTCAATAGCCCAATGGACCTTATTATGGACCCTTATAGTTTAGACCCAATAAAGACTAGATATTAACGCCTCATTCTTGTTACACGTGTCCAGTTCTGAGTCCAGAGTTTGAATTTTTTAGCGCTCTCCTTCTCTCTCTAAATTACAAATTTTGTAACTTCAGATTTGAAAATTGAATAGAAGATGGAACCTCTTTTACTTCACCTTTAATAAATTAACGAAAAAAAGATACGAGAAATGTAATAATTTAGCTAAACCGACCAAATGGTTGATTTAATTTATATATAAAATTTAATAATAAATACATTTATTTATTGCTTTCTTAAGTATTTTATAATTTATATACATTATAGTCGTGTCTTCATTTAATTTCTTGTCCCTTTCTTCTCCCTCTCTTACGCAGTCGGATCTTAGATTTCACAACACAACAATCTCCGTTCAGATCCGTAGAAGGAAAGGAAGAAGCAGACTCTGCAATGGGTTGCGTATCGTCGAGCTTGCTGAGTCATGATGATGAGTTCGCTAGACTCGGCGGCGCCGCCCTCGGCCACCACATCGTCTCACTCACCTCCTCCACCTACGGCCTCCTCACCTTAGATCCACCCCACTCCACCACCACCACCCCGCCGACGCCGCATTCTCGCTTCACCCTCGGCTCCATCTTTTCCTCCCCGCTGTCGGACCCCAAGTCCTTCCGCTCCGACCAGAAGTCTCTATGGTCAGATCCGCGCCCGCCGCGCTCCGAACCGGAGGTGATCAACTCCTGGGAACTCATGGAGGGCCTCGATACAGCCGACAGCTTCCGCTTCCCGTCCCTCCACCCACCGCATCAGAAATTCAAAGACATCTTCCCCGACAAAGAGAACCTTCAAATTCTACCATCGCCGCCGGTCAACGCTGACGCTCCAACCGCGCTCGACAGATTCAAGCTCCTTTGCCCACCCAACGGAGAGAACAGACTGGTCCTCTACACAACGACGCTCAGAGGCGTGCGTAGGACCTTCGAAGCCTGCAACGCCGTCAGGGCGGCAGTCGAGGTCCTTGGGCTGGTTTTTTCCGAGAGGGATATCTCCATGGATTGCGGGTACAGGGAAGAGCTTAGACAGCTCCTGAGTTGGAAGAATCCGTCTGAGGCTCTTCCACCTCAGGTTTTCATCAGAGGTAAGTATATCGGTGGAGTGGAAGAGGTGATGGGAATCGTGGAGGAAGGACAGCTCGTAGATCTTCTCCATGGGTTGCCAAGAAAGAAGTCCGTCGGCGTTTGTGAAGGGTGTGGAGGCGTGAGATTCTTGCCGTGCTTTCAGTGCAATGGGAGCTGCAAACTGGTTCGAGGTGTCGATGAAGAAGATAATGGTAGCGGTGGTGTTGTCGTTAGATGCCCTGAGTGTAACGAGAATGGGTTGGTTTTATGCCCCATTTGCTGCTGAATGTAATCAAATACTTCATTGGAAGTATATCGTTTAGGTTATAATCATCAAAATTAGTTGTTTCATTTCATCACATTCAATACTCAAATTCGACCGACTTTCATTCACGATCTAATGACGAACTTTACCAATTCATAAATCGATAGAACAACACTGAATTGGATCTTCAGAATTTTGTACTACGCAGGTGTCGCTCTCCTTGGTGCTCTGACCTACACAGATGAACAACCTCGGGTTGACACGTTTTTCTCCACTCCAAAGCTTAAATCAGTCTAGACTTTTAGACAATTTTTATGTGTATGTGGTAAAATTTCTGAATATAATAAATGATAATGAATGCATGTATTTATAGCTTTAATTTAACCCGATAAATAGTGTTACATTTTTACCGTGGTTAACCTTTTAACTGGAGTTAAACTGTAATTCGGATGAGACAAAGATCTTATCAATAAATATCAGATATGTCTGATTCTCCATTTAATGATATCAGATTATCATTTAATGTGGTATTATCTTGATACCTGGAGGCAACGCCTCTCTGGCATTATGGGCGACGCCATATGTTGGATAACATTTATGATTTTATTTAAAAAGTTAGTGATAAATGGTTATTCTTTAAGACATCCCTTATAAACATTTATGATTTTATTTAAAAAGTTAGTGATAAATGGTTATTACATAAGACATCCCTTATAAACACAATCAAATTTAAAATCAGGTTTTCAATTTTCTTTGCACATTCAATTTACTTAAAAAACTCCATAAAATAATAATAATTGAACTAGTGTTAGTATTTATTTTTGGGCTTTTTTTGGGTGGTCTTGGCAAAATTTAGGAATAGCACCCTTTACTTCTTCAAATAGTCCAAACTTTTTTATTTTCTTTTAGTAACAGGGCTGAAACTGATTCATGCTTGAAATGATAGCTTGGTTCCTGTTCTAAACTTGAAATGTTTGAATTGTGAAACTGATGATATGGACACCAGCTATTGAGCTAGAGTCTTCGATCTATCTACTTTCTTCTCTTGGGAGATTTTTGACTGTTTAGCGATCGTGTGAGACAGTAATAGACTAGTGGTTGCTTAAGTTTGTTGATTAAACATATATGCACCAAGTTTCTTGATTGGAGCTTGGGGTTTAGGCTTGAAATAAAATCCATGGCTGAACCTGAACTATATTGTTTCAGTAGGATAGGGCGTTTCGCATCTGCTAAAGTTTTCATCGGTCTGCTTTGTGTTGAGTCACGTTTACCGGTCGGGTCATCTCCGGTACTTTAATTTTTGACTTGGTTCCGTGTCACTCCGTTAACCTGCACAGAAAGAAAGTCCGGGTGTTCCCGTTGTTTTTCCTCCGACGATCAAGTCAGTCGAAGGTTCGTTTATAAAATAAGTATGTAGCTCAAGTATGTAATGTTACACTTAACCTGTTATGCAGATGGGCGATGGTATTTATAGCCCTCACCTCTAACCTGACTATGGTTTAGTTCTGACCCTGGTCATAACTCGGGATCTGTGGCGCCGAACGCACTGTATATGGTGCCCTAAACATAGGGTCCCTGTTTCCTGGATCCTTGTCCCGCATCACTGTTCCCCATTACCTCGACCTAGAGCTTTGTGCTGACCACATAGGTAAAGGAAAGTCTGGTCAGGTGCGCCTCTATGGCGCGCCTTTTCAGGTACGCCTCTGTGGTGCGCCCTTGTGCCCACTCGGGTCTTTGAAGTACTCTTATGGCGCACCCTTGACTTGTGTCGGATCGGTTTAACTAGAGGTATGCGGAGTAATACCCAACACTTTGTTCCGATGAAAAAACGCTATTTGGAAGATTTTGTGAACGGGTTCTCAAATGATGTCCACCTTGTCCACAATCATTCATTTTGGACTTTAGAAAACTTGAATTGTTAATCTGGCCAAGTGATGGTTTAAGGGATATCTCGGAGATGGTATTGACTATTGAGTTAAACTTACTTATATAGTTGAAGCACGCGGGGGTTTGTTGCATATTTCCTTAATGTTAATATTAGTAATGCTGCAACATACAAGAACAGACATTCCTATGGATTAACTCGGGTTGGACATCTGTTTCAGCATAATATGCCAAGTGGAATGTTTATTTAATTTATGAGAATCTTCAGTGTTACCAGTTTTTTTTTTTAATTACATGAATTTTGTTGTTGTAATAAATGGTTTGATATTATAATTACGGTTATGATTGTAATTAACTATTTTATATTAATTAGTTAACCGTATTAATTAAATATATATTTTTTAAAATTATTAGTTAATTATATTTAAGTTTTTATTCTTCTTAGTTTTTAAAATTAATTAATACAAATTATATATATTATATACACTACATATAAAAGGAGGGGGTAAATAACTAAATATGTCATTTAACCACATTTTATTCCATTTTCATATACAATTTCACTAAAAAAACAACAGAATTATTTATCCCATTCTATTTCATTCCACCAAAAAAACATCATATTTTTATCTCATATTCTTTATTCTCTATTTCTATTCCATATTATGTATTCCGAATTCCGTGAAAAAAACGCCAGTTAGGTGATGAAGATAAGGGTCTGACTTGTTTGGAACCGTACATTATTAAAAAGTGATAAACTTATGTCTTGAAAGTTGAAATTTGAAATTTGAAACTATTGAGTTTGAATATTTTTATATAAATATATAATATATATTTTTAATAGTTTAGAGTTGGTTGGAAACATTTCATACCTTTATAAATAAAATAAAGTGTAAAATATTATATTGCCCTAAATTTAGGTCGATTTTAATTTTTTTTGTTAAAGTTTAAAGTATGAGCTAATTATATAAACGAAGAATGTTATAAAAAAAAAAACTATTCTAATTAATTATGAGCTAAACCTATAAACAAAAATTGTATAAACGAAGAATGTTAATTAATTGGTTGGGTTGGTCACAGTCTGATGTAACATTGCCTGTCATATAGTCAAAGAGTATTAAACTCTCTAGGCAATGCGTCCATATCACATATGGGGAATGCCGATAATTTTTCACCGAAATAGACCTTAAAATAAAATAAATATTAAAATATTTTCAGTTTTAAAAAAAATATCAAACTATACCTATTCATGAATGACATTTATATCTAAAAAACATTACCTGCTGCCACTCGTAAATGACATTTACGGGTGTAATTTTCATATGCGAATGACATTCGTGGATGAAAATGAAAAGTTCTTATTTTATATCTCTTTCAATACACATTCTCTACAATCTTCTATTCCCTCCCTTCGTAGCTGCACCCTCTCTCCGGTCTTAGGTGAAACAATTCACTTTTAAGGGTGAACATCCACATGCGAATGAGATTCGCTGGTACGATTTAAATGTTCATCCTCTAATGGTATTTGCGGGTGACAAAAAGATAAACTTCTACCCGCGAATGCCATTTGCGGGTAGATATACTTTCATAATTTTTAAAAAATTGATAATATTTATTTTCTTTTATATTTGGGTCAAAAATTTGAATTAGGAACCCAAATTAGTACAACCACACAACATCGATCGTTTTAAATTATTAGACTAATTTTTACTAATTTATTTTTCATTATTAATAACAAAATATGCATTAAGTTTAATTTCATTTTGCAGCTACACTTATCATTTATTAACTATTAGAGCGTTTTGGGTGATAAATATTATTTTATATCAAATAAAAATTATATAATATATATACAAGTTAATTATATATTAATCATTATTTCTTTAATTTATAAATTATTTTTAATTAACAAGAAACTTAATATTATATAATAAAAAATAAATTTATTTACAAAGAATATTAATCCTTTTAATATTTTTGTATAATATAATTTATTCCACACATTTTAATATTATGAATTATATTATAAAACTAATTAAACACATAAATAAATATTAATACAATGCTAATTAATAATTTTAACTTAATGTACTTTATGTTTGGTGACTTTTATTAGTGTAATATGCCTATAAAAATGTTAAAACTACTAGTATTTTTTATTTATACTCATTTTAATAATAGTCAAAATATCCCCTTAAGCAAACCTTATCGAAGAATATAAATTCAATATATCTCGATATGAAAAATATATACTCCCTTTCTCATCTCAATCGGGACCATACTATTGAAAAATTCTACCATCCTATATAGACAATGAACATTTATATATGACGTAAAGATTACGCAAAAAAAAAACTATACTACATGCGTTTTTGATATGTGCCGTGCACTGCACCAATGGTATCCCTTTTCTCTAGGTCGAAATCTCAAAAGAAGAACACTCCCCAAAACATCATCAAGAACACACAAGAACCTTAAAGAAACAAGACAAAATAAAATCAAGTTTTCAAGAATTTGTTGATGAAAACATCCCAAAAGGAAGCTGCCTTTTTCCATGTTTTTTATCGCTTTATGGGTGCGTTCGTTAGGTAGGTAAACGATGAAATATTCCACACAGATTATCACACATTAACGGACTCAGAGACTAGAGACAATGACATCTTACCCATCGTGACCACAAAATCTCATGTTTGGTACCTAATTCATAATACATGATTCTATATTCGATATGTAGAACATATACCAGATTATTTCGTGCTCAAAGTATATTACAAATAAACAGAAATTATTTATTTTCAGAGTGTCTCGCGTTGACTAGATTTAACCTTATTAATATAAGTTTTTATTATTTTTATATTCAACATATTCTAAATTTTAAGGTTACATAAAATATGATTTTTTTTTGGCCAACAAGAATGATAAGCTCCAATCCGCTAGCCCGTCAACGTAGCCCCACCAGCAGCCTAGGATTGAGAGGCATGCCCGTTAGGTTGTAATCCTTTCCCTTTTTTTTTTTCAGGGTGATTCGAACTCATGACCCCGGTGCCAAACCACTTGGGAGTCAGCGCTCTCAACCACTAGACCACACTGCCGATGTTCATATAATATGATTCATGTGCTATCTTTTGTCCTTCAGAGTCAGAACTCAACTATGATGTACTTTTTTCAATCTTTGTAATTTGTTGAACAAAATCTCCCACTTGGGAATAAAATTGTATACAACTAATCAAGTATTAGAAATAAATAAATTATATAATATACATTTATTTATTTTCAAAATTATTATTGTATAATATTTACAATATGATTCTTTATGTAATTTTATTGAATCATTATTACAAGGTGTTGTATTGTATCTATCTCTAATTTTCGCTAAAATAGGATAGGCCACATGATAGTGATCGAATTTCTAGTTTCTGTTTAGACGGATAAGTGCCGGAGTGGATCCGAAGGCGGTGGTGACGGCGGCGTAGACCTTAACGATTTTGAGAAGCTCCAGAAATCGTTCTCATCAGCACCGCCGTTGGTCTGCGCATGGTTTGGTCCGTCCCCGACAGTCTTGGACAGCTGTTGCATTTGGGCCGCTTCGTCTAGTTGGAGGTCGCCGAAAGCCGAGCTGCTTGAAGTGTCGGCTTGGCCGTTCAGCTGACAAGCCACGAGCCGATCAAATGCAGCCCAGTCGCTTGCCTGATCCTGGTTGTCAGTTTCCGAAATCATCTCGTGGAACTGTGGCTGTTGGTGGTGGTCGAACGACGAGGGGATCATAGAAGGGAGATGGTGAGTCAGCATGGTCGGACTCTCGAGCCTCGGGAGGTGCATGAATCGAGTCTCGTGCATGGCGGTGGTGATGGAGTTTCCGGAAGGGAAAACTCCGATGAGGGTTTGGCTGCCTGTTTCTAGCTTGCATGTAGCGGCGCCGGAGCTAGACGGCCGTCCATCACCGCCACCTCCTCCCATGTAGTAGAGGATCTGGTCCAGTACGGTGGTACTGTTAGTGGCTGAGGAGGAGTTCAGAGTGTGGAGAATCTTGGGTTCCACTGGAGAGGTTGATGATGAGCTCCGAGGACTGTGGTCTAGGGTTTTCTGCAAGTTTTTCTTCCTGAAAACACGGCATACCACCCATCCTTCCTCTGGAGTTGTCTGATCCCCAATAGGATTATTAAGAGCCTAAAGTAATAGAAAATATAAATTTCAACTCTATCATTTTCAAATATGTATATATTCACTTGCATCTATAGATTACAAATATGTATCTAATAGGGTACCATGTTAGTAAAATTAAATTGAAGGTATAATGATAGTATTATCCAAAACATTATTTTTGACCTAGTACACACTTTGCAACTACTATAATATATATATACATATATATTATAATAATTACAAAACAAAAGAGTGCATATGTGTTTGTAGACTAATCTAGTACTTTCAAAAAGTCTTCTATAAAAATAAATATTTTTTCCTACTTTAATACCTTGTTTCCCTCCATGAATCAAGACTATCAATAGTGTATTTTTTCTATTTACCTTTTTATTAAGAAAAATAATGCATAGTTATGTCTTCTCTTCTCAATCCTTTCACAATATTCCTTAATGTTATATATTTTTTATAGAACATTATTATAAAGTAAAATGTAGGCAAGAATTAAGGTTGTTGTGCCTTACATTGGGGCTTTCTATAGTCATACTCTCATCAAGCCGATACTCATGCATGATCCAGTCAGACTTCTGTCCATGAGGAGCTCGACCTTTATAGAACACCAACGTCTTCCTCAGCCCGATCCGTTTAAACCCGCTATAGATGATCTTGTCTCGACCCGTTGCTTTCCAAAACCCAGCAGCTGTTGCTCGGTTCGTGCGAGTACCGGTCGGGTATTTCTTGTCCTTATGACTAAAGAAATACCAATCGCTCTGCGGGGTCGACCCGATTCTGCACCTCTCTAAAATTTCCGATAATAAAGTTTTTAAAAAAAAAAAATTACTATTGATACGTCAACTGAAATACAAACCCTAGCTAGATATATAGGATAGTGGCTGTTAAGTTACGTACCTTGGATGTCCCATGGCTCGAGCTTATTGAGATCTACTTCACGAATCACATCGAGGTCGATTTTCTCCTGAGCCACCTTCTTCCTCAAGTAATAGTGCAGAAGCTCTTCTTCAGTAGGGTGGAATCTGAATCCAGGGGGTACCTGAGATTGGCCATTTATTGACAGATTCATCATGTCCTCCGACATGATCAAATGCTGTTCTTTTACTGGAACAGGAGATTAAGGAACCATGATGAGGTATGTGATCTTCAAAGATCGATCGTACACTGAGTAAACGGGGAGATGTAGAAGAAGATATATAATAGAGAGACCAAGAAATGGAAGGCAATATATAAAAGCGGGGAAAAGGTGGGTGTGCTTAAAGGAGTAATATTGTCAGAATATAATAATGAAAAATGGTGGTAGGACAAGAACACACTGATTAAAATGAATACAAAAGATTCATGAAAAGGTACATCATTTGTGTATTTATTATATTTATATAATATATATAGTGAATTTCTCAATGAATTTGTTATACATATTATGTAATATATATATAGGGTTAAATACCAAGTAGCTACCTGAACTTTGGACGTTTTGCAACTAGTTATCCGAACTTTGAAAATTCAAAACGGGTTACCTCAACTTTGAAGAAGCTGCAAATAGCTACCTCCGTCCAATTTTCCGTCGTCGAAAAGTCGTTGGAAAGTCATCGGAAAGTTGTTGAAAAATCGTTAGAAATTGGACGGAGGTAGCTATTTCTCTTATTATATATAAGACTAAAAATATTGTTTTTAATGATACATGCATTCATTCCATTTCCCTTTAATTATATTATATTATATACATAGTCAAGATGTATGAACTTTAAGGAAGACCCGTTTTATTATATACCCGTTTTGCAATTTAATTTTCAAGATAGCAATATAATTATGAAATCATATGGTATTCATATTTCATATTGTGAAATAGTTACTATGGTTTTGGAGTCTTTGGACTGATATTGATGCTTTGAAATCATCACCTTGTTGAATTGTATTATAGAAAAATTGAAGACAAAAATAAAGAGAGAATTAATGATGATTTATTTATTATTATTAAAACTATAAAGTAACGCGTGAGAGGTGGTCTATACGAAATATATGTTACATACATTTTTTTTTTGTTTATAAACTATGCACTCACACATCATATGAAATTTTTAATATAATTAGTCGAGTATTTTATTTAATTTTTATAGTGAAATAACATCTGGGTTTACCCAATAGTTTTGAATAATGGTGACAGTCGACCTTAAAATCTCCATGAAAATCACTCTCTGCAAAATCAACACCACCAACCCTAATTGTTCCAGTCTCTCTCTCTCTCTCTCTCTCTCTCTCTCTCTCTCTCTCTCTCTCTCTCTCTCTCTGGTTACCCTAGCTAGGGCAAGTGTGCAACCACCTCAACGACAGGGGTGGGGGACAAAGGAATAAGAGATAACGGGGTCGGAGCTACTGACCTTTCAAATTATGGACAAGATACTTGAAGGAAAGGGACGAAATGATGCATCCTATGCGGCAGTTCAGACACTCTACTTTAGACTAATACGAATTCAGAAATATATCAGTAGAGAAAAAAATTAGAATAATAGTTAATAATTGAACTAAAAATATATGGAGAATAGTAAATGTAAGACGTTAAAGAGTTATATTGAAAATAATTATATTTTTTAAGTTTAAATTTACACAAATATAAAAAATTGAAGGGAATAATTTTTTATTTTTAAGATAAAATTCAGACTTTGTCACTTTGGAGTATGAATAAAAACAATAGAGAGCTCATTACATAGAACTAACCCAAACAGTAATTATGTCATATAATATGACATAGCAGTTCAACATTTCGCTAATTAATTAATAAGATACTTTAAATTTAAGTCCTAAGAATGAAAGAATATTGACTGACACATGCATATATACTTCTTAAGATCTAACTCCGGTGTGAACCACCAGCAGTTGTGGTCTAGTGGTTGAGAGCGCTGACTCTCAAGTGGTTTGGCTCCAGGGTCACGGGTTCGATTCCCCCCAAGTATTCTTGGGAAATGATCAACTTGTGTCCGAAAGGCCAGCCTCTCAACTCTAGGCTGTTGGTGGGGCTACATTGACCGGGGTCAGTGCAAATCGCTAGTTGTTCTCAGATGTAGCGGGATGGGTCTAGAGTCGCCACTACTAGCCCATTCCTTTTTTGCGACAAAAACAAAACTCCGGTGTGAGCTAGATTTATTTTAAGTGTGAAATAAACACATGTCAAGGGTGTGCTACTCTGAGAAAAAACAAAAACTAAGCCAAAATAGTTCTATTAAATTATCTTTTAAATATATGAGAAATAACATTCATTATGTTACGTGTATATATATACATATATATATATAGTTATTTTAATAATAATATTTAGTTAGTTATAAGCTATATGTTTTATAAATCACAATTGAAATTGACTTAATTAAAAAGTCTCATACTCTCAACTCCATCATTTTTAAAAATAGATTTTCTACATTCTATACAAAATTAAAAGTACATGCAGAGTCTAGTCTGCTACGTACCTTTTGGCTTTTATGGAATATCTCTACATGCAGAGTTTTTTTGTTTTTTGTTTTCCTATTTTCACATAATTAATTCTAACTCCATTTCTGAAAAATGATTTTCATTTAAATATTTAACAATAAATAAGAGAAAATGAGTACCCCTTAGAGAGACTGGACTAAGCTCATTCATAATCATGGTACAGATACTGACTCTGACATATTACTATATTTTGACTTCTATGCTGAAGTGTATCAGGACAGGAGTTGATCTATAATATCATGAATTTACAATTAGTATATATTGACAAATTTTACCCTACACTTTAGTCTTGCACAGAGTTACACCAGAGGTTGTTTTTCCTGGTACATTACACCATTAACTTATTGGGATTCAGCATTTTCACCCCAACCCTAGTTTTATCATTTATGTAGATTATTGTTATCTTGATTACGTCATGCAATTTGGGCAATTCTTTAAGTGTACCATGAATTATGGAAATTTTCACAAAAATATACCCCAATTAATAATTAAATACCAAAATGTTATTGTGTGGAAAATAAATATAAATCTATATCTACCCGTGACTCTCATTCGTGGGTGAAAACTCCACCCGTGAATGAGTAGTCGTGGTTTTAATTTTTATTATTTTCAGCTCCACCCGCGACTCCCATTCGTGGGTGGAGTTAGTCCGTCAGCTCTACACGCGACGGAGAGTCGCGGGTAGATCTGACAAATAAAAAAAAAACTTCACCCATCTGACAAATACATTACATAAAATTGTAAAAACAAAATTGTCCACTACTACTACTGCATTTCTATATGAGTCGTGGAGTTTTGACCGAAAGACTTGTTTTTTTTTGTTATTTGCCAACTCTATCCGCGACTGGGAGTCGCGGGTATAGCTGACGAAATAAATCCACCCGCTAATGGGAGTTGCGGGTGGAGCTGAAAATAATAAAAAATGAAAACCGCGACTCACATTCGCGGAACTCCACCCGCGAATGAGAGTCATTGATAGGTATAGATTAGTATTTATTTTTTTCCGAGAACATTTTGGTATTTAATTATTAATTAGGTATATTTTGGTGAAAAAATTTGAATTAGGTGAAGGTCCTTCACTTTAAAGGGGCTTTAACTTACTTTAGTTAATAATTAATTTATTAGTATCGAAATTAATACAATAATTGATTTAATTGAATATTCTTTTTTATCATGGAATTAAATTTTTACATGGTCAGATAACGGAAGCACTAACGAAGTGAATGGAGAATTGCCGTTATAAGTGGGAAGAATTGTTGTAATATTGATGATTATTTTAGACATATATTAATCTTAAATTAATTTTTAAAATATTTCTCCATGTTCTAATGATGATTGATCTAGTTTTATGGGTGTGACAAAGGACTCACCAACCACTTCTCACTCATTACACCCCCACTCTCAATCCCCACTTCATATTTTCCTCACCTCACACACACAAAATTCGAATACATGAAATTTGTGTATCAAAACAATATCCAAAATACTAGGGAATGTCACAAAATTTGTAGTATTATATTTATACAATGGTAAATAGACTATATGCACGTACATGTTTAGGTTATTTGCAAACATGTATTTTTTTTTAGCAAAAATAAACACATAATCAAGTATGGATTCAACCCCCAAAATTAGGGATGATCATGGACGGGCCGATCCGATCTTGGAGACAGGACCGAGATCGAGATCGAAATTCCGGTCTTTACATTTGGAGGACCGAGACCGACTTTGGCCAAAAAAGCTCGCCCGATTCGGACTTGCTTGACTCGGGTAAGTCTCAGTCTTGAACCGAAATATTTGGTAAAACCAATCACTTGGATTGACAAAAAAAATCATCGGTTCTTGAATCCGCTCGCTCTTCGTCTTCCGTCGCATTTTCCTTATGGAACCGATCCAAGGGTTGTTGAATACTTCAAGGTCATGAATTACTAGTGTTTCAAGGGTTACACCATGAATTTCTACGATTTTCTTCAAGGTCGGTTCGGTCCTAGTCAGACTTTTGGGGGGAAAACCCGAGACCGAGACCGACCTTGAAGGGGAAAAAACACTCGTTCAGTCTCGGTCCTGGTCGGGCCGGACTTTTCGAGAATTCGGTCCAACCAGTTTTTGTTTATCACCCCTACCCAAAATGCATTTATGGGTTGAATTTGAACTTAGAATTGCATTTTGGAGTTCAACTTTAACCTAAAAATTCAGTTTGGGTTGAATTTGAACTTTGGAATACAATTCTAAGTTCAAATTCAATCAATAAATTCTGTTATAGGTTGTATTTGAATCCAGAAACGTAGTTATGAGTTCGAATTCAACCCATAAATGCATTTTTTTGTTTGAATTCAATCCAGAAATGTTATGGATTGAAATCGAACCATAATCTGTAATTTGGTGTTTGATTTAGTGTTGAAGATGAACAAGATGACAAAACATTCATTTTGACATATTTAACAAAAATGAATGAAACAGTAACGACCTTGCAATCAACCTGTTTAAACGTATAAGTGCAAATAATTATATTAATTGTGTAAATAACAAAATAACCAAATAGTTGGGTGTATCGAGAGTCGAGACTATTCACCCTTTCACCTTTTAATTACAACAAGTGCGTGTGGTGGGTTGAAGAGCTAGTAGATTGTATGGCTCGACTATGTTTATAAATATCACATTTATGAAGGGAAAAAAATGTGCACGTAACACGTTGTAGATACATGCAAGTTATTCATCATGCACCATGATATTTACATGCAGATCAACACTTTACTCGAACGCCTTACATCTTTATTACTTTATAAACTAAATTAAATAAGACGAAATTTTGGAAATAATTATCTATAGAATTAGATCAACTGAACATCATCATATCCTTTCATTCACTATAAATATAACATTTAATAGATTAATATATAGTGTTAAGTTTATAATCCAACTAAACATCATCAAAATACATTTATTATATGCCTGATTCAACCAATGCTGTACTATTCTTTGAGATACGATTATAAATTCTCTACTTTCTACTCATTTAATTTAAGAGTCGCCATAAATGTATCCATTTACAAAGTAAATATATTGTTGCTTTCACATTAAATGGCATTAATTATTACTCGCATTAATGAATTAGACACCAAAATTGAAACTTCCCTAAAGGGAAGTGCCGTCCTCGTCCAGGTTTTATCCATTTTAAAGAGTCGAAAATTAAATTTTTACATTAATATATTATAGTATATTTTAAAAAATAAACTAAGTAAATGTGTTATTGGGCCTGGGCCTTATGTTTTCAGTAGCCTGAGTTGGAATTAAGGATCGGCCCAACAATATCGTAATTGGGCCTTTGGTAAACTTTTTAATGGATCTGAGTAACTACGAAACAGCTTGATCTGGCACAATAAATTGGGCAAGTTCAGTCTTTGAGGCTTCACTTTAGATCGGAGAGAGGACACAGCCATTGTGATTCCGTGCCGATTCAAGATCCGATTGGTTTCCCTTTTTGTAGTCCGAATCGAGCAGTGAATTTCGCCGCCTGTAGGCGACGGTGTCGATCGCCGACGTAGTAGTTGACGATTCGGAATTCACGCAAATAGGTATGATTTTCCTCTCGTCCAGACCTTGAGCGACGGTGATGAAGGGCGGATCACAGCTGCAGGGCGCGGCACCGCCCGACGACTGGGTGGACGGGTCATGGATTGTGGATTGTACATGTGGCGTGAACTTCGATGATGGAGAAGAGATGGTCAATTGCGACGTTTGCGGGGTATGGGAGCACACGAGATGCTCTCGATACGTGAAGGGGCAGGAGGAATTTGTGTGCAGTAAGTGTAAGATTAAGAATAATCTTGATAGTGAGGAAACGGAGGTAGCCAAGCTTCTGGTTGAATTACCGACCAAGACTGTCAGGATGGAGAATTCGTATGCCAGGAATGTGGCTTCTCGGCGGCATCCTCTTAGGCTCTGGACTAGGGAAGAGAGGGTTCATGTGCAAGGGATTCCTGGTGGAGATCCTAAGTTTTTTAGTGGTCAGTCTCCAGTTTTCTCTCAGATGTTATGGAAGTGTAGCGGTTATGTGCCCAAGAATTTGAATTTGAAGTATCGAGAGTTTCCTTGTTGGGGTGGTAAAGGGAACAAGCACGGTGATGAAACTAAAGAGGAAGATAGTGAGAGTGATCTAGATGCAAATGTTGTAAGCCTTTTCGGTAGAGGCGGCAATGGTGAGGATTCTGGATACGAAAGGAAGGGAATGGTGAAAGAAACAAAGACATTGGTAGCGGCAGGCGATTTCAAGAAGATAGAGAGGACCATGATTAGGCCAATTCTTATACACTCCAGTAAGCGAAAGAAAGAAGAATATGACATCCCTGACAAAGTGAGCGGGAAAAAGAAGAATCGAGGATTGTAGAAAATGATTTGGATGTAAACAAAAGAATCAATCTCGTTAGAGCAGGTAATTTAATTGCCATTGGCATCGATGTTCTCAAAATTGCCTTTTGCTGTAGGATTTTCCTATACTTTGGTTGTTGTTCAGCTGCATTGTTTAGACTTGTAGTTCAATAACGGCCAAGCTTATAGATTTTTTTACAGTATCTGGTGTCTGTTTACTATTGCACGGCTCAATACAAATAGAGGTTAGAGGTCTTTAGGACTAACTTTGAAGTATTGAGAACAGGAACTTGATGGAACCTTCATCTGCAAAATCTGTTTTATATGGTGACATTGCTGTGGACCATCCTGTTAAGAAGCCTAAAAATAACTCTCGAGACTCACTGCACCCACTGGAAGAATTGGACGTGAAATTGAGCAAGAAAACTGATATGCATTGAGGAAGAGAAGGTGCAACATGTTTTTCCAACTGTCCGTGGTACTTCTACAGAAAATCCTGTTTTACGCTTCCGTAACCAAAGCTGAAGTGGTATTCATGATGCTCACAAAAATGGTATGCTTTAGTCTGCTGATATAGATTGTTTTATATTTCTTTCTTTTGACGTGATATTAGTTTTTAGATTCGACTTAGAATTGCTTGTAAAGAGTTGAATGCATGATTAATGGATATGAACTGTCAAGAAATTTGCTTTAAGAGCAACTTGATGATACGAAAATCTGATGTCAATGTTTTTTCCTTTCTGAGTTTCACCTTTTCTATCCTGAAAACACAGTATCCTTCATGTAATGGGTTGCCAAAATCTTAAGTCATGTCAGCATAGTTGTTGGTATGGTGATGCTGCTGCATCAAGCTGTTTAGAAGATTGTTATACTGATTTGGATGTACTCAATTACATTGTTATTGATATTTCTTGAATTGACCTTCTTGTGCTAATGATTAAGAAAGGTGTGAAATTGCTGATAATCCTAACAATGGCTCTGTTGAAATGTTATCAATGTCTGTCAGACTCAAAAGATTCTGCAGTTTGATCTTCAAAATGTTCTTCAGCTAACAAAGAAAGAGAGCACAACCAATCTCAAAAGGGTATGAATTGAACTGAGTCAAAATGAAGAGGTATGCGCAATATACTGCATTGTTCTTTGTGGTTACGCATGATCCCTTCATGTCTTGCTGTTGTTTGTCGTGTCTTTAACCTGTTTCTGGTTCTATATCCAATCATTCAGGATCGCCGAGATAGTGTTCATTCATTCTGTTGTCTCTAATTATCGTGGAGCTCAGCTTGACAATGCTGTGATGTCGCTTGGTGCCCAGACAATGTTTATGTTTCTTTCTCTTGTTTATTGTCTTGTTACGATTCAGCTTGACCGGTATTGGCGACTAAGCTACCTCTTCTCCATCTATAATGTTTGGAAAGTTCATATTTGAGAGTAATCAACCCTGACCTTGTTTGTGCAGTCTTACGTAGAGGCTATTAGAATTACAATGGTATTCTTAAATGAAATGAAAATGTGTTATTTAATTCAGGTACATCTAGGATACTTTATCTTGTCCCGACTAATAAAGTTGATTAGGCAATGAATCTTCTCACGATGACAGTACAAGGCCCAATAAGGATTTAATGATGAGCCGTATAGCCCAATAGAAAGGTTAACAGGGCCCAATAAGGTTTGGGTGATGGGCAGTATGGCCCAGTAGAAAGTTTTAAAAGGCCCAATAAGGATTGGGTGATGGGTCGTATGGCCAGTAGAAAGTTTAAAAGGACCCAATAAAGATTGTATGCATGATGGGCTGTATGGCCCTGTAGAAAACTTAACAAGGCCCAATAAGGATTGCATGGGCCCTATATAAAGTTTAAAAAGGCCCAATAAGGATTGCATGAGCCCTATAGAAAGTTTAACAAGGCTCAATTTTGGGTGATGGCCCATATGGCCCAGTAGAAAGTTTTACAAGGCCTAATAAGGATTGCATAGCATGGGCCCTGTAGAAATTTTGACAAGGCCCATAATAATTGTGTAATGGGCCGTATGGACCAACAGAAAGTTTGACAAGGCCCAATAAGGATTGTATGATGGCCGTATGGCCCAGTAGAAAGTTTAGTAAGGCCCACTAAGGATTGGGATGATGGGCCGTATGACCCAGTAGCAAGTTCAACCAGGCCTAATAAGGATTGTATGGGCCGAGTAAAAAGTTTAACAAGGACCAATAAAAATTGTATGATAGGCCATATGGCCCAGTAAAAAGTTTAACAAGGCCCACTAAAATGATAAGAGTGCCTTCAGACCCAATGGGAATGGATAATCGGGCCCAATAAGAATCCTACTCGACCGTGGTAAGAAGGTAATAAATGAACAGTCAATTTGTAGCCTATTACGAACTTAACGCCGCCAGTTCGGATAAAAAAATCAATAAATTCCAACCCATTGAAGACGACTAAGAGAGTGTAATTATAGCATAATCCGACCAATTAAAGACGACTAAGAAGTGAAAACCTGAACTGATACAATGTCAGCAAATTGAAGGCCAATAAGAACTACCGTAGGCCATCAGGCCCAGGGGATTATTGGCGCAGGAAAATGGGTTTTACTGGGCCTAAGCAGTTCAGTAATAAATGAAACTGGCCCAGATAAAGCATATTACAGACTGGGACGGTTGCCCTCAAAAAATTAAAAATAAAACGCAGTGCCTGGTAGGTAAATAACAGAAGATAAAAACAACTCTACGGCTAGACGAACGATGATTCTTCGTCACTAACACGAATTGTAAATATAGCAACAGTCGCCACCAAACAACATTCATTTTCTAGTGTCAAAACTGTACGTCGTCGTCGCGTTCCACCATCTGGCTTAAGGAGCTTCAAACACCTGAAAAATAGAAAGAAAAGGCAGCAACATACAGAAAATGAGCACTGAAGCCGTTCAATATTTTGGTTAATGAAGATAAAACTAAAACCTACACCATCAAGAAGCAATCCTCGAAACAATAGGTTTGCTTCTATTCGAAAAGCGGATCTCACCTTCTCTTTTACCTTCTGCTTCTGTAAAAATAAAAAAGAGACAAAAATTATAATCCTGAATAATCCGTTATAACTATTGCCACAGGCCCACAGGAATGTGAGTCTCATTAATGTACAATTTAAGTAACATCAAGATTTAAATAATATTTGGGTCTCCAATCGTTTACTAAGATAAAGTATTGCTAAGTGATGATGTGGAAAACCATTGGAGTTGCTTTAAAACTCCACACTAAACATCGAAATGAGATTTACCTTCCTTAGGCGTTCTCTTCAACACATCTCAACCAGAGTTTCGTTGAGATTCCACTCTCTCTTGGCAGCAGCGAGTTCAAAAAGTAGTCTTTCCTCTCACTCAGACAGCACTCTTATAAACTGGGTATTATAAAAAAAAAAATGCACAATAGAGCATATTAAACTGTTGCTATCTCTTAACTAACAAGCTAGCATGAATATTAATGTCTTTAACAAATCGAACCAAGATGACCTTTACCTCCCTCCTAAAGTCCTAAACAACCATGAAACAATACTTTATTAAATATTAGGGTTAATTACTTAATTGGTTACACATGTTTGAGCAATGTTCAGAATGGTTACACATGTTTCAAAATGTGATTAATTGGTTTTGAAATGTGACTATTTGTTTTTTTTACTGTTCAACGTGTTGTCGTTTAAATTGTAACAATTTTAAACTTGGGGAAAATAAAAAACAGACCAAAATTTAAAGGGCAATATCGTATTACCATTTAAAATATTTTAACTGGTTCAGCATAACAATGAGAGTAATTATAACAATGATAGTAATTATTACAATTGTTAATTTTTTGAGTCCATCTAAGATTATATTAAATACTTTTTAAGTACAAAATAAGACAGTGCAATTTTTTGCAAAATTCATCTAGATGTAAGATTTTACACAAAAATAAAATAAGATAATAAATAAAATTCAATTTATAACTTAATAGTAAATTAAACAGAATAGTAATTTATAACTATTTAATAATATATTAAAAAAATAACTAGTAAATTATACATACCTTAAAGTATTTAAACCTAAAAAACAGAACCATAATTTCTATTAGATTATTAGATAATAGTATTTTTCCACAGATGATTTTTTTTACCAAAAGTTCATAACACTTTTTAGATTGATATAAGATAATTCACTATTATTTAATAGGATACTATAAAATAAAAAATGTATTTTTTTTTTCCAGATAATTAGAAGGATCGAATTATGAACCAATCAGAGTATTTTTCAACAGTAACGTCCAACAATCCATTATTGGAAAATTCTTAAATAAAAATGGTATCTATAGTAATTATTTCAATTAAAAATGGTAAGTATTTTGTAAAAGAAAATACAAAATGCTTGGGACGTTTCAGTTAACTTGACGTGGAATATTGGTGGAGTGTATTTAATGGTTCATCAGTTCGTCAGGAGGTTATATATATATATATATATATATATATATATATATATAATATAATATAAATTATAAAGGGACAGGACACAAAATCAAGAAGGGAAAATTTCAAGAAAAAAAAGAAGTAAAAACAACTGACAACGATCTCCTTCGTCTCTTCGGTCACCAGATCGTTCCTTCCCTCCAGCAATCTAGGGTTACTTCCCTCTCCTCTCCTCTCCTCTCATTCAATTCGATCTCATGTCATTTCATTTCCTCTTGTTCCTGCAGTCTGCATGACCTTGTGAATTTCCGATCTCGCGCATCTTTTCTATTCGATTTCAATTTTTGCGCGGGTTTGAATGTTGAATGGTGCTGTATATGTCGACTGATTTGAATAAATTTTTAGATTATTAGCAGAATTTGGGGTATTCTGCGTGTCTGCAATGTGATTCTCTTTGTGTATTTGGTAGGTTATAGAATTGACAATGACAATACATGATTCACCACTGACGACGGAAAATGGAGGAAGCTGCTTGCCGGTTGCTCCTGGGGAGGAGAAACGTATAGTGGAGGAATTGACGAAGAAATCTGAGGCCAATTTGAAAGAAGGCAACATCTACTACGTTATATCTAATAGGTATCATTTCTATAGTTCGCTTCTTATGTTGCTCATTGGAGTCATTTTGGTGCTTTTTCCAGCTTTGCTTTATAATTTCTATGTCTGATTGAGAGAATTACACCCTTGCCCAGTTTAGAAATGATCAGTTGGAACTTGTACTTTCTAGATTATGCTTGAGAAGGGAAGAATTCTGTTATTTTTATTTAATGCTTCTAAACAACTTTTTCAAGTTTGCGTAGTAGAGAATCTGAACTTTGGCTTTTTAGTTCCTTTCTAGTTCTGATTATTAAATATTATATTTTCAAATCCGCTTGCGTATAATTTTGAACATGAATTTTAGAAGAGCTAGGTCAATGAAAAAACAAATACTCAAAGCTAGGAATACCTGTACTTTGTTTTTTTGCGAATGGTTCACATGAAGCTATATTTATTTGTTTCTTCTGTTCCTTTCAGGTGGTATAGCAGCTGGCAGCGGTACATCAGCCAAAGCAGCAATCATTGCATAACTAATGAGAAGTCGCTAGATTCTCACAGTGTTAAGCTGGCTTCAGCAACTATAGTTGATAGACCGGGGCCTATTGACAATTATGACATATTATCAAATGATAATAATGGGGAGAGTGATGATCTAGTCCTTCGCAGATTGTTGGAAGAGGGACGAGACTACGTTTTAGTTCCAGAGGAAGTTTGGGAGAAGCTCTTTAATTGGTGAGACTTTTTCCCAATTATCTTCTGTATCCTTTGCATAGTAGATAAACTATATATTTTAAATCTTTATTTCGTAAGAGTTGACCCATTGATTAATGAAAGAAGCGTTATAGGATCAAAGTACTGGTCTGACCTATTGTTTAGTCTTTCACCAAGAGCATAAGAAATTTTTGTATGCTCTTGCAGTAAACTAATTATAGGAATAGTGTCACTGCCCTTTTGGCTGACCCTCTCAATATTAGGTACCAAGGAGGACCAGCTATTCCTCGAAAGATGATCTGCTCCGAAGGTTTTCATCAGAAGAGCTTTAATGTGGAAGTTTATTTACTCTCTTTGAACTTAGTTGATTCTAGAGAAAATAATCAATCTGTCATAAGGTTAAGCAAAAAGGTATCACTTCTTCCTCTTAAGTTGATCTAATAATCTGTTGCTTTCTTTATTCTGTTGATAATATTGTTAAGAATAATTTAATGCTTTCTCTTTTAATGCATCAGGCTTCTATTAATGAACTGTATCAACGGGTTTGCACGCTCAAAGGAGTAGATATCCAAAAGGTACGTCAAAGTTTACTTGGACTCATTTTCTTGCACCAACGCATTATCCTACTTTTCTCTTGCTCAAATCTTAAAGTTCTGCTGCTAGATTATTTATGTTCTTTATCAGGTAGCATGCTTTACCTTTGCTAACAAATTTTCTCCTGATTTTTTTATGACAGGTCCAAATTCGGGACTACTTCAATAAACAGAGGGGCAAACTGTTAACTAGGTCAACAAAATCGGTTGAGGAAAATAATCTGCAAATGGACCAAGATGTAAGTATTCCAAGTTCCAAGAGCAATAGGTGCTGATTGTCAATGTACCGTTATTTCTTCTCTCGGCTTGGAGTGCACACACATCTCTTGCAAGCAAAATCATTTTGAAATGGAAATGAAAATTTTCATTTAACTCGTCACAGCTTTACTTGAATATTTTTTTGTTCGGCGCCTTAGCTCACCTTATTTGGAAATGATCTCTAGAACTCTAAGATCAGTCAAACAGTCAGATCTGTATCCTGTTCTTTGAGTGTCTTAGTCATTGCGAGTTTGATTCATTGGTATTTCATCCATGTGGTGTTACAATAACTCATAGTTACCCAAAGTACACTGATGTGCGGATGTTGTGGTGACATAATTGAGATTGATAGTCAGTGTTTTTCTGTCACTATATTCTGATACATTTGACAAATTAATTTAATCTCACTAACCAAAATTAAATTTAATAAGCACAGAAAGCATTTAGAGTTTATTCAATATTTAACTGGCTTTAAAGATTTGTCTTTGTGCATGTAACAAGCAACACTTGAAACTATTGTTTATCCTGTGTATTTTTCTTGAATTAACTATAGAAAAGTGAGAGCACTACAAATAAGAAGTATAAAGCCCTACCCGGAATTGGTGGCCTAAGAAGGGAGTTTTTCCCATGCCGCTAAATGTATTTCATGCTTGGGCGACCCACAAACATGAAGTCATTGAGGGTATTTAACTTATTGTGTGGACATTGATGCAATTATAGCTGCAGTTAAGCTGTCTGTTAGTTGCGAGGTTTGGGACTTGTCCCCCATTGATTGTATGTGCAATTGGGGTGGCACAAACGCCCCACCTTAGAAATTGTCTAAAAATAATAGTTCTAGTAATTTACTAAATATAAGCCACTCCTATTAACAGGTTAAATAGACTACTCCCATTAGTCAGTACTCTGTTATTATCATCTAATCGGTAGTTTCCTACTTTCAGATTCTTCTGGAGATTCAATCTGATGGAGCTCCTAATTCTCATGTTGGTACTCATTCTACTAGAAATAATTTAACTTCAGCGGCTCCAACTATGTCAAGTGATCATTCAACAGCACTTAGTCTTCAGCAGAAAAGTGATTCGAGCTACGGTAGCAAGGGGGAGAGACGAGGTTTGGCAGGACTTCAGAACTTGGGAAATACATGCTTTATGAACAGTGCCATTCAGTGTTTAGTCCACACAACCCCAATAGCTGAGTACTTTCTGCAAGATTATACCAATGATATTAACACAGAAAATCCACTTGGCATGCGTGTGAGTAATATTTAATCCCTATCCTGACTTTCTCCTGGCACAACACCTATTGTTGGAGGTTTCTGATGTATTTGAGCTCTTCAGGGCGAGCTTGCCCTTGCATTCGGTGAGCTGTTGAGGAAGTTGTGGTCCTCCGGACATACTTCAATTGCTCCACGTGTATTCAAAGGGAAGCTTGGCAGATTTGCACCACAGTTCAGCGGTTATAATCAGCACGATTCTCAAGTGAGTATAGCTACATGACATACATCTATATATACTTCTATACTATTCATAAAAGGTGAACTAGGGATAGTGGACTCCCCATTTATTTTCAATTTTATCCCTGCAAAATGTTAAAATTTAACACAAAAAAATGATAAATTTGAGGCTTGAACTCATGATGTAGATTCTAGATCTACATCCTCAAGCAAAGATATCAGTAACTAAGTTAACTTTATGTCTATATCATACACTATTTAAGATTACTTAATTATTACTGCTAAAATTTATTTAAGTATGTATGTGTGTAGTGCGGTTGTCTCTCTTGTTATAAATGAACAACACTTGTTGGTAGCATGAGTTTTTTGTTTGCATTAATACACAGAATACACGAGTACACTATTATTTTCTGCTGAACATTGGATCTCCATTTTCTAGGAACTTTTGGCTTTCTTATTGGATGGGCTCCATGAGGACTTGAATCGTGTGAAAAGGAAGCCTTACATTGAAATGAGAGATTCCGATGGGCGTCCTGATGAAGAAGTTGCTGCTGAATCCTGGAGATATCATAAGGCCCGAAACGATTCAGTAATTGTGGATGTGTGTCAGGTGCAGATCCTTACCTCCATTTGATGTAATAGATTCTGAGACCTTTTGGTTTCTAACGATTAACAATGCTCAGGGTCAATATAAATCAACGCTCGTCTGCCCTATTTGTGGCAAAATCTCGATTACATTCGATCCCTTCATGTACCTTACATTGCCACTACCTTCAAGCACCACTCGTACAATGACGGTCACTGTATTTTACAGTGATGGAAGTCATCTTCCAATGCCTTATACTGTATCTGTTCTTAAGCATGGTAAATGTAAGGATCTTAACCAGGCACTGGTTGCTGCGTGCTGCTTGAAGTCAAACGAAACCCTTCTCCTTGCTGAGGTAATAATTCGATTTCAAGTCGGTATACTGTTTTTTATTGCAAGCTAATTGCATATGTTCGGTATAATTGCAATACTATCTTAAACTTCAGGTGTATGGTCACAAAATCTATCGATATTTGGACAATTCAATGGATTTATCTCACATTAAGGATGAAGATTACATTGTTGCCTACTGGCTTCCCAATAGAGTAGCTGGTAAAACAAAATTGGAAATCTTGCATCGGTGAGTTACTTCTCTCATGCACACATCATACCCCACTTAACAAGCTAACTATAGTCTACTTAAAGTTCGATTATTAAGCCATTGATCATGTGTTGGTGGGTAGTAAGCAGGTTGTGCTATTGTTGACCAAAATTTGAATCATATATACACGAGTCTTGTGCATCCCGTTAAGTGGAGATAGCCTTAGGGTGGCAGAGATATATTCTTAATTTGTTGTATTTGTTAACTAAGCCTAGTGGTTGATAACCTTTGCTGGTGCACCTCAAGATCATGTGTTCAAATCTCAAATTTATCATTTTTTTGTATTTAAACATTTTGTAAGGGCAAATTGAAAATAAAAGTTGAGTATGAAACCATCCTTTGTAAATTGCATAGATTTACATGTGGGTCTCTTTCCACAGGACCTCGTCTGATAGCACGAAAGGCCATGAAAGGAAGTTATTTGGCACACCCCTTGTAATGTATATAAACGAAGATTCATTAAGCGGAGTTGATATAGATATGTCTATCTCCAAAATATTAGCACCGTTGAGAAGATACACTCCTTGTAAAACTGAAAAGGAGAATGGTTTTCCAAACTCACCACCTGGTAGCAGCAGTAACCAATCAGGCCACAGCAACAATGGAAGGGTATATTCTAATGAGGACAGTGGAGAGCTGTCCTTCCATCTCTCTTTGATGGAAGACAACAGAAGTGTCAATACAAAGCCAATAAACAGAGAATCTACAGTGAAGTGTGGTTTCGTATTAAAGGTATTGTTGGATTGGACCGAAAAAGAATACGGGTTATATGATTCCAGCTACCTCAAAGACTTGCCTGAAGTCCATAAGACCGGTATGAACTCGAAGAAAAGTAGGCAAGAATCTATCTCGTTGTTTTCATGTTTGGATGCATTTTTGAAGGAAGAACCGCTCGGCCCCGATGATATGTGGTATGCAATTTTTGATTGAATATATATTTTTTTCCGGTTAACAAGTTTGGTTTTGTGACATTTCAATATCTCAACGAACACATTAGTGCACTTTGCTAGCTCCGTTTATTTGATGCGAAATCCACAATGGCACAATGTTTTGGGGAAAATTAAAATCTGGATTGATTCTTCCTGCAGGTACTGTCCAAGATGCAAAGAACACAGACAAGCCACCAAGAAGTTAGATTTGTGGAAGCTGCCAGACATACTTGTCGTTCACTTGAAAAGATTCTCGTACAGCAGATACTTGAAGAACAAACTCGATACGGTTGTGAGCTTTCCTCTTCAGAATCTTGATCTCACAAAATATGTGAAGAGCAAGGACGGAAAGTGTTACACGTACGAGCTCTACGCCATTAGCAATCACTATGGTGGACTTGGTGGTGGCCATTACACTGCACATGCCAAGGTGACAACTAAAAAATCTGCAAACTTAGCCGTTTTTTTTTTTTTCGTTTTTTACCATTGGTGTCGTGTTTAAAGTAAAGTTCATCGTGCTCACTGATTTCTGCAGCTGATTGATGACAAAAGATGGTACCACTTTGACGACGGTCAGGTCTCTCCGGCCAATGAGACAGACATTAAGACTTCAGCTGCTTACTTGTTATTCTACCAGAGAGTCAAAACTGAAGCATCCTGAAAATCCCAGGTCACTATTCAAAATTCAATTTTGTTGTTTCTAACCTTTTATTTTTACATGGTAATTTTCGCGGGTTTGGGAGACAGGTTATTCATTGTTAGTTGTTACAATACGATAAAATTCAAATGGGTGTCTGAATCTTGGTTGCTTAGTTTAGTTGAAAGATTCGGCAATGTTGCCTTTCACAACGATGATTCATTCAATACATTGTACGTAATGATGCAAAGTAGTGAGTTATATTTAAAAACAATGGGTTAACAAAGGATGAATATATGTTCATCAGAAATATTCATGCACCAAGTTCAATACATTATTACTGCTGATGCATTAAATTCAATTCTTTCCCGCCTACAAAGAAAGTGGACCAAACCGAACCATCTCCGTGAAACGATCGTCAATATGCACCGTGAATGGTCATCGCTCACTAAAATTTTACATCTAATGAAAGGAAATTACTAAACGAATTGAGACACTAGAAGGCCTAATATGGCAGCTGGAACAGCAGCCACTCTTCCCTGCAATCATTTAAAAAAAGATCAATTAATCAGCCAAGAAACAGAACATGGTTCTTTCATTACAATTACATATATATACTCACCGATCCAGAAGTAATTGATAGGTAGCCATTCGGATTCGGGGGTGGCAAACCGTAAACCCCACCATTGCTGGAATTGGTGTTTGGGTTCCTCGAGCTTCCACTTCCACTTCCACTTCCGGAGCTTCCATTCTTATTTGAGATCCCCAGAGAGTACACAGGCGACCCGTCTGGATTGAACAAACCATAGTACCTCTCTGAAGTGGGACCGGGCTTCTGGTTCTCATTAAACAGAGCAAAAACATACATCTTGAGGTCGGAATCCGGTCTCAGTGGCGTCCCCTTCTTCTGCGATGCAAGCTTGATCAAGTTCCCGTTGTACTTCTTCGCATTCTCTGGTGTTGCGCCTGCTGGTTCATAGAACAACATTGTCAACCGTATCGACACTTAATCACTCGAAGTTCAAACTGAAACATCTCAGGATAGAGCGAGCGATTAGAGAGTTCACCGGTAAATACAGGCCAGGGCAGCTAACCGGCCCCAAGCCAAATAAGACTTACTTGGGTCAAGAAAAAAACGGTTCTTTTTAGGGTTAAGTAGCAAAATGTATACTATACTATACTAAGTCGGTTTAATCATATCCTCCTATAGGGTGATCAAAAAAGACTGTTGGACCGAATTTCCGACAAGATCGACCCGAGAACGAGCAGTTTTTTTTCCTTCAAGGTCGGTCTCAGGTTTTTTCCCTGAAAGCCCGATTAGGACCGGTCCAGACCGAATTTACTATGCAAACCCTACAAAACCAATAATGTATGTTTGGAACTATGGGAGAAAATGAACTTTGTTTAGAACTTTGTATGTTTTTTACTTGGTTGATTTGTACTTTGTAGTTTTGTTACTTTAATTCTAATGATGTTTGTATTTGGACAAATTCAGTTTTTTTTTTTTCTTTTTGGGTCTGATTCGGTCCAGGACCTAGACCGGCCCCGAGTCGGTCTCGGTCCTCCAGAAGGCAAGACCGAAATTTCGGTCTCAGTCTTGCCTTCAGGACCGGCCCATGATCAGCCCTATCCTCCTATATGATTCAATGCAGGATATTAATACAAACATTACCTATCTCATCTTCATCGCCCTTTGATGGCCATCCGGTCTCTGAGATGTGGATGGTCATGCTCTTAAAGCCAATGGCAGCAAGGGCGGAATGCATGGCATCAATCTGAGCAAACAACATATTGTCGTAGTGGAGGTTGGTGAAAGGGTCAACAATGCCCTGCCCTGACTGGAAGAGGACGAAGTCTAGAGGCACTTGCTTCGGGTTTGCCTTGTATGCAAAGAATGGGTACGCATTTATGAGCACCGGAGACCCGATTTTGCAGTGGAAGTTCATTATTTGGGTTAGAGACTTCACCAAGTCTTGGTGAAACCTGCATAGGATGTAATAATACTCGAAACTAAACGTCTGTAACTCAAAACATCAATCTATTAACCAGAAATGCAGTACAGTGCAAAATGTTATGCTAGAATTGATAGCTTTTCTTGTGTGGCTAATTCGATTAGAGTTTAATTTAGGGTTGATAAAAAAAAGGTTGTTGGACCGAATTTCCGACAAGATCAGCCCGACTAGGACAGAGACCGAGTGTTTTTTTATTTTTTTTCAAAGTCGGTCTCGATCTCGGACTTTTTCCCCGAAAGCCCGTTTAGGACCGACCCAGACCGAAGGAATGTGAATTTGGGATTTTCATTATACCATACCGAAAGAAATGTGGATTTGAGAGGTTTTCTATCTCTATAAAAAGTGCATTCTGATAAATTTACTAAAGAATATCGTGAGCTCATAGATTTTTTTAGGTGAACTATTCTCTAGACTTTTAAGAATATCGTAAGCTCATAGTTTATTTTTTGTGCATATTCGGTCCAGGACCGAGACCGGTCCGAGTCAAGAAAGACTGACTTGGACGGGTTTTTTTGGCTGAGGTCGGTCTCGATCCTCCAGAAGGCAAGACCGAAATTTTGGTCTCGGTCTTGACTCAAGACCGGACCGATCAGCCCCAGTTTAATCGATTCTCGACCGAATTGGGACTTAATTATAACATATAAAAAGTTTAGGATGGTTTAATTATAATATTTTTAAAAGTTTTTAAAAAAAAAATTCAAAAAAAAAAAAAAAATTCAAAACTTATTTTTTAAAATTTAAATGGAAAAGTTGGGGGAAAAGTATGAAATTGCACCCGGATGTTTGCAATTTTTTGTCATTGGACCTATATGTTTTTTGCCGCAATTATTTACACCCGTATGTTACGTTTTGTTGGTAATTGCACCCAACGTTAAAAAATCCCGTTAAATGTCACGTGAAGGGCACGTGTCGTCGTTAATTTTGAACTGATGTCATGTTAAATGACCAATTTACCCCTCAGCCTCAGCCTCAGTCTATCCACGTCTTTCTTACAATCGTCACGCTTCAAACTTCTGGTCAGTCAAAATTCAAACTTCTGATTCACGATTCACGGTCTGCTTCGAATGCATCTTCATTCTGGTAGAGCATCACTCATGATGAATGTCTTCTGCAACTGCGATTGATCCCACCGACAGGTACACAATGGCTTCTTCTTCGATCTGCTTTGGCTTATTTATTCATTGTTAAGCTGATATCAGTTGATTTATCCCAAATAATTCATAGGATTTTTTAGTTTGAGCTGCAATTTCTAAGCTAGGGATTGAACTCGTTTTCGTTTCATATCTCAATGCAGATAAAGATTCAATTTTTAGCTAGATTCCTAAGTGGGTTTATAGAAATTTCCCCAAATTATAGATTTTTTGTAGCTGCATCTGTTTCCCTTTGTTTGTGCCTCTGTTTAGCTGTAAATGATTAATTTGTATGTTTGGAAATCATAATGTAAGTAGTGGTTTTCTCGAGAAAATTGTGAACTTGTGCTTAATTGAAGATGCTTACTGTATTTTTTTGGCCATCCCACACGAAGTAGTCTACTTCCTGCCAAAAATAATTGTATTTTTTGCCTACAAAATTGCTTTTGCTATTTTTGCGTGAGAGTAATAATGTTAAAAGCCCTCCAAGATTGTTACTGGCGGGATTTGAATAAAAAGAGTGACTTTGTTGATCATACGAGCCACGACAATGTTTAGGTTACTATCTTAAGATAAATCGATGGCATGTGAAAGTTTCTTTCAATTCATTGCATAATAACGGTTTGAACTTTACAATATGCTGATGGTTTTGTCATAGATTAGTTAAGACACCTACATTTTACTGCATTAGCAATCAAATTTAAAGCACTTCTGTTCCTCGACGTGAAGATTTTAGTCCTGTCAGATAAATAAGTTGGAGCAACCTTATGATTGGACCTACATTTTGACATTTTTTTACTAGTTTTTTTTTCTTATATTTTTTCTTGCTGAAACTTGAACAATGATGCTGAAAGTCTTAACATTTTCATTGCAGCTCAAAGAATACATTGATGACACCGAAGATTTGTATTTCTCTTTTATGCTCTATTTTAGGCATAAGAGACTCTTCCCTTCGTAGATAGATTGATTATTGAGTATCACAGACTAATGAATCAAATCTCCTCTGATCTGCAATTGCACATAAATTTGATTCTTGTACTTTTGAGTATTCGAGCTTCAATCTGTTTTTGTAATACTTGATGAAGACGGAGAGCTAGTTTTTGAAGAGAACTTCCGTCGGTAAAAATATTATTTTTCTTGATGGAATTTGGATTATCCTTTTGTGGGATATTAGGCTGGGGGTATTTTCGGTATTAGGTTTTGCCAATTCAATAATAAGGCTGGGGGTATTTTCGGTATACCAGGTCAGATATAACGGTTACTGTCAGAAATGGACGGAAAGGCTCAATTACAAACAAGTGCAAACATATGGGTGTAAGAACAAACATCATGGGTGCAGTTACCAATTCTGGCAAACATCCGGGTGCAATTTCATACTTTTCCCAAAAGTTGGAGTAAAGCTCAAAAGTTAGAATAATGTCTTATTTTAACCTAAAAATTAATTTTACCCTAAAAAAAACGATTGATAATGTGGTCCATTCTCATCTCACCCGTTAATCATTCATAAGTAAATCTTGACCGTGAAATTTACTTTGGATCCAAGTCCTTGATTTAATTACCTGCCGCTGGAGGGAGGATACGAGGTTTCAAGTACGGAGAGGGAGTGCGGCGTAGTAACGGTAACTTGCTGGTCAAGCCCGAGGTCGACGAGGGCATTATAGACATTTTGCATCACCGGAAGTAGATACGCCGACAACGAGGTAGTGTTGGTGAGAACCTCGTTCCCGACCGCGATGGCCGTGATCTTCGTGTCGGGAAGGAATGCCTGAACCTTCGACTTGACCCACTCCTTAGCCCGACCCGGGTCGCTCATCTGGGTCAAGTACTCGTTCCCGAGCCCCACGGTGAATTCGATCCCGGTCTTGGCGAAGGCGCACAGCACCTTGGGGTCGGCGTCGTAGAGCTTCACTTTGCTAACGCCGATGGACTTCACGAGCGCCACCGCGTGCTCCGGCGAAGGCAGGTTGTTCGCGATTTGTCCGTAGTTGATGCCGATGTTGGAGGCTTCCGCCGTTTGAGGAACCACCACAGCTTCAAGAACATAGATGGGGTAAGAAAAGAAAGCTTTGAGAGGAATCAAGAACCGAAATTTTGGACGAATATGGAATCTGGAAACGTGCGGTGTTTAAGTACCTGAGACAAGGAGTAGCATGCTGAAAATGGGTGTCGACCCAATGAAAAACTCCATTGATGCTCAAATTCTGCTAAGTTGAGTGGGTCGATCTCTGGTTCTGAAAATGGCTGCTTTCGTTTTATAAAAGTTGCAGAAAGAGAGAGATGGAGGTGGCGATGAAGAAGAGGGTAGTGGTGAACTGGTGATGCAGTGTCCCAGAGTAGCAGTGAGTCAGTGATGACAAAGAAACTCTGACAAAAACAAATGTGTGGTTTAAAAAGGTTGGAAATTTTCGAAAAATTCTACTTTTGGGGAAATAATTTTTCGTAAGAAAACGAAAAATGTTTAATGTTTTTTTTTAAATAATTAAGTAAAAGTTAATACTATTGAATCACATTTACCCAGTAGGATCGTTTCTAGTGCTTTCCGACTTGGTTCTGTGCCGCTCCGTTAACCTGCACAGAAGGAAAGTCCGTATGTTTTCGTTGTTTCCCCTCCTACGATCAAGTTAGTCGAGAGTTTGTATAATTAGTATGTAGTTCAAGTATGTAACATGACTATGATTTGACTTTAACCCTGGTCATCCCTCGAATCTGGGGTGTCAGGCGCACTGTGTATGATGCCATGAACATAGGGCCCCTGTTTCTCGGACCCTTGTTTCGCATTACTGTTCTCACTACCTTTTATCTGGTATAGAGCTTTGTGCTGACCACGGAGGTAAGGGAAAGTTAGATCAGGCGTGACTCAAGAGTGCGCCTTTTAGACCTACCTAGGGTGCGCGCCCTTTACTCGGGTCAAGTCGGTTTTACTGAAGGTATACAGATTAATACCCAACAAATACTTAATAGAATCTTGAAATTTAAAAATAACATTTTTTCACTACAAATTATACATTTGTAGCATTAGATTTTGTTAAATAAACTTCATGACTAGCTTTATTCACCAATTAATCACCGATTTTGTTTTAATAGTCAAAAACAAATATTACTTTATTTAACGAGTTTAGCAATAGTCAAACTTGTATAGATAGGCCTACTTCTCCTCAATTGTATACTACTACTGTATTCAAATTACGAGATTCATAGAAATCATAAATTTCATGTGTTGTTCAAACTATATGTATTAATTATATAGTTTTATTTTTTTTTGGCCAAATAACAATACTTCGCATTCAAACAGTAGAAACCGAAACAGTCGAATACAAAATATTATCCGCAACAATAAATCTAGCTAGGGGGTTGGGGGTGAGGACACCAAATCCATAGGAAACAACCCCGACAACGTGTTTTTGGCTAGTCAATCCGCACAATCATTGGCCGACCGATTGATATGAGCCCACGTCACTACCTCTAAAGACGAAGCTAAGAAAATGACGTTCGACAAAATTGACTCAATCCTCCATGAAAATACAATATTTAGAAAATACAATATTTAGAAAATACAATATTTAGAAAATATTTAAAATTAAGCATAATCAATGTATCCATCATAAAGTTTTATTTTCTATGTAGTGTTAAGATATAGTCTATATGAATGTATCCACATTTAAATAAATTGAATTATGTGATTTTATTTTTATGAAATATAAGTTTCTACGATTTTTTGCATTTTTTTAATTCCATTACTACTTTTGCGGGTTTTTTCTTGAACTTTTTTAGTAGCACTTCCGACTCTAAACTCATCTCGCTACGTAATGTCAATAATTTCCAGAATTAAATGTTTTTGTATACATCTGATAACAACTCATCAACCGAACTCATAACTGTCCCGTGACGATGACAGACACATCTAAGATGTCATAAATGTTTCTCGGACCAAGAATCAGTAATTGAATGGGGCCCGCGTGTGCTTGTTCCCGACAAGATTCACATGGTCGGTGGTGCCTACTTTTTTTTTTCTGGGAATATGGGACACAAAGACGATAGTCCCGAGGAGAAAAGTTTAAAAATACAAGAATAGATCTCCTACTTTTACGTCTGCGAATTACTCCCCCTATCTTTAAAATATAGAAGACCGCTGCCTGTACTTTGAATAAGGGTGCTTCCCAGACCTTCGCGCGCATGAAAGACAAACCAAGAATTTGACTAAGAGTGAAAAATATAGGAATGTCAACAACTCAACCTGAGGGTGATCCGTCCACGAATTGTGTTTGCGTTTGAGTTTTTGACTCAACCCGTTAAATCACGTGTCAGGTATGAGTCAGAAGGCTGGACCAACGGGTTAATATGTGCCCCGTTTCATTTTTATATTATATTAAATTATAATTCATATGTGTCAAACATCCGAAGGTAAGTGTAAGTGTATAACCCTATTTAGACTCCTCTGCCACAAGTTCATTCTGGTTTTTATTGAAATTGTGGGTCGAACGTGTCAGACTGACCCGCGAACATGGGGTCAAATAGGTTAGTCTGACTCAACCCTTATCATTCCTAACGGTTCAGGTTTGGGTTTGAAAAACTTACTCATACTATTACACGAGTCGTGTTTGAGTCAGGGGGTCTAACACAACCCAAGACCGACACGATGCATGTGTCGACCCATGACCCGTTTTGACACCCGTAGAGAAATAGCTGGAATATGATGTAGTAGTTTTATTCCGTAATTAGAAAATAAAAAGATGTATATCAAGTATATTGAAATAATGCTCGCCAGTTAACCCTCTTAGAACATCCAGAGAAAGAAAAACTACTAAGAAAATATTTAGACCTTAAGCTTTAGGGAGTGTCATTAAGACATTAACATACGAAATATCATTTCTAATCACTATCTTTCTGTGTAAAAAAAAATAAAAAAATTTCACATCGTAATAATATTTACCTGGATTTTGTTTTTACTTTTATATGGTTAGAGAGAGTATCTACGTGGAATAATATATAATTTCGAAACACCTATTAATGAAATATGTTAATGCTTAGTTAATCAAATTTATTTTATAATAGATATTGATTCAATTAATAAAATTATACAATGTAAAATTTTGTATAACTGAAAATATATATTATAAAAGAATTTTACAATTTTTTTCTCTAAAATATACTTCATTTAAAAAAAAAATATTGAAAACTAAATTCCAAAACATACCTATCCTAGTGTGGTTAGAATTTAATTAAGGGTTAATAACCAACCAGCTACCTGAACTTTGTGTGTTTTGCAACGAGCTACCCGAACTTTAAATTTTCAAAATGAGCTACCCGAACTTTGGACGGAGGAGCAACGAGCTACCTCCGTTAAATTTTCCGTTAAATATGGACGGAAAATGACATGGCAACACATGATTGGTCAATAATTTTAAAAACTATATTATTTTTTTAGTACTGTAAAAAATAATATAGTTTTTATAATTATGGACCAATCATGTGTTGCCACGTCATTTTCCAACTATATTTAACGGAAAATTTAACGGAGGTAGCTCGTTGCTCCTCCGTCCAAAGTTCGGGTAGCTCGTTTTGAAAATTCAAAGTTCGGGTAGCTCGTTGCAAAACACCCAAAGTTCGGGTAGCTGATTGGTAATTAACCCTTTAATTAAATCATATCTATAAATGTTATTCACATGTAGAATTTAATTAAATTATACCTATACATGTCATTCGCAGGAACGATGTTTGTTAAATTTACCAATAAATGATATTAATCAGTAGGATATCTCTTAAATTTTCGAAAATAGCATTAGCATATACGAGTTAATATAAAATAAAATACATTTGGTCTAGTAAAACTAAAAGAGTTAATGTAACTTTATTAGAGGTTCTAGCTCGAAACTTTATGTAACTTTTTTTTTATAAGTAGTAAGAAACTCATTATAAAAAAAATTGAATAAAGTTGGAACTCAAGTTCTCTACCCGTTAGAGTAGTACATTTTTTCACTAAAATTATATTTAATAGACTAACGTGAAATTTTTTTAAAACGTTTTCTAAGTAAAATTAAAATTTATGATCATATTATAATAACATAATATTTTAATAATACAATATTAATATTATATATTTTTTACGACACGTAAATATTATTCACCAATAAGTATATTTTAGTAATTACCTTTTAAAATTGAATATTTAATTTTAAAATGAGTATCTTTTGAGGACACAGGTACAGAACGAGAACACATCTCTGCTTCAATTCCACGGCCAGACGATCAAAGCAGGAGAGCATCTCTGATAAATGATGGTTATCTATGGGCAGTCACCAATGTCTCGATGAACCTCAATCCGTCGAATCTTGGAGCGAATTTTTCCTCCGATGAATCGGCGGCTCCGTTCTTCTGCTTCAAATGAGTTCCACAACCCTGAAATACAGACAACAGCAAAAGATCAACGAACAAAATCTCTTCTTTTTTGTGGATTTCTGATATAGAGACGTACGTCATTCGGATTGCTACCGTCGCCGGAAGCAGGGGCGGAGGAGGATAGAGCGGCGGTGGATGCGGCCACGACGGACACCATGAGAGCGGAAGTCGGCCCCTTCATAGCGGTGGTATGATCAGAACTTCGCGCCTTGCGGTAGCAATTCGTTCAGTTTTGACAACACCGTAATGATTGTTTGGTCTGAATTTATATTCGAATTAATTAAGTGGAATTAATTTGGTTTTGGGATCCGCTTTGATGTTTGAACTTCTGGCCAAGAGGATGGGATTGCAGAAGACCACAAATTCCGCTAACTTGTTACGTGGCTCGATTTTGAGCTTTATTTAGTAGAAGAGATCAGAAAAATAAAAAAATAGATATTTTTTCCTCCACTTCCTTTTTTTCTTGTTTCAGAAAAAGATTAAATGATTTTATTTAATAAAAATTCGCGTTCATAATAAAGCGTTGATTGAGAAGTAATAGAGTGGGTCTAATCATCTAATTTAAAACGATTAGGGTTGATTAAGAATAATTTTGAGTGAGTCTTGTGGCGGAACTGTGGGCTATAAGAGACGGGCTAACCATGACAGCGAATTTGGGAGTTCAGGATCTCTACGTCGAAGCAGACGCACATGAAACAATTAATTTGATAATTGAGGATCCAAATGCAGATAGACCACTAATACCTCTCTTATTGGATTACAGGAAACTTATTTTGGAATTTAACAAATTCAAAATCAGACACGTGTTCCGGGAAGCCAATGGGGTCGCAGATGCTTTGGCTAAAGAAACTGTTAATCTCGATGAACCCTTTCACATTTTAACGGATCCTCCATCGGACATTTTGAAACTCCTTATGTTTGATAGTGAATGAAAATTCACTACTACAATAGTTAAAAATAATTAGTATTTAGTTTTGGTTTGTTATAGTTTCTGTTTTACCAAAAAAAAAGAATAATTTTAATTTTTAATATAATTAATAATTTTTTAATGTAATAAGATACACGTTCACATGAAACAATCGTTCATGCATGCATGTATTGTGCTCGTATTTATGTGATAGTACAATAATATAATATTATTCTCATATTGTGATAGGATTGTATTGTGCTCGTATTTATGTATGACAATACGTCACACGATAAAATTTTGTACATATAATATGATTCGTGAATATTTTTTTAATCAAGTTTTATTTAATAAATTTTAAAACTGTTATTAATTGATTAATTTAGAGAGTTTATTAATTCTATATTATAACTTAACACATAAATGTATAGTTCTAATTTTGATAAATTCATTATTTTAATATTTATTTAAATAAATTATATGTTATATACAACTAATTTGTTTAAGAACAAGATATGATACGAAAAATTATGTACCTTATTCTCATAATTTTTCACTAATATATACTTCAAATAAAAATTAATTACGAAAATAACCTCAATTTTTTAACAAATACGAAAGTATGTCTACTCGCGACTCTCAATCGTGTGTGGGGTAGTTTAGTGTGTTTTGTTTCTCTTTTTGGTCCAATAGAGGTCAATTATGATGAAAAAAATACTATGTAGAGGTAATGACTGATTCAAGTTAATGGGAAATCAAAAGGATTGCTTCAACATATAATTTCTCAACTTCTTGGTGGATGAGAGTGTTTCAATTATGATGAAAATACACTCTACGTAGAGGTAAAGAATGATTAAAGTTACTGGGAAATCAAAAGAACTACATCAAGATAAAGTTTTATGACTTCTTGGTGGATAAAAATGCTTCAATTATGATGAAAAGACACTCTCTGTAGAGGTAAAGACTGGTTCAAGTTATTGGAAAACCAAAAGAACTGCTTCAAGATCTAGTTTTCTGACTTCCTGGTGGATAAGACTGTTTCAATTATGATAAAAAAAACACTTTCTATAAGAGTCACCCCAACTCGCAAGCTAAGTACTCACCAAAATTTAACCTACGCAATCTACCTAAACAATATCACGTACAAATTTCTAGTTAAACACTAAGAAATTAAACAAACAGGGAAAAAAACTAAACTACCTCACCCGCGAATGAATGAAATGGATGTAACGACACAATTAAATTGTCCCGTCGCGGGTAGACATACTTTCGTATTTGTTAAAAATCGAGGTTATTTTTGTAATTGATTTTTGTTTGAGGGTATATAATTATGAAAAAAAATTATTCTCATAATACGATGAATTTATTATGTATGAGCGTATCACCTCCCCAACAACTATAATTAGTATGTTTTTTTCGTTTACTTTTCATCGTTGAAGCGGTCTTCTAGTCAAATCATGGGTGGAAGAACGTTTGACTCCCTTTCCTCCAAGTAAAAGAGGCGGCTAGGTGGGACCCCACCGCGGAACCGTCCCAACCATACCTTCCAGGGCAGTCGTCAACACACACGCATCGAGAAATTCCGCCGCCGCAGCCCCTTCTTTACGCTTCCTCAACTCCCTTTCATACGGGAATCGGCATATAAAAACGAATACCAGCCGTATCCAACATATCCAACCTCAATTCTCCGCAACCTACCTGCAAGTTTCCTCTCCAATTCTGCAATCCAAGCAACCATGAATTCCATGTTCAGCGTCTTCGATGCGTTCTACGCCGAGTTCTTGGGCTTCAAGATTACTAGATCTAACTGCAGCGGCGATCATCTACCTTCGTCCGAGTCCAGTTCTGCGTCGATCCGGCGCGAGAAGGTTTCTGGCAGCACCAACTCGAAGGGGACCTCATCGGCACCGAAGCTGTCGCCACGATTTGCTCTGGAACTCGACGGCCTCCACTGTTTCGAGACCGTCGTCTTACGTTGATCCGATTGATCAATCATATCGTAAGGAAGTAATTACCTCGTGATTGTTTGTTTCCATTACTCTGATGTATCGATTCTTTGATTCTTCTGACGTTAGAGATGATCACCATCGATCTCAACTCTCAAGATTGGTAAAGGTTATTAGATGATTTGTTTAGTTTGTGGATCCATTGTTTAAACACAAAATTGCATAATTCTTCGTTTTCTCTGTTGAAATTTACCGCCGTGAACCAGAAAAATTGATTCTTGTTGGGTTAAAAGATGAAATAAAAGTAAATCAAGACGCACTTTCAAAAAAAGAACCTGTGATTTACTGAATAAACCCTCTTCGTCTTCCATGACATGAAACAAGTCACGGTCACAACTAAGTAACAACCATGTCAACAATTTCCCAACCAGACAGATTCCAACCGATTCCATCAATTCCACGGTGGCGGTCCGAAGCTCCCTCCAATAAAATCATGCCACATTACAAACTCTTTCCCCTCTTTGCAAACCGTCTGGCGACTCCGAATATCAGTGCCTTTGTTAACAGTCCCCGATCGAGGGTATATGCAAGAGCAATCGCTCCTCCGACAATTACCATTTTTGGTATATTCCGGCCCGACTGTTTCTCCGACTTCTCAGGAGCAGATGATGACGATTCGTCCATGCTGGAGGTTTCCTCAAGAGATCTGAGATAATCAGGACTGGCTTTGGCGTTGATTTGCGCCATGAACGCGCAGCGGGAGATTGCTGCTCCAGCGGCTCTCTCCCTCTGATATAAACGGAGACCCGGCTCGATTTTCTTGACCGCACCCCACATGCCCTGGCGGACACCGAGCTTCGCAATTTCCCATGGAATTCCCATGTCTTCGTGGTGGAAGAGAAGCACTTCGCATGCCGTTAGTTGTCCTTCACCTCGCTTCGATTCAACTGTTTTAACACAACAGGAAAAATATTCACTGAACATGTAAATAACCGAGGAGATCTTCGACAGCATTATAGAACATGTAATTAGGCAACATTTCATATGAACATGCTAGTTAAAGCATCTTCAGCTAGAGCTGCAACGAAGCAATGAACAGATGGTTTCAAGGGCTGGGCAAAATAAACCGGTTCGGCCTAGCCGTACCTGAACTGTACCAGTTTGAACCGATTCGGCCCCAAACCGGTTCACAAAACAAATGTTTTTTTGTAAAAATATGGAGCGGTTCAGAAGAGGTACAAAAAACCGGTTCACAAATGGTAAACCGTATCACTTCTGGTACCAGTTTTAATATAATATTATATTTAAAATATATACTATAAACCATTACACAAGTTGATTCGGTATGATTTACAATCTACATTAGTATAATGAATTATATATTATGGTTTATGGATTATAGATTATGGATTAAGATTATGGTTTATGACTTTATGTATTATTTATTATGACTATTGTGTATTATTATAGTTTTTTTAAATATATATAAAGTGGTTTGGCCGAACCGATTCTGAACCGATTTTTGAACCGGTTCAGAAGAGGTACGATAATTTTGTCAAAAGCTGTAGAGGTAAACCGTACATTTTTAAAATATGGTAAAGCTACGGTTCATGAACCGATTCGGCCCCGAACCGGTTCATGCCCACCCCCGTTTCATGCTGTAAAAGGAAATAGATAGTTACCTGCACGGATACACCAACTGGAGTAATACAAATCCACACGACGAGGTTTATTCTTACGAGGAACAGAGGTGCAGGGCACTCCCTGAGATATCCAAAAGAATATCCAATAAGCAACCAAAAAACTAAAATGGTGTAATAGATACTAATTTTTCCCTCCAACAAATTGATCATTATCAAGAGGACACATTTAGAATGCAATACTTCATCAATATGGGTTCATCCAGCATAATTTAGAAATTTGAATCTCATAAATTCAGCAGTGAGAATTCTACGCATTGCACTGAAAATAACTAACAGAAAGAACATAAGATACCTTTGTTATGCAATAATATGCCCTTCCTGATTCCCAAATACGGCGGCCAATTATGTACTCTCTGTCGCTACAAAAGAAGGGAAACTGCAGTAAAAGAGTTTAAGTTATAAATCCAAGTAAAGTTGTGTTTTTATGGAGCACGGTTGATCCTTGTCCTCCCCACCTTGCGCACCCAATGCACCATCATATTTCCCGTAGTGGGGCATTCCTCTAAGGTCTCAGCGTGGATTAGCATGTTGTCCCATTTCGCCCGAAATTCGTCGTCCCAAAAGAAATCTCTCACCATTTCTGGAGTTGCATCTTCAAAGATTGTCGAACTACGATATTGTGGAGGTCCATTCTAGCAAATGCATCCAATAAAGGGAATGATTCATCGAATTTGTGAGAGCAGTGCTACAAAATTTTAGGGTTAATTACCAAAAAACAAACTGAACATTGAGGAAAAACCAAACAGCAAACCAAACTTTTTTTGTTGACTAACAAACAACCAAACTTTTGGAATTGAGCAAACAACAAACCTATCTCAAATTTTCATTATGTTTGAACGGATTTTTCAATGTTTGAGAGAGTTATTAAGTCAACATTAGTTAAAGTATTCTAACGAAAGTGTAATACGACTTAATAACTCTCTCAAATATTGAAAAATACGTTCAAACATAATGAAAATTTGAGATAGGTTTGTTGTTTGCTCAATTCCAAAAGTTTGGTTTGGTATTTGTTTTTTCATTAAAGTTGGGTTTGTTTTTTAATAATTATCCCAAATTTTTAACAAAAAAAGCTTCTTTTACATTTTCAGTTGTCAGAATTATTGATTAAAGGGTAAGTTGATACACTTGTTAGCACTAAATTTCTCGCATCGTCATGTTTTCCCATGCAAACTATTTGAGAAGAGCATCGCTTACTATTTCGGTGATCACTTTTTTCTGAAAGAATAAGATCTTCAGTTATATCACATAGTTCCTTTCTTAGTCTGCCGAAATTAATGTCAAAGATAGATAAACACATGCATCTAAGTTCTAAAGTTGAGATTGATGCAGCTCTGCAGATATATTTGCAAATGGCAGCTGAATTGAAGCACTTACTAGCTTAAAATCTAGGGTTAATAACCAAAAAACAAACCGAACTTTGAGGAAAAACCAAACAGCAAACCAAATTTTTTTTGTTGACAAACAACAAACCAAACTTTTGGAATTGAGCAATCAACAAACCTACCTCAAAATTTCATTATGTTTTAATGAATTTTTCAATATTTTAGGGAGTTATTAAGTCAACATTAGTTGAAATATTTGAAGCGGAAATTATTACGACTTAATAACTCCCTCAAACATCAAACATTGAAAAATTCGTTCAAACATAATAAAAATTTGAGGTAAGTTTGGTGTATATTAAATTTCTAAAGTTTTGTTTGTCAACAAAAAAAAGTTAAGTTTGCTGTTTGTTTTTTCATCAAAGTTCGGTTTGTTATTTGGTTATTAACCCTAAAATCTATCAACCATATTAAACTAATATTGCACCAACTTGTAGCATGGATGAGTTAAATACCTCGGGATCGCGACGCCAAGCTTGATACGCCATTGTCCGAGTAGCCTTATCCATCATCTGAATCCAAGCAGGACCTCCATCAGTTACCTCGACTAAATGCGACAAGTGCCTCAAATCATCATCTTTTACAAGTGCAGACGTTTCATTTCCATGCTCCGATATGCTGCAAAAAGGAATTCCAATAAGAACCCTGATTCAGTTGCAGTTTTTGAAAACACATGGATTATCGAATCAAACCTGGAGTTGTTAACGGTAATCTCTTCCGACTCTCCGTCATCAGAACTCCATGAAATACAGCTCGGAAGCTGCAATTTCAACCAGTTCAAGAAAGGAAACGAGCTGACATTAATCGAAAACGAATCCTCGGGCGAATCGGAGAATTCAGTCACTAACTTGGCCCATTTCGGCTTCCATGCCCACCCTACGAAGACCCCGACGATAACCGCGATCCATACCGGAGTCATGAGCGCCACAAGCTCACTCAGGACGCCACCCATGGTGGGTCTCTGCAAAATCTCGTGGATCAGGGACACCAAAGCCATCAGAACCAACCAAATTAAGCCGCGCAATCGATTCTTGACGCCGACAAGTGCAAAAAAACTCGATTCAATCGGCTTCACAGAGATGGGCGTTTACGCGCGGCGATTCATCGAGGGTTCCAAGAAGAGAGTCAACAGTCAAGCGCGAGGAATGAAGAAAAATGAATTCATAAACCCTACCCTCCCATCCAGGAGAAAGATCCAGCTCTTATAGTAGAACAGTAAATTCAATTCCAACAATGAAAACAAGAAGAAGGAAAGAATCAAAGGAAAGGGATATCTACAGAATATAATATATATATATATTCATATAATGATTAATACTTAATAGAACGCGAGGCGATTGAGCAGCATATAGATTTGGTGTTGCAGAACAGAGGAGTCTAGGGTGCGGGAGGAAGATGACAAGGTGAGTGTCAGAGTTCCGGATAAGGATGTCGATTTAAGCGGTAGATAGACGAGTTTCATGGATCACCATAGGCCCAGATTTTATACTCTCTGGCTCTGTATGTGGAATTTATGTAACTCACCATAGATTCAAGATACTCCATCATCATAGAATGGCTGTAGAAAAAAAAATCACTCTTTTCCCAATCTATCTCATTAATTTTAATTCGAGCAAAACTAAGCGATTTAGTGGAACAAAAAATGTTTTTTTTTTTTTTTGGCCATCAAAAATGTTTTTTTAATAGTAGAATCTTAATAATTGGTTGGAGCAACCACGCCTACTGGCTACTGTTCTCAATGACATGATAAGTCAAACAATTCATATGTTATTCCATTAGGTAAAAATGTCGTTACTAAAGACGCAGGAAAGAATAGGATAATACTATTTTTCATTATAAAAGAGACATGTCAACTAATATATATTCTATTCTACCAAAAAAAACACTAATATATATTAAATATTTTTTGGTAAAGAAAAACTAATATATATTAAGTCGTGTTTCCATCATAATACCAAAACAATGTGACAATGTCTCAAAAAAGTGGTGTGGGGTCCCGCAGATACACATAACTACATAAGCTTTGAGTTTTTTTGTTTTTGTTTTATAATTATGGATTAAAAAACCGTTATATGTGATAAACTAATTACCCAAGTTTAAATTACCAAATCCAAAGAAAACTAGCTAACTTTAACAATTCTCAAAATCGAAGAGTCAACAGCGTCTTTTCAGAGCGCGTTAATCGTTTCCTTCGGAGGTGAGCTATGAATTTCAAACACATGCAGCTGATTGAGCATCATACCCACCATGATATCCGCTTTGCTTCTCGAAAAATATTTATGAACTTCATTCTTTCGAACTGTATCAATAACTCCCTATCTAATTGAAGGCTTTTTATTTTTTTGGCTAAAATATAATATTTCTGATCAAATTCCATTATTGCCTTGTCTACAAGGTGAATTCATTTCAAATTGAACACATTTTCTTATTGTTTATAAGTGTCATTTTCATGCTTATAAACTCGTGAGGTCGGTCCATTTATGATATAGTGTATCTCACTAAATAAATACTCATCGACTGTATATTCTTTACCCTCCATAAATGAATCCAACAGTCCTTAACAAACTAAGTATTTTTATATTCAAAGTTCTCTCCTTTTTGACTGTTAAACTTACAAAAAAAGTAGTATGTTCGATTCATTCTCTGTCATGGCCAAAACAGCATGCTTTACATACACAATCCTTTTTGCAGTTCATCAACACGCGCAAGACACAATCTTGGCAGAAATCTGATGTAAAGGTGTCTCCTTTCTTCTGTCAAAACCAAACCAAACCAAAGTTGTCTCCTTGTTTTCTTTTTTACTTACTAGAGCTCTTCTGCAGTTGCATTATCAACTCTGCAACCCAATATGTGCAACAAGTAACCTACAAAGCTCTGAGGTATCGATTGCAAAAATGGAAGAGGGATGGAATTTATGTGATTTGAGCATGATTAAGAATGAAGATATGTTACAAACAAGGGCTAGAAACTTGTATGCCAAATCGCTCCCTCCCCTTCACCGCACCGTTGATGAACTTCTTGCATTCTTTCCACAGGCTTGCAGATGCCACTGCAGCTCCAGTCGAATGAAGCTGCACAGGGGTTCCCTGCTTGAGCTTTCCATTCACAATCTATATATACAAGCATCAGTAGATTCAGTAATTACCAAATTGCATATTTTGTACAATTTATGAAAATAGAAAACCAGAGCTCCATAAGTCAACTTGCAAATATCATGCTCAGTCATTTTCTCCGTTAAATTTGACATTTTTTAAAAATAAATTAATAATAATAGAAACACTCTAGTCCAGGGGAGGATCTATATAGCATAATGGTCCTTCATTATTTATAACTTAGATGTATGTTACATGTTTTATTAGGATTCTAATATATGGGGTTTAAAGTTTAAACCACATTTCTCTATATATAAAAAATTTCTTTTTTTGTTCATTTAGTTTCTATGTATGATTTTTCTTAACGGTGAATCTCATTTGAAAAAATATGGATCCACCACTCCTCTTATCCATAAAAATAAGAGATCATCTTCAATTTTTCGCTTAAATTCTCCATTCTTAAACGCGAGTTATTTTTGTATTAGATTTTTTTTGGACAATTTTATGTTTTTAAAGTCTTTTTAAATTAAATCCATCACATTTACCCAAAAAATGATAATGAAACCTGGTGTTTGCAAATTTTCTTATGTTCAGTTTGTTATCTGTAAAAGAAAAATCCAGTATGCTTTTGAAATTCCAAAGTTCGGACCAATTTGGCAAATATCTAAAAGGAAGTTAGTTTGATTCGTAGCAATACCTTAACAAAACATCCGATGTTGAATTGAGTATTGAGAGTACTTATCAAGAGGAGTGTTGGATCGACTATAGCGAGTACTTACCAAGAGGAGTACCACAGCAGAGGCTGCGTTCATCAATGTGCTCGACATCAAGCCCAATAAACCATGATCCTAGAGAAACATCTTCATTTGCATACAGATGAAGAACATGCCTACAAGAAGTTCAACACACATTCGAGTTTTAAATTTGAAGCATCGCCAAAAAATAAACTTTTTCACAAGCAAATCACCTGTTGATTGAAATATAGGTAGCTAAATCTTTGGATATTGCATATATCTGACCCGTGGCGTGCCTAAAGTACTTATTCCCCTCCTCACCGAATTTCCAATGTTCGGGCTCATGGTACTTCACTCCCCTGAAATTTCGCCACGTGTATGAATAAAAACGACTGCAAAGGTCACACCTTTAAGGTTTCTCAAACTTCGAATTAATAACTTACTTCTGGGAAAGGACGGGTCCTGATTTCATGCACCCTATATAAACCCGTGGCTTCGATCTATGCCTTGCAAGAGTAGAACCCACCATACCTATAAGAAGCAAGTACAAAGTACTTTTTTCAAAAAATGATTCAACATCTCAAAGCACTTGAAACCCACGATTTCCTATTGATGCCCAACTTACCAAGATTTATATGAACATCATCATCAACTTTGATATAGAAATCGGCATCCCACTTTGCAACAGCTGTTATGAAGTAGGTTTGTGTCTTTGTAGACAGCTCATGGTATCCTTCTACATGGTTCTGAAGCAAATGTTAGATAGTTTTAAGACATTTACTAGAAATATCACTTCACAATCAACAAATACAGTGAAATATAAAGCTTTATCAATCAGTAAGACAAATAAATTTGAATCTTTCTAGTGAAAAATGTCTAAGTCAATAAATGATTAACTCACCAGTTTAAGAAAATCCTTATGTTGCTTCTCTTCTGCATCAATCGCCCGATCCAAGACCCCACCAGGACTTGCACTGGGAACCATAAACGTAGACAAAGTTAAAAAATTCTTCAAAGTGTGGAACTTTTAGCGAAAGTGAAAAAATTGATTGAGTTAGTCAACAGTTACTAAAAATGAAAAGAAAAAAAAAAATTTACGCCAAGTTTCACATTTTGTAGCATTGCTCATAAAATTAATATGCATATTGTAAGTAACCCGTTTCTACCTATGTCCGATAACAAAGCGGATTATAATTCCTTTTTCTGCTTCAAGCTTCTTCATCTCTTCTCCTGAAGCAGACAAGAGCTACCAAGATTAATGTAAAGAACATTTGAAGAGGGGAAAAAAGTACCTTTTTAAGGTGAATATAGAGGAGATTAGAAGATGAACCTTTTGGCAGCCAAGATTCTCGAATCGAATCCCTCCTTTTTCTGCTGCTGAAAGCCGTGATGATTCCCATGACAAAGAAAACCTTTGGTCGGTCTTTCAACTGCTCAATACTCGATTTTGTATCCAACTCGAATCCTTCTTCATTATTTACCTCGGAAGCTCTAGCTGCAGCTAATTGCATTTCTAACGAAGAGATTGTTTTATCTAGTGTCCTGCAAATTTTGTGCAATCCCAAGTGCACATGAGAACATTTTTTTTGTATTTCGATCTTTCTTTTTTAAGAAAAAGTGTTTGAAGCTCAAAATGATCATAATCAGAGAAATTACATGATTACTTCATGTGTTTGGGAAACTCGAGAAAAAATGTCTTGTTTCTCTAGAGAAGCCTCCTACAGTAAAACCATATAAGCTGTTACAGATTGATTGATCTTATGTGAAAAAAAAAGGAAAATTTAACACATTAAATTACTAAATTACCTTTTTGTCACAATCAATTGTGGGGTGAAGTATTTTCTCTTGTTGTTTCTTTAGTGGCTCATCGTCTGTTGTCGCTGGTTCGGGATCTACCCAAAACCTATATAATTATAAAAAAAAAGTACCAAACTTGATTAATAAAGGCATAAGCAAACTGCTAGAACATGAATAGAACTTTTAAAAATTAGGCCATATGGAAAACTTATCAGTAATTATTGAATGCCGTACCTGCTTGTCAATCTTATTGTTCACTATGAATTTATTGCACAATCATCTACTCAAAATACAATTATTATGATTTGACAATTTAATCCAAATTTCTATACAATGTAGAAGCTGAAATGATTTAGTGTGTTCTTATACTAAGCCATTACTTAAGTTTGTCTGAGTTAAGCTACAACTTGAGAAGATACTTGACTATGCATAATAATTTCACTTCATATAACTACCAATAATGAAACGAGAAACCGAAGCTAAATATTTGATCCATCCCTACACAGCTGAAAGATCTTGAATTGGTATATTAAGGACTTTAATCAGTTCATAACCCATAATCTAATTTTGGAGTACCAGAGATCCCCTGAATGTAATGAACATGCAGATAAGCTCCAATGTCAAACAGAATCATCTAACAACATTTACTAGATGTAATTCTCAAAACTGGAGGTTTTTTCTTTTTCGAATTCGTTACAAAAATTAGCACAAAAATACTCTCTTCTTAACTCAAAAGTGTATCACTTGTTCTTGAAAGTTCAGATTAACTCAACCCCACAAACAAATACTCAGGCAAACAGCAATTGTCACTTTCAGACACTGATTCAGCTCCAACACACAGAGCTTGAAATTTAAAAAGAAAAATGCAGTATACACAGCAAGAAACTCAAATCTTTCAGCAGGACACAAAAAGAACCTAAATTGGAGAAAAGTCCAAAAGAAAAGTTGAACTTTGAACATCAGATCCCAGGGAATGGTAGAGTGGGAGACGGAGGCAAACACCTGTTGATTACAAGAACGCCCAAGAAGAAACTAGCAATGCAGAAGAGAGGGACCCTTCTGGTGGAGACTCCTCCGCCATTGCTGGACTTGTGTGCTCTGCTCGTAGCACCCATTCTGAAGAAAGGGGAAAGGTTTCAGCTTTGTGATCAGAGCTTCTTCCTTCTTCGTCTTAACATCAAAGAGAAAAAAAAGAAGTCAGAGCATCTGATTTAGTAGTGCAAGGAGCAGACCACGGAGAGAACAAAAGTCTTGAACCAAGATTCAATAGTTGTCCGAAACTTGGGAAACGCAGAAATTCAAAGAATTGATAAGAAAACAACATTGTCCAGATAGAGAAAAGAAGGGCAGCTGCGTCAACATGGACATTTCAGCTGTTGCTTGAGCGCATAGAAAATGGATAAAAATATAAAATAGGGCGATTATAAATTATAAGTTTACATTTTTAAAATTAAAAACAAGATTTAATGTGAATGGTTATAAAAGATAAAACTAATATTACTTTTACAATCGACCATACAAAAACTATGTTGATTATAATTAATCTAATTTAAAAACTATTTACTAACTTGTACATTGTGAGAGATACTTATTCATTAGTAAGTCCGGCAGTGCTGCAGGTCCCGATACCTATATCCGACGCCTTCGACTCGTACAGGTGGCCTCACTCTTCCTCGGGCCAAATTTCTGTGCGGTCTGCCTATCATGTCCTGCAGATTGCCCACCTGAGAGCACAACTGAGCGTGGATCCCCAACGCCACAATCCGACAACAAGACCTAAGGTATGGAATGCAATCTGGTCGGCAAACGTGTGGCCAAAGCTGAGGGCGTTTATGTGGAAGATGGCAAGCAACACCCTCCCGACGAGGGACTCGCTCCAGCGACGAGGAATGGACCTGGTCCCATTCTGTCAGGCATGCCGTGTTTTAGAAACTCGTGAACATCTATTTTTTCATTGTCATTGGGTTAAACAGGTGTGGTCTCATTTCGCGGATCAGAAAACCATCGACTTGGGGGCGCTTTCGGTTGATGCCTGGCTAAGCGACGTCACACGGTTCGAGGGCAATCAAAAGAGGATCTGAAAGCGACAATGGCGCTTGATTATTGTTGTGGCGTGAGTCATTTGGAAAACACGGTGTAGGATCGTCTACGACAATGCCCAACCGTTCGTCCCGTCTATCATGCACGAGATCAACCGAACTTTGGAAGAGATGGGCTCAGCCGAAAACCAACTCGAAGAGGGACCGGCGCGGTTCCAAGCATGGATCGGACCACCGACGGGCGTTATCAAAATTAATTGCGACGGGGCATGGGCGAGCAACACACGTCGGGGAGGCTTTGGCGTCATCGCGAGAGATGAAACAGGTTCGGTCTGTGGAGGCAGCTGCGGGGTCGCACTTGCGGGGAAGGTCGAGGAAATTGAGGCCACGACGGTTTTACATGCTGTCCGACTTGCCATTGAGAAGGGATGGCAGAGGGTGATCATAGAGACGGATGTCATGAATGTCATCAACCACATTCATGATCGGGTGCTCGCATGGAGGATTGCCCCTATTTTGTCTAATGCGGTTTACCTATCTTCTTCTATTAGGGAAATCGCTTGGGTGCATGCTCCACGATCCGCCAACTCTTGTGCGAATTGGATTGCGAGGAACGCTATGTCGGGGTTGTGTCCATTGGATTGGGTGTCTTCACCACCAACCCCTTTACTTAGATGCATTGTTTCGGATAACATCTTGTACTCGAACTCGGTTCCTTTTGTTGAATGAAGTTTGTTATTTAAGGCCAAAAAAAAAAATTCATTAGTAAGTTATTTGGCAAAAAAAAAAAAAATAGTAAGTTATTAATATGTACTTTATGTGGAAAATATATTTAAACTAATACATCAAAAAAATATTGTATTTTTAATAATTAGGATTAAAAATACATGATATGTTATTACAAACTCTCTCCATATGTTTTAAGTTTTAACTTGAAAAAACAAATCAGTTTGTAATAAAATAATATTATATATATATATATATATTAGAATAATATAATGTAATTTATAACTAGAAATAAATAAATATTAAAATAATATTATATATATATAATGAAATGAATTTTTTTAATACATTTTAAAATTCATAATATTAATTGTATAACGTTTTGAAATATTACAATATATAAAATAGATTCATAACGTCTAAAATTAGGATAGTCAATAATTTAATTAAATTTTATTTTATTTTAAATAAATTAGATTAGAGCGGCAAATGCTGGAAACTAAGTTAGGGGGAATGAATATGCCTTTACATTTGACGCAAATGAAATGTGTCAGCAATCAGCATCATATATTTTTAAAAAAAAAATATTATTATTAAATGCTAATTTTCCTCAGTGACTAAATTTTGTTGTTTATTTATTTATTATTATTAGGTGGTCTATTTTTTTAGACATCGACCGCTGACCCATTCAAAATTTCTTTTGTTTTATGGAAATTTCTATAATTGTAAGGACGTTAGTAAATGACTAAATAAAGGCTGTAAAAGAACTTCGGTTTCATTTCAATTCGAAAATCTTTAAATATTACAGGGCTGGGCTTAGGCATATGTATGAGAATTTATAAATTTATATAATTTGTTGGTTGAATTTTTATTTAATATTTGTTATTAATTTTATATAAAGTTGCTATTTTTTTAACTTTATCTTACTTATAATTGTAAATAAAAATTACATTTTATTTGTCGTCGTACTCTATTATTTTTATTTTGCAAATTACTAATTGTATTTTTGAAAATTTTATAACTTATTACTATAATTTTGCAGAAATTATCTTACTATCTAACTTTAGGAAACATTACAATTTGCTAATTAACATGTACGTAACAAATACGGATATGTCTTCAACACTATTTACTATTGAATAGTAAATGATACAAATTGATAGTAAATTGCAATTTATATAAAATCAACTAACAATTTATTTATAAGAAATCCAACTAACAAATTTACATATTGTTAAACTTTGATTAATAGTTAAGATATTAATTAACTCAATTTAAAATAGTTACTTAAAAAAAAGTGTAAATATGGAGACGATTTAGGGCAAATGATGGGTTTTTATGTTATTAACTCAACTCTGCACAAACCAAATAAAAAGAGTGTCTCGTAATGTAAATTTTGCGAAGTGCATGGAAAGGATCGAGGAAAACTTTCGCCCGCGTGTTCTGACGCGCTTCTCTCAGCTGGGAGAGTCTGATACGCTGCCTCTCGCCTTCGTTCCCACGCTGCGATTTCAAAATTCTCGCAAGATCACCGCGCTCAAGAAGCTCTCAGCTCAATTAATTGGTGCAATCAACTTGGGAAGGATTACCCTTTCCACTGAAGTTTCCAATTCAGCCTACCTAGCCCTTAGCTGGACGATTCATTCGGTCGGAAGCATAACAGTAACCCTAGGATAGAAATCCCAAATTCCCTCACCTGTTTCTCTTCGTTGCTTCTTGTCTATCTCTGCAGGTGTCTCTTCCGGTGTGATCTTGTCTGGACTGGGCCTCCCCAATGGCTAGCCAGTCCAACTCCGGCGAGGGGAGACGGCTCGATATCCCGACGTTGCGCCTGCGACCTTCGTCCTCCCAATCTGAGAACAGGTTGGACCTATTATGGTGGAGATTCAGAGGTTGTATGCCGAGGTGATGGAACCGGTTCGGGTGACGCCGCCTCCCTCTCGACCGATCACGCATTGGACAAATCCTCCACCGGGAACGATCAAATTGAATTGTGATGCCTCTTGCCATGGAGGATCGGGTCTTAGGGGTATTGGGGTCATTGCGCGGGATAGCTCGGGCACGGTTCGTGGAGGCTTGGCTGAATCTAGGACGGGAGGTTCGGTAGAGGAGCTTGAAGCGAGAGCGGTTCTCGGAGCGGTTCGGTTGGCGATTGACAAAGGATGGTCGCGGGTCATCTTCGAGACGGATGCCTTGGGTGTTGTAAACCACCTTCTTCGGAAGGATTTCTCTTGGAGGATTGAGCCCATTTTGTCTAACGTTACCTCCTTAGCATCAGCTTTTTCGGAGGTAACGTGGGTTCACATCCCTAGGTCCGCTAATGTTTGCGCGGATTGGTTAGCCAAGAATGTAGTTTCGGGGTTGTGTCCATCGGATTGGGTGTCTTCACCCCCAACCCCACTGTCCTCTCTTATTTTCGCGGATTGTACTGTTAGTCCGAACTCGATTGTTTCTACAGTTTGATATGAATGAATCGTTATGTGGCCAAAAAAAAAAAGTAATGTAAATTTTCTCAACCAACCTATTGAATCTTCCATAAATATTAAATAGTTTAATTTAATGATTCGATTGGTAATTATTATAACTTGACAAATTCTTAATTATCTTATGGTGTTATTAGTTGCCTCCCTTAAATACTAATTTAGGAACATGATATGCTTATGTTTGCATAAGAAAGCTCGAGACTTTGAGATAAATAATATTATTATTAATATATATATATATATTTGAAATGTGTATACGGTAGTCATTTCAAAATCATTGTGTGATAAATTATTAATTTTATTCAATGTTTTTATAGACCTATAAATAACGTTTGACTAGATAATTAATACGATAAACAGATTAAGAACCTTATCCACTATTAGTATTAGTTTTTAAATATAAGGTAAATTATCTCATCTATTTTTTATATTATTTATTTGATGTTCTTCATATTTTCAATAACTAAAATTGAATGTCGAACTTATGAACCTGAATGCAACCCAAAATCGAATATCAAACCCAGGATAATTGATTTAAGACTCGGTAAACCTAGGGGTGGGAAAAATTCAATTCAGACGAATTATACATAGTTAGAAGCTACAATTTGATTTTGACTATGTCAATCATATCTAAGCTAATAATATACACAACTTCTTAGGGGAGAATATGATAGAATTACATATTGTTATTTGATTATGCTCACTGTTTTGGCAAGGAGGTCCGCTACACCGGTAGCTTCCCGATATATGTGTCTGAGTTTGAATCTGTTAAATTCCAGCAACATCTTTATGCAATCAAAAATTATATGCATTAGATCTCTATCCATATTTGGTTCTTCCGCTAACATACCTATAGTCTATTTTGCTTCTGATTCCACAAATACGTCAGTTATCCCCAATTTTTTTTCTGCCAAAGTTAGACCATCCCGTATTCTCCATAATTCCTTTATACCAGACTGTTTATTATTCTCAATTTTCTATGAAATCTCTTAATCCATCCTCCCAAGTGATGTCGTTAATGGGTGTGCAACACAATTTATCGAAATACATTTGTGTTATTTTTGGACTTATTTACTAAATATTTAAAATATTACTAGTTTAAATCATCAAATAATTATTGCCCTTATTTAAGTGCATTATGCAAACCTTTTTTCTTTCTATCCATCCATTATACGTGTACTAATTAGCAGCCAAACACTGAATTTGTCGATCTCAATTATGAGAGAGAGATGATTATGGTCAACTGTAGAATGACGACGTCATAAGAGTTGTCTCGTAGTAGCCCTCCATATTCTTCAACGAACAACGTACGACATGTCGGTCACCTTTCATCCAATTACAATGCAATGGACATAACATAACATGACTTTGTTTAGATAGATGTTTCGTTGGTCTATCTCTCAGAATTAATGTACATGATTAAATAAAATATGGATATCCAAGACTAGACGTGTTAAAAATAAAAATTAAGACATATGGATTAATATATTTTCTTATAAAATTAAATTTATGAGTTCAAAATTTCGATACATTCTTAAATATACATAAGCAAGTTAAACTATCTTTCTAAAAAGTAAAAAAGCATCTTATGGCTTTCATTCATGATAATGCTCCTTTTTACTTGCCAAATAAAAAAAATGCGCCCTTTCACTTTTTTACTTTTTAGTAATAAAAAAAGAAATCTCCATTTCCCTATTTTATAGAGGAGGTAACATGTAAAACAATTTGGTTATTAATAGGCTTATTCAATTTAACTGGTTTGGATGAATTTGTCTAATTTTGGTTTGGTTTGAACTGATTCGGTCAAACTAATTTCAAAACCAAACCAATTTTTTAGACTTCAAATAAACTAGTTAAAAATAGTACTAAAAATTCAGTTCGAATCAACTCGTTTATACTTAAATTTAAATCAAACCACTTTAAAATCTATATAATTTTAGAACCGGTTTAAAACAAAATCAACTAAACCAGTCTAAAATTAAACAAAACCTAGAGATGTCTTCAATAAACACAAACCTAGAGATGTATTGGACTCTCGTATGTTGATGTTGGACATGATTTTAGTCGGTTGTGGAACCGATTTTCAATTGGTTTAGTGTGTTTTTCAGTCGGTTCAGTGTATTTTTCAGTCGGTTTAGTGTTTTTCAGTCGGTTCAATGTATTATTCAGTTGATTCAGTATTTTTTCAGTCGGTTCTGTGTGTTGGACATGATTTTCAGCCGGTTAATTATATGAATTTTGCTATTACTTAACCAATATATTTAACTCGTTAAATAAATATATATATATATAAAATGCCTGCAAGATTGGTATCTGGTAACCTATTATCATTATAAAACGATAAATTTTAAAAAGTAGCTATGTCAGAAAAAAAATGTGAAAAAGTATGTATGCAAAATTTTTTTTTAGCAAACTATGTATACGCGCACCCCGGGGTCGCGCCTACCGGACATAGGCGCATCCCAGGGGTGCGCATATTGCATAGGCGCACCTTAGGGATGCGCCTATGCAATAGGCGCACGCGCACCCAGGGGTGCGCCATTACCACGATTTTTTTTTTTTTTTTAAAACAAATTTTTCAATAATGACGACTCGATGTTTAATTAAATATAAAATTATATATCTATTAAAAAAAATTTAAAAAAATTATAGTAAGTAGATATTTTAATTGCGATTCAAATGATGCAAAAAAAATTAAATTTGGATTTACGGATTAACTGTACGGCATGCCGTAAGTTGAGATATGAAAATTGTACTTAAAAAATTATAACTCGGACCATGTAAGTCCAAACTCAACATGGTTAACGTCATTTAGGTCGTAAATCAATTATCTACGTAGGATAATTTTTTGGATTAAAAATAAAGTGATTTTGTAACCCCCCATCGTTTACACCCAAATTTGACCGAAATAAGTAAATGCATTAGGTCAGAAATTTAATTATATACTTACTCAAAAAAAATCAAAAAAATTACAGTGCGTAGATAATTTAATTACGAATTAAATGACGCTAACTATGCGTTAATTTTTGACTTTTAGACTGACTATATAATACGGTACGTAAAAAACTCTACATACGATACAAAAACTTCCAAATAGTGTTTTGTACAGTATTTAAACAGTGATTTTACTGTGCAAAACACTATTTGGAAGTTTTTGTATCGTATGTAGAGTTTTTTACGTACCGTATTATATAGTCAGTCTAAAAGTCAAAAATTAACGCATAGTTAGCGTCATTTAATTCGTAATTAAATTATCTACGCACTGTAATTTTTTTTATTTTTTTTGAGTAAGTATATAATTAAATTTCTCACCTAATGCATTTACTTATTTCGGTCAAATTTGGGTGTAAACGATGGGGGGGTTACAAAATCACTTTATTTTTAATCCAAAAAATTATCCTACGTAGATAATTGATTTACGACCTAAATGACGTTAACCGTGTTGAGTTTGGACTTACATGGTCCGAGTTATAATTTTTTAAGTACAATTTTCATATCTCAACTTACGGCATGCCGTACAGTCAATCCGTAAATCCAAATTTAATTTTTTTTGCATCATTTGAATCGCAATTAAAATATCTACTTACTATAATTTTTTTAATAGATATATAATTCTATATTTAATTAAACATCGAGTCGTCATTATTGAAAAATTTGTTTAAAAAAAAAAAAAAAATTCGTGGTAATGGCGCACCCCTGGGGTGCGCCTATGCAATATGCGCACCCCTGGGATGCGCCTATGTCCGGTAGGCGCGACCCCGGGGTGCGCGTATACATAGTTTGCTAAAAAAAAATTTTGCATCCATACTTTTTTAAATTTTTTTTCTGACATAGCTACTTTTTAAAATTTATCTTATAAAACGTATACATTATTAAATATAATCAAATATTGTCTAGATGTATCACCATCTGTGATACATAAAATTTCGCAATAATATCAACCAATCAATGATTCAATGTACGTGGGAAGCATGTGAGAAAAAGAGAAATGAGGGTACCACGCTTTCGTAAATAAATTTCAATCACCAAAAAGTGTACAATAAAGGGTCCTACGTTATTCTTTCACTTGGCACTTTAGCAGACGACCCACTTCAGTGCATAGCAGCGTCATTGCAACCTTGAAAGTGAAATGGACACAATACGATTCATAAACGTCATACTAAACTTTTTTTTTTTTACTGTGTGAAAAATTACGCTAAATATTTTACTGTATGCTTGTAACCCCGATCTCTAGTCCTTAAGTTTTTTTTTTTCCAATAAAATGGAATGGGCTAGTGGTGAGGTGAACTTCGCTACGTAATGTTCGGGCTTTCGTCCCTGTACGCTTTGCTTTTTAGAGAACTATCGTTTTGCACTGACCCCATCAACGTAGCCCCACCATCAGCCTAGAATTGAGAGGACAACTCCATTCTGCAAGTCACCTCACTCACGGCAACGAATCCTTTCCCCAGTGTTTTTTGCACTTGGGGGATTCGAACTTGTGACCTCAGAGTCAAATCACGTGGGAGTAAGTGCTCTCAACAACTCGACTACAGCAGTTTGGTGGTTAGTCTTAAGTTGACACACTTATTTGTAAATGGGTAGTGTGTTATGTATATTTCGGGTTCCGTGTGCCTTATAACGATCTCTACTCTCTAGTGCGATCCAGAAGCATGAACATCTTTGATAGCCGACTTTACGTCAGATTGTCAAAACCCAAAAGATTAGCCTGATCCACTCCCATCATTCCTTTCCGCATATATAGAATAGATTAGATGTAAGGAGAAGCTGCTTATGCACGCATTTGCAGAAGCACCTAACTTATACATCAGGGTTTACTCTCAAACTTAATGACATACACCACAGCTAGCTACAAGTTTCAGTCCAGAGAAGAAACTCAGTAATATGGCTGTCGATGTTAAAGAAACACCGTTTGTGGTGAAAACGGAGCTCAAACTGGTTCTTGTTCTTGCATTAGCTCTACTTGTCAAGGCAACTGATCAGCATGTATGGAAGCAGCATTAGCTAATTACTCTGCTTGTTCTTCTGGTATATATATATATATATGTGTGTGTGTGTAAGTATAAAGATGTCACTTTGTGTATATATATATAGGTATATATCGTGTATATGGGAGCGGAGAAGTACGACAACCCGACAACTACGAAGGAATCGCACCATCGACTGCTGTCAAACTTCCTAGGCAGGTACGATATATACCACGGTTACAAAACAGTTGTACTATGATGCTTGTTTCTAGCGTCTGAAGTCTCGACTGCAGTAGAGAAGCTGCGAAGAGGTCGATTCTTTACAGCTATAAACATGGGTTTTCGGGGTTCGCAGCTAGACTGACAAGATCTCAAGCAGAAGAAATTGCAGGTTCTTGATACTGAATGAGAATCCATCTCTCTCTCTCAATACAGATTTGAACTTGTGCACGTTTTGTAACTATTGTCGGGAAGAAACTAACGTTTATGAGTGAAAATCTTACTCAAATACTATATACTCGAACATATAAGTAAAACCTTTTGACATACTCTAATCATACTACAATATATACTAATCTCTCAGCCTGAATTAGTGTTACAGTTTTCTTTACTACTGCTTGCTACGTACCATAACTTCTAGATCTACCGGGAGTAGTCCAAGTGACCCGTAGCCGCACCCACAAACTCCTTACGACTCGAAGTTGGGACTTCATCGGCCTCCAATCGAATAAAGTGAAAAAACTCTCGATGGCAACCCGGAGAGTAAACGGAACAGTCATCGGCGTGATAGATTCGGGAGTGTGGCCCGAATCGAGGAGCTTCCTAGACGAAGGAATCGGACCCGTCCCATCTTACTGGAAGGGAATCTGCCAACTGGGTGAGCGATTCAAACTGTCCAACTGCAACAATAAACTCATCGGGGCACGATGGTTCGCCAAAGGAATCAAATCCTATCTCAAAACCACCCAAATCTCGGAGTTTTTATCGCCACGAGACGCACTCGGCCACGGGACCCACACCGCATCGACTGCATGCGGCAACTTCGTGGAGAACGCGAGCTATAAAGGACTCGCAAGAGGCTTAGCAAGAGGAGGCGCGCCTTTCGCGCACCTGTCGGTTTACAAGGCATGTTGGCTTATCGACGGAGACGGAACGTGCAGCGATGCAGATGTTCTGAAAGCGTTTGATAAAGCCATATTCGATGGGGTCGATATATTGTCGATCTCGTTAGGGATGGATCTTCCGGTTTACAGTTACGTCGATCATCGAGATTCGATTATGATGGGGTCCTTCCATGCTGTTGCACGAGGTATAACGGTGGTGGCTTCAGCAGGAAACTACGGCCCTTCGACGCAGACGGTGGTGAATGTCGCTCCTTGGCTTATAACAGTGGCGGCAAGCACAATCGATAGGACATTTTCAGCAGTGATTAGCCTTGGAAATAACCGCACTTTTTGGGTAATAAATCATATGTACCGACACCATACTTTTATTACGTATAATATTTTGCCGAGTCGATATGACTGAATCCTATAATGAATGAATGCAGGGGTTATCTGTAGACACTAGAAAATCATACCGTGGATTTGTTGGCCTGACCTACTCCGAGCGCGTCGCTATAGACACTGACGATGGCTCAGCGTACGTAAAAATAAGCACTCTTACTTGTTTACCTATAGCGACAGTACAAGCGTGTGGGGGATTCAATTTTATATTCGTAAAGGAAGTTTTAAACAATTTATATCAGGGGTGATAAAAAAAAACTCAATGACCGAATTTCCGACAAGACCGGCCCGAGTAGGACTGAGTCCGACTAGGACCGAGACCGAACATGCGGATTTTTTCCTTCAATGTCGGTCTCGGTCTCAAGTTTTTTCCCTGAAAGCCCGTTTAGGATCGGCCCAGATCGAATGAATGTGGATTTGAGATTTTCATAATACCACCTTGAAACGAATGTGGATTTTGGAGGTTTTCTATCTCTATAAAAGTTGCATCCTGATAAATTTACTAAAAAATATAATGAATTCATAGTGTTTTTTTTAGAGGTAAACTATTCTTTCGCCTTTTACTAAAGAATACAGTAAACTCATAATTTTTTTTTGTGCAGATTCGGTTCATGACCGAGACCGGCCCGAGTCAAGAAAGACCGACTCGAACGAGCTTTTTTTGTCGAGATCGGTCTCGGTCCTCCAGAAGGCAAGATCGAAATTTCGGTCTCGTTCTTGCCTTCAGGACCGGCCCGCCCATGTTCCGCCCTAATTTATATCGCTGTATAAACATTGAAATTAGCTTTTTACACACATATATAAATAAATATTGGGCTTTTAATCAAACTTCAAGGGTTTAGGGCTCCTTTATGCATCTCTCCATAAATATTGCATCTCCTTTTCGCAGCAGGAGTTGTGAGTCGGGGACCCTCAACGAGACGCTCACAACAGGCAAAATCGTGCTTTGCTTCGATACGTCTGAGCACTATGATGGCTCTGACATCGTTTCAGCATCAAACACCGTCCGAAAAGCAGGCGGTGTTGGTGTAATATTTGCGCAATCTCGCGACGATGGTTTCCGTTTCTGCGATGCGATCCCATGTGTGAAAGTCGACTACGAAGCGGGAACGCATATACTTTCTTACATTCGAAGAGCAAAATTTCCTGTCGCAAAGTTGAGTTCTGCAAGCAGTGTGGTCGGGAAATTGGCCTCTCCCCGAATAGCGTCCTTTTCATCGAGAGGACCTAGTTCAATGTCTCCTCAAGTACTAAAGGTAACTTAAGCCCGAAACAGTGACAGTATTACTTTTGAAGCAAGTTCTTATATGGTGGAATTAAATTGGTCTCAGCCTGACGTGGTGGCGCCAGGGGTGGACATCTTGGCTGCGTACCTGCCGTCTGGTGAAGATATGAACGGAGAATACGCTCTGATGTCGGGAACCTCGATGTCATGTCCTCATGTGGCCGGAATAGCGGCGCTCATCAAGTCGGTGCATCCGATGTGGTCGCCTGCGGCAATAAGATCAGCCCTTGTCACTACAGGTGAATTTTATTCAGAAACCCTAAATGCATTTATTTACAATGAGTTATTATAGGGGTTAATTAAAAACAAAAAAATCGAACTTTGAGTAAAAATCAAACCCAAAAAATTAAACAGAAAATCAATATTTTTTTTATTTACAAACAACAAACTAAATTTTTGGTATTGAGCACAAACCTACCTCAAATTTTAATTATGTTTGAATGGATTTTTCAATGTTTAAGAGAGTTATTAAGTTATAATACCATTTTATTAGAATACTTCAACTAATGCTGACTTAATAACTTCTTCAAACATTTAAAAATTAGTTCAAATATAATGAAAATTTGAGGTAGGTTTGTTAATTGCTCAATTCCAAAAGTTTGGTTTATTTTTTTTGTAAAAAAATCAGTTTGCTGCATTTTTTTTTTGTAATTAACCCTTACGAGAGAAAAAAATTCTTAAAAATTAATTAAAAAAATTAAACATACTAATATTTCTTTAGAAACATAATCACTTTGGTTTCAATATTTAATCATATTCATGCAGCGGTTCAAACGGGAACAGAGGGAATGCATATTCGCGACGGAGGTTCGACTGACAAGGCAGCCGATGCGTTCGACATGGGCGGTGGGCACGTAAATCCCATCAACGCACTCAATCCAGGCCTCATTTACGATATCAACATCAATGACTATGTCAGATTCCTCTGTTCAATGGGCTTCAGCAGTCGATCGATCGCAAGTTTAAGCAACGAAACAATCCAATGCAAGAAAGCCAACCGTAATACAAAGAGACGATTCGACCTCAACCTTCCTTCGATCGTGATCCCGAGTCTCACACGAAAAGTAACAGTGTCCAGAACGGTCCAGAACGTCGGGCCGACCATTTCGGTATACAAAGTTATAGTCGAGTCGCCCCAGAGGGTTGAAATCGAAGTCGAGCCTCGGGTCCTAAGCTTCAATTCGTCTGTCCAAGTGCTTCGTTTTGAGGTTACATTTTTTACGTCGCAGAAGTTGCATGGAGATTACGTGTTTGGGAGTTTGACTTGGACGGATGGTCAGCATTTTGTGAGGAGTCCGATAGCTGTAAGAGTGATAGATTTGGGAACATCATCGATTTTATAGGATGTGACCCAATCCAATTCCAATAGAAGCAGCATTGACTTCTGAATTTAACGTGTTCTTATTCTCGGGTTTAGGACTGATCATAGGGAGGTCGGACCGGTCTTGGAGTCAGGGCCGAAATCGATATTGAAATTTCGGTCTTGACATATGAAGGACCGAGACCGACTTTGGCCAAAAAAATCTGCTTGAGTCGGTCTTGATTCGATTTTTTTTTTGTAAAAAAAAAAATCAACTGAATTGACTAAAAAATCACCGAAGTTTTGATCTTGAACTCGGTCGCTTCTCGTCTTCCGACGCACTTCCCTTATGTAACCGATTCATGGATTGTTGAATATTTCAAGGTCATGAAAAACTAGTGTTTCAAGTATTACACCATAAATTTCTAGGGTTTTCTTCAAAGTCGGTCCGGTTCTTGGCTTTTGGAAAAACCTCGAGACCGAGCTTAAAGTGATAGCTGTAAGAGTGATAGATTTTGGAACATCATCGGTTTTATAGGATGTGATCCAATCCAATTCCAATAGAAGCAGCATTGACTTTTGAATTCAATGTGTTCTTATTCTCGGGTGTAGGGCTGATCATGGGCGGGCCGGGACGCTCTTGGAGTTAGGATCAAAACCGATATCGAAATTTCGGTCTTGACATATGAAGGACCGAGATCGGTTTTGGCCAAAAAAATCAGTTGGATTGACAAAAAAAATCACAAAAGTTTTGATCTTGAACTCGCTCGCTTCTCGCCTTTTGCCGCACTTCCCTTATGGAACCGATCCAAGCATTATTAAATACTTTAAGGTCATGAATTATTAGTGTTTTCTTCAAGGTCCGGTTGGTCATAGTCGAATTTTGGAAAAAAAATATGATACCGAGCCCGAACTTAAAGGAAAAAAAACCAATCGTTCAGTATTAATCATAATTGGATCAGTATTGTCGAAAATTCGATTTAGCCAGTTCTTTTTTTATTAACGCTCGGTGGTTGGGTGGTGGTTAGATGAAATATAGTTTAACTTTGAAAATTTTCCAATGTGCCGACAAATTTCATGGCAAAGAAATATAGTTTAACGGACGGCTTAGATGAACTATTCCACCTCACACGGATCGACTCTCTGAGCCGTCGATAAGAAATGAATCCTACGAATAAGATTTCATTCGTGCTTACCCAAAGTTGAGCGGCAAAATTGAATAATTTAAAGTCACCGCCTTGTGCCCTTTATAATCCCCAATTCACCCCCTGTACCAGCATCATCTTCCTCGAGTTCCATCGATCTCACACTTATCTTTGTTTGCAAGTTCGTTATTATTTTGACCGGGGAAATGTCGGGTAGAGGAAAGGGTGGTAAGGGTCTTGGCAAAGGTGGAGCCAAGAGGCACAGGAAGGTGCTGAGGGACAACATTCAGGGAATCACCAAGCCGGCGATTCGAAGACTTGCTCGCAGAGGAGGAGTGAAGCGGATCAGCGGCCTCATCTACGAGGAGACCAGAGGAGTCCTGAAGATCTTCTTGGAGAATGTGATCCGTGATGCTGTTACTTACACTGAGCATGCTAGGAGGAAGACTGTGACCGCCATGGATGTTGTTTATGCTCTCAAGAGGCAAGGCCGAACTCTGTATGGATTTGGTGGTTGATTTTTGAATTCGGGGTTTGGTGTGTCTGTGTTTTCTAGATCTGCTCGCAATGTAGAAATGCGAATCGAGCTCTTTCAGTGAAATGGATTTGTTGATTTCTATCTGCATCTGATTATTTTATTTTGACTGATCCTGAATTTCCCTTCATCTTTATGACTACTAGTGAAGTGCCTCTAGAAAACTCTAAAGAACACGGTGTTGAGAATGTTGGTGGCAAGCGCATTCAAGTATACAATATATTTGTGCTTATAGCACCATTTGTTATAATCTATGGTTGATATCCAAATTGTTATATTAATTTTGGATAATTTATAAATTGTTATTTCCGTTTAGTTTTTATTTTGTTAAGTATGGACGGGAAATTATGTGTTAGTATATGTATATGATTGGTTTATAATTTAAAACCTAAATAATTTGTAAAAATACCAAAAAAAAATCTAAAAACAATTTAGAAAATTATTAGGAAAAAAACGTCTTTAAGATTTAAAAAATATAATAATTGTTTTTATTTTTTTAATAAAAAAATAAATATATTTAAAATCTTATCTTTCTTAATAATTTTAAGTTTTTTTTTTTTGTATTTTATAGTACTTTTAAAAAATAATATAGTTTTTAATTTTATGGATTAATAATATTAATTTTTGTCTATATTTAACAAAAAACTTAGCGGAGGTAACGATTTGACACATGTATCAAATTTTAGGTAATATTTTTAAAAAAATTAAAGATTAGTTAGTAATTTGTAAAATGCCTAAAATTGGGTCAGCAATATTTTGCTAGTTGAACTTTTTAGTCCAAGTGTGCCATCAATAGAAACTTTAAAAAACAAATTGTATTAGCGTGAGCCATAGTTAATAGTAAATTTAGAGTTTCAATTTTATATTTTCTTCCACATTTACTTTATGTGTGTATGTATATTTATATGCATGTATAATTTTTTTAGTTGTGTGTGTAAACTGTAAACAAGTAATAATACTATTTAATTGAATCAACATTCTGAGCCATCTCGTTGCAGAAAATAAGAGCGCGGCAGAAGGGGCAAGTAAAGTGCCCTCCATCCATCCAGCAATCTATGCACTTTCTATGAAACACGTGTTTGCAGTTGCTCAATTCCTTCACCTCCTCCCCCTCTTCCAAGCCGTTGAGGCACACCGAACACACCGTCTCATCCTCTCCCTCCGCCGCCCCGCACCGCCGGACAGCCACCACTACCGGGATCCGCTGCTTCATCCGCCGCTTCAGGATGTTCATGTGGACCAGCGACGGCACCGCCCCCTCCATTATTAGCACGTAGTTGCTTTCGTTTATGGATCTCCCAGCATCGTCTGTTTCATCCTCTTCTTCTCCAAGCTCCTCACGAGGCGGCATCCGGTGAATGCCCACGGCGGCGAGAGCGATGAGGATGGGTCGGTTCAGGTGGCAGACGAGGTGTTTCAGGGGCCTAATAATCGCTCTGTTGAAAACCTTCACGAGTAGAGTGATTACGGTACCCAACATCTCCATAGCATCTCTCTCACCTATGCCGAGGATGTTTAGAAGCTTTTGTAGAAGAGTTCAGGAGCTATTCTGAAAAATAAAAGAAAATCATTGGTTAGGTTTAACTCCATATAAAATTATAAATTAGAATAATTAGTCAAAGGTCAGAGAAAAGATAGCAAAATTATAGATAAAGGTTTGTTGTTTTAAGATTTATCCAATATTTACTTATTTTTTAAAATATATATGAAAAAATTTCATTTTAAAAAAAGTACAAACTACCCAACTGGTCACCCGAACTTGTGAGTGATTAACAAGTAAGTACCTAAACCTTTTTTTTTGTAGCAAATAAGTTGTTGAACTTTTTTAAATAAGCAAATAGGTACCTACCGTTAATTTCCGTTAAGAATAAATGGAAAATATCACGTGAGGAGAACATAAGTACCTGAACTTACACAAATGAGCAAGTAGGTACCTGAATCGGTTCAAAAATCGGTTCCTCAAACCACTTTTTTTTTAAAAAAAAAAAAAATTGAGTTTATATACCAAACATATGCATGACTCAACTTCAGACGTTCTACTTGCATCAAGAAACACTCTGAGAACGTCTGAAGTTGAGTCATGCATGTGTTTGGTATATAAACTCATTTTTTGTTCTAAAAAAAACAAAATGGTTCAACCGAACCGATTCAGGTACCTACATTCTCGTTCGTGTAAGTTCATGTACCTGTTTGCTGATCACGTGATATTTTTCGTTTATTCTTAACAGAAATTAACGGTAAGTACCTATTTGCTAATTTTTATAAATTCGACTACTTAGTTTCTAAAAAAAAAATAATAATAATAATAAATTTAAGTGTCTACTTCCTAATCACACACAATCCACGAGTTTTCGAGTGCCAGTTCAAACTTTTCAATTAAAAAAAAAAAATAGTCTTCTACAAGCTTACGTAAGATGGTATGGTTAATTTGGTATTTTAACACAGTACGAAAGTCTTCTAACTTACTGATAATGCTTACGTTAGGTGTGTCGCTGTTTTGACGCAATTATATGATTTAAGAAAATATAGATAGATTTAGATAGGTACATAAATAATATTCAAATAGACAGATCAACAAACCAAAATAATTTTAAATGGGAAAAAAATATTTTTTAAAGAGTAAATTACAAAGAAAAATACGTATAGGTTTATTTTTAATTTTTATAGTTAGCTAGTTGTATATATATAAAGTGGTGAATAAGCATGTTAAGTGGTTGATCAAATAATTAGTAATATTCAAATAGTTTCAATTTTATAGAAAAATGTTTTTTTTTTTTAATTTCCTAATACTTTACTAATAATATTTTTTTAAAAATATTTACTTTTCCATTTTTAGGACTTCCCTGTTCTATTTTTGTATTTTTTTTAAGAAAGAAGTTAATATAGAACGTAGTAGATTTGTTTTTTCCTTCTTATTAATGAGAAAAATCGCTTCTAATTCAAGGGTAATTAATTTTGTGCCATATAAATAACGAGCGTGTTAGTCAACGCAAAAATAAATAAGCGTGCGAATTCATTTTTTTTTAAATTTAATAATATATATAATTATCAAGATTAACATTTTAATCTCAATTTTCCTACTATCCCACCTTGTTTATACTTTCTGTATGTGAATACAGAAAAAAAATACCGATTTAACTTTTTGGTAAAAAAATAATAATTTTCTTTCATGCTTTTATTTCAACACATATTTGACTATTTATGCACTTAAAAAAAAAAGCAGAAATGGTTTCGGTAAATTACTTGTAGTTGTTATAACTTATAAGTTATAACACAATTCGTCTTAATTTTTGCCAAATGATCATACCTGAGTAATGCAAAATCAAAGAAGAGTTTGAGTATAATATATTATCCGTATAGATTAATCTAAGAAGCGGGGTCGGGGTGAGAACACCCAATCCCTAGGACACGACCCCGATAACGCATGTTTAACAACCCAGTCCACATACGAATTCGCAGACCGGAGAATATGCACCCACGCGATTTGCTCTATCATCGCCGATAAAGCAATCACGTTCGACAAAATTGGTGCTATCCTCCAAACAATATCCTTCCGAAGAAGGTGATTGACAACCCATAGCACGTCGGACTCGATGATGACTCTTGGCTACACGCTGTCTAAATTAATGAATGTTGAGGTCGGACGATGTTTCCAGCAAAAAGACATGTGGTTTCCAAGTCATAAAAGTGATAAAGAAGCCGATTAATTTATTACGGGCTTAATTTACTTTTATTTTAATTTTTTAATCGAAATTAATAATTTTGGAGCAATGCAACAGTGAGGCATCTACATGGTTAAAAAATTAAAATAAAAGTAAATTAAGCCCGTAATACACAATTCAATTAATAATTTACAAAATTTATTAAAAGTTAAACAAGCCGATTAATTTTTCCAAACATTTGAATTAATAATTCACACTAAAAATAAATCAAGCTAATAAAAATATATAACTTTTGTCATTAATAATAGTAAATTTCTAAATTGGATAGAGTTAATATATTGTTACTTTGTTTAAGTGTAACAATCACATTGTAAAAATTAAATTTAAAAAACAATTATTCTAATACATAGTTATTCAACCAATATAGGGGAAAAATTGTTTGGACCCTAACATGTTATTATTTCATGACGAGGGTTTGGTTGGTTACTTAAAATTTACCGGAATACGAAATCGAAATTTCAAGAAGTTTCAAAAATAGACCTTAATTGATATTTGGACGGAATGACTATTCTAAATCTTTTCGAAATAAGAAATATAACTAAAATGATAAAATTTCCCTAAATATTTTTTATTATTTACAGAAATGTCTAAAATTAATTTAATTAATATTTTTTTTTTGTAGTTTTATTCAATCATATTTTTAATTTAATTGTATTTTTAGTAATTTAGTTTATTGTAAAATTTCCAATAAATTATATTTTAATAAATGAATTACAATTTTGTTATAATATTTAATTTTATTCTAAATTATATAATAAACTATATTTTAATTTAATATTATTGATTTATTTAATTCTAAGGTATCTAATATAATTAAAATTAATTAAACTATTGTTTTATAATTTAATATGTTTAGGTATTGAACTAAATTGTATATATATAATCTAATTCCATTCTATTTTTATATATTATTCTATCTACTAAATATTAAATATCGTATACTTATTTTATCCAATATATTATTTTATATTCTTATTTTTAATTTCCTATTCTATATTCTGATTCTGCGGTTCAACATACCGTCGGTCCAAACTCCAATTCTATTACTATAAAATATAATATAGAGTTAATTATCAAATAGGTATCCAAACTTGACATGGTTTGGCAAGTAGGTACCCAATTTTTGATTTGCCGCAAATAGGTTACTAACGCTAATTTTTCCGTTGTTTGTGACGGAAACTAGATCAAAAACCGGTTCGATCATACTATTTTTTTAAGGTAGGATTTATATACCAAACACATGCATGACTTGATTTAAGGTTTAAGGTTGAGTCATGCATGTGTTTGGTATATAAATTTTAGTTTTTTAAATAAATAAAGTGGTTCGATCGAACCAGTCATGAATCGGTTTTTGAACCGGTTTCTGTCACAAACTAACATAATAATTAACGTGAGGAACCTATTTGCTAATTTCTAAAAGTTCGGAAAACTACTTGTGGCAAAAAAAAGCTCAGGTACCTATTTGCTAAACCATGTCAAGTTCAGCTACTTATTTGATAATTAACGCTACAATATATATATATATAATGTGGAAAAGTTTTATGCATATTATATATGGATTTATGGATACAAATATAAAAAAAGTGAACATGTCTTTGTAAACGGTGAGAGGTCCAATTAAACCAAATTAAAACCACAAAGGAAAAGTAATAATGGAAAGGATGAATGGTCGTTGTAAGTGCATGGCCATGGAGTTGTCATTTTGGAATAAATGATTTTTTTGAAGGGGCAAATATAAAACCTAAAAGTGTTAAATTGGGAATATATAGATTTATAGAACTAAATGCACGATAAAAAAAAGTTGAAGGGGCAGTTAGCTAATTATGATTGTGATTGCCGTACATTTATATTTAACTAAAGAACTAAAGAATGGAGTCATGGACTGAAATGTGACCTATGTACAAGTTAGAGAACCAAATAGTACAATCTCGTTTTCTCATAATCCAATTTTGGCTTTATGTGGGTAATAATTTTGTTTGTAGTTTTGTACACAAATGATAGCATTTTTCATGCCTATAAATAAATATAAGTCCAATTGATATCACGCCGACGCCGACGTAACAACAGCACAGAAACAGAGAGAGGAGGTCGAAGAAGAAGAGAAGAAGAAGAAGCCCACAGCCACATTGTATAGCCTCTAATATCTGGAGGCAAGGCAACGCCGTGCTTTTACTTCGATCAATTCCTCCACTGCGGCGATTCCAGACCCCCAATCATCCTTCCAAGGTTATCTTTCTCTCCCTTGTTTTACGATTCCCTTATGGGATTTTGTCTGTGAATCGTAAATTTTTTTGTTCTTTCTTTCGGAAAGGGTTTTTCCTTTTCATGGTTGGATTGCGTGCTGTTGAGTCATGCGTTTATTGTTGCTGCTGCTGCATCTCGTGACTCTCCGTATCTGTATTTGCTTCTATCTGTGAGGAAATCGGAGCAATGTTGGCTTATTCGCCTGGATATAGTTCATGATTTTAGTGATTCTGGATTTTCGCTGCATAATAGTTTTGGCAGATTATCATCAATTTTACGGTTTTGGTTAAAGAGGATTTGCATATCTGCTCTGCTTTGACCTTTTTGGTGTACGCTAATTTGAGGAAACAATTTCTGGGCAGAATCTCCAAATATATCATCTCTTTGTGGAATTGCATATCTGCTGTGCTTTATTTAGCTTTGATTATCGTATAGTACCTTACTTGATTTCCTTTTCTTGGTATCCAGTATCTCCAAATATAACAAACCAACTCATTCATAATTAAGTATCTTGTCTCTCCAATTAATATGCACTTTGATTCCATGCAGTGACCTTTATGTTTACAATGATAATCCTTGAGTTTTCTGGTTTGTTCTTTCTTATACAGATTTCGTGCTGAGGTTCCAGAACTGATTGATGTAATAACTGAACCCATGATGATAGTTCACATAATCTTGCTTTAAATTTCCAAAATCCATTAGTTTCTTAGTTACAGATTATATTTCTGGACAATTTGAGTGTAGTAAATGGTTTATATACAGGATTATCTGCTCTAGTTCTATTGAATGAAACAATTACTCAGAATGCATGTAGTATGTGGTTAAAGTTTTCTTTTTTGGTCTCATGAACATGAACACCATCATTTTTTGGGGTTACTCACTGTAATTCTCTGTTTATGTTTCAGATGGAGTCACAACATCCAGAACACGGCCACATCATTGAAGTATGTGGAGAGGTTGAATCTGAATCCAATCGAGGCGGGATCAAAATCTGTGACGAGGCACCATGCGGCTTCTCCGATTCCAAAACCAAAGATGCCCTAGAGCGCGAACGTTCCATCCGGAAGCTTCTAATAGCTGTAGTCCTCTGTGTGATCTTCATGACCGTGGAAGTAATCGGAGGAATCAAAGCCAACAGCCTCGCAATCCTAACCGACGCTGCCCACCTCTTATCAGATGTTGCAGCCTTTGCCATATCCCTGTTCTCGATATGGGCGTCGGGGTGGGAAGCCACCCCGCGCCAATCTTACGGATTCTTCCGGATCGAGATTCTGGGTGCCCTAGTCTCAATCCAGATGATCTGGCTCCTCGCTGGCATCCTAGTGTACGAAGCCATTGCTAGGTTGATCCACAGCAATGGCGAAGTCCAAGGCTTTCTCATGTTTGCCGTCTCAGCTTTCGGTTTGGTTGTGAATATCGTCATGGCACTGTTGCTGGGTCATGATCACGGCCACAGCCACGGCCACAGCCATGGCCATGACCATAGCCATGATCACGTTCATGCCCATAACCATGATGAAAAGACTGAGCCGTTGGTGCAAAACGACGGTCAGAAGCATAAAAAGCAGCGAAACGTAAATATTCAAGGTGCTTACCTACACGTGCTCGGTGACTCCATTCAGAGTGTCGGAGTTATGGTTGGAGGAGCTCTCATATGGTGGAAACCTGAATGGAAGATCATCGATCTGATATGCACTCTGGTGTTTTCTGTCATCGTTCTCGTGACGACCATCCGAATGCTGCGTAATATACTGGAAGTTCTGATGGAGAGCACGCCAAGGGAGATTGACGCAACGAGGTTAGAGAAGGGTTTGTGCGAGATGGAGGAGGTGGTTGCGATTCACGAGCTGCATATCTGGGCGATCACGGTCGGGAAAATACTTCTGGCGTGTCATGTGAAGGTGAGAAGGGAGGCGGACACTGATTTAGTGTTGGACAAGGTTGTTAACTACATTCGAAGGGAGTATAACATCAGCCATGTCACGATTCAGATCGAGCGCGAGTAGTAGTCGGTGTGGTACAATATTAGTAGAATCAAGCATGGAATGATCTGGGCGATCCAATCTATTGTTATGAAACAGTGTGTCTGAACTTTTTTCAATAGAATATTTTGAGATAATCTATGTGAGACTTAAGACGTACGACTTAACCAACTGTCTCAAAAGTCCGAACTTGTGAGTGAAGGCGGTATACTCCTAAGTCATCTTAACATCCTCCCTTAAACTGATGTTTATGAACATCGGTTTACCCATGGGCTTTGTGCTCGACTTCGACCTTTAATGAGAGTGTATCAATATTTTCAACATCGCCAGAATTTGAACATGCGCGCTCTTATACCATGTGAGACTTAAAACGTACGCCTTAACCAACTGTCTCAAAAGTCCGAACTTGTGAGTGAAGACGGTATACTCTTAAATCATCTTAACAATCTAGATCGATTGATTTTATTTTGCTAAGGTAACATAAAATCAAACATTATTCTTCCACATAATCAAACATTCCTAGAATCGGCTACTTCATCAGCCCGACAACGTCGTCCGGAACGTATCTAAGCAGCACTCCGTCGCTAGCCCTTTCTTCCAGAACTTATCGTAGTACTCCCCGTAGGTGAAGCTTCTATACACTGCGTGGCCTACAGCCGGCTCCACAACCGCGTCCGACGACGGACAGTAAAAAGTCGGGATCGATATCCGCTCCTTCTCGCAGTTGACCACCGCCCGGTGCAGAACACTCTTATACTTGTCGTTGCTGATAACCTGCATTTGGTCTCCGATGTTGACTATGAATGTGTTGGGAATGGGGTCTACCGCAACCCACTTTCCATTGCGAAGGACTTGGAGTCCTCGAACCTCGTCCTGAAGAAGGATGGTGATGAGGTTCGGGTCGGTGTGGCCAGGGAGACCATACGTCAGTTCGGGCTGCGGGCAGGGCGGGTAGTAGTTGAGAGCCATGTGCTGCCCATGTTTTCCGAGGTTGTTTCTGCTGATGTGGTCCTTTTCGAGGCCGAGGCTCTCCGAGATCGCCTCGAGCAGTGTTAGAACAAGCGATCGGATGTTAGTGCAGTAGTCGGCCACTACCTTCCTGTGGATGATCAATAAGAAAAGCCACATCGATAGAGTATAATTACAAAAGAAAAGGTAGAGTGATCGAGCACTTGCATGCAGGGTTTTAACACGAAAAAGAAATGGTCCGACTGTACATAAACCCTAAACAATTTTAATACAATTTATCGCTTGCATAGCATTTTGTATGTCTTATAACTTTTGATTTTATGTATGAACTGAAAAAATGAGTCTCTTAATTAAATTACAAAAATGGAACCTGAAAGATGCAGGAGAGGAAGGCCAGTCGTGCATGTAATCTTCAAGTGGATAACAATGGAGTCTTAAGAAATCCCTCCAATTCGACACCTTTTCGGTCTTCAAGTTGAAACTCGTTGACAACCTCGTCGCCTTGTTCGGGTCGTCGGAGTAATTCTTTAACCTCTCACTCTCCGGCAACCCAAAGAACTCCTTGGCGATTCCCAACACACTCTCTATCATCTTCTCCGGCACTCCGTGATTCTTTATCTGCATAAAAATCAATAAAACGTGACAAAATTCACAAACCCTCATTTTTAATGCGTAAATAAACTAAAAAAAATAAAAACATCTACGTACATAATGTGAAATTTAAAGGAAAAAATAGATTTTTTTAGGTTGGATGTTGAAAATATCACAACAAATACTAAATACCAGACCGGTTATGTATATATACAATAAGGCTACCTCCTCCTATCACCAATTAGTTTTAGGATGGAACCCGAGTTGTATAATGTGGTTGCTATTTGAGTGTGACTCGGTACCGATATTAAATTTAACATGGTATCAAAGTCCGGTTCCATTTGACGGTTTTGGGTTGTTTCCCGTTTTGGGTGTCCGATGCGGGTGAGTGTTTTAGAATGGAACCCGAATTGTATAATGTGATTACTATTTAGGTGTTGCTCGACCCCGATATTAAATTTAACATTGTATTTCACTGCTACGCTATCTATACCTGAAAGAAACCGTGCTGTTCACAAGCTTGGCCAATCTGCTTCACGATCTCGGCGCGGTTAGGACCGAACAGACCGTGGAGGTCGATGCATGGGATGGAAGTACCGGTAAGTGTCTCGACTTCACTTAAATTGGGTCGATCCGACTCGGGTCGAATGTAATTGTTGGGGACACGATCTATTTTGGAAGCCATGTCGGAAAGTAGCAGTGGCTTAGAATAAGAGGCGGCCATGGCTGATCTGCACTCCTTTCTTCAAAATGGAATTATTAGGGTATTTGGTTGGTGAAGGTGGAAGAGAAATGGAATACAAAGGATGTATATATAGGGAAGGTGCTGAAGGGACGATCGGTGCCAGCCTAACTCGTCGGTCGACGGAAACTGTAAATGAGAAACGAAAATGGAACACGACATCTCTATATGGCCATGAATCCAACCATATAATCTGTCGAAAATAGTAATCAATCATCCTATCAAGAAGTGACGTAAGGTTGACATCATCTGATTGCGTGTAATATGATGTGAATGGTGACGACGTAAGATTCCGTTGATATTCAATTATTTATTGTATCAGTTAATTGAAATTGTAGGATGGGAAAAAATAATAATAATAATAATAATATTGTAGGGAAATGGGTAACTCATATATGGTAGGTAGTAGGTTGGAGTCAAAATAGGAATTAATTATACTCATACATAAAATAATTGAAAATATTGTAATTATAAAATTTGTTTTAGGATAGAATCTTATATTTTTAGAACTAATATCTAGTCTAAAATTGACACCTATTACTCTAGATACTAAATCAGAAAAAAAAATGAAATTACTTATAGGGTTAAATACCAAGTAGCTACGTGAACTTTGAACATTTTGCTACGAGCTACCCGAACTTTGAAAATTGAAAACGAACTACCTCAACTTTGAAAAATGTGCAAATAGCTACCTCCGTCCAATTTCCGACGAATTTCCAACGAATTTCCAACGACTTTCCGACGGATTTCCGACGACTTTCCAACGAATTTCCGACGACAATTGACGGAAAATTGGACGGAGGTAGCTATTTGCACATTCTTCAAAGTTAAGGTAGCCCGTTTTGAATTTTTAAAATTCGGGTAGTTCATTGCAAAACGTTCAAAATTCAGGTAGCTAGTTGGTATTTAACCCTTACTGTACTTCTATCCCGCCATATAGTAGAGTTTGTTTTTTCTTCCGGGGACGATAATATTGTTCAGTTGAGTCTTTAAAAATATTTGGGGTTCAAAAGTGCAATTTTCCAGAAATTCAATCTATATAGAACAAAAGTCTCCATATACTCAAAAGTCAAAATTTGACAAATTACTACCGTGTATACATTACAGCCACAAATGACGTACTTAAGACGTTTGTGCATGATCTCACATTGGTATGTCATATATCAATGGAAAATAAAATAAAATAAATCTGTCTAGTTTAGTCCATTCTTATCAAACTGGACCGACCCTCAAACCGCAAGGGGACCGGTTCCTTATTCTGTCGATGCAATCCGGTCGAATTCGGTTCAATGTGCAATTTATTGTTTATAAGTAAAAAAAAATACCCTAAGCTTTAGAGTCTTTTTCCCTCAGCTCCAATACCCTGCAGTTCCAATACCCTAAACCACCGCAGAAGGAATAGCTCAGCTCCAATACCCCATCTCCAATACTGCAGAGGGATGAAGGCGGGGTTTAGACGAAACATCCAATACCTTCAGCTTTAGCCACCACAACTGCCGTAACCCCACCGTCATTCCACCTCCTGCGACCGCCACTCCAATGAGTAGTTCATCAGTTTTTGCCTTTCCAGCCTCTGCGAATGCCGGTCCGGTCCGGTTCAGTTCTGATAATTATGATTTAGACTCTTGGTGATGTGACTTGATGATACGATTGACCAACCGATCCCACATGATTTTTAAATTATTAGTTTTGTATTAATTATAATCCAACTTGTACATTTTTTTTGGCCAACATTTCTCAATTATTAGTTTTTAAAATTTTTAAATACGACTATTATATTTATGAATATACCGAAACTACTCCTTCCTTAGTTACAGTCCAACTTGTACATAAACTCTTCATTTAATGTCTTACGTACCACTCTTCAAATAAGAACAACGTGTCACGAGGTGTCCATACCGTAGATGTTGACAAACTTGGACAAAAAAGGTTACACATATAAAATGGGTCACGTGTCGTTTTTCAAAAGTAAAGATTTTCCTGCCCTAACTATGTCGTACGTTGGACGGTGGCTAGACGGCATAGCAAAGGGACTCGGAATTTCAGATGCAATGAATCAAAATGATGCAATTAATCAACGGTGGACAACTTGCATGACAACGTGTTGGTACATCTAGATAGCTCGGTGTAAGGTCATGTTCGAGTCAAAAATGTCACGTCCGGATACCACAATAGTTGAGACAAAAAAGATGGTGGACAAAATAGAGAAAAGCACAGGGCTAGATCGGTGCGTGAAATCAGGATGGGAGACTCCAAGACCGAAAACGATTCGCATAACTGCGATACCTCATGGCGTATGCAAACAAGGATGGGTGATTTCCACTCGAGAGGAGAAATTATAGGTGGAATGAATCGTTGATGTCGTTGTGACGCAATAGAAGTATTAGAGACTTCGACAATATTGGAAGGGAGGAAATTCACAGTCGAACATGGATGACACGATGTGGAAATCAGGTCAGATTCAAGTGTGGTTATAAACCAAATTAGAGGAGGTGCATCATTTTGGATACTTACTGTGCTTCTTACGAACATAGCTACACTTGCAAATCAGATTGACCGAATAGAATGGAAGACAATTCCAAGAGCTGCTAATGAGTGTGCAGATTGGATAGCTAAACAAGCAAACAAAGGTGTGGATCTAAATGATTGAGTCACCCGACCACTACTCCCTCTTTTATTATTATTAGCAAAAGATTGTAATGTTTGAACTCCCGTGAGTTTTTATCACGGTTTGCTTTGATTTCCGATAAAATAAAATACCGAGTTGACCAAAAAAATAACTATGTCAAACGGTGTTGGGCAAAAAAAAAACTATGTCGGTCGGGATGGGAGAATTTTTTACCGAAATATACTCAATTTTGAAAAAAAAAAATACTAAAAAATCATTTGTGGGTGGATATAAAAAGTATCACCCACGAATGTCATTCGAAAGTGTAATTCATACTTGCGAATGACATTCACGGATATAGAATTGTTACCCGTGAATGACATTCGCGAGTTAAAAATATTTTTTTAACAAATTTCTTTCTAATTGTTGCCCCAATGACTCGTCGATGAGAAATGTGACAAACAAATGTCAGCAAATGACCAGCTTGTTAGCAAGTTGCTTTTTGCTCCCGGTGAATCGTCGATGAGTTGATGATGCATGAGGGAGAAACGTCACCAAATGACTAGCTTGTCATGAAGTTCTTCTTCTTTTTTTTCCTCTCACCACATCTTCCTCCCGCGAATTGCTTTTTACGACACCCGCCAATGCCTTTTACGGGTATGCCTTTTCAGTATATCCACCCGTGAATGACATTCGCGCAAGTAGGTATACTTTGATATTTTTTTTTGCGTTAATAGGTCCAATGATACCATATATTTGAGTCATGTTATCAGATGATACCCCTATGTTGTTTATTGGTACCTTATGTTTTCAGAATGTTGTTATTTAGTCCAAATTACTGTTGCCGTCAAGCTTAACTAACGGAATGCTGATGTGGCAGATGGAAAATAAAAATTAATAGGAAAATTAAAATAAATAGGAAACAAAAGGGGAAAATATGGAAAAATAGGAAAACAAAATAGAAAAAAGTTTTAAAAAATATTTTAAAATTGTATATATTAACAAAAATTATTTTTTATAAATTTATTTGAAAAAACAAATCTAGGGTTCGACTTGGGTCGAATTGACCTAGCCTAGGGTCAAACCTAGGGCTCAGTCATAATTTTTATTAGTATATAAAGTTTTAAAATATTTTTTAATACTTTTTCCTAATTTTTCTGATTTTCCATATTTTCCCCCTAATTTTCCTATTTAATTTTATTTTTTAAATTAAATATTATCTTATATATCTACGTGGATCTCACATAGACCATTTAGCATAAAAATCTTACGTTTGACTAACATAAAATACAGACCATTTGACCACATCAAAAAATATATGGTACCATCCGATCACATGACCCTAGGGCTGGCAATGGTTAGGGTATGGTCAGGGTATGTCAAATACCATAACCATACCATATTTTTAAATCACGTACCATAACCATAACCATAACCATTATGGGTATAATTTTCAATACCATAACCATCAAAATAACCGTGGTTATTAACCATGGTTTTAACCGTATAACCATATTTATTCCACATGTAATATAATAAAAGACCGAAAATTTAATTTTAAAAAATACATCTATCTATATTACCAACAATAAAAATATATAGCACTAACATCATTCAACATTAACACTAACATCATTCAACATTAACATTCACACCACTAAATTAACATTAAAATTCAACAAACACCCATAACGAGTAATGATTCAAGCAACACACTTAACCATTTCACACTTGTCGTATTTGTTTCTATCAATCATCATCTTGCTCAATATCATCAATTGATTTCACTTTTATGCTGTAATTTATATTTAGTATAATATATATATATTAGTTTATTAATAATAAATAATTATTATATTTATAAAATAACCATGGTTATAACCATGGGTATAACTCAAATACCATAACCATAACCATAACCATTATGGGTAGAGAATTCATCACCATAACCGCACCGCACCATAATGGTACGGTTAACCATATTAAACAGTAACGGTTATAACCGTGGTTATGGGTTTTTCACCGCACCATTGCCAGCCCTACATGACCCAAACATATGGTACCATTGAACCTATTAATTTGTTTTTTTCAAAACTGAGAATATTTCGGTATTTGCCTTTATATTGATGTATATTCGGTAAAAAAATTCGAGATGGGATACAAGAGACTAATTGAATACACATTATTTGCAGAATAACTCTGGCATCCTTTGAATCATATATATATATATATACACGATTGATAATACACAGCGTCGTAGAATTTTTTCAAAAATTAATTATAATAAAAAAATATTTGAAAAATTAAATATACATTTTTTTTGTAAATATAGGTATAGGCGCGTCCCGTGATGCGAGTTGATATTCAACTCGCACCATAAGGTAGCATGTTGTCTTTTTCTATTTATTTTTTACGACACAATGTTTAATTAAAAATTAAAATATGTATCTATTAAAAACAATTATGAGAAAGTATATATTTTAATTGCGATTCAAATTATGCAAAAAAAATATTGAATTTGGTCTTACAGATTGACCATATGCTCTGCCGCCCTAAGTTGATTTATGAAAATTTGACTTAAAAAAATCTAACTTAGATTCTGTAAGTCCAAATTCATCACGGTTAACGATATTTATGGTGAAATTCAATTATCTACTTACTCCAACTTTTTTTATTAAATATATATTTAATTTTTTAACCTAGCATCGTTTGTCCTATAATTTGACCAGAATGATAAAATGAATTAAGTGGAAATTTTAATTATATAGTTACTGAGAAAAAACAATTACAATACGCATATAATTTAATTACGATATAAACAACGCAACTAGACCGTATGATACGACATATAAATAATTATACAGATGTATATATATACGACACAATCAATTATACACTATGCATATATGTGTGTATATATATATCTATAATTTTTTATCTATAGTATCATACGGTTAGTTCGAATGTCAAAAGTTAACGCCTAGTTAGCGCAATTTATATCGTAATTAAATTATATCTATATTGAAATTTTTATTTCTGAGTAAGTATATAATTAAAAATTTCACCTAATTCATTTTATCATTCTGGTCAAATTATAGGATAAACGATGTTAGGTTAAACATTTAAATATGTATTTAATAAAAAAAATTCAAAAAAATAGAGTAAGTAGATAATTGAATTTCGCCATAAATGTTGTTAACCGTATTAAGTTTGGACTTACATTATCTGAGTTAGATTGTTTTAAGTCAAATTTTCATATCTCAACTACACGACCTTTCCTCTCGTGAGCGTCTGGCTTCACGCGCGCCTCCCTCCCTGGCCAAAACCCTTGTGAGCGATTATTTCTCCGACATACTTGTCGGACCATTTCCAAGCTTTCAATCCTGCAATTAATGCAAGAAGACAAGCTTTCCTTGCTATCAACACACTGCCCAGCCAGCCAATCAGAAGGAAGGCATCTGGAATCCTTTTATCGTCAGAGAAAGCGGCTGATTTACTTCGGTCAAACAGAAAAGACGAAAGCTGCCCTGTATCAATCCGTAAGGAATTATTAGGCAATCAAGCTGAGATGGCAAATCAAAGAGCCAACCACTATTCCCTGATTGAAAGCATGCAAGGAGGGAATTTACATGCAAAAGAACAGACCGGACGTCCTGCAGGTCAAACCCAACCAAAAAACAGTAAACCGAACCCTAATTCCAATTTCTTTTCTACTGTCGATGCAGGTATAGGTGAGATTACCGTGACGACTCGGGGACTACAGTACCCAGCTGGAGATAAGAACAATCCCCGGAACCGTGCTATTGACCTACCGTCGAACCCGCGCCATACCGAGAATGAGCGATTCGTCGGGATGATCATTGCTCAAAAACCGATCAAGGCATCCGCAATACACAATGTGCTGAAATTAGCTTGGGCGAGGTACGGATCAGTTACTATATCAGATTTATCAGACATGGTAGTTAAATTCGAGTTTGCCAATAGCGATGATAGGAAGAAGATACTTGATTTATCGCCATGGTCAGTTCAAGGACACTGCCTTAGTATACAGAAATGGGAGCCGAGTATAGGGATTGCTAGAATAGATTTCAAGAAAGTGCAATTTTGGATCCAAGTTCATGATTTGGGACTTGAAAAATTCAGTTGTGAAGGGGCTCGAATAATCGGAAACAGAATTGGCAGCTTTGTGGAAGCTGATGAGGACGTTGAAAATGGGGAAAGACCCTATATCCGCATGAAAGTCGAAGTAAATGTCGATAATCCACTGATGTCGGGTTTTTGGTGGAACAACTCAAAAGGAAATGAACAATGGGCGAACATCAAATATGAACGCCTATCTGACTATTGCTACGGATGCGGGAAGCTAGGACACACCACCCTGGTTTGTCGCCTAGATGTGGTTCGGTCAGAGGAAAAACCGGGCATGCCGATGTACGGCCCGTGGATCACAGTGGCACGTCCGAGACCTGTCCGTGCTAGTGTAACCGGAGGGGAATGTAGCGAAAGCAATCAAAACGAAAAAACGGGCCAATGGAAGTCGTGGTTCGATATTATGAGAGAGGCACGTGAAACCGAATCGGCTCAGGTCCCAGGGAACCAACCTGAAACCACCGTACCCATGGAGGAAGAAGAATTCCAGAACTGGGGGAGAGGGCCGAACCAGTCAACTGGGGATACAGGGGAGGGGGGAAACCCCACGGTGGAACAAGAGGAAAACAACCTGAACCCCTTACAGCATACAACCCCCACACCCAAGCCCCTAGACCATATAACCACAAACCAAACCGCACCGGAGAGCCAAAGGAACCAACACCTGGACCTAAACGAACCACCTACTGAGAGTGCCATAATAACTCATCCACAATACAACCACACCATACCCAACCTCCAAACTCTCCACCCCGCTTACCTCCCCCACCCACCCCAGAATAACCAACAGTATGAGACAGAAAAATGGAAACTGAGAAACCCTACCAAAAAACAGAGAAAAAACTCAACCCTTGCTCTTGAGATGGACCCGAACAAAACACAGACTCCCTTTCCCCCCCAACCGAGCATAACCATGCTGACACACAACCAGGAGGAAGAAGATTTCGGGCCAACCATCAACATGAATTACAGCGTGGAGACTCCCCCGGATTCCCCCCAACCGAACAGCATGATCATACCAAGGATCCTGAACTCGGGTCTAAGCCCGTGGCTGAACAAAATGAAACTGAAGAGAGGAAGAGGTGAGGAGAATGAGGAAGAAGTGATGAACCGAAAGAAATGCAAAGTGACAGATCAGGAACCGATGGGCACAAAGGAGACTGAAATTTATGGAGGACCAGAAAAGAGAAAAATAAAATCGAGAGGCTCAAAGGAAACTGGCAAGAAGGTGATCAGGAGGAGAAAACTTCTTGTGGCCGAGATGAATGAGGATGTGAACATGACGCAAGCTGAAAAACAGGGCTCTGGTGGCTGTCCCGGAACAGCCACACGGGATCAATGACCACAACAAGTTGGAACTGTCAGGGTTTGGGGTCTTCCCTAACAGTTCGACACCTCAAAGACCTCAAGGGGAGGTACCAACCAGAAATCATTTTTTTAATGGAGACAAAGAATGGTACCACCTACTGTGAGCGGATGCGGAATCAATTAGAGATGGACAAGGCATTTTATATTGAACCCCGAGGCATATCGGGGGGTTTAGCTCTTTGGTGGAAGGAGGATACAAACGTCCATGTTCTCTATGCTGACCAACACATTATCAACACAAAGGTTTATCTAAAAAACATAGATACACCGATGTTCATCACTTGGATTCATGCAGACACGGATGAAAGCCTTAGAAGAGGTAATTGGGACGACCTTAGAAGAATTAGCCAAGGAAGAAATGATCCTTGGATTTGTCAAGGAGACTTTAATGCAATTATGAACCACAATGAGAAAGAGGGAGGCCGACAGAAAAACCAAAGACAAATTGATGAGTTTAATGAGCTCATTGAGAATATTGAGATGGAAGATCTGGGCTCTAAAGGACAACGGTTCACTTGGTGCAAAAATAGAAGAGGAAATGATCGGGTCTATGAAAGACTCGACCGAATATGTATGAACCGAAATTGGGGAATTTGCTTCCCAAATGCGATGTGTATCAATGAGGTGACGATTGGATCGGATCACTCACCTATTGTCATGATGCTCGACCGAATGAAGCCTAGGAAGAAAAGAGGCTTCCGGTTTGAGGAGATGTGGTTCGAACATGTGGAGTGCAATGAGGTGGTGAACCAATCTTGGACCGAATGGAGAAGCTCCAACCACTTGAGCCAACTATGGCCGAAACTTGGCAATTGTAGACGGAACCTAATGAAGTGGAGTAAAGAAAGGTTCGGAAATAACAAAACCGAATTGATGAAGGCTCAAAACCGACTTAGGAGAATTGGGGAAGGACAACCGACCCAAAACACCAAGGAGGAGGAGGTAATATTAAGAAATCGAATCCGTAGTTTGTGGAAAAGGGAGGAACTTTATTGGAAACAAAGGGCTAGGGTGAAGTGGCTATCGGAGGGGGATAGAAACACAACCTTTTTCCACCTAACTACACAAACAAGAAGAAGAAGAAACCACATTGGGAGGCTTATGGATAACACGGGCTTTTGGCTTACCACGGAGGATGATATAAGCCGTGAGATACATAGCCATTTTTCGATGGCATTCAAGTCTGAAAGGACCGTAATGGATGAAGAGCTGCTTGACTGTCTCCCTAGGCAGGTCACAGATACTATGAACAATCGGTTGGAAAGGAGGGTTACCATGGATGAGGTGAAGATTGCTGTGTATCAATTGGGTGGTTCGCGTGCACCGGGACCGGATGGATTTCCGGGATTGTTCTATCAAAGGTGTTGGAAAACTGTGGGCCCGGACGTCTTCACGGCAGTCAAAGCCTTCCTCGAGACAGGTATCTTTCCTCCCTCTCTTACCCAAACCGATATTACCCTTATTCCAAAAAAGCAGTGTCCAAATCATGCATCAGACTTTAGGCCAATAAGTTTGTGTAATTTTGTCTACAAAGTTATCACAAAAGTATTGGTCAATAGGCTGAAGATATACTTGACAGATCTTATCACACCCTATCAAAGTGCGTTTGTGGCAGGGAGACTAATTCAGGATAACATCATGGTGGCGCATGAAGTTTTCCACCATTTGAACACGAGGCGCGAATCAACAAGGATCGACAGTGCACTGAAGTTGGATATGCAAAAAGCATATGACAGGGTGGAGTGGAACTTCTTGATCAGAAGTTTGGAGAAACGAGGTTTTGGAACCAAATGGATCTCGTGGATGAGAGCATGCATCACTACACCATCATACCGGGTATTGGTAAATGGAGGGCGTACGCCTTTCATCCAACCAACCAGGGGTATCCGACAAGGAGACCCTCTCTCTCCCTACCTATTTATATTAATGGCAGATGTCCTTTCGAGACAGGTTGAGAAGGAGGTTAGAGAGGGGAGATTACAGGGCCTAAGGATGAAGAGGAGCTGCCCGGAACTACACCATCTGTTTTTTGCGGACGATTCACTTTTCTTCATCCAAGGGACAGTGGGGAACGCAAAGAACTTGAAAGAGACGATCACAAGATACTGTTTGAGCTCGGGCCAGAGAGTAAATGAGTCTAAATCAAGCATATTTTTCAACAAAGGGGCGGATGAACAACAATGTAAGGCTATTGAGGAGGAGATCCACATTTCGAGAGAGAATACCCCGAGCAAATATTTGGGAATGCCGACAATATGGGGTAGATCCAAGTGTGAAGCTTTGGGGTACTTAAAGGAGCGGATTAGAGAAAAAATTAATGGTTGGAGAGTTAAGACTCTCAACCATGCGGGTAAGGAGGTACTTATAAAGGCGGTTATTACGGCAATACCGTCCTATGTGATGAGCATCTTCAAGATACCCAAGAAGTGGTGTTCCGAGATCAATGCGATGATTGCAAACTTTTGGTGGGGCCAAACACCCGATGGAAATAAAATCCATTGGAGGAGATGGGACATCCTGACACAATCAAAGGACAACGGGGGTTTGGGCTTTCGCGAACTCGAAGTTTTCAACAAAGCACTATTAACAAAGATGGCCGAGCGACTCAACAACGAACCAAGTGCACTTTGGGTGAAAGTGCTCAAAGGGTTATATTACTCTCGGGGTGAGTTCCTCTCGGCTGGCAAAGGGGCCCGAGCCTCTTGGGGGTGGTCTAGCATATTACAAGGGAGGGACATTTTGGTGAAGGAGGGATTATGGATCGTGGGAGACGGGAGACGGATTCGGCCTCATGTGGACCAATGGATCCCGTCTAAACAAAGCATGCGTTTGGAGTACAGACAGCATGACGAACCTGATCCCGACAACAGAGTGGCCATCTGGATCACGGAGAACCGATGCTGGAACGAAGCAAAGATCCGTGAAGAGGTTGACACTGCAGATGTGGAGGACATTCTGCAGATCATCATCCCAGTCGAGCAAACACCAGACAAGCTGATATGGCCGTATACTTCAGATGGTGTTGCCTCGGCGAAATCAGTTTATCATAGAATTCGGTCTGGTTTGGAAGGTACGCCAGCACAGACGCGCGAACAAGCGATCCAAAAGACAGCGAGATGGAGATCTATATGGAGAGCCAACATCTTCCCAAAGGCAAAGGACTTCATGTGGCGTATGTTGACAAACTCGTTGGCGGTCCGAAGGAACCTTCATAGACGGAGAATGGAGGTGCCACTGAACTGCCCACTGTGTGAGTGTGTGGAAGATATTGAACATGCCATGTTTAAGTGCAGATGGACCAGAGCAGTGTGGCAAGGAACGCTGGCGTTAACAAGCGGACACCAGAACCGAACAACAATTGAGGAATGGATAGACGATCGAAGGAACGAGCAGATACCAAACAAGGCACGAAAGGAGGAGAGGTGGGAGCTGTGCCTTTGGACATGTTGGTTAATCTGGAAAAGTAGATGCAAAGCTACCTTCGAAGGTATTAAACCATGCCCAAGGACAGTGGCCGACGAAGCAAGGAGGCTGCGACAGGAGTTTGGCTCCTTGAAACACAAACCCAGCAGAATCTCTGTCCTCAACACAGAACAAACGAGAGGGACGAGACCTGGTAGGGAGGAGATCATTATCAACGTGGATGCAGCTTGGGATCAACTGTCGCGAGTCGGGGGAATTGCAGCGGTTGCGAGGAACTTCGAAGGCAAGCTGATCGGAGGTGCAAACCAGGAATGTAGAGGCGACACGGTGGATGAGCTCGAAGCTCGGGCTGTGATGCTGGGGATCACTTTGGCAAAGAAGTCCGGGTGGAACATAATTACGATCCAATCGGATTCGGAACGTGTCATTCGTCAACTCTTGGGCAGCAACAACCAATGGAGAATCAAACACATTTGCGATAATATCAATAGCGAGGCGGCGTGTCTCGGAACGGTCAAGTGGAAAGCGATCCCACACACTTTGAACGAATGTGCAAATTGGGTAGCGATTCAATCTAGATTGGGAGTGTGTCCTAGGGACTGGGTTTTACGACCCCCACTCTTACTTAGTAATTTTCTTCGAAACGACTGTATTTTGTTCGATGGAAACTTTGATGATGGACGAATGAAGTATTATCTATTAGTGACCAAAAAAAAAAAAAACTTAGGAAAGAGCGTATGGTCAATCCGTAGGGGTGGCAATCGTGTCGTGTTTAATCGTATCGTGATATTAATTTTGTCGTGTCTTAACAAGTTTCGTGTCTAAACAGATAGTTTCTAAACGTGTCTCAAAACATCAGACACGAACACGACACGATTAAGTAGTAGATCACACGTGACACGACACGGAACACGATTAACTTTCTTGGAAATTAAAAATTGAAAACATAACGGATAGACACAACACGATATGACACGATTAACACGACACAATATGACACGACACAATTAAGAACGACCTGATTTATACGAATATACACGATTAAACACGAAACTACACATTACACGACACGATTAACACGAAAAACATTAATTTTATATATTTTTCTGAACGTGTCACGATTAGACAAGACACGATTAGTTAACTGTGTGTTTATTCGTGTCACAGGTATACATGACACGATTAGATACGATTAGTTAATTGTGTTTTATCGTGTTTATACAGGTATCCGCAGATCTGACTTTTTTAGACACGATTATTAATCGTCGTGTCTAAACGTATAAGAATTGTTTAGATACGGGTTCCGTTAAGTTCAAACTCATATACGCTTTAAAGCAGATCGTGTCGTGTCAGAAATTGTCACCCCTATCCGTAAGTCCAAATTTAATATTTTTTGTATCATTAGAATCGCAATTAAAATATTTATTTATTCATTTTTTTTTTTAAATCTCTTTAACATATACAAAATTTAATTTTTAATTAAAAATCATATTGTTGAAAAAAAATAACAGAAATAGACAACACGGGACCACTTGTATACCTATATTTATAAATATATTTTTTTTATATTTATTTCTCTAAATTTTTCTTTTGTTATAATTACTTTTTCAAAAAAATCTCCAATCAAAGTATGATTGAACGACATGCAGCATGATACAATCTTCACCGTGTCGTCCCACGGGAAAATGTTGGTTGGCCATGTGGCTCGGGTACGGGGATGCTCCACATTATATTTTTAATTTTATTCATTTAAACATTCATTTTATAGTCAAGATTTGATCTTAAGTTTGATTTATATGTCAGATTCGGTTATTAAGCTTAAATGCATTAAAGAATAAGAATTGGAGTTTTTTCAAAAACTGTTCACTTTTGAAAAAATATTTGAAAGAGTGTATATCGAAATTTTTTTTTTAGAAAAGTATGTATACGCGCGACGCGCCTATTGAATAGGCGCATCCCAGGGGTGCGCCTATTGCCTAAATTTTTTTTTTTTTTCGCAAAAACACCGGTCTATCAGAAACCACGTTGATTTTAAGTCTGCTTATGGTTTTCCTCCTAAATAGAAATTGAGAGATAGTCTCACGCGTTGCTTTATCTCAGTATTCACAGGTTTTCCTCCAAATTTTCCAACTTGTTCTGAACAACAATGAAACAAAGTTGTTTATTCACAAGTTTCTGAATGAGACTTTTCTTCAAGTACACTAGCTAGTTTGACATTTTCAGGAATTACTCCTGCAAAAGAGCTCTTTGGGGTTACTTTAGGTTTCTGTCCTAAATTTTCCAACTTGTTCTGAACAACAATGAAACAAAGTTGTTTATTCACAAGATTCTGAATCTTCCGAGTATCTTCTTTTGGCTCAAGATACTCCATCAAGCAATTATGTTTCTCTTCCAACTCAGGGCTACCATTCTTTTCCATCTCCATCTGGAAATGCAGAAGCTTTCGTACTTCTACAAAGCCACTCCTCCCTGCCTCTCTCCACAGATATCTCACTACATATCTATATCTTTCATTAATGAGACAGAAAAACCGAACAGGGTATAGGCTAACTAACAGCTGCAACACATTAGAGGCAGGCATGCTAGAAAGGTCCTGCAGCTGCAATCTTCTGAATATCTTGTAAAGCTTCTCCAATGACTATAGCTTTTTATCTGAGTTGTTCTGAACAACAATGAAACAAAGTTGTTTATTCACAAGTTTCTGAATGAGACTTTTCTTCAGATACACTAGCTAGTTTGACATTTTCAGGAATTACTCCTGCAAAAGAGCTCTTTGGGGTTACTTTAGGTTCCTGTCCTAAATTTTCCAACTTGTTCTGAACAACAATGAAGCAAAGTTGTTTATTCACAAGATTCTGAATCTTCCGAATATCTTCTGTCGTACGGTGAGGACAGAAGAAAACTGATCCCCTTCCAATGGTTAGGAAGGGTCTTGAATCAAGAGGACAGAAGATCAATTTGTTAACAAAAGGGTCTTGGATCAAGAGGACAGAAAATCAATTTGTTAACAAACCACCGAGATGATTGTCTCACGCGTTGCTTTATCCCAGTATTCACAAGTCCAAATTCCTCCATGTATGCTTTTTTTCCTACTATATGCTTACTTTTTGAAAAACATCTGATTTTGAGCCTGTTTATACGGTTTTCCTCCTACATAGAAATTGAGAGATAGTCTCTCCAATAAAGAAGAAAGGAAGTTCTCAGAAGTTAAATACTTTAGGTTCCTACCCTAGATTTTCCAACTTGTTCTGAACAACATCCGCGAGGTCAAACATTGAAACAAAGTTGTTCATTCACAAGTTTCTGAATGAGACTTTTCTTCAACTACACTAGCTAGTTTGACATTTTCAGGAATTACTGCTGCAAAATAACTCTTTTGGGGTTACTTTAGATAAATTTCAAAAAGTAACTATGTCCGTTAGGCGCGACCCCGGGGTGCGCGTATACATAGTTTGCTAAAAAACCATTTCTTCTTAGAACTTCCTTTTTTCTTTACTGGAGAGAGTATCTCTCAATTTCTATTTAGGAGGAAAACAATAAGCAGGCTTGAACTCAGATAAAAAGCTATAGTCATTGGAGAAGCTTTACAAGATATTCGGAAGATTCAGAATCTTGTGAATAAACAACTTTGCTTCATTGTTGTTCAGAACAAGTTGGAAAATTTAGGACAAGAACCTAAAGTAACCCCAAAGAGCTCTTTTGCAGGAGTAATTCCTGAAAATGTCAAACTAGCTAGTGTATCTGAAGAAAAGTCTCATTCAGAAACTTGTGAATAAACAACTTTGTTTCATTGTTGTTCAGAACAAGTTGGAAAATTTGGAGTTTGGACCTATGAATACTGAGATGAAGCAACGCGTGAGACTATCTCTCAATTTCTATTTAGGAGGAAAACCATAAGCAGACTTAAAATCAACGTGGTTTCTGATAGACCGGTGTCCGGTGTTTTTGCGAAAAAAAATTTAGGCAATAGGCGCACCCCTGGCGTGCGCCTATTCAATAGGCGCGTCGCGCGTATACATACTTTTCTAAAAAAAAAAATTCGATATACACTTTTTCAAATACTTTTTCTAAACTAAACAGTTTTTGAAAAAATTCTAAGAATTGCCCTCTTAAATTTTAGTATTATTTAAACGTAAAAATATTCTTTTTTATTTAATTATGTTAAGTCATATTTCTTTTCTTAAAATAGTAAATTATTAAAATTATCTCTACTATGAATAAACAAAATCATACATAAACAATCTCTATTTAAATTTAATAAATAATAAATATAACTAAATGTTTTATACATTTTTCAAATTTAATATATATATATATATATTTTAGAAAAAATTAAACTTATGATAGTAAACTTAGCTTTTAAAATATCATTGTAATCTCAAACTTTTAATACCCCTAAGTAGGCTTGTTCATTTAAACCGGTTCGACTGAATTGGTTTGGTTGAATCGGTTCAACCGAACTACTTTTAAAATATGACTATTTTTTTAGGTTTCAAGTAAATCAGTTCAAAATTGTAGTTTCAGTTCGAATCGACTCGTTTTTTTTATACTGGTTTATACTTAAATTTAAATCAAATCACTTTAAACATATATAATTTTAGAACCGGTTTGAAGCATAATAAATAAAACCGATATGAAATTAAACCAAACATAGAGATGTTTTCAATAAAATAAACCTAGAGATGTATTGGACTATCGTATGTTGATGTTGGACAGGATTTCAGTTAGTTGTGGAACAAATTTTCAGTGTGTTTTTCAATCGGTTCAGTGTTTTTTCAGTCGGTTCAGTATGTTTTTCAGTCGGCTCAGTATTTTTTCAATCAGTTCAGTGTTTTTTCAGTCGGTTCAGTATGTTTTTCAATAGTCTCAGTATGTTTTTCAATCGGTTCAGTATTTTTTCAGTCGATTCAGTGTGTTTTTCAGTTGGTTCAGTATTTTTTCAGTAGGTTCAGTGTGTTGGACATAATTTTCAATATTTTCAATTTCGGTTTGAACCAAATTATTTTTTAATCAAAAATATTATTAAAAAAAGAAGACCAATCCAAAACAAGAACCAGACAATTTTTTTTACCTAAACCAGACCAATTTTTTTAGAAACATGAAAAAGTACTAGTTTTTTACAAACCAGACCAGTTCAGTTCTGAACTGATTCGAGATCGAACCGATTCATGAACAAGCCTACCCCTCAGCCTAGAATGGTCTAATGATTCTGAATCAGAGTGTTGGATGCTCCAGGACTATGAGACGGTTCAAGGTAAGTAAAAATATAATTTTGTCACTGACGACAAGAAAATGTAAATTATAGTCAATACATCAACAAAACGATATGTCTTTCTCATTCAGATACTAGCAGAGGATATATTGTTTTCCAGATACGAATCAATGGCTACTGTATTTAAATTTCTGGAGAATGATTAGTTCTGTTGCCACATCTCAACGCTGCTGGCTGAACAAAGCTTTGCTAATGATTCCAGTGGCCTCAATGTAGCGTTCCACACACCGAGAGATGCAACTGCTTTCGCTTCCACTTAAGCTCGAACTGGGCTTTGTGATGCATTTGGCAAAGCACTTCTCTCTTACGGTCTGTTAGATATAACAAGGCAAAGCAAATGAGTTATAGACTTAAGGGACAGATTAGAAATGACTATAAATATGAAATTCCAGATTCAAATGAAACGAACACGAAAAGGAAGTCAAAGATATCATATATATGAAATGGGATTTAAAGGGGTCTCAAGTTACCAAAGAACTGGGGTTCCAATAGTTTTCAAGTACCAAGATAAAGTAATAAAAATGCTTACAGGGATATGATAAGATCTCTAAAGATGTCCATAGAGGCAAGTAATTCCCATCTGCAGTCCCGGCTATACCAAACATACACAAGCCTTACCAGATTTCAGCAGAGTATCATGCATCTCATGAAAATCATAGGTATCTCCCAAGTTCCAACGGACTCAGGATCAACAAATTCAACCAAACGGTGGGAAAATAATCCAATTTCAAAGCGGCACCAAAAGATCCTAATCATCTCCTTCAATTCAGTCCGAAAATTGGATTAGAATCCATAAAATGCAATAGACAGGGACAGACTCTTCAAATTTCATTCGACACCAGCTGCCAGGCAATTTATACAACTAACAATTCTAAAGCTACAACCTTTATACTCTAAACAAGTCACCTTAATGCGGGTCAGTTTGGTCACATATAGTACTACCTGTTCTTATCCACCAACTGCAATTTTAGAGCTTAATAGTAACGCAAGTTTCAGACAACGCTACTAAACTTCTCAAACCAAATATGAGGGCTTGAATCAGATAAACACAACGTGGTATCCATACAATACCTACACATGCAAAATTTGAGCTCAAAGACGAATGCAGCGAGAGAAAATCACCTCAAGGAACTCTTCCGCATAGGCCTGGGCAAGCTGAACCTTCAATTGGTCCATGAAATCTTCAGTCGAGAACTGAGATTGTGATCCACTCGACTGCGAAGAAAACGAATCCATTTCTTCGCTCTCTCTGTCTGATCTATGGGGACTACGAGGATGCAACTTAAACCTTCAACCCTAAAAAAAGCCACTATAAACCCTACTTATCCCGACCAGCAGCGGTGGAGATCATGGGCTTACGGTTTGGTTTGGGCCGACTGGGTCTTCTTAATTAGGCTTCTTTTAGCCCATTTTTATGTGGAGATTTTGCTTTTGGGCCGCAATTGGTCTTTCCGTCATGGTATTTTTGAAGGGTAATGATACCCAAGTGCAATCACATGGATCTATATGAGGGGTAAATATGGTATTTCGGAAAATGCTTTTACCATCTTCCTTCCCATTTAATTCAGTACACATATCATTTCATATTATTGATTACTCAGGGTTATATTTATATGCTTAATATAATAATAATACGACCAATTTTATCTCTCTAACCTAATTCAAACTAAATTTTTTTTTTTTTTTTCATATTTGTGTTGTTACCAGTGTTATCATAACTGGACCGACGGTCCGACCGAAAACCGAACTCTTGTCTGATTTAGTTCAGCTAAAATACTGAAATGCATATGAACAGTGTTTGACCGGGTTGGACCGGTCGGTTTTTTAAAACCTGTTGGTTCCTGGTCCTAGTTATTTTGGGGTGTTTAAATTTTTTAGGTGGTTCTCTTCAGTTTAAACTGACTTCTTCGATTCGACCGAGCAACTTCTTCGGTTTAGAAATTATGTTTAAAATTTAGACCTATTGTGTTTGATTTTGAGACTATTGTGTTATGTATGTTCAAAGTTTGAGGTAAATTTGAGAGTAATGTGTACGTTTGATACTATGCAGTTTGTGTGTGGTTGAAACTATGTAGTTTGAGGTAATTATGTGTATGTTTGAAACTATGTAGTTTGTAATTGTATTTTCAGTTTTTTTTCTTGTGAAAAGTGAACCGCACGTCGAACCAGATCCGACCGGGTTGAATCAACCGAACCGGGAATCGGGCCCCTCACCGGTTCAAGAGTATGTTCGGTTCTAATTACACTGGTTGTAACTTGTAACATTAGTTAGGTATAAGACATGAAATGACATGTAGATCTAGTCTAGACGTATGTGGGGTGTCTTTTCCTGCTGCAACACCAGCAAAGTGTGTGCTTTGCCATAACTGGCACACATATATATGGCGGCTAGTAGGACAGCTTGAAGTTTTAGGTATTTATTATTATTATTTGTGGGTGCTTATAGATTTAATACTATATATTTAGCTACAACATCAAGTTTGGCAAGGATTATGTATTTTCATAATATTTGATTACGTAACGTTAAAAGGGTTAAAGGTTTTTGAATGAATGTGTGTATATCTATATCTATATATTCAATATGACATGCATTGCATGAATATATAGTTAAGCAAACAAAAACAAGGTAGACTATATAAAGGGTAGAGGGTTGGATTTTTGTGTGTTAGAGAAGTACTATACCTCAATAACTAATAACATCCTAACTTATCTATTAATTACCAAATGGTACCAGATACATGAAGTGTTTTGCAAGTACAAGGACATCCCATCATGCAAACAATTCACACACAAAGAAGAAAATGACAATTCATTGAGAAAGGGGGGGACCTTTCTAATGCATGTCTTGTTTATATCCTATAAATTATGAAACCCATTTCATTTCATTAAATCAACATGACTATGTCTCTAGACAAGTGGATTTATAGATAGGGGATACAAGAAATTAATGACAAAATAACGATCTAGAAAATTATAGCCAAACTCTGTCTATAACATTTAGATAACTTTTTCCTTTATCGTTTTGATCACCACACTTAATCTGTATATAATTCGTATGGTCCGTATTGATATCATTATGATATGAAACAGTTGTAAACTGCATCAGTAACATCAAATACCTAACAAGGAGATCCAAAAGTAGAGGAAACATGTGGCATAATAGATGGGGATATAGACAATATAGTTGAACCATTGTGAAAGAAAATCAAAGATTAAATGAGCTATATGTTTTAGGTGCAATGGAAGGGGTTTGATTTTGATACCTTAGCAATAATCTTGGGAGGTGATGTGCAGAGAAATAAATGGAGAAAGAAAAGGGAAGGGAAGGAGTCAAAAAAAGTCAGCCCCATTCTATCTCTTTCAGGTGGGTCAGAATGAGTTTATTTACTATCATAACTTGAATATAGTTTTTATATAGATTACATTTTTTCTTTTTATCTTCTTCATTTGTATTAAGATAATGCAAGTACTAATTTAAGAAATATTAGTTTTGGTACACTTGAGTCTAAATTTTACTTAATTGGGTCTCAACTTTTAGTATTATTTAAAGTGTATATAGATGAAACTCATAAATTATACTTGAAAGTTTTAAAGAATATATAAATGAAACACTATTGGAGATGCTTATCAAATGAGCTGAAATTACACAACATCAAGTAATTGATCATGTCTATAAACGAATACAAAAGTTGAGGGTGTAGTTATTGTTAGGTATTGTAGTTTGATTAATATGTAATGGTAGATTATGTATTAATGTATGCGTCTCGCGGTTCATCATGTATACGTATTTTGTAACAATAACCATCATCACTACAAATGAGCCAAATCGCGTGGAGGTTACCCTATTGGATGTTACCACGGAAATCATCTCTCTCTCTCTCTCTAATCTCTCTAGAATTGCTTCTTCTACTTCATCAATTGGTGTTAATCGATCCTAACAATTATCAATTTTCAATAGCTTCTTGCATGCATGCACTACCTTAGAATATTCGTTCAAACCCTAACATGTAAACCAAAACATTAGTATCACACTTAAAACGTACGGTTTAACCAATTGTCTCATAAGTTCAAAATTGTGAGTGAAAACATTTGAGAGACTCTTTAAGACATAACATTTTTCATTAAACGGATATTTATAAACTTCACCTCACACTAGGACTTAGTGTCTAGCTCAACCTTTATGAGCAGTATTTATATATGTGGCGTCGAACTCTAATAGCATGTGAGATTTATGACGTATGTTTCGTAAGTCTGAACTTGTTAGTGAAGTCATTTAATATATTTTTAAATTTTCAGGAGATCATAACATCCAATAGAATGATATGTAACTATCAAAACCCTAAATAGACCAGACCTCTTATATATATATATATTTACTATAATCATAATTGTGATCTGTTTTCTGGGATCGGCTGCATATATACACACCCATTGCTGCACTGTCATTGTTAATGCCCTGTCCCCCTTTGCCCCCTCTATCTTCTTCTTCTGATCTCTGCAAACCATGACAGACATCAGAATCATGCATAGCATAGCAAAGTGCATGCAGTAAAGCAGCAAGGTCCATGTTTCAGCAAGAGGGGGTATCTAATCTTACCATCAGAGCCGTCCATTCAATTGCTTTGTACTTTTTTTGGGGAATCGGGGAAGACAGGCTGATAACGTATATACCATCCATTTCTTTCACTTTAAGCTATATATATGGATGTGTTAACTTGGAGCTTGAATGAGGAAGGAAAGCGTGCCCTAGCTATCCATGTTGCTACGTACTATACTTTTTATCTTCTCTTTTCACCTCCCTCAACTTATCTTTCTTACATTTAGTTTTTTACCATGAAGAAAGGCATTTCAGAGTGTTGCCAAACTAGTATCCATCGATAGAGATGTCTCCGTAATTAATATTTTTATTTGTTAGACAAGTATATATATTTCACCCGACTCGCACGACATAATTAAACAATACGTTAAACATATAGAAACATCTTTAAACAATTTAGACATGTGTTTAAACATGTAATAATACTTGAGCATGGTAAAACATGAAGATTTATATGTAACCTAGTCGTGTTGTGTAGGATCTCTGATATATTTACGGGGTGTTTAGTTCATGAATTTGGAACCCAGAATTTAGTTAGATTCAAATGAAGTTGTTTGGCTGAAGAATAAAGAATTTCATAGTTTGTTTCATATTAAAGGGTCAAATACGACATTATCTCCTAAAAGTTACGTCGATTTTAAAATTATTCCTTAAAGTTTAAAGTTTCCCCTAATATTTAGAAATGATAGAAAATTTCCCCCTGAAACAACCTATGTCAGTCATCGGTAGAGGATGATTTTTCATCATTTCTATAACCTTAGGGGAAACTTTAAATTTTAAGGGAGAATTTTAAAATCGGCGTAAACTTTAGGGAGCAAAAGGAAATCCAATAGAGAATCTTAGGTAGAACGAGACGATTCTAATTCAGGTAAGAGTGATTAATTCCATATACAGAAGAAACCAAACATGTAGAATCCAGGTAAACCAAACACGTCCTTACTGGATTGATGAGAATATTTTTTTTTTTTAAACCCGAATTTGCACGTTTAATTTGAGTATACTACTATCTTAAACATATCTCAACAAGATTGTGTGGATATAGATCACTTGTTGTCTATCAATGCATCGTGGCACGTTAAGGTCCGAATATATATATAAACGTGGTCCACGCGTGAATGGGTAGAGAGGCTACAATCAAGCTACACATATAGTATAGTACATTACATAGCAGTATAGCACGCTTCCTCTTTCCATTCCACCTTTACTCCTAATAATGAGAATTAAAAAAAATAAATTGTTTTTTTCTTAATTATTTTTCATTAGGGTTTCGATCCCAATAAAATATATATTTGAGATGATTATAAAAAATCAAAAACACAACAATAATGCAATTTTTCTTCATATATAAATTAATGCTCTCTCTTTTGTCTTTATCATTCATTAGTCTTATTGAATCCATAAACCTATACCACTTTCTAGTGTGGTCACCGTAAACTAGGCCTTTTTATATTACATTTTATGTTATTTATATCAAAATATAGGTGTATTACGTATGTTTACTTTCTTATTATTACGTAAAATAGTTATATATATGAATTTATGATTGTACGGATGTATGAAAATATATTTGTAACGTAATTATTATATGATAATTAAATATTGTTACGTCCCCAAAAGGAGTAGTATAGTTCATTTGTGATTTGGTTCGTTTCCTCTCTCTCGTATTATTTTGACTTGATTTATTCCTTTGTCTGTATCCCTCACTTTCACCTATGCCACGTGTCTGCCTCTCCCACAACCATGATTTTCCAAACGATCATAATTATTTCCCTTGTAATCAATTCCTCTAATTACATGATAAGTTAATTAATTAATCACCAATTTACATTTTACCATCATTAATAATCAAAGGTTAATTATCAAGGAGATAGCTGAACTTTGGATGTTTTGCAACGAGCTACCCGAACTTTAAAAAGTCAAAACGAACTACCTCAACTTTGTTGAATGTGCAACGAGTTACCTCCGTCCAAATTACCGTAAACTGTTGTCGGAAATTCATCGAAAGGTCATCAGAAATTGGACGGAGGTGGCTCATTGCACCTACGTCAAAAGTTGAGGTAGTCATTTTTTATTTTTTAAAGTCTGAGTATCTCATTGCAAAACGTTCAAAGTTCAGATAACTTTTTGATATTTAACCATAATCAATATAAACCTTCCATCTTATATAAGAACACACAATTTTAATTAAACAATTTGTGTTGACATAATAGTTACTAACCAAAGTTTTGTGTACTAAATTATTTTTAAACTGTATACGTTAGAAATATATATATATTTAAAATGTCCATAAGATGTTATTATATGATACGTGTGAGTATAATTAAAAAATAAGTAAATAATTTACTTTTATTTTTATGATATAAAAATGGAAATCTGGCCCTATTAGATTTAATCATCCATGACCCATCGCTATCATACACCTTTAAACGTATAAACAAATTGACAACACTTGCACTGCAGGAAGACCGCACCAATGAGTCGGGGTCTTGTATGTAGACCGCACCAATGTAACGTGTTTCAGTTTATAGCTTCAATTTGTATAATTTTGTCTAAAATTTCACTTACTCAAATTAAAGTGGTTACTATAAAATTGAAATAACGTATCTACTGTCTTACACTTTCAGTATTTCTGATTTTTCCATTTATATAATTTCTGATTTTGTTAGGAAAAATCTATTTGCAGATTATATCGATTATTTTATACAGACCACTTTTGTTTAAAGGCTATAGCGCTCCAATATTTATTTACATATTTTTCATTACTAATTTTAAGAAAACTAATTATCAAATCGACTCTATATTTTTGTAGTTACCAAACTACAGTCCAAAATTGAAAATTTTATATTTCTAACAAATTTTGAACCCTAAACCTCTTATATATTAGCTAATTTTTTTACAACTACACTACTAATTCCAATTGTATTAAATATCTCATGTTTATTTATTGACGCTCTTTAGTAATTAACCTATGTTCAACATCGTTTATTTAATTATAGTTTTAGTTTAATTATGTATCTACTGTATTAATATTTTGAAATAGTTGAAAAATAAGTAACATTCTAAATTTAGTATTTATAGGCTACTCGAATACCCATTTTGAAAATATTTTTTCAATAATCTCTAAAAAAAAATACTATAGTATGTCGATAATTAAATTAGAGTTATAACGACACATATGATGTGAAAATTGAAACTTAACACCATATGTGTCATTATGAGTTCTAATTTAATTATCTACATAATATAGTCATTATGATTTTTTAGAGATTGTTGAAAAAATATATATTTTCAAAATGAGTATTCTGGTAGCCTATTAAAAAAAGTTGGAATTAGTAGTGTAGTGGTAAAACATTTAACTAGTATATAAGAAGTCTAAGGTTCAAAACTTGCTAGAATCATGATTTGTTTTCACAATTTTGGACTGTAGATTGGTAACTACAAAAATATGGGATCAATTTGATAATTAGTTTCCTTAAAATTAGTAAGTTCTGTATAAAATAGTCGATGATCTGCAAATATATTTTTCCTTTTGTTATTATTGAAAATTATAGATAGTCTAACTTTTTTAACCCCAAATTTCACTTTATTTTGAAAAAGCTCCAAAATTTTCCATCGGAATACAAATTTACATCTGAGAAATTCTTAGGTAAGCTTGGTTTTTGCACTATTTTTATTCAAACCCTAAACCCTTGTTGAGTCAAATGTACCAAACCTAATCAACTTTTAGCCCCAATCAAGCGTGCGACTTTTAGCATATTACTAAGCACTTAAAATTGTTCAATATAATAAGCATTAATGCTCTAATCAAGATACTTATATTATCATCCTCTAATTTATCCATTACCCTAGAGAATACTACTTCATATACACCACATATATAACTCTTTTGAATTAATGTCTATGATCTTTCAATCAACACCGTCCAATTGATCATTCAGGATAACAGATATTATTGATTGAGAGAGGGCAGTGCACCCTATATATCGATCAAAATCGAATACCCGGTGATGAAGGATACATTGAAAGTAGGCTAGTTTTGATTCAAAGGCTGCATTGGTGCATGAGAATGAATATAATATAGAGAGAAAAAGTTGTACAGTGTGTAGGGATTTACAGATAATAAGAGCATATATTCATGCACTGCACGTGAATGTTTGTGGGGTTAATCAAGGTTAGCTAGGGCTAACTATACCTAGCTAGCTGCAGTTGTATATATGTTTGATCAACTAGTAGACATCAGCTAATATCTGATAAAAATATGTCAAATCTAAAACTAATGCACATCATTGCGGATTGCAGGAAGTTATTGATGCAGTTCGAAAGAATGAAGTTCAGACATATATTTCGAGAAGCAAATGCGGTAGCGGATATCATGGCGGGCATGACGATTAACCAGTGACACGTTTTTGAAACTACTAACGCGCTACGTAAAGATGCTGTTTTTTTTTTTTTTTAGAATTGTTAAAGCTAGCTAGGTTTTGTTGTGTAGTTTGAACTTTGGTGCAAAGTTTGTCACCTATAGCGGTTTAGTCCATAATTATAAAAAAAAAACTAGGAGACATACATACACACATATATATATAGTCCAAGTTGCAACCAACAAAATGCACAGAAACTTAGGAAAAGGTTCTATAGCAGCAATCAAAATAGTTCATGGAAATTAACAACATTGTTTCAGTCAAATATACATATATGTAAGTATGTATGCAATGTGCAAAAAGGAAGAAAGGATTCAAGCTTCAAGACTAAGGCTCCATCTTCCAATGAATATTATTGATGATCATCCAGAGCAATAGGTCATCAATTGTGGAATACTTAGCTTTAGAGAGGTTAATTATTAAGACATAATTTTCAAAAACACAAACTTTGAAGCCTAATTCAAGAATTTTCACACCAAGGTTTGATGTTAGCTATACTTTATATGTATAATTAAGACATAATTTATGAGAAACATAGGATTCAGGTGAAGGCTCATTAGGAAACCTTCCCATTGAAAGAGTTGAAAGGAAAACAAAACTAGATGTAAAGAATTGGAAGTGGCTTTCACAGTTCCAACTGAAGCAATTTATATGCCATATGTTAAGCTAGGTTAGTTAATATATATATATAGCTGAAGGCATTTATATAAGTGTGGGAGAAGAAGGGCAGACCCTTGCCCTCCCACACTTAAAGGTACCCTAATAAATTCATATTTTGCTAACAGGGTTAATACACATAGGAGAATACACTATGTACAAGTTTATATTAGCTCCAATAGGTATATAATAAGCAACTATATATCACAGATAACAAAGACTATAGTTTAGATGGGATTGTATCTTTAATTTCCCTAAATCACAGTAGACATGCTTGTTATAGTTATGTAATTCGACGGCTTTGTCTTGTCACGAAAGCATATATGATGAGAGGATCAAGAAGATAGCAACGGAAAACAGCTTACAAATCAATGCATTTACTTGGAAAAGGTAAGGTAACTTAGAAAAGCAATGCAGATCTAGCAAAGCGGGCAGGAGCCATAAATGGAGAGCGGAGACCAGGTAGGCCGGAGATGACTTTGGGAGAAGTGAGAGAGAGGATAAATGGTACCTTTTAAAGGAAGAGCTAGCTGAGCTGAGATGAGATGAGTTGCTGGGCTGGAGAGAGTCTGCAACTTTTCTCTGAACTACCTGCAGAGGGAATGGTGGCGTGCCGAACGAAGCAGCGACAAGAACAACAACCTCTTCCTCTAGCTTATCATCTGTCACAACTATACATACATATATAGAGCTACACAGCTTTAATGGCATATCTATGATCATTTCTTGATTCAGCAACATAAGGTTGCAGCTAGCGTGTTGTGTCTGGAATGAAATGAATATATAGAAATGGCGGTTGGGGTTGATATGAATGGGAAGCAATATGGGGGTTGAGATGCGTTCTGGGAAAAACAAAATGCATGAAATATAATGTTGGGTTATAAAGATGTTTTTTTTTTGTTGTTGTCTCAATTAAACAAGATCATGGTACTATAATCAAAATTTATGAACATAATTTGATGATATTATGTTTATGTATTATACACAAAATTAAAACATAGAAATTATAAAGAGAACAAACAAAAAGAAAGAAGATATTCTGAATTTTTGAAGAAAATTAGAATTGTAATTGGGTCTTACCCAGTAATTAACCTCACATATCTTTGTCGCTCTCTCCAAATTTCTACTCGTCTTCTTTCCAAACTCCGTAATTTGAACTATAGAAAGCGTTTAAATTGATCTACTCAATTTCTGGGCAGGTTCTTGGTCAACTATGGTGTGCTATGCTCCATCGTCTTCAACCTTCGACACATTGCTCGAAAACCCTCGTTTCAGCCACGTGATCATCAGTTGATGTCGAAGTCCAAGGACATGGAGGACGATGATGACGTGGATGTCTGCTTCCCCTTGCTACTCATCAATGGCGTTCCGTTGAAGAGTCTCAGTTGAGGGATCGGATATGGCTGCTGCATAGCTGTCGGTGAGGATGAGAACTGAATGTTGGGAGATTGAGACACCATGGAAGCATGCGATATGGAGGTTGAAGACAGGATCTCACACTCTTCATCGGACTCAAAGACCGGACAGTCCATGTTGACTCCGAATAACCTCAGCCTCTTGGCCGCCGCCTTGCCTTGGACAACAGGGACGGACTCGAACACAATTGGAGAAGCAGTAGCTTCCGGCGGTGGCCCCACTGCGCCTGGATTCGATCTAAGGTACACCACATTACCGTATCCATACCCGTTCCCACCCCACTCCCGGTGACGGTCAGTCGGCATCATTACCGTTCCAGGGCGGTAGAGAAGCGGCGGAGGAGAGAAAGCAGCGGTGCTGGAAGCTGTGGCGGCCCAAGGGTATTGGATCGATCGGAAGTACTGTCCACGCATCAACCCACTATGTCCGGTGACGTCGTGTGGGCCATCGGGGCGTCGCCGCCAGTCTATAAAGAGGCGGTCCTTGGTCGCATCCCCTACGCCTCTCTTAAACGACACGATGTCTCCTGCGTCAAGCTTCTTTTCCTTCACGAACCGGCTCCACCCCTTCGTCATGACGTAGCTCTGGCTGCTGTTCCAGTAGGAGTAGCGGAACCGCCATGGCTTCCCTTCCCTGTCCTCGAAGTTGAGCAGAAGTCCCTTCTCGTTGGTGGATGAGTCGAGGGGGAAGTACTTCTCCGCGTGCTGCTTCGGAATTACCAGACGGTTCAGCTTCCCTACATCGCTGGGGGTAACCACCTTGTCGAACATGTGCTCCTTCTCGATCGACGCGTAGTCTCCGGGCTGGTTGTCGTCGTCAGGTGAGGACAGCGGGTTAAGGTTGTCGGATGTCGCCGCCTTGGGATCGAAGCGGGTCCCTAGCCAAGAACCCATTTCTGCATTACTGTTCATGAGGTTGATGGATCTGTACCGTGACGAAGAAGGTGAGTCCGCTGACGTGGACGAGAAACTCATCGGACGGTGGCGATGAAGATAATTCGGAATCTGGTCGTCGTCTTCTTCTTCAACAATCCCTTCTCTCCTCAGCGCAAAATCCATGAAGCTAGCTAAAATCTGAATCCCCTTATCTTGGATCTGGGAGAGAAACGAAACCCTAAGTGGAGGACTGCTGCAGCTAGAGTCAGCTATGGAGGTAGAGTGTCTCTCTAGATAGGGTATGGGGAGCACTTTCCATGAAGAGGAGAGAGACGAATTATTTACAGAGGTTGTTTGTTTCAAACGACAGCGCAAAGTTCATGCTGTTGTTGACCTTCAAATCCACTGAAACCAAATCAGTGTATGTTTTTTCTTAGAGAGAGAGATAGAGAATCATATGGTTCTAGGGGAGGAGGTTCTGCCTTGCCGGAAGCTTCTCAAGTTAGGCATTAACTAATTCTTCAATTATTAAAATAAATAATTATTTTATTTGTGTGTATAAAATTAAAATAAATGTCGTTTAGAGAGTAAAAAAAGAGTAATGATACCCTGATACCCAGTTGTCAAAAATTGACCCAATCAGTAGGGTTACCTACCACGAGTTATGTTTGAGTCAGAGTTTTTGACCCACGGGTCATTTTGACACGACATATGGATAACCCGTGAAAACACGGATCATGTTTGGGTCAGTAGTCTTGACAAATGAGTCAATTCATGATCCGTCTCGAATTGTATATTATATTAAATATATATGATTATGACTCATTGATTAGTAGATTATGACTCATGGTCAGTTTATTTCTGATTTTTTATGTACTGGTGGGTTGAACGGGTCAGATTAACCTGCGGGTCATGGAGGTCGAACGGGTCAGTCTGACTCAAGTCTTACTATTTCTGACGGGTCAGATTTGGGTTTCAAAAACTGACTCATTAGAGTACACATGTCGTGTTTGGGTCAGACAGTCTCTGACACGACTCAAGGCTAACACGGCTCATGGATCACGCATGACCCGTTTTGACACTCCTAATGATACCTGGATCGAACCAGCAGTAGAACTGTGCAGGATAAATATGTATAAGAATTTTAGGATTGGAAATATAGTATAAAAATGTATTTATTGATTATGTTATAATAATACGATAGCACATAGTAATTACCGGCTTAATTACCAGCCTAGAAAACCGATAAAAACTATATCGAAACATACTATTAAAAAACGGATTGAAAATATATAGTTCGGATTATAGTTTTTTCCGACTTTATTTGGTTTTTAATTGTTCAATTCATTTTAATAAAAAGTTATTTAATTTAGTTGTTTTATTGTTTAGTTTAATTTTGAACGCTGAATTTATTTTTAAATGTTTTTTTTTTTGTTTAAGAAGGGTTTATTTTATTTATTTTGTACAATTTTGTAAATACATATTTTTATTGACCGGATTCACACTATAAAAGGGTAGGATGGTGCATGTATTATATGGTGTGATACGAAACGACTTATATGTTGAATCAGATGCCCAAGAGACTATAAATTTGATCATGGAAGAGGTTATCGAAGATAGACCACTGATGTTCTTAATCTTTAATTGGAGAAATTTATTTTTGGTGTTCAAGAGATATAAGGTCATACACATATTTCGTGAAGCAAACAGTGTTGAAAATCTATTGGTCAAGGAGAAAGTCGCAATTGAGGAACAAAAAATATGTATTTATTAGATCCACCTTGAAGTTCTTTGAATATTGTTAAAAAAAAATCTGATGGATCTAAATAAGATCAGAATGATTACTTCTTGTAATTTTGTAGTTCCAATTCATTTAAAATAAAATGGGTTGGGTTGGGTTGGGCTGATGTGAACTCATCCATGTCATCATCTCAGTATATGTCATCATGTCCATCATATTAGTTTTTATTTCGCAGATTGTGTAATATTTTATATAAATAAAATAATATCACAAAAACATGAGCAGAATATATTTAACAACTAAGATTTTATTCAATAAATTAATATTAATAAAAAATGCTATGATATTGGAAAAATTAAATCGAAATATAAAATACAATTATATAATACCGTATTGAAAGAATTGGTGAGGGGGCGAATTCGAATAAAAGATTAATTATTAATTAAATGAATTTAGGACAAAGTAATTTTTAGCCACCTTATCTTATGTTAGTAGTAAAGAATTAAAAAATAAATAGTTTTTAATGTTTAATGTTAACCAAAATAATTAGGGAAACACATTTTTATTATTACACATTCATTTATATGTATAATGAGACGTTTTATTTGTTTCAAAATTTCAAAAAATAAAAATAAAAATCTATCGTCTTCTTTTTTAAATTAAATAAATCATGGGTGGGTAAGTTTGAGGATATTAAATATAATAATCTGCAAATGCCAACTGTATTTGAGGTTGGAGTTCCTCTTTTTTTATATTTTTATTTTATTATATTTTACTGTTTTGATTTTTGGTTGTCATGTCAGTGAGTGCAATAATTTATTCCTAATTATAAGATGATAACGACATTAAAATTTATTAATTGTCAAATATATATATAATTTTATAATTCAAAGTTAAGTTAGGGTTTTGACTAGATACACGTGATGTAATATCCATGCTAAAATAAAATAAAAATAAAATTCCAGGAGGCTGTACGGACAGGGTATGTGGACTTAAGAAGTTTAGATCAATTCAAAGGAGTAAACTTTTTTAAAATGATGATTAACGGTTAACCTTATTTAATTGAAATCATACTATATTTATATTTATATATATACAAAATTATTTTCATAATAACGTTTTAGCAATGAAAGTACTGAATTTTAATTTATTTTTGACTTACATAAATTTTGCATTCCAATACAAATATGATAATATTTACAATAATGTGAATGTGTCCTCCCAAATGGCAATATGTACCTCGATAGTGAGAAAAGAGAGGGAGTAATGAAAGATTGAAAGTGATGATAAATAAATGCAGTTGCAGGTTAAATTTAATTAATGGGTGTGTAAATATTTTCTTAAAAAGGTTACAAACTTGTGACTAAATTAGATTTCTCCATCACTAGAGTCATGCTATATACAGAATATATAAGGGATATACCATAGTTATCATAACCGGACCGGCGGTCCGACTGGAAATCGCACCCATGTTTGGTTTGGTTTGGTTTAGTTAAAAAACTGTTTTACAAATGAACAATGTTTGAACTGAGTTGAACCAGGTGTTTTTTGGAAAACCGACCGTTTTTTTAAAAAACAGTCGATTTCTGGTTCACTTTTTAGCTTATTTTTTTTCCGATTTTTTCGATCGTTTTTTTTTTGGTTTCCAATTTTTGGTTATGCACAAACCAAACGGCTTAACCCAATTGGTTAAACCGGTTCACTACTATTGGGTATTGTGTTTGAGAATTGAGAGTAATGTGTGTTTGATATTGAAACTATGTAGTTTGTTTGTGTGTGAGACTATGTAGTTTGAGGTAATTATGTTTGTGTGTGAGACTGTGTAGTTTGAGGTAATTATGTTTGTGTTTGAGGCTATGTATGTATTTTAAGTTTTCAATTTTTTCCCATTGTGAACAGTGAACCGCACACGGAACTGGGTTGAACCGACCGAATAGTGAACCGGCCCCCTCACCGGTTCGATAGCCGGTCCGATTATGATAACTATGGGATATACATTAAATATAAAATAATTTAATTAAGTTCTGCTGCAATTGTTTTCTAGGTATAGTGAATTTTCCAAGGGCTTTTCAGTAATTCATTTATTATTTTAATTCAATTCAATTCAATTAAATTGTAGCTATATAGTTAGTCTCATTAATTAGCCGTGAGATATGAATAATTTGTTGATTTCTTTTAAACGAGGAACATTAATTAAATATTAAGTGAAGTTATTGCAAAAAATTTCATCTAATTTATCTGAAGTTAATTGAAGAAAATAAATTATAAATTTATTTTAATTCAACAAGCAAAGAATAAAATCCAATCAACAAATTATAATCAATTGGCTAATGATATTTTTCTGTTCCACGACATAGAAGCTAACAAAGTGCAAAGCAAGTCATATTCCCAAAGTTGATACTTAAGTCGATGGTATACGTTATGGGTGAGAAAAAAGACGGTTGACCGAAAAAATTATGAGTCTGTCCCGAGTTTAAGACCGAGTCAAAACGAACAAATTTTTTATCCTAAACTTGGGTCGTGTTTTTAAATCAAAAGATCGAATAAACCATCCCGACCCGAGTATAGGTTGGAATCAACATTTATTGTATTTTTTTAATTAGTTTATTTGTGTGTTTAGGATTGTGTTTAGGGTTAGTTTATTTAAATAATTTTTCATTAATTAAATAAATACTAAATATATTTAAAGTATTTCATTCTTATTAATTTCTCAATATAAAAGTTAAGTATATGTATAATTATAATAAAAAAATAACAAATTAATATTTTATAGATAAATACCTATAAATACTCATAGATAGAAGTAGAACTAGCTCATAAAAATATACCATGATAATAAATGTTATAAAATTTAAAAGTAAGTTGAGTAATATTAATTAAAATTATATTAAAAATAAAAACACTTTCATTTTAAAAGTTTAGTTAATCTTATCAATATATTAATATAATTAAAAATGAATTTGATTTATTTTTGCTTGTTCATTTTCTAAGTCAAACTTTATATTAAACTAATATAACGACAACTTAAATAGTTTTTATAATATGGGCAAAGCGCGAGTCAATTCTCTAATATATTATAATTAATAAAAACTCTTTTGTGCTAATAAATGAATCTTTCGAAGAAACACTAATGGCCCGTTCGTTTGCAGGAATGGCCACGGATTTGGGCTTACGGATTCCGTAAGCCCATGTTCGTTTGATGGAATTGGTCATTCCTTGCTTGTGGATTCCGTGCGGTCCGGGCTTAGGGAATCCGGGTAAAAACCTCGGATTTCCTAAGCCCACACGGGTCGGAATCCGGAATCAGCTGCCAAATGACCGAATTGCCCTCACCTTTTTGGAGAAATCACGAGCGTGCCATCGACAGAATTGGATTGACGCTTCTTCTCTGCAACCGAGCTGCGCACGTCTTCAATTCGAATCGCCAGTCTTCGTTGCTCATTTCTGCCTTGCTCACTCACTGAAGAAGCTTTGGGGTTCAATCTGTATGTCTGCTCATCACAACAGGTTAGTTCTCCTTGTTTCTTTCGTTGTTTTTGTCTCGAATTGGTGTTGCTTTACCGGATTAGGGTTTGACTGATTGTGTACCGAATTAGAATTTCATTGATTTAGGCTCATTGTTGTTGTTGTATCGAATTGCTCTTTTTGGAAGGGATGAATTAAGGTTGATTAAGCAACATCGTTGATTCTAGGTTCGGTGAACACAAAATCAACGATTCTGGGTTCCCTATACCCAGAATCACCTGAATTCGTGCTTGGTGAAATTGATGAGTTCCGACAGAATTTGTGCTTGGTGAAACAGAATTTTTGTGCTGGGTTCAATTCTGGGTTGCTGAATTTCTGTGCTTAATTTGCTGAATTCGATTCTGGGTTTGTTGTTTGTTGAATGTTGCTGTTTGAATTGTTGTTATATGCTGAATGTAGATCTAATCACCAAAGGTGGAAACTACGGCTGGAACATATACGAGTGTCCATACCCTTTTTTGCAGAAAAACATCTATAAACTCAATAAACTTTATTTTTCCAATGAGAATTGAATTTTTTGTTTCTTTTTTAATAACTCCTGCTGCGGCAAACTAAATCAAGTTATGGAGTTGTGGGATCAATACAATGAATGTTCAGTCCACATAAAAAATCTTACTGTATGTTATTGTTAAATTGGGTATATGTGTATCTGAGCTTCAGTATAGATTGCTTAATTGAGGTCACTGCTAGACTCACTCAGATCAGAAGCTTTGTTTGTTTTAGGGGAGTGACAAACTAAGGAGATGTGAAGAATCTTTAAGGAAACTCTAGTTTTTTTTAATGAATTTAGAACAAAGAAGTCAAACCTGAGCAGTTTTAAGGTAGCGGTTTATTGAGAGCTGGATAACGAGGGATTATGTCAGAGGATGAAATGACTATTATGGGAATCAATGTTTGGAATCTTTAGTAACTGGTTGTGCAAATATGATGATTGTTGAAGCAGTTCATCATTGTTTAACTGTGATTGCCATTAAGAAAGTGTTGGTTTTGTGTTGTTGCAGATTAATGACTCGCTTCATGATGAACCAGAGCCAGTACACCCTGGACAGTGTGTTAAGCAAGCTGACATGCCCATTACTAGAAGATAATATTTGTTTGGTTTCTCTAAATTAAGAAAATATGTGAAGATACAATTCACACAAACTTGCAGTGATCTACGTAAAGTTCATTCATTTGCTCAAGGAATGGTTTTTGTATAGCATATGCTTCAGATATTAGATATTTAGATTTATATATATATGTTGTTTGATCATTTTTTGGATCAATATTGAGCATTGGGAGTAGAAAGATTCTTGAGAAATCGATCGGGTTGATATTGTAAAGATTCTTGAGAAATCGATTACGGTTATGAAGATTCGATATATTGTGGATTATTAGAATTTATGGAGATACAAAGAATTGTTCTTTAAAATGAATTAAATAATTTTTATTATTATTATTAATTAATTATATTTAAGTTTTTATTATTATTAATTTTTAAAATTAATTAATACAAATTATATGAATTATGTACTATACATATACAAAGAGGGGCAAATATGTCATTTTACCACATTCCATTCCTTTTCCATACACAATTCCACCAAAGAAACAACAAAATTCCTTATTCCGTTCTATTCAATTCCACCAAAAAAACAACTTCATATTCTTAACTCCTATTCTTTATTCCCAATTTCTATTCCGTATTCCGAATTCCGAATTCCGTAAAACAAACGCACCGTAATATTTATTCTCTCTAATACTCTTAATTTCCATTCTCTCCTGTATGCTTAGTGTACCTGTCTCCATACATTTTAATTCTATTTTTTTCGGTTGAACTTGTCAACATATATAATTTATAGATCCTAAATAAGTATAAATTATATTTGTCAATATTCTCTCAATACACATATACAATATTATACATGGTAATATTCTATATATATCTTTCTAACTTTATGGATATATTAATTTAAAAAAAAAAATCTTTTTGTTTATTTACAAGATCTTTCAACTTTCATATTTTCAAATTACACAAATTATTTAAAAAAAATATATTTTTAATGTAAGTGATTTGTTAAAAAATGTACACCCTCTGTTTATTTTAGAGTACGTGTTTCAATTTGATTTCTTCCCTTTGGTATCAAAAAAGAGGATGAGTCATGAGTGTCAATTCCATAGCTATCCATAGTTCAAGTATAAGTTTCTTTCGACTTGCATGAATATTATCCTAACATTATTGTCTCAATATACATACTATAGAAAAATTCAGGCAACAATCACTTTCTCATTGAATAATGAGGCATCTAATTTAAACAAATATAGATAGAAGAGAACTTAGAGAAATTCTCATAATTATTGGTAAAATGAGTTGTGATTTTTAATAATAAATAAAGTTTATAACATACTAAAATAAAAACTTAAAAAGGGTTTTCGTATTTGATTTTTTTTTATTGAGTTTAATAATATTATATTATATTTTTTAAAAATAATTAATTATATAGAGATACGACCACACTATAAATATGCCGTCATTTTTTCTCCTTCCACTGTCAAATAAAGTGTGATTATAGGAAGATAGATTTCGCCGACACAATGAATTGCAGAACGCACCACCCTATTTCCACAGCAGATAGAATGGAAATGGAACCCAACATACTGACAGAACATTACATTTTATGTCGAATTTTGCATTTTGTGGAAACTCAAGCAATGATATATATATACATATAAATCTATATTCTAAAATATGGATAAAATGATAATTGATGACGTAAGTACTGTTATTGTATTTAAATTATTCTATAAGAGATTAATTACCAAAACAACCAAACTAAACTTTAAGAAAAAATTAAACAGCCAATCAAACTTTTTTTTTTACAAACAAAAAATTAAACTTTTGGAATTGAGCAATCAACAAACATACCTCAAATTTTAATTATATTTGAACGTTTTTTTTAATATTTGAGGAAGTTATTAAGTCAGCATTAGTTGAATTATTCTAAGAAAAATATATTACGACTTAATAACTCTCTTAAATATTGAAAAATCCGTTCAAACATAATAAAAAGTTTAGATAGATTTGTTGTTTGCTAAATTTTAAAAGTTGGTTTGTTGTTTGTAAAAAAAATTCAATTTTTTGTGTGATTTTTTTCTTCTGAAAAATCGTTTATATATATATATATATATATAATTAAGCCTTCTATAAAATACATGGTAAAATATGAAAGAAAATCAATGGTATATATCACATCATCACACACTCTCTGTAAGTCGATAGGTAGGTTGAGATGGATAGGTATCTAGTAAGTGAGGTAGAGGACCACCCTCTCCTTCTCCCCGATTCATCTCTCTCCCTATACACTACATTCAAAGAGGACCACCTTACCACCATGGCATATGCCATTCCCTTCTCCATTTCATAGCACAGTTGGCTGCAGCCTGCAGCTTCTCTCTCTCTCTCTCTCTCTCTCTCTCTCTCTCTCGTGGTAATAAAAGAGCTTATGAATATTGATTATGAGTACTGGTATTGTAGGGGACTAGCTTTTGCATTGTTGTTGCTGCATATCCATCTTTTGACATCTGACCTCTGGCTGTATCTGCAGAGCTCTATCTCTATGGAAACAAATCAATATATAGATAGATATAGATATAGATAGATAGATTGTCGAAGTTTTTTAAAAAGTAGATACTGTACCAAAAGAATTTGAAAAAGTAAGTATACTGAAAAAATATTTAGCAAAATGTATATAACCGCTACTGGAGATAGCGTTTTTTACAACGTGCACTACTTTGAGTATCGTTTTTTAAAAAACGCTAAAAAACGCTACCGCTACCCCGAGTAGCGTTTATATACATTTTGCTAAATATTTTTTCAGTATACTTACTTTTTTTAATATTTTTTGCACAATAGTTACTTTTTAAAAAAACTTCTAGATTGTAGGGTTTGGTTGAGAGAGAATGGAACGATTAGTAGTAGACAAGTTAAAAGAGATGGTGAGTTGTGAACAAATACCTAACTTCCATTCCTCTTAAGAGACCTACATACCTAACTACTACCTAGCTTTTACTTTTTTTGGCTTAAATTTCTTACTTAACACACGATAACGATATCAACATATAATTAAAAATTATATTCGTAAAAAGATATAACTAATCGTAATAACATGAAAGTATTTTTGTGTTTAACTATTAAAACACGACCCGCACTATATTGACTAATAAAGTTGGACTTAAAAGTTCGTTTTTTATATACATTTTAAAATAAGTCATATTTAATAATTTTTAAATTTTTATTTAAATCTTTAATTTTTAGAGTTTGTCAATTTCGTATTATAGAGTTATGAAATCCAGTGGCTGAATAAATACATTTTATAAGGAATAATTCGTTATTTTGATATTTTCTTATAAATCTCGCATGTGAACATATAATTGACTTACTTAACACAGAACGATAACACAACATAAGCACGCACGAAAAGTTATGTCGTGTTAATGTTGAGAAACATGATACGATATGTATATAATAAGCGTTTTGTTGGTTTTAGGATAATGAGTCGTCCATAAGTGGGAGCTCATTTACATAAACTCAGTTGTGTATCGACCTTAAAACCTATCTCTCTATATATCAGTATATATAAGGGTGTTCAGAGTTATGAAAACCTGATGATGATATCAATGCTAAATAGTTAGCTGCCCTACAGTTTAGACAGAGGTCAGTAGATGTGGTATTATAGGTCATTGCCCGTCAAACCGTGGCGTGTCCTCCCGTCCGGCACACCGTGATCCCAACCTCAGGCAGATCCGCTTCCGCTTCCATTAAAGCAATCACTCAAGAAGGTAACTTAATTATGTATTATGTTGTGTCTTAATCGATTGCATGTTTTGTAGATCAATTTCCAACACGTTTGTATTTGGTAATTGTCACACACCATAATTAACTAAATTAATACGCACGTGAACTGAACGCAATTCCTCACCCTTATCCATGTGGTATGTTCACTTTTAAGACTTGTGTACTGTATATAACGATTGTTTAGAAGAGTGAATGGTCGATCGTGGCCACCAATATTTCGATTAAGGGGCTGAACACGGCCCTCCCTTTCTTCTCTTCTTCTTCGTTGGGCTAAGACTCACCGAGACGCAGTGGTCCTTCGGGATAGCCATCAATGGAGTCTGGGAGAGTGAAAGAATGGAAGCAATGGAGTTCCTCTGTACAGGATTATAATACCAGAACTCCACTTCCACAGCCCACTTCTGTTCTTCAGTTCAGCATTCCATCCTGAGGATTGATTAAAAATGAGTTTTTTTTTGCATTTCGTAACAATAATTAATTTGAAGATTAAATCCTCTCAACTCTGGCAACAAAAATTCATCCTAACAAGGAGAAAGGTAAATCAGAAACTAACTAGACTTAGAATCATACTCCATCTGGATATAGTCTTAGAGAGGAGTAAATGCTTTGTTTGTTTCCTTCATAATTTCTTCTCTATAAAAGATTTAACAGTGCCCATCCATCTGATGAATTCAGTTCTGTCTTTGTTCTTCATATATCGATGCAAGAAACTCGCAAGTTCATCATTTACGCCTCTTGTTTCCAGAAATTCATAAAGTGAGTTCTGCAACTCATCGTCCAAATCCCTGCCACACAAATCAAATAATTAATCTAGTTAGAACAACTATTACTGAAGTCATTTAACAGTAACTTTCTATTAATATTTTACCGTACTTGAAATTAGGACCGGAGTAAAGTTGAGGTTGCATCTTTCTGCCCTGACGAACAAAAAGCTTGTTAATTTCTAAACTATCGGGCCAAGCTGAGCACATGAACTCCAGGACATCACTTGATTCTGGTTTTGAGATGCTAACGACTAAAGTGATATGGAGCTGCATATCTCCTCCATTGCTACTAATAATTGCAGATTTTGAAACTGGGATTGCTCCATCAAACATGGTGGCTTCTACCTTGATATCTTCACTGTCACTGTACTTTTTGTTTAATCTAATCCATTGTTCTCCAGATCGGTCATCAACCATGAAAGATTCATATTTTTTCACAAGCTGTTGAAAATAGATACATATATATGGTCATCAGCAAGATGCAATTGCTTTATAGTAGACGATAATCTAAAAATACTATTTTTTTGGCAAAAACATTGCCATGACTGAGAAAAGTAACATTGACAATAGTTAAGTTGTTCTCTTACAAAGATGGTGTATTGGAGATCAATATGTTTCAATTCATTCAACACTTCGATTCACAGAAACTATTTATTTCATCAGGGAAAATCCAAGAATATAATTAGCAACTAGGTAAAAAATTATGCATCAGATATATTTATAGACCTAACAGCAAACAATAACTGATAAGAACAAATATAAAGTAAAATTTAATGTCAATGAGGGGAAAGGTACCTCAGATGGAGGGTTGTGATCGAGCTCATACTGGATTTCATTTCTTAGTTGTCTGAGAATGTTGCCTTCAAGAGCGGATTTGCGCATTTCTGATATGTAAGTTCGAGCAGTGCAAGTACGGAGCACAATCGGCTTCTCTATTTCTGTTACACTGCTTCGTGAATGAATTGTTGAAGACAGACGGGGAAGAAGGGCTCTCAAGGATCGAACATATCGCGCCATTGCAATTATGGTTTAGACAGATTGATTTCTCTACTCAACAGATTTGATTTGATTCTGCAGAAACAGAATGGTTTAGGGCTTAGATCTGTGCATTCTCTTACTTTTAACTTCTATTAGCATGACTCATGAGTAAGTTGATTCTTACTAGAGGCATGAATATATGCCTATGAAAGTATGAATACAAGAAAGTATATCCAAAATGGATCAAGCCAAATACCACAGCAAGCTGTAATGTTCACAACAACACACAGTCAACATGGTGGCCTAAAAGAGAGAAAGCTAACCCTACTAAAAGCTTTGTTTGGATAATGCTTCATTAAAGGAAAGGGAATGAGATAAATTTATCCTTCCTCTTGTTTGAATAGAGTTTATTAGGTCTCATTGAAGGGACGGAATGGAGAGGGGTTGTGTGAAGACCAAATTATCCTTCTAATAATTATGTAATGTAAAGAGATAACTAACAAAAAAGTATTTTGATCATGATCATTCCCCACTTCCCCTTCAATTCCTCCCAAACTGCCCAGGGGGGGAACAAAATTATCTCCCGACTCCTGAGAGAGTTTTGGATGGAAAGATGAAGCCAGCAATTTCCCTTAATTCCCTTCCCCTCCATAATAATGTCTATCCAGGTAAGAGAATTGAGAACGATCTCCTTCTATTTACATCCTTTTTCCTCCTAAAAGCCTATCCAAACTAAGCCAAGCTCATACCATGATCATATCTGAGACCCACTATCTATAACACTATACAAAGATCATGTGAGAAAAAAAAATGTTTTAAGAATTTAATTCTACTGATTGTTTCCCTGAATTTTATAGCAACAATGCAGTTACCCCTATAAATACTAGATTTTGAATGAAACAAATCAGTTGATTCGAACTTGAGCAGTGAATATATTCAAGAACCAGTCGGCTTGTACTATTCGGGGAAAGTAAGGACCTCAATACTCAACGTTCCTAAATACCATGGAGGCAAAAAGAATAGGAATCCATTTTCTCTGTTTTAGAGCATTCAGGAATCACAGTAGTCAATCACTTCAAGTTAGGTCAAGAGACGAACCTATTGCTTTAATATTTGAGTGTATCTTCTGCAAAATGATTGCTTCTGGTAAATCTTCGTCTTCACGAGGCAGCTCTAGTGATCTTCGGAACGCTTGGCCATGAAAATTGGCAGCGCCGGCGAGGTTCTTAGTTACTCAGCTGCAGGAGAGACTAAGCAAAGAGGAAGGAAGCAGAAAAGAAGAAGAAGAAGACCATTTTATGGGCTTGCCTTTGTCAAAGCCCAATACATGGCCACCAACTCATGGGTTTAAACTGCAACTTGTCCATCCCACTATGTATGGAGCCGAATTGGAATTATATATAAAAAAGTGATAAATATATAGTTGCTGTTTTTGTCAAATAAAAAACAATGGTTTAATAGTGGTCACCCTATATTCATTCCGCTACGTAATATTCAGTATTTTTTGTCTGGGTCTCGATGGTCGACAACGTAGCCCCACCAAAGGGTTGAAAGACCGGTCATTCAGACACAAATTGACTATTTCCCAAAAACACTTAGGGGATTCAAACTTGTGACTCCGGAGTCAAATCACTTGAGAGTCAGCGCTCTCAACCATTAGAACACAACGAACAGTAATAAATATATAATTCATTATTATAAATTTGGACTGCTATATATTTTAAGGTGTTTAGATGATATATTAATTACAAAATTTTATTATACCACTAATGACTCATCTTACTGCTTAAGCAAAAGCTACACCATCTAAAGGTGTGTGCTATGCTGATAATGCTTTCAGCAAATGGTTGGTTGTTTGAGACAGAAAAAAGATTAGCGAATAATGGAATGCTTTTCAAGCAGACTAAGTTACGTTGCCTGATTATGATTTCCACTACCATATACTTATAAAACATTATTAATCACTTCTTAATCTATTTATAATATAATAGGACTTAGTTAGGTGATAATATAAGGTAATATCCATTACATATTTTGCAGCACAAAATGGGACCTAAGATCTATTCCCCTTACGTAGCCATGGTTCTTGTTCAGTTAGCCTATGGCGGCTCGAACATCCTCATGAAGATCGCACTCTATAGAGGCCTCAATCAGTTCGTGTTTGTTGTTTACCGACATCTCATCGCAACCCTGCTGCTGGGTCCGTTTGCTTATCTTCTGGAAAGGTGACAGACGAAAATTCTTCTGTTAAGTTTCTTAAACAGTACTGATCACTCCCTTATTAATGGACGGATTAGGAAGGAGATGCCTCCATTGTCGTTGAAGATCGCGTTGAAGATCTTCGTTCTTTCATCGCTCGGAACTACCATTCATCTCAACGTGTACTATGCCGGCCTTACGTATACTTCTGCAACGCTGGGCAGCGCGATGAGCAATCTGATCCCTTGCTTGACGTTTCTCATCGCTTTTCTTCTCGGGTAGTTCACTTTCTTACTTTTCGTCACTGTTGGATCGAACTCATGATTTCTCTCAATTTCACTCTTGTGATCGGTGGAAAAAACCTAGGGACGGCAGTTTCTTAGAGATTAAAGGAGAAACTCACATAATGATTTTTTGGTGCTGCAACCCTAGCACCGGTTTTTTCTTTCTTTTATTACTAAACCAAGTTAACCAACAATCATAAGTTTTTCTATCGAACCGAAAGAAATAAACAAATACCGAACCGAAAATAACACTTAACATAAAAATTAACAATAAGCTTAATATAACAGTCACGAACATGTTGACTCTGATACCATCATTAGATGAATAATCGGATGATTCTGATGCAGAATGGAGAAAGTAGGGATGAAAAGTTTGAGCGGCCGAGCTAAGGTTGTCGGGACGCTGATCTGTGTCTGTGGGTCCCTCACTTTCACCTTCTGGAAGGGAAGTTGCCTCGAGAAGGGCCTTGCGAGGAGGCCGCTGATAAGCATGTACGGCGGCAATGGAAGCAGTAGTCTAATGAAAGTACATATTGTTGAGGAGAATTGGGTGAAAGGGTCGGCTCTTATTCTGATGAGTGACGTTGCATGGAGTGCATGGCTTATTCTCCAGGTAAATCTGACACCTATACCATCTGATCTAGGTTGAACCAGATTCCGTTGCTAAAGGCCAAATAACAGGTTTGTAAACTTTTAGCGACAGAAGTTCTTGTGACATTTTATGCAGTCATTTGTGTTTAAAGACTACCCGGCTCCATACTCCCTCAACACCATAATTTGCTTCTTTGCAGCGCTCCAGTCTTCGGTCATCGCCCTCTTCTTAGCAAGGGACCCGAGTTTGTGGAAGTTTGAGTGGAATGTTCAGCTCTGGACCATACTCTACTGTGTTAGTTAAGCTACTATTAACCCTTAATCCCAAAATCAACTATAATCCTTATCTGTTGCGCCTTAATCAGGGAGTGGTGATATCAGCAGGAGTATACTCTCTGCAAACATGGATCATCAGCCACAGAGGCCCTGTTTTTGCAGCCATGTTCAGTCCATTACAGCTGGTGATTGTTGGGATTTTCTCTGCTGTTGCTCTTGCGGAGCAGTTGCACTTTGGAAGGTGCCTATATCTCCAACCAATATGAATTGTTTCTTCTTAGTTAATTTGACTGAAATGTCATGACCAGCTTAATAGGATGTCTCATAATCACGGGACTCTACTTCGTGTTGTGGGGTAAAAGAAAGGAGCACGACCTTGCTGCGGAATCAATTTATATGGTGAACAACGTCAACAATAATACCCAAGAGCTGGAAATCACAATTCGGGGTTACCAGCCAGATGCTGAAAAACTGCAAGACAAGTAAGCAGACAGAACTGGTCGATTTACTCACGGTACCAAGAAGCAATACTGTTCTTGTGTTGCACCGCAAAACAGCTTGACATTAAAAAAAAATGTCATGTTGGAATAGATTCTACTAAAAAAGCCATGGAAATGTCTCAAGATAACATCAGGTTTTCCAATTAGAATTATAAAAGCCGAACATAATTCAGATTGCCATGTCAAATGAAGCACTATCTAAAGATGTATCTTTCACAGCTAGCCTATGAGGGATACAGTAATACATGAGAGTTTGTCAAGACCAGTCCAAAGGTTACTTGGATTTCTTTTTGCTTTTAGCCTTTGGTTTGTTGGAAGCTTTCTTTCTTTGAACGTTCAGCTCTTCTGAACTTATGGTTTGTACACTCTGAGGGTCTTCAGGGAGCGTGCAATGAAGGAACTTCTTGTTTGAACCAACCTGGTGGCAGATTAATTTGAGCATCTGCCTCCCCCGCATCCATTTGAGCATAAGTTTCATGTGTGTTTTGCTCTGCAATCCCGATACACCCGCTTCCTGCAATTCAAACCCCCACAGTTGATGTATAATATAAGATACAAGATCTAATAATCCTCCAATGTCTTCTCTTTCTTGATCTAAGTATTGATAGCAGATCATCACTCTCCACCATTGTCAAACTAGCATGCGAAACTATATTAAATCACAAGTGAAATTTCACTACGACAAAAGAACTGCTCCAATCTATGTGCCCTGACAAAAAATTATAGCATGTGAACTTGGAATAGATAAAAGCTTTCCTTCTTCCAGGCAATGAGAACTTTCAAAAAAATTTGAGAACTAAATAAGTTAAATAAGTTATTTTTGAGAAATTTCAAAAATAAAAAAGCTAAATAAGTTATTCCTCCAATAAGCAGATAGCAGCACGTCAAACTAGCCCTCCTTCAGCTTCAAAAAAGCTATATCTATCAATGTAAGTACAAGTTAATAAGAATATCAAATTTCTATAAGATAACAGCTACTTAAGTTTGAGTAAAATTTTGGACTAGAGACTCCCTTCAAGAATTTCTCTTCCAATCAGCAAAGTTTGCTGTTAACAAGGTCCAGTTCGCAAAGTACGGTAGGCTCAGCACCTCATACTAATCACTCACATAAGCAGAGAACAATTGGCATCATCGTACAATGAGGTACGAAAACGAACCAAAGTATATTTCTTTTTCGGACAACATCGAACTATACTCAAATCATCATATTCATATTGCTTCTCCAGCAAGCAGGTGCAACCATATGGCTAAATTTGCCTTGTTCAGCTTCAACAAAGCTAAATGTATCACCACAAAGACAAGCCAATCCGAACCAAATCAAAATTCCATAAGGGAACAGCTTCTTAATTTTGAGGAAAGGTTGCATTTACTCTTCAAAAAGTCCAGTTCGCAAAGTGCAGTAATGCGATAACTCGATTACTAGGGCAAATCACTCAACATAAACGAAGAACAATAATCGGCATCTGTCTACAATGAGGTAGAAGAATGCAAACCTGCGCATGAGTCCAAGTATTGCCGATCGTAAGAGGGCCGCGACTCTTGATGACGTCATATAGATCACGAGCTATTGAATAAGCCTCTTGCGTCGGCACCTTGGGATTTATCTTCCTAACGTTCACCGCGCACTCTCGAGAGAAATACCTCACGAATATGCTCCTGCCCGCTTCAGCGGCCGCTCGGACCGCTACGCCGCCACGGTTAAACCACATCTCCGCAGCTCAACCTTGCTAATGTCCACCGCCGCTGCTCGAATCTGTTCACTATTTAAAGGTGCAGAAATCAGAATGGATCACGGAAACCCCTTCTTAAGCACGTGAAATTCACGTGATCCTCCAAGTATATTATTGGATGCATATATTGCTCTGAGGTATTGTCTTAGGTTAAGATAGTCCTGTAGTTTGGTCTCTATGTGCTACAGTCCTAAAGTTTATAATCTTCCATTAACTCATCCCATTTCCACCATACACCATCAACTTAACGAACCATCCGGTTCGATACTTATAATTTATAGGGTTAATAACCAAAAAATAAACAAAACTTTGAAATTAAGCAATCAACAAACCTACCTCAAATTTTCATTATCTTTGAATGGATTTTTCAATATTTGAGAGGGTTATTAAGTCAACATTAGTTGAGGTATTATAAGGAAATGGTATTAAACTTAATAACTCTCTTATACATTGAAAAATCTGATCAAACATAATAAAAATTTCATGTAGGTTTGTTGATTGCTCAATTCCAAAAGTTTGGTTTGTTGTTTGTCAACAAAAAGAGTTCAGTTTGCTGTTTGATTATTTCTAAGAATTCAGTTTGTTTGTTTATAATTAATTCTAAATTATAAGTTAAAACTTTGCAACGTGACATTTTTTGTTACGCACGCTTTTCTCTAAATTCACCCTTAATTTATTTAAAAAGGAAAAATATACATGACACTTTTGATTGCTTTCTAGTTTATTCCAACCGCCGTAGGCTGTTCTCCGGCAACAACTCCAACAAAACCGTTCTCCGGCCACCGTCCTGACTGCATTCCTCGCTCCTCTCCATTAACTCCGGTGAAGAAGAAGGTGCATTTATAAAGCAGCTTCGTCTGCAAGTAGGGCAAGACGACTGTGTAAGAAGCCACCTCTCTATGCACTGCGAGTGGAAACCATGTCTGCAACTTCCCAAAACCCTAACACCTTCTCCTTCCATGAACTCTGCTAAGCAGATTGGACACTCGTCTCCGGCACCCGCCAACTTAAGCCCTGCCGACGCTGAGTACAAAATCGGTGGCTCCAAGTTCAGTAAGGTATTTGACTGCTTCTGGGGATCTTCTGCAACTCCAGTTCAGTAAGATATATGACAAAAAAATGGTTAAGTGGTCGGTATTATTTCCAATCCTAATGTTAGAAAGTATATGTTTGAATCTTGATGCCTTTAGAAAGACTCGTCGGAGTGACCACTTACCGGTATTGTGAGAGGTCTCTCCGTTGAGTCCTGGAGTGTGTTCCCTTGTGAAGAAGCACCGGATGGCCCCATTGAGGGCGAAGATGCAGATGAGAGCGCAGAGCAGGACGATAAGGACTACCACTATGTTAGCCTCGAAGTCCTGTGACGTCTGCCAATGTCTGCAGGAGCTGGGTGGGTCGCAGTAGCTCGGCGATGGGCTCGGCGATGGCTGCGGTGGTGGGAGGTGTCTGAGCTCCTCCGGTGCTGTCAGTGCTTCACCTGGCCCAGACCGCATTTTTCTAGAAGAACAATAATTCGATGGCAGGTGATCAGGCAAGAAGAAGTATGAAGTGATTGTTCATGTCGTGTGTAAGTATGTAGGCCTGGCTGCTTCTAGTGGTTATATATATCTTCTATCTTCTCGTTTGATACTACCAGATTATAAGCAAATCAGTAGTATCATTAATTAAGTTATTAGCATGATTAAAGATTTATATAAATGTTTGGATTAAAAAATGTTAAATGTTTTTTTAAGAATAGTTTTCTTCAATTATAATTTATCGCACTATATTTATATATAATAGAATATACTTTATATTTAGCATAAAAATAAATGCTAAAATTTATAATATATCTTGTATTTTTATAATGATAATATCATTGGCCCGTGAAAGTTTAGATTGTATTTTTTTTTCATATTTGGTGAAATATCGAGTTTGCCAACAAATTCTTCCACATTTTCATCCAAATTTAACATAATAACACTAAAAAACTTAGGAAAAATGTTGAAAGATATACATGACCAATATCTTAATCCTTACTAGCACGTCACTATACAAGTGATAATTATTCTAAATGTAGAGTAAACATGTTGACATTAACGTCATACGAGTCTTCGTTGACATTAACGTCACAGTTTTGACGTACATGGCGCTGCATCATGCATGGCGGCCGTGCACTTGTTTCAGTCAATAAATGTCGGTAGATAGATACGATAATGAGTGACATTTAATACTAACACCTAACTATAAACTTATAGGAATAATGAGTTTTAGAGATAAAAATACGAGTAAACTATCATAACACAACACGAGTTATGTATGGATTATGGAAAATTTGAAATTGTGCTTACTAGTTTTCCGTCATGTTCCTGTGAAAATATTTCAGCCACGTGTCGAATTCCTATGTTTCCAAGAAGTCGACTTTTATGTGAATCCTTGAAAAGTCGATGACTTCTTGATCTCCTATTACATGTAAGAAGGAAAACCCCGAGCATTGTCCTTTGTTTTCATTCGATGACTAAGTCAATAAGATGTTTGTTTAAATATAAGGGTTAATTACCTGAACCGTTACTTATGTTTGACAATGTGACTGAACCGTTCAAACTTGAGCTCAACCGTTACTTATGTTGACACATGTGACTGAACCGTTACTATCACATAACTGCCGTTATTTCTTCCCGTTAAATAGTGACACGTGATGTATTGATAATTTGAAGTTCCGAAACTACCCTAAGCTTGTCTACTTGAGAACAACTTGTAATTTATTCTCGTTTCTAGGTCTGGACAGGAAATAGCGTGGCGGAGCTTGGAGTACCGGTCCGTAGCTGGCGAGCTTCTCAGGGTCGAGCCTCAAGAGCTTCATTTCCCTTGTAAGTCCATCAATTCCCGTTTTTTTCTGTTTCAGATCCCTTGTTCCTTCATCCTTGCCTGATTCTAGCGATTATGTTGCTGAATTCTTTGAAAACCCAGTTGAATTGAATTGAAAACCCAGTTGAATTGAAAACCCAGTCGAATGTCACCGATGATTATTTAGCTTTCAAGGTAACCAAACCAATTATTGTTCCGAGCGCTTCTATTTTCGCAATTCTGCTGCTGTTTTGTAGTCGCCCTTGTCTTGTCTTCGATTTTCGAATGTCAGACATCTTCTGCAACTCTGAGCTTTAAATTCATGCTTATGTTGAATCAAAATTGGGATTCAGTGACAATGCAAGCACAAAAGGAAATGCCTGCTGACATGCAGTGAGGGTTCAGAGGAAGGCTCTTCTCCTCGGGCCTCCATTTCAGACAACGAAAACATGAATACCTCTGAATTTGCTGTGAGTATCTCGGTACCAATTGAATACAACTAGTAACTGCTATGTCTCGGTACCTGGACTGAGTAGTGCAACATTTGTCTTGATATCTGCAATGTTTGAAAATAAGATTTCATTTAAGATGAAGATTCTAATGACGGTCTTGTCCAATCCCTACATGACGCTGCACGGTTTTTTGAGTTGGCAATCAAGGAGCATAGTTCTTTCTCAAAAGCATCTTGGTTTGCCAATTGAAACTTTTTAATGTTATTGCTGCTACCCAGTCATGCTTAGATTTTTATCCTTCATGAATCTTAATTCAAAATGTATTTAGCCCCAAACATGTTTTTGACGCTAATAAATCTTATATCTCAGCTTTCAACAAGCATCACCATAATTCAAGAGCTGCTCTTAGGTGTCTTTAGTTTTAACTATAGGGAATAGATGAGTTCCTTATTGTGTGTATTTACATATGTTCTTTCCAGATACATTGATGAAAACTACTCTAAGATCCGTGATGTTGAGAGGGAGTTTGCAAGTCTTTCCATGGAAATGAAACTCACTGCTGGGCCAAAAAGGCAAGGTTAGAGTTACCGCTTCTTCCCCAACTCTTCATTCAGAAAACAATCTAAGATACCTCTGAATATTGAGCTTTTAAGAGGGAGTTGTGTATTACAGTCTTGTTGCAAACAAGAGGGAGTTGTGTATTACAGTCTTGTTGTAACCTGTTTCTTGTAGGAAGTCTATTGAGAAAAAAGAATGCTACCAAACTGAAAAGGTTATACATTGATGATTAGGAAACCATGTCAGTGTACCCCATATGATAAAACACCGCAGGACAGCTCAAGCATATGAAACTGAAGATTGTCCAGTCCAATAAATAGCTTCACAGTCCTAGTTAGAGTTTCAGAAACAGCATCTTCCTTTTTTTGTAGATAGAAGATCTAACCATGGCACATTTTTATGGGTTTTCACTATAAGCAAAGAAATATAGGTTAGTTTCAGTAGGTCAGAGATTTGGCTGCTGGTTTGTCCTTCTGATTTTACTCTTACTGATATCTTCTTCAATAAATTTAGGAATGGGAAGTAGCATCCAAAGCTGTGCAGGATGAGGAAACATATCTTCTTCAACTGTCATCCCTGAGCTTGAGGTTTACCCCACTGCAGAAGAATCTTAACGTGTAGAAAATAGAAAATTGTTGTATGTATTATAAAGTCGTTTGATGCTACTTGATGTTTATGTAACTGGATTTTCATCAAATAGAATCAGATATTAAGAAGAAAATAAAATGAAATGGTTGCAAATATAGTGAATTATGGTTGTGGAGAAGTTGTTAAATGATGTTTTATCTTCTTTTAAATGTTATTAAACGATTACTTTAGTTTGGACATTTTGTTACCTAACCGTTACTACTTCATAATCCATAAACATAAAAGGGGGGTAGAATCGTCTTTAAATTAGGTCACGTGACTTGCACGTGACACTTTGACGGTCAGATTTGACGGAAAGTTCACGGAGTAACCTTTCAGTCACATCTTCAAACTTAAGTAACGTTTCAGCTACACCAAAAAAGATGAGTAACATTTTAATCACATGGGCCAAACATAAGTAACGGTTGAGGTAATTAACCCTAAATATAATAAATATGTACAGAGGCGACGCCTTATAATGATTCAATTCATTATCGAGTAAATGCTCATAAATCAAGTAACAAAGACGTAAACCAACCTGGCAACGTTATCGAGTCCAATTACCCGTTGTCGAAGCAACTGTACCGTGTCAATTCATAGCATTTAAGAGAGTACGGGGCTCGATTGATGGAGCTCTGCCCAATGGGACCATCCTTACAAGACTCTTCTAGATTTATTAAAGGGATGCTTAAAAAATAAAAAAGATTGGGGACTAAATAAATAAACTATATAAGTTCGAAGACTAAATAAAGCTTAACCCGTTTCTTTGGGTAAAAACGAATCGGTTAATAATGTGAGGATGTCTAAAGAGAGGCGCGAAGAATTATTATACCGACGGAACGGCGGCTGAAATGGCAGCACCATCAGCTTCAACAGTGGCGATACGGTTGACGTCAGCCAGGCTATGGAGGACATCCTTCCTGACTCTAAGAAACGAATCCTCCACGAGCTGCTTCTCTTGACTCCACCATCCGGAGAATTAAATTTTTGATTGATTCTCAGAACTGTCACAAGCTCCTGGTTCCTCAGCTATCCGAGAAGGCATGCGCTCTCTCTTGTTCTCTTTTTATTATTCAAGCAGATTAGTAGACTATATCTGGTTGGAATCGTGGGGGATTTCAAAGAATTATAATCATCAGATTGTTTTATACGTTCTACTCTTATGATTTAGTAGTATAAGGAGTTATGTTGGAATGAATGTCGAAATGACATATTACAGACCACAATCGGTGGGGGAGCTGTATTTGCTGAAGCCTAATCAGTGTTCATGTTGTTAAGAGTTATAGATGAGAACAAACAATTTTAGCATTGACATCTTTTCATAAAGAAATACTCATTAGCAAGTTATTTGTAATCACAAGTAGACTAAACAATGATGTATTTTGCTTCAGAAATGTGTTTTATGTGATGATTAAGTTAGTGAGCTAACAACGCAAGTGCATGCAGCTCGAGAATGAATTACAGAAAGCGGAATGCATTATGGTTGATGGGGATGCCTCTGCTTTCTTACCTCCGAAATATGAAGGTTCTGCCATTTCTCTTCTCGTTGTTCTACCTTGAATGCGTCCAGTCCAGTTACTGTGAATTGCGTAATTGCATTACTTCTGTGCATGTCACCATTGTCACATTCGTCTTTCCATAAATGCTTGTGCTTTGCTTCTGCCTTGTCTAATGACTAAATTGCTTCTTTAGGATCCTAATTGGTGAATATGATGCACAGGGTGGTTTCCTAAGATGTTTCTCGGTCCAGTCAGTGTACGTGCTATAAGAAAAGATGTTCAGCTGAAGGTTAAAGAAGAATATAGCAATTACAGAGTCAGACTTTTTCCATCCTTGTGGCTATAAGTTCATAATGACAATCTAAAGGGTAGGCCACTAGTTTAGAATCAATATCGTTGCTTATCTGTTGGCAACATATACTAAACTGTAGTTCTGAATTCTGATACATGTGATGCATCCGCTATATATTTGCATATGTACATACTTTTTTGCCGATGCAAAATTGAAATTATTCTTGAGTCTTGACGTAGTCGAGTCTTATTCAATGAACCCATAACAATCTAACTTGTCGAAATGATTTTGTCACAGATTCCACTTAACGTCTTTCACTATAAACATTATCCATTGTGTACACTGAAAATGTTCATTAAGTACAATATGTATAAGGGTTACCGCAAGACAATAATTGGTTATGGTGTGAATGCTATTAAGACATTTACGGACTTCCAGCGAGCAGACTGTTAGGGATTAGTTTTGTATGGTTCATAAAAATGCTTTCTTGGCATATGCTAAGTGTATGTGCATATTATTCGTTGTTTACATCGCCAAGATTGCATGTATTGTGTTGTAAGATATGCATATTTACCTCGGACACCATTTAATGTCAAGCAGGACAGAACAGCCCTGCTGTTTCTTCTTTTCTAAGCGATGCTACTTACTTTGAGATCTTGGATGTGGAATGGTTGCATGCAGCCTTTCCTGTTCAGCTCTACCAGGTACTTGATTGATATTTTATTACTGAAGGATTTAACTTTTGTTGTTGACTGAATTTTTATGATCTTCAACTTGATAACGACTCAGGCATGGCTGTTGTTCTTCTACACAGGTTTGGCAGTGTGGGAAAACATACTGCGAGTCAATGGAAATGATATTCGTCCATTGCGAGTTCAAATTATTTGGTTTTCTCAGGTATTTTACTATTTTAGGACTCAGTCTATCTTGCTCTTGAAGAATCCGCTAGCATCCTTTGATGAGAACCCTGTATTGTTTTTCAATTTTGTGATTTGATAGTAGAAATTGTGGAAGCCTCTAACTGATATTTTTATTTATTTATCACGATATCTTGTCGTAGCTATTATCAAGGCTTTAAAAAGAACAAGTTTCTAATAAGGCTAAGTGAATATCTTATTTCGCCTCAACGCCTTCTTTTACATTGCAATCTGACAGTTATTTTCTTCATTGCCACTGCATGATTCTTCTTCTTTTTACTAGCTCCTTGGCTCTGAATGACTTGTGATATTGCTAAGAGATTTGATAGTGCTCTAGTCCTTTCCTTCAGTTTTGTTACATGTATGTAATTGTTATCTCTTGCATGAATTCATGCTATAATTTACCTTGGAAAATTACAGGTGATACAAATAGACATAGTACAGTTTGAACTTAAGCATAGGATTCTAGTGTGTAGAATCTATAGATAGTACAACAACAGACCACAGCTTCGCTCGACCTCTTTTGTTGTCTAGCTACTGCTGGTATAAGAGCTTGAGTTCATTGTTTATCACTTATAAACAAATAGCTGAGCTGAGTCATGCAGTTTGACGCTTCTCGTTCTGTTGTAGTTATCTAAACGTCATCGTTCTCTTTGATGGACCATCTTACTATGAGTTGGTTTTTCTCCCCCAGTTATCAGCTAAGAGTTTCATGTGATGGAGGGTGCTGAACTCGATGCTAGTGCTTGGTTAAATTAATCTTCTGTACTTTTTCAGGTAGATATATCATCACTACTGTGCTATGTTTATGCCTTATGGCCCTTGTCAGTTGGAGATTATAAGAGAACCAATTGTGCACAAAATCAGGTTACTGTTACACTATTTTGAAGTGATTATATTTCTATGTTATCATTTCAAAACAAGTCAAGTTCTCGGTGCAGAGAGGGGTTCAACTTCTCCTACAAATCTACAATGGGTCATGATGCAAGGAGTGACTGCTTTTACAAATTAGATACCTTCGTCAAAGATTTTATACTCGGATTGCATTAGGAAAGGTGTGTATAGACCTACATTCATGATCGAACAATTATCAACACATGTATGTTCCTATAGTCTCTCTTAATTATTCACGTTTCACTAAATAATATTTGTTGATCTAATCAAGGCTAAGAGAGTGCATGTTGTTTTGGGAGAAACAACTGGTGTGGCTGGACAATTATGGTTGCTTTGTCCTTTACTCTTTGTTTTGCTGGTAACTCATGCCCCTCACAGTCACAGATAAAAGTTCCAAGGCGTCTACCATTCTGTTGTGTCTGGTAATTGTTTTTTAACTGAACTTTATCTTTTCTTGTTACCACTTAGCTTCAGGGTTTCAAAACATATGTTGGACTTTCCTTGCTCAAAACTGCATTTGTTGGTGTAGTTTTTGAATGGCAGGTACTCTATTTTTTTTTCAGGCGTTGTTATCAATTTAAAAATCTTACGTACTGCTTCGGACGTCCAGAAATTTGAATTTCGAAGAGTAATGTCTTTATTGATCCACCCATTATGCACCTGACCTGCTAAAATATGTGAAATTCAGTTACTCAGTTGTGTTTTACAGGATACTACTTGTACTAATGGCAGTGGGTAACTTTATGAACACAATCAACACCCTAAAGACAAAGTCCAATTTCAAGGCAAAGTAAAAAGAAGAGCAAGTCAGAAATGTGTTAGGCTTAAAAGCATGTTCTTTGAGAGAGAGAGAGAGAAATGATTGAAGTTCCACTAAAAAGCATGTTCTTTGAGAGAGATAGAGAAAGATAAGTTAGCTTGTTGCCTCCAAAGCCAAGTTTTTCTTTTAAACTTAATCTATCACTTCCCCCACTCAAATTGTTGTTTAGAATTGATCCTCCAGTGCAGTGTCTAATCTTTCTTCTGTCTCTTTGCCTTGGGTTCTCATGTTTTGTTTTGCACCCTCAACACATTTAGCTGCAACTGATATAGGTTGGTAATGATGGTAACTGTGTAGCTAGATTGACCAATTGTCTCTAGAGCTACATATTGGCATAGCATTTTGAAGGTCTATCAGTAGTATCACTATCAGGTAAAACTTTAACTAAATGTTTTTGTGTGCTTCGATACAATGTGAAATTAGACGGACCATTTGGTAGTAATTTAATATTAATGGGCATGCAACAATGCAGGTGGGTCTTTGGAGCCTTTAATTATTATTATTGTCTCTTTGTCTTTATACCAGTTCTGAGAAACAACAGATGCCATGCATTATGCAGTAGTGTTAGTCGTTTTGTTCAATAACTGCCTGACGTTTTGTTGCATTATTGGGTTGGGAGCCCTCCAGTCCTGGGACGGATAGGGTGGGGGTTGAAAGTTTGAAACACTAACCGGGATTGCTCTTCTTGGTTGGAGGGTTAGAGACCAGGAGTTCGAGCTTAGCTCAAAACATATCTTCAAATTTGCGTGTTTTTATTCATTTAAAGTTAATAGCTAATTTTGCATGGCCGTATCATATGCAAATTGCCATGGGCAGAGAGCAACTAAGCGGTATGCACTTAGATTATGTTAGATATTTTAGTGTAATTGGATTGACTAGTTGACCAATATGATCATAGTATTTCATTAAACAAGTCAAGAGAGAGTGGAGTGCACGCTTGTTTAAGTATATTATGATTCACTGTATCGGAAATTTATCAGTTGTTTAGGAACGAGCAATGAGGGTCAAAGGGGGCAACGTTTTAACATTTTAACTCAAAATTCCCGGTTTTTTGGACACTTGCTTTGTAGCCAAGTTTAGGCCTAAATGGTGCAATGACTTCGGCACCAAGTTATCTTCCCAAGGGGTCCCTTTGCTTTGGAGCCAAAATTTCAAATGAATAGACATAAGGTTAGGTTGAATGGTTCCTATGGGTTCCAAATGGTGTGGTGTTTCTTCCAAAGAGTGGCAAACACTATAGATTGGTCATAGATGAGGTTCGAAATTTTCATCTCAAACATTCACATTCTTTCTTAAGTTCTAGTTCAAACAGATTCTGATTTTATCTGATTGAAAGCTTGGGTGCTACCAAATTGTTTCAATCTGAAAGTGTCGTCACGACTTCATATCAATGCAAGAAATCTCATCGAAATTTTTACATATTATTGATCTCAATCAGTCACCGCCCTTTGGAAAGTGTATGCCAAGGCGTATGTATCAAAATGGAAACTTTTTTGTCTTCATTTTTTAGTATATTAAGTAGAATTTTAGGTTTATTTGTATAGACGTTGAACTTTATTTGTATTTTAACGAACTTCATTTGGTCTAAAATTCTTACTTCTTTGTACATCAACTTTTGTACAAGTAGGCATGTGATGCTACAGGGGGACAACAGTCTCTGTGTAATTTAAATTTAAAAAATATAATTATTTTCAATCTTCCCCCTTAAAGTTTTACATTTACTTCCTAATTTGTTTTAGTTGTTAAATAAATTTGGGTTTCGTCCCAATTACAAATATATTTTTATCCGACTTGTGTATTTATAATTCTTCTTATTTCAATTTTTTTTTCTTTTTCAAATTGTTTATCACTTTTTTTAAAAAAATAAAATCAATGTACAGAACAAGAGAATTACTTAATTACAAATCTACTTTAGGTTATATCTTATATCCAACTCGTCAGACAATATAATAGGTAATAAGCTCTTAAAAGAATTTGGATTAATAACAAAGTCGCCTTCCAAAAAAAAGTCTCCTTAATTATAAAAATTAATATTTTTGTTGACTTCCCGAAAAATATACGGATCTTATATCTGATGAAGTCCAACAGAATATTTCTATAATTCAAAATTAATGGCATAAGAGAGATCTACCTAAATTATAATCTTTAATTATTAAATTTATATAACTTTGTGTATTAGATTTCACGTCATATCCATTTTCATATTCTTTGCCAATAGTAGATCATCTCATATCGCCTCAACTCAAGTCTCGTTTTATCACTTAATTATATAGATGTCATTCCCTCTCAATTATTTTCTTCCTCCATTATTTCCTTTTGACAATTGAAAATACTATATAATGAATAACTTCAATAATTGTTATTTCAACTTATTCTAACCATGCTATTGAAACCGGACCGGAGATCCGACCGGAACCGGACTTTTGTCTGGTTTGGTACAGTTAAAAGATCGAATTTCATAGCAATAATGTTTGAACCGGTGTGAACCAGACAGTTTCTGATTTGTTTTTTGGGATGATTTTTTTTACAGACCAATCGATTTTTCGGTTTAAACTGATTGGTTTTCAGTTATTAAGATTCCGGTTGATGAGACCAATCACTGTTTTTTTTACAACCGACCGGTTTGAAACTTAGGTTAAGTTTGTGTGTGTTATATTGTGTTTGAGAGTAATGTGTAATTGTGTATGTATTGAGACTATGTAGTTTGTGTGTGTTTGAGACTATGTAGTTTGAGATAATTATGTATGTGCTTGAGACTATGTAGTTTGTAACTTTGTATTTTCAATTTTTTTTACTTATAAACAGTGAACTGGTTGATCGAACCGAAAACCAACCAGATTAGACCGTCTGAATCGAGAACCGACTCCCTCACCGGTTCGAATATCGGTCTGGTTCTGATAATAGTGATTCTAAACTATGGGGATATATTTTGATATTTGTATACTGATGTTTACTAAAAAATAACACGTATTCTACATTTTCTTAGAATTTCACTCCTTTATTTAGAGCATTAAATTAATACATATTTTCTAATTGTGAATCTTAATTTGCATCTATTTAAAAAACTCTTATCATCTTATGAAACTACAAATTAATAACAATTTGGCCACATATATGTCGGACCTATTCTATTTAACCAAACCTAGTTAGGGAGGGAGACGTATTAATGGAATCACTAATTCTTGTTAATCAGCTTTAATTGAAAACCTAAGCTTGGTTTACACAAAAGGAGCATATAATATTATATATATTAATAATTAAATATCACTTCCCATGTGGATGTTTTGTCTTAACTAGTGTTAGTGGTGTGTGTTCAATTAGGCACAACCATATAGATAAGAAAAATGAATTATATACATGTTATTAAGATATATTAAGAGTATAAAATTTCACTTACACGTTCAAAATTATGAAAAAGTTTGTTAATTATAGTATCAGTCTTAAATCAATAATAATATTAGAGAAAAATGATTATTATTTAAGAGTGAGAAATTTAATAATTTTAAATATATCTCACACATTAAAAAACATTATTATTTATGAAAAAAATATTAGTTAGACATTAGGTTATATTTTCGGTTTGATTAATGTATATACATTAGAAAAGTGGGGTTACCGTCTTCTTTATTCCTCTTTATCATTAAAATGATAGATAACAGATCAAAAGTTGTATAATACAGCCTAATTAATTAGATTATACTTTATTATTATTATTATTATTATTGTTAAAAAAATATAAATAAATAGAAAAAGACATTCAAGGAATATGAATGCATGATGTTTTGTACTCCATGTGATGTGCTCCCTCCTCTACCTTCATGAAATTATAATTATATACCCTACTAATTAATTAATGTACGTATAATATATACATATATACTCAAAGTATGCATGAATACACTATAAGATTAATTAATGTATTGGAAATATAATTTTAATTAATTAAGTCAAATATGAGAGAAAATTAATATTAAAATTGAATGATATATATGAGATATCATGTATTTTGAAAATTAATTTTAATTATGTATTTTTTTTCAATGCTATTCTTTAATTTACAATTTATTTTTCATGTGAAAAACTTTCTAATGATATGAGATATCATGTATTTTGAATTTATATACATTAGTGTAACACATTAATAAAAAATAAAATGGATATGTTATACTAGTATATTAATTTTAAACAAATTTTAGTATAAATTAATAACTATTATTATATAATTGTTTATTTAAATAATTTTTCACACAAGGTCTGAATTAATAACTGCTACATATATACTATTTACATAAAAAAAATTGTTTTTTTTTTAAAGAAAAGGTAGGGGGCACATGGTAGGGCAAAGGGCAACCATTAGAATTGATGGTGAAGTATTTTTTTTATTGCCCATATGTTTGCTAGTAGGCAAAAGTTGATGGGAGGTGGAATCATGTGAGGAAGGGAGACAAAAATCATATGTGCATATAAATTACTAAATTTATCTAAATAAGAATAATAATTGAAATAGAAGTAAATAATTAAATTCAAAAAATGGGGAAATAAGATATATATACAATAATTTTCTTAAAAGAAAATTAAAAACATAGTTTATTAGGGTTAAATACTAAGGAGCTACATGAACTTTCGACGTTTTGTAACGAGCTACCCGAACTTTAAAAAATCAAAATGGTCTACCTCAACTAATTTGGACGAAGGTACAACGAGTTACCTCCGTCCAATTTCCGACGAATTTCCGACGAATTTCTATCACCAGTTGACAGTAATTTAGACGGAGGTAGCTCGTTGCACCTTCGCCAAAGTTGATGTACCCCGTTTTAATTTTTTAAAGTTTACGTTCAGGTAACTTATTAGTATTTCACCCTAATTTATTACACATTTTGATGAATAAATTGATGAAAAATAGCTTCTTTACTCAACAGGAAGCAAGAAGTATGGGGAATAATTTGGCAAAATTCAGCTTCTTCATCTAAATCCACCCCACTGTTCAATTTCCCTTCAAAACAACCCTAATCTTGACTCAATGCCACTAGAAAAACCCGATTAATCTTCATCAGCTCTATGGTCATAGAAATAGCAAATTGAGAAGTTCTGGGTGGGGGAATCAGAGTCATTGCGCGGGATAGCTCGGGAGTGGTGCGTGGAGGGCTGGCCGAAACAAGGTTGGGGGATCGGCGGAGGAGCTTGAGGCAGAAGCTGTCCTTGGCGCGGTCCGGTTAGCCATCAAAAACAGGTGTCCGAGGGTCATTATTGAATCCGACACCTTGAGCGTTGTGAACCATCTTCTTCGGAATGATTTTTCTTGGAGGATTGAGCCAATTTTGTCTAACGTCATTTCCCTAGCATCAACGCTTAGAGAAATCATGTGGGTTCATGTCCCTAGGTCCGCTAATGATTGTGTGGACTGGATTGCCAAGAATGTGTATTTGGAGTTGTGTCGGATTGGGTGTCTTCACACCAATCCTTCTTTTTAGATGTATTGTAGCGGACAACATTTTATATTCTGACTCGGTAGTTATTTCGGATTAATATGAAGTAATGTTATGTGCCAAAAAAAAAGGAAGTCTGGGTGGAATTTGAGAAGGGCATAAATGGAAAAATATATATATTATTGTTTTTGTTGGAGGGACATAAATGGAAAAATGTGTTGAAGAATTTTGTGTACAGAAATGGTATAATTTTTGGACTCTAGCTACAAGCTACACACGACAAGTCCACGTAATCTGCATGTGGATGGAGAGATGCTGAGAGCTCTCTTATTTGGTGAATCTGTTCTGATTCTTCTCCGATCAACCACCACCGTCTCCGTGGTCGTCGACTACTGAACCATGGCCAGAAAAGCCGCCGCTGCTCCGCTCCCGCCTCCGTTTGCGGGACCCGACCTGTTGTTTTGTCTCTGCTGAAACTCTATTTTGTACCCCATTTTCCCTTCCTCCTCCTCCTCCTCCTCCTCTTCATCTTCTTCTTCTTCATCTTCATCCATATCCATGTCATCATCTTCGAGGTCACCGTTGTTCTGTGTTTGGCCTGGAACTCCATGGCCGCTGAAATGGAAGGTCGGGTTTTGATGGTGATTCGTCGAGACTTGTGGATTGATTAATCCCAGCTGCTGCTGCTTCACGGTGTCTTCTGGCTTCAATTTACCAAAACAACAATCAGAGACCCGGAGAAAGAGTCTTCTATCTAATGACATTTGGGGTTTAATTAATGAAAAAATTAAATATTAAAATGCAAATTTTAGCTTATAATTTAATTAGATTTTGAAATTAATTACTATAACAAGTTCATTATCCTCTAAAATTCTAACAATTTAATGTCATTTCCTTAGTTAAACTGATACATCATTATAATTTACACAATTGTGCACTCCAATCAAAACGTTATATATCATTTTTTCCCATCCAATGTAACAAATAAATAAAAATAAATAGAGTTAATTAAGTAAGTTGCTGATCTTCTGTTCTAATTTCATTAGTAAAAGGTCAAAAAAATTCAACTAGTTCTCTCATTATAACTGCAAATTCAGTTGGATATTTAATTTTTAATAATAAAATAAATTTAATATAAACTCAAATAATATTTTTTGATTAAATGGTTATACTGATGATGGAAAATTTACCTTCTCTCCCGATACTGATGATGGAAAATTTACCTTCTCTCCAGCATTACTTCCTTGATCTCCGGCTGCCGAACCGCCTCCAACTATCGTCGCCGTCGTTGGTGTATCGACAGTTGATTGCAGTTGAGTCCCGATACTTCCGCCACCTTCGCCGCCAATGCTTCCACTGCTACCACCACCACCACCACCACCACTGCCACCGATGATCTTTTTTCGATAGAGAGCGTCCAGCTCGTGAAAGTACGGGCAAGTCTTGGCGTCCTCCGGCCGTTTCTTATTGCTTTCCTTCACCTTCTTAAAGTACTTATTGATGTTTTCCCACTTTTCCTTGCATCTCTTCGGGTTTCGCTTATATCCCAGTCGCTGCATTCCGGCCGATATCTCCTCCCACAGCGGCCCCTTCGGCCCAGCCTCTTGGTACCGTGTCTCGAGCTCGCTCCTCAGCCTTATAAGCGCTAAAACCTCCACTTTCGGCCACCTAGATGGAGACGGACCCTCACCACCGGCTTGACCTTCGTGAACCCTAAATTGCTGCCCTGGCACCACCGACAGTGAAGTCGACTGAGGTAACGGTAATTGTTGCGGTCGTGGATACGGCTGCGTCTGAGGTGGCACGGCGGGAGGAACTGGAGTCGTCGCAGGAGGAAAGAGACTGGGGGAGGCAGACACGGGGAGTGGTGGCAGGTGGACGGTTTGGCCGGTGACTTTTTGCAGAAAAGACAGAATGGAGGCGTCTCTTGAGGCGGAGATAGACCGTTCCTGGGCCATGATCTCGTGCTCGCGGGCCAATCTGGCCATCTCCTGCCTCCTCCAAGCTTCTTCTCTGATCAGACGGTCTTGCTCTCTCTTCTCTATGGTTTCTAGAAACTTCTGCTGCATCGCCTCTTGCTTCTGCATCACCTGCTTCACTAGCCCCTCAAAGAACTCCATCATTTTTTTGCTTCCACCGCCGCCCTCCCTCTTCCTTTTCCGGCTCCTCTCCATCGCCTCCATATCAGTTCCCTCGTCGTTATCCTCATCTTCTTCAGTTTCTGGAGAGGAGTACGAGCTGTTCGACGAAAACTCCAAACCACCAGTTGACGCGGCGGCTCCTACCACATTCTGCGGCGCTCCGGTTGCCGGAAACACTTGCGGCTGCATCAACGGAAAAGAGGTAGAAGGCGGGAGGAGCGGTCTTACGGAAGAAATGGGACTGGGGCTGCTGAAGTCGATTCCGATGAGGTTATTACTCGGTGCAAACGGTGTGGGAGGAGCGACGGAGGTGTGGAGAGCTTCGAGCTCGGTGAAGAACTTGTAGGTCTTGCCGTCTTGTCGGCCGGCGCGGCCCTCCTTTGTCCGCTTGTAGTACTTGTCCACGTTCTCGAACTTCTCCTTGCACTTCTTCGCGCTCCTTTTGAACCCCAATTCCGCCATTTTCCTGCAGAATTCAAATCAAGCTCCAAAATTTATATTAAAAATGGTAGCAGCTTAGATTAAAACTGGAAATGAATCTTCATTTTTACACTGAAGAAGTGGAGATCTTGAAAAAGGACAGTTAAACCTCAGCATCTCTAGCCGAGGGAGAAGAGATATAGCTAGAGTTCATTGATTTCTGTACATAAAAAAATTAAAATTGGTGAATTCCTCTAGGGATTTTCATTGATTTCACCAAGATGCTTTTTCAATTGAATTTGCATCAACAGCATTAAACAAATTTCTTTTAAAAATATGATTTTTTTAACAGAATTCAAACATTTGTAAGTAGAATTCGAACTTCAAACCCAGATGAGAATCACAAGCTGCTCACTGGTTTGTCCGATCTATTTTAAATTATATTTTAAAAAAATGGGTAGGATAGTGGATGAAGATGATTGGGTAGATAGAACTTATGCATTGGATCTGGGCCACCACCGTCGTCTTTCTCTCAACTTGCACAAAAATTTTAAATAATGGAAAGGGAAAAGATGCCGAGCTCGTGAGTCGTGATGGAGATTGAAGCCATGTGCGCCCCCCTCTCTCCTATCCAGATAGAAAGCAAAAACTTTGAAGCTAAGGTCCGATTCAATCACGTACCTGGAGACATCTTCCCACAGAGGGCTTTTCACGGTGGCGTCTCGGAATGTTGAGTCCATCTCCGCCCTAATCTTCAGCAGCGCAAGGGTTTCCTGCCGAGGCCACCGGTTCCCCCCGCCGCTGGATCCTCCCCGATCTGGATCGTCCATGTCTTGGAAATTCTCCTGTCGGTGGCCGAACTCATCCAGGGATGCAGTCGCTGGAGGTCTGCTGCTGATTGGAGACGCCTCCTCCACCACCATCTGGTGCTGCTGGGGCTGGGACGACTTGTCCACGGAGGTGGAGGAGCCGCCGCCCATTAAGTACTGGTGGGACTGGGACCCTCCTCCTTGCTGCATCGCACCTGTAATTTACCCTCTCCACCTCCAAATTCTGATCGATTCGGATCCCGTCTTTTGACAAACCCTAGCTCCCACAGCCACCGATCAGAAGTACGGAACTGAGGAAGACGACAGGGTCTGGAAAATCGAGAATTATTCTCTCTTCTCCTCAGAGTTAGTGCCGGAGCTGTCTAGAAAAAGAGAGCAGCTTAAGCTAAGCTAGGTTTGAGCAGTGAAGAGAGAGATGGAAGGAGAAGGAATCATGAAATGCACTGCTTCATCACTGCAACCAAACTGACAGTAAAAATCAAGGAAGGGAGAGAGAGTTTGAGAATGGGGGGATGAGGATTATGAGGATGATGATGATTGTGAGAGAAGGAGATATGTATATATGTATGTGAATGGTGTAATGAAAAAACAAAGGAGATGCTGGGGTGTCAGCGGTTCACTTTGCTGCTAAATATTGTCATTTCTTACCTTCTTCATGAAATAAAATTAATTATTTTTTATTAAAAATAATAATGAAATAAAATATAAAATACAAATTCAAATAAGAGCCAGATCACAAAGGGGTCAGGGCATCTACTTATATATATATATACTAGTTATTAACTAGTGTAGTTATTAACTAGTGTGTTGCATGATCATCTCAGTTTTTTTTTTTTTGGCCAAAGGAAACATCCGTATATTAATCCAAGAGTTGGGGATTTACAACATCCCAGTTACAATTACAATCTTGATGCAAAAAATGTATGAAGGGGGGGTGGGGGTGCGAGAACCCAATCCTGAGGACACAGCCCCCCTAACGCTTGCTTAGCAAGTCAATCCGCGCTATGATTTGCGGTCCGCGGTACCCAAACCCAAGACAAGTTCCTGATCGAACCTGCCAAATAAAGACAATTGTGTATAATGGTCTCTATTTGCCAAAAATGAGCTATACCTTTAACGTGGTTCATGACCACCTCCGCATCCGATTCTATAATTACTGATTCCCAATTGTTGTCGAGGGCGAGCTTCACACCTTCGAGCACCGCTTGGGCCTCCAAAATTGCGACAGAAGGGGCTTGGGCCGAAAACTGGCTGCCCCCGATCACCCGACCAAAATGGTCACGGGCCACCACCCCAATCCCCCCTGTCTCGTAACCCGACTCCAGGCAGCATCGCAGTTCACTTTAACCGAGCCTACGGTCGGGCGCGACCAAGACCCGGCCACCCTGTTTGACTCCCCTGCAGAGCCGATCCGAACCCGAGCCGCGGACTGCCTCCCCACCTGGGAGGCTATGATTGAGACCTGCTCCCGTACTGCAGCTCGGACATTGAAAATGACCGCGTCTGGGATCGGTTTTCTGGTCTCGAACACCCAAGCACACCTGGCCTTCCAGATGGCCCAGCATGCTGAGAGAGTCGTTAGCCACCTGCAGCACTGGCTATCCATCGATTTCTCAGAAAAACGCTTGCCAAGCCACGCCTTAACAGACCCACAACCGTCCCTTGCATCCTGCAAACCCAGCAACTCAGACCAGACCTGGCCGACCCAGGAGCAGTCCCACAACATATGTTCCACAGACTCATCAAAACCACAAATGGGGCAAGCTAAATCAATCTGCATACCTCGCCTTACCAGAGCCGCACGGACAGCAATCGCATCGGAGAGGAGTCTCCAAGCAAACGATTTGATCTTTGGTAAGGCCTTTGACTTCCATATTGCATCCCACAGATTCATGTCTAGCCCGATCTCGCTGGAGGCCGGAGGTGGTGCGGAACCAGCTTGCTCTTTGTCCCGAATGAGGTGGTATGCCGAGCGAGCCGTGACCCGGCCCTTGCCCTCAAACGGCCACCTGAGTTCATCCTTACGCGCCACAATAGGGATAGGGACCGATTCGACCAAGGTGGCATCCTCCTCGTGAAGCGCAGCCCGAACAACGTCGACCCTCCACTGCCTCAGCTCCGGGTCGATCCACTCCGCCAACTTGAGGGACGCTTGCTGTTGCGTGACAGGACGGGGGCCCAGTCTAACAAGATGAAGACCCGGGATCCAAGCGTCGACGAAAGGCCTGATTCTCGACCCGTCACCAACAGACCAGACCGCCCCGAGCTCAATAAATGATCATCTCAGTTTTAAGATACCTAATTTACAATAAAATGTCTAATATAATTATATATGTGTAATATTTAGACAAATTGAAATATTGCCAGAAAAATATTCAATAGCATAAAAAAACTGAGCATAATAAAAAATACATTTAACTGAAAGAAGAAGTAGTAATTACCAACTAGTATATATCAAATTAACTAACATTAATTGTACATATATATGTATATATAATACATATTACATAATAAATTATATTGGAGACACAATATAACAACAACGTGCATAGCTATATGATATGTCAATTAGCTAACTTTAACAAAATCATTAAATAAATTTAGTAATAGTAGTAAATATATTAAAAATATTAAATTATCCGTTTATTTATACTATATAAAAATATAGGGTTAAATACCATGTCGGTACCTAAACTTTGGACGTTTTGCAACGAGCTATCCGAACTTTGAAAATTCAAAACAGACTACCTCAACTTTGAAGAAGGGGCAAATAGCTACCTCCGTCCAATTTTCCGACGAATTTCCGACGACAATTGACGGAAAATTGGACGGAGGTAGCTATTTGCCCCTTCTTCAAAGTTGAGGTAGCCCATTTTAAATTTTCAAAGTTCGGGTAGCTCGTTGCAAAACGTCCAAAGTTCAGGTAGCTACTTGCTATTTAACCCAAAAATATAACAATAAATAGAAACATTTTCCTCAAATAAAATGAATATATAATACCTGCAATTTATATACATATATATATAAATTATTATAGTTGTAGCCTAATTTATAAGTCCAAAATTATAAATGATATATATTTAAAATGTTGTGGTGATTTGGGTTCGCACAGTATATGTTTAAACGGTGTCGTGTGTCTTGATCTTGTAATTATCGTATGAATTTATTTCTGATGATTTAAATTTAATTAGGTGAGTGTGTGGTGGAACTAAATTTTCATCGTATTTAATGTTATTTGTTTACGTGTTCATGTTATAAGGTTTCTTATTACATGGTACAGGTTGTACGAGAAAGTCTTGTGTATGTCGAATAAAGGTCAAACAAAATGTCTATGTAATAACACGTAAGGGTTAGTTTAGTTGTAAGGACGATGTTAATAACTTAATTACCATAATTAAATACACATAAATGATTACACTATTACCAAATTTTACATAAAATATTTTATTTAAAGATTTTAATAAGCCCATGCATAGTCTTGGCCAAAAAAAAACATGCATAGGAATTACAAGATATTTTTCTTATTTCTAAAGATAATTTGTCCAAAGCATAATAATTAAACTTGTTTATCATCTGATTTATTATTACATATATAATAATAATATTAATTCAAAGCAACTCCCAGGCAGCTTACATATTAAAGCCCTAGCTAGCTACTAGTTAGGACAATGCTTTAGTCAGATGAATAGATGATGTTATTAGTTAATTGGAAAAAATAGAAAATATAAATAATAAGTAAAAGAAAAGCAAAATATGGAAGAATTGTCTGTCCTATCTGACAACCTTAAATTAAGTTCATACAAATTATAATTAAAAAATAAAATTATAATAAATATCATATTCTCATTATAATTATTAATTATATATTATAATTATAAATTGTAAAAATTTATATTTATAACCACAATTATTAATTATATACAGTTTTACTTGTATATTCATATTTAAAATATAATATTTTAGACTTTTTTTGTTATAGAAGATTAACCTAATTAACTATTAAAATATACTAATTTGAATATAATCTAGATTAATTCAAGTTTAACATACATGATGATGTTCTTATATATATATAGAGAGATAGATATAGGATTATAAATCAAATATCATAAGCGTAATTATTATAACTTAAAAAATTATTACTATAATTGTACCGTATGTATGATTAATTATATTAAAAATGATACAAAAATCACATATTCTAAAGTGTGATTACACTACTAGGGAGCCTAATTAGAAGACTAACAAATTAGGTGTGCAATTGCCATGTGAGGGATCTTGATTAATCTACCATCAACGTTAGGAATCTGATCTAATCATCATTATTTTTAAAATTTTAAATTAGTTCCATACGACTGATAGGAGTTATTCTAATCGTGCTAATTTACCATAACCATGATTATGTAAAAAAAAAAAATGATGTACCTTAACTTCCTTCAGCTATTTATGTTACAAATTTTTTTTTTTCCAAATAGTTTTATAGCTTATTCCTTATTATTATTAATAATTACTCCTTTGAGCAATCTCATAATATCATTTTTATTTAATATCTATCATAATAATTAATATAATAATAAAAACCAGTATTTGTTTTAACTCATATTCTTATTTATTTATTTATTATAAAGTTACAGGGAATAAATACACCATGCAAGTTACAACCTATAAAGTACAAACCTTGGTGTAATTTGGAGCTTAGGTAGAAAAAAAAATATAAATTGATTATTACTCATTTTTCTAATTAGATCAACAATCTAGGTTTTATTTATTTCCAAATTAATTTATATGTAAGAAAACTCTCTTTTACGTGAGTATTATTTAATAACCCCCTTTTTATATTTATTTTTTTAAAATAAGAATAATGAATTGTTAATTATGTATAATAAATACCGTCTATACTTGCTTGTAGAAAAAGCAAAAAACGCACATGATTTTTATTTATTTATTTATTTGCTTTTAACGTCAAGGAAATACGAGCAAGTAACCAAAATAATATTCTTATTCTTAACCCCACTCTCGTCAAAAGTAACCTAGCTTGAATGTAATTATAACATTATATCTCAAAGAAATACGTATTTTCTAGAAGAATAGTACGAGTTTATTTGAATGAAATAAAATATATATGAATGAAATAAATATTTGTGAGACTTAAGACGTACGGCTTAACCAACTGTCTCAAAATTCCGAACTTGTAAGTGAAGGTGACCAGTATACTTTTAAGTCATCTTAACATCCTCCTTTAAACTGATTGTTTATGAACATCGGTTTACCCATGGGCTTTGTGCCCGACCTCGGTCTTTAATGAGAGTGTATCAATATTTTCAACGTCGCCAGGATTTGAACCTGCGCGCTCTGATACCATTTGAGACTTAAGACGTACGCCTTAACTAACTGTCTCAAAAATCCGAACTTGTGAGTGAAGACGATCGGTATACTCTTAAGTCATCTTAACAATACTGAATAATAACATATGTATTTGACGATAAATAAATTAAATTATGCCCTATTAGCTTTACATCCCCAAAGCATCAAATTACGCTATAGTTTGATATGTTTGCATTTATATATAAACGTCTAAATATTACGTAACATAAGAGTAGTGAAATAATAGACCAACGAATATATTTTTCAATAAAAAATAATATATATATATATATTGGCAAAATAACGTAATGAATTGGAACGTATCTATAATTCTATACCTAATAATACCGTGGGAGGAGCGGGAAGGGGACAATTACACAGGGGTACAGCTGTAGAAGTGGCCCATTGTTTTTTTTTTAGTAAGATAAATTGCTTACGTGGCGTTGCTTCAGAATTTGTGAAAGACAAAAATTCATTATTTTCCTCTTACAATGATTTATAATAAACTCTATATATTATTCAAATATTTGTTTATCATGCAAATGTTTGCGATTATCGTTCTATAGGATATATATTATACAATTTTTATTGAATTAATACATAAATCATACAGAATTCAGTCCCCACATAAAATAAAACTGAGCCACAATGTCTGATGAAAGCAATCTCCAACAGCTTTTTTTACCCTCAATTTGTCTCAAAACGGTGCACATGACCCTCTTTTAATGTCTCATTGATTAATTTATTACGGTGAAAACTGATAAAAAAAAAATTGTAGGATCGAATTCTCGACAAGACCGGTCTGAGATCGGCCCAATTAGGACCGATACTGAGCGGACGGTTTTTTTTCTTTAAGATTGATCTCGGTCTCAAGTTTTTTTCTTCCCGAAAGCCCGTTTAGGGCCGGTCCAGTTGGATTTGAAATTTTCATAATACCGCACCGAAAGGAATGTGGATTTTGGAAGTTTTCTATTTCCATAAAAGCTGCATCCTGATAAATTTACTAAGAATATAGTGAGCTCATAGTTTTTTTTGGGGGTGCCGGCCCGAGTCAAGAAAGACCGACTAGGGCGGGCTTTTTTGGTCGAGGTCGGTCTCAGTCCTCCAGAAGGCAAGACCGAAATTTCGGTCTCGGTCTTGCCATCAGGACCGGCCCGGCCATGATCAGCCCTAGGGAAAACTACCCAACTGGTACCCGAATGTAACACTCATTATCAAATAAGTACCTAATTTTTTTTTGGGTAAAAAATAGGTTGTCTAACTTTCTTAAATAAGTAAATAGGTACCTACCATTAATTTCCGTTAATAATAAACGTAAAATATCACATGATGAGCAAATAGATACTTGAACTTACACTAACTAACAAGTTGGTACTAGAACCGGTTCTTGAACCGATTCGGTCCCGGTTCAATTGAACCACTTTATTTTAAAAAAATACCAAACACATACATGACTCAACTCCAGGCGTTCTCGGTGCATCAAGGAACACTCCGAGAACGTCTGGAGTTGAGTCATGAATGTGTTTGATTTATAAAACCTATTTATTTAATAAAAAAATAAAGTAATCCAACTGAACCGACTATGAACTGGTTTTTGAACCGATTCAAGTACATACTTGCTCATTCGTGTAAGTTCAGTCACCTGTTTGTTTCTCACATACTCCTCACGTGATATTTTCTATTTATTCTTAACGGATATTAACGATAGGTACCTATTTGCTTATTTTAATAAGTTTGACTACTTCGTTGCTACAAAAAAATTCAAGTACTTACTTATTAATTAGTGTCAAGTTAGGGTACCAGTTTGTTAGTTTTCCCTTTATTATGTAATATATATATACGGGTCAATATCATCTAATCACATGTCTTGCCATTGAAGCCAAGAGTGGCTTCTGATTTTTCTTCCAATTTTTTTGTTAAAATAATCCCGGAAAAAAATAATAATTTCACTCGAGAGAATTACTTTGGGGTGAGAATTTAAAAATAAAAATTAGCATACAGATTTTAAAATACGTTCAAATAAATTTTAAAAAAAAAAAAGCCTTAGAGCATTCATAGTTCCATTTCCATACACAAATAAATAAATAATTACATTTCAAAATTATTATTTTGAAATTAAATTCCGCCTTGTGGAGACCGATAAGATTATGGGCCTCACATTCAAGGCCCAATAAGAAAACTGATACGTTGTTAGCCCAAGTTGTTGGATTGAGGCCTAAGGTTGCTTCTTATATGATATATCCCACTTTTATTCGGTTAACCACAATCTATATCTATATATTAATTTGGTTAAATCTTCTAAAATTTTGAAAAGTACTAAAATGAATCGGTTACATGCTAAAATAGAGTAATTCTATTGGTCCACCTCAACTTACATCTTTTCTTGATGACGTGGTAATGACACGTATACAAAATTAAGTACTTAAAATTTTTTCAAACATTCTCATTGAATCTCATAAACCATTATGTTTTTTTTTTGTTTATTTTTTTAAACTAAATAATACTTTTATTAATAATAATTCACTACATATACTAAAAACTACTAGTTTTTTTTTAAATACTATTATATGTTAAAATATTAAAATTATTAGATTTTATATTAACGTTGATTTACCTAAAGTTTAGTGTATGGAACTAATACAAGTAATTAAATCATTAAAGTTAAATTAAAAGTATTATATGAACATAAATTTATTTTTAAAAAAAAATATGAAAATACTTATTATATATTTAAAAGAACAAACATAATTTATTAATTAACAAACAAATAATGTAGATAATTTTACTATTACTAATATAAGTAAAACAAATACTAATGATTTAATATAAATATAAACGTATTACAATATAGAAAAAAAACAAATAACTGAAAATTAATAATTAATTATATTAATAACTGTTAATATTAAATTTTAACATTATTCATGTATTTTAATTATTTTTATGAATAAATAGAAATAATCTTAATATTTTATAATATTGAAACAAATGAAATAATTTATACTGTACAAAAATAATAGAGTTAATATTTGTTATACATATATTTATAGTTTATTGTATAATATTAAGCTAATTTTATTCTCAATTAAAAAAACTTTATAAAATTATAAACTAATAAATAAGATATACATATATAATATATAATTTTTACTTAATATGTAATATAAAAAATATTTACCTCGCAAAACGCGTATGAGCTCTCTAGTTAGTAATATTGTCTCAACATTCTGATATGGTAGGTCTAAAACTCTAAATATACTTAATTATGTATACGTAATTATATTTAAATTAAAACTAAATTATAATTTAGATTTATTTTAATACTTATTATATTTGAAGCAAAATATAAAAATGAACTCCCACGTGGTTAATTAAACTTTATTTTTTTGGTCTAAAGGTTAACCTGAAAGAATATTTCTCTCATGTGTTTCACATGTATTCAGTGAGTTCTATGTTCATCATTTAATTTATAATAATAATAATAATAATTAATAAAATAAAAGCAGTGCCATCAGATTTTGTCAGGTTTTGTGACATTACATTTATATCGACCAACCAATAAATAAAGTCCTTATCGTCTACACATATACTTTTTATTCTCTGTTTTTTTTTTTTTTTTTTAAATAGTCACTCATGTAGTCATGTTTGACATATATATGATATGATTTGAAATTTGTGGTGAATAATTACTTATATTTCAAAATGTGACTGATCGATTAGAAAAAAAAATATACGAAAAAATGACTAAAACACCCTTTAACTTATCTTCTTCATGTTCTTTATTTTTTTCCTCGATTCAAACTCGAAATCTGATTTCAAACTCAGATTTACGAAAATTTGAGTTCGAATCGAACCCAGAAGTGTGTTTCTTGGTTCAATTCGAATCCAGAAACGCAAAATTGGGTTCGAATCGAGCTCAGAACTGTAAATGTGGGTTCGAATCAAACTCGGATTTGCGCAAATGTGAGTTAGAAAACAGATTTCAGGGTTGAATCGAGAAAGAACATGAAGATGAACATGAAGAACGACAGTTATATATATTGTAGAAAGTTAAATCATATTTTTTGTTATCATTTAATTATATGGGAAAAGTACCAAACTGGTACCCGAACTTGTGGGTGATTAGCAAGTAGGTACCTAAACTTTTTTTTGTAGCAAATAGGTAGTCGAACTTTCTTAAATAAGCAAATAGGTACCTACCGTTAATTTCCGTTAAAAATAAACGGAAAATGTCACGTCAGAAGCACGTGAGGAGCAACCAGGTACCTGAACTTACACGAATGAGCAACCAAGTACCTGAACTTACACAAATGAGCAAGTAGGTACCTGAACCGGTTCAAGAACCGATTCGGTCGAACCACTTTTTTTTTTTTTTTTTAAAAATAAGGTTTATATACCAAACACATGCATGGCTCAACTCCAGACGTTTTCGGAGTGTTCCTTGATGCACCGAGAACGTCTGGAGTTGAGTCATGCATGTGTTTAGTATATAAACCCTACTTTTTTTTATAAAAAAATAAAGTGCTTCGACCGAACCGAACGGGTTTATATACCAAACATATACATGGCTCGACTCCAGATGTTCTCGGTGCATCAAGGAACACTCCGAGAACGTCTGGAGTCGAGCCATGCATGTGTTTGGTATATAAATCCTACGTTAAAAAATAAAGTGGTTCGACCGAACCGGTTCTTGAACCGGTTTAGGTACCTACTTGCTCATTTGTGTAAGTTCAGGTACCTGGTTGCTCCTCACATGCTACTCACGTGACATTTTCCGTTTATTGTTAACGGAAATTAACGGTAGGTACCTATTTGCTAATTTTCATAAGTTCGGCTACCTATTTGCTACAAAAAAAAATTTAGGTACCTACTTGCTAATCACCTACAAGTTCGGGTACCAGTTTGGTACTTTTCCCTAATTATATTTGTCAAACATATGTGACTTAATATGTCAAGTTTAACTAAAAAATAACATTTCTGAAACACATGTAATTGTTTAGCTACAAAAAAAAACATAAGTGAACATTTAGTCAGATATGACCAACATAAATAACTGTTGAACTGGTTTATTTTTTTTTCATCCTCTGAAATTTTCCATCGCAAATAATTTGCATTCTTATCAATGTTATTTCACATTTAGAATAATATTCACCTGGTCAAATTTTAAGGGGTTAGATATTGGCCATAAATATATTTTTATTTTCAAGACTCAAATTCAAAACTTATTCAAAACCTCTAGTTAAGGGAAGAAACCCTAAATTGTTACGTTCATATTACAATAATTTAATTTAGTAACCATTAGTTTTTCCATAAATGAAATGTTAAAGTTTCGGGTTTTAATTTTTTTAAGTTTTATTTTGATAGAAAAATGGGAAGTATTGTTCTGATTTCTACCTCTCGTAATAATCTTTATACCATTTGAAATATAAATATCACAATAACAAAGTATATTATATATATATATATATATGCATAGAACATTCCTATTTATATACAAACCGAGCTCTCCAACATGTAGGAGAGTGAGTCATGGCGAAAATCAAGCAAATTCTTAGTGGGACACGAGATGTACAAGTAGGAACAGCTGAATTTGTAACACTAATCATTTAAATCATATATTTTCATTATGTGACAGGAGACATAAATTGATCAATGTATGAGACGACCCACATATAACAAAGTAGACTAATTAATTTACTATAAAAATAGACGGGTATAATTTAAACATAGAGGTTTTACGAAATAATGATAATTACTCTATTAAATTTTTATTTTATAGTATGACTTGTTAAAACATTATATTATAACTCTTGTCAAATGGTGAATTTCATTTAAATGGAGTGGTCGGTCATAATTAATAGACTGAATTATGGGTGATCCTATTTATAGGTTGTATTGAATATTTTTGAATTTATTGATATTTTGACATGATAGGTTTAATTTACACGAAAAAAATAATTGTGTTTGAGTTGGGTCAACCAATTAATTGACTAGTATAATTAAATATATATTATACAAAAATTTATGGGTCACTGGAATCGTATGTTGGTCCATGTTACAAGAGTTAGTAGGTTGCATGTACGTATCACGCAAGTCAACCCGTTAAAATCTCAAAATTCATATCGTACAAAATGAAATTACTGAATACAAATTCACGAGCCATGAATGTTGATTTCTTCGCAAGTTATGTTTGAATTTTGAAAATTAACATCAACATATATTTTGATCTGATATCCAACTCACGATTACCTATGGACACAAATTGATTACATATTTATAGATCATCAAATAAGTATATGTAAAGATAAAACAGGGGTAATTATCCTTCACTTTTTTACATTCTGAAATTTTAATTCTAAATATGTATTTATTTTTATAAAATATTATTTTATTTTTATAAAATATTATATTATTTACACCTTATTTTTATTCTTACTCATATTGTTATGTCTTAAATTAATGAGGTTTTCAATTGATCCTAGTTGTAGATGTGTAATTAATTTCCCAAATGTTCCAAGTGAATGAAATTAGTTGAGTTTTTACTAGAAATCTTATTATCCAATGTTTCTTTCGAGTTAACACATAATATTTAAAACCTCATCTACTATCTTTTTTTGATCAAAAACCTCATATACTATCATTATAACACATGGTCAGTCTTATTTATTAATATTATATATTATGTATTTTTACCAAAAAATATATATTGTATTTATATATTATGTGTCTAATATTTTTTTTTTTGGTAAAATATTATGTGTCTAATATCATGTTGGTTTGGGCTACCAAACCATCACATTATATACATATATATATATATATACCATGGCCATATTCTTGGGTATTATGCGTTTATAAGTGACATGCAAAAAATGGCATGCAATCAAAGAATACAAACGTGGAATTATGAAATGGTACGTACGTTTCGTCTCGTCTCCCCCTCGAATACGTCACGGTAGACGACTTTGCGACTTTCAAATATCGGAATACTGAACACTCACATGTTTAGACACAAAATTTAAAAAGGTCGATAGAAACAACAATACTTTCTTAATTTTGAATGTAGTTTATTGTTAAATTTTTATAATTGAACTATTTAAATTAAAAAAAAATATTTTTTTACAATATATATATATAAAGACTCTAATGTTTGAATTTTCCTCTTAAAATCATATTTCCACCCATTTTTTCTGTATAAGATTATTTTAACTATTTTTTTATATTGTTTTTGAATAATAAAAATAATTTAGATATAAAATACGAATAAATATATATTTTTTAAAAATAATGAGTGATATAAATTTTTTGAAAGCATATTTGAGCGACCGATTATTTTATTTTATAGACGATAGTTGTAAGAAATAATTATTCCCATTGCCAATTTGCCATATTGTCTTGAGCCTTATCATGTTATTTATTCCGCGTATGCATAATTCATACATTATATTGTAGAATAATAAATAAATTAATCGCATATACATCAATCATTTTTTTAATAATTCTATCAATATAGGGAGTGACCAAAAAAAAAAAAAATCAATATAGGGAAATTCAATAAACATATTACTATTTTCTTAAAATTAAAGTAGACAATAGTAAACATGCCACTATTGTAGGATCAACAATGGTGCGGTTAAAAATGGATAATCATGATTATAACTATTACTGTTTAATATGGTTAACTGTATCATTATGATGTAGTACAGTTATGATAATGAATTTTCTATTTATAATGCTTATGGTGATGGTTATGTTATTTGAGTTATAATTAATCATGGTTATTATATAAATATAATAATGATTTATTATTAATAAACTAATATATACTAAATAATGGAAGTTAATGTACATACAAATAATAAATAACCACAATGTTAGTTTTATATATTTTTTTGTTGGCAATATAAATTTATATATTTTTTAAAATAAAATTTTCGGTATTTTATTATATTACATATGTTGAATAAATATGAGTATACGGGTAAAACTATGGTTAATAACCACAGTTATTTTAATGGTTATGGACCTTATGGTATTGATTGTATCCGCAATGATTATGATTATGATATGTGGTTTAAATATATGGTATAATTATGGTATTTGTTATACTCGTAGTCTCGTACCATACTCTACCAATCGACAACCCTGTACTATTGTCATATAGTATGGTTCCAAGTTCCAACTCATATTATGAAAAAAATAAATATTCCTTAAAAAACATTCCCTAAATTTATTTTGAATATGCGCCTCAAAATAAATATAATAACAATGATAAAGAAATGGAAAAAAGGAAATGTAATTTGGAATTTCTAGTTGGAGCCAGTCAAGTCAAGGCCTCTTCATATGCTTCTTCACTCCCTCCATCTATCTATAATACGTTCTCAAGTCTCACCCTGCCTTTCACCATGGACGAAGCTTCGTCTCCCTCTCCTCCCCAGATCTGAAGCTGCCACCATGGCTGCTCCCTTCTCCGCTCGCAGATTTTATATTCCCATGATGGGTGGTCTGGGCTCCACATTTGAACAATCCTTCTCTCTCCCCAGTAGGATTCACTGTTGGATCTTCGTAATCTTCTTCTTGTCCATTTGTCCGTCATCTTATTCCTCTGATGGCGATTTCTCCACCGCCATCATCATTCCACCGACACCGACAGGGCAGCCTTTTCTAAATTTAAAGTCCGTCTCCCGATTCGAGTCCAGAGTTAGGACTCCTCTCATCGCCGCCTCCTCCTCTCTGCTACTCGCCCTGCTCTTCCTGATGGGAATCTTCAAGTTCCTCAGCGTCCGCCACCGCGTCCGAAAATCCAACCGCGTCGTCGTCGGAGACCAAGACATCACCGCTGAATCCCCCATCAATGATAAGCGGGTACCCTCGGTGGTGAGCGAGTACAGCTGGGAGCAGATACAGACGATGACTGCGAATTTCCAGACTATGGTCGGGTTGGGAGGATTCAGCAAGGTCTACCTAGCTCGAATCTCCGCCGCCGTTGACGACCTCAGGGCAGTGAAGGTCCATACGGGGAGTGAGCGTCTCAATCTGGCGTTTAAGCAGGAACTGGATGTCTTGCTTCACATTCGCCATGAGAACATCGTGAAGCTCATCGGTTTCTGCAACGATCAAGGTATAATTACCCTCTCCGATGACTGTTCTGATCACTTAATTTGATCCTCATTTCGGATTCTGCTGTCTATACCAGGACAAGGTGCACTGGTATTTGAGTACATTTCCAACGGAACCCTTCAAGAGAAGCTCCATAACCAGACTACCCTAACAGAGCCAGTTCTTCCCTGGAAAACCCGAATGCAGATCGCGTTCCAAACGGCCCAAGCCATCCATTACCTGCACGAGCAATGCTGCCCGCAAATCGTCCACGGAGACATCAAATCATCAAACATTCTCCTTGACGAAGCTTTAAACGGCAAACTCTGCGACTTTGGTACGGCAAAAATGGGTTTTTCATCAGCTGTTCTGACGCCATCATCGTTTGCTTCCCCAAGGACGAAACATCTGGTGATGGGGTCTCCTGGGTACACTGATCCGCATTACCTTAGGACCGGGATCGCCTCCAAGAAGAACGATATCTACAGTTTCGGTGTCCTGATTCTTGAGTTGATCACGGGCATGGAGGCTTTCTGCTCCCAGAGAGGGCAAATGTTGGCCTCCATGCCCGCCCTTAGAGACAGGGAGGAGACAGTGGTGGTGGAAGAGATGGTGGATCAGAGGCTTCACGAGGACTATCGAATCGATGAGTTTAAAGTTTTGTTCTCGCTGGCCCGTCATTGCCTTCTACAGTCTCCGAGTTTGAGGCCCTCTGCAACCGACGTCCTCGACACGTTCAGAGACAAGGTGTCGTCGATCGGGTTTGGTTGGTGTTCATCGGAGAGATGTCTTAAAGAGAAAGAAGGAATTATAGGAGGAGAACATGATAGGGTTGAAATGTAGAAAGACATTGATGTATAAGTTTATTAGCTACAATTTTGATTACAACATGTTTTTTTATATATAATATAAATCAGTAGCAAACTTGGAAGATTACAACATGTTGGCTGGCTGAATTGGTTATTAGAAACTAGGGGTGAGAAAAATACCGAAAAATTGAAAAAAAATCGTTTCAAATAGTCATTCCGAATGTAAGACCCGAGTCAAAATGAATGTTTTTTTATTCCAAACTCGGGATCAGACTCGAGCTTGTTTTTTTTACCCAAAAGACTGAACAAATCGGTCTGACCCGAGTGTATGTTAGAAGCAATATTTATTGTGGGTTTAGGGTTGTGCTTGAAATTTGAAATTTTTTGTATTGGATATTTGATATGATATTTGTATTTTGTTTTGTATCGGATAATTGATATAATTATAATGTTTGCATTGTATTTTCTATTTAAAAGTTTTAGATATTTTTTTAGAGAAAATATCGGTTCCGGGCCGAGTCAAGAAAGACCGATTCAGACGGAATTTTTGAGATGAACTCGGTCTCAGTCATCCATGCATGAATTCCAAAATTTCGGGCTCAAATATTTTTTTAGAAAAGTCTAGAGCTAACCCCTATAAGAAAGTTAAAGACTTATACATTAATCAATGAAGATATTTGATATATTTTTAAAACATGTTCATAAATTTAGAATATTCACTCAAAATGTATATTATCGACTATCGAGTGATGTTTATGATTAATATTTTCTGTAAAAATTAATAGATAATATCGAATATTTGGTATAAGTTATCGCACACACATTTCAAAATTTATGCTAATTGAGAAATAAAACATATAATATATAGTTTTGACCGAAATACACTTTAGTATTTTTTGGGATTAGGAAATATTACTCCCTATGAGATCATTTAGATTTCCAAAAAATGATAGTAAAATCCCATTTATGAAGTTTGTTTAAATATATTAATTAGTTTTGTAAAAAATTTATTATTTTTTACTTTCAACATTAAATTATACATTCCTTAATATGCTAAACACTGCAATCTACATTTGAAAAATATTATGTTGCATACTTTCATAGTTCAGAGTACCGATAATAAATACGAAAGGATTATAAAAGTCCCACTACATTTATGAATAATTACAAAAAAATAACGACTACGATTGCTTGAACCGCCGACCGCGGTGGCCTACGGTGGCGATAGTCAACACTGAAATTTTCACAATCATTTTTCTTTTGGACGTATTAGTTATCGTTACTATTTAGAAATTTAAAATATAATAATTAGTATATAATTTAAAAAGGTTCATATTTAGTTTAAAAGTCTAAACTAATAATTTATAATTTTTACTTGTATCGTATTCTACCTTTTAAAATTTAATTAATATAATTTAATACACAACTTACTATATTCTATTCTATTCTATTAAACATGAGATGCCGTCCCGGTCATGACTCATTCCTCACCGATCGACTCGCCCTCGTCAGTCGTCATTACCTAAGTGGTCAATACCTAATGAGTCATAAAACAGGTACCCCTGATTTGTCTATATCCACGACACTGCAGCCACGTGGTCCGAACAGTTCGAAAGACAACTGTTTATATCTATATCTATTTCCGGATGAAATAATTTTTACGGTCGTTTCTTTCACGGAATAAGGAATAGAGAATAGAAATAGGAGGTAAGAATATGAAATTGTTTTTTTGGTGGAATGTAATAGATTGGAATCAGGAATTCTGTTGTTTATTTGATGGAATTGTATATAGAAAGAGAATGTAATGTCTTAAAATGACATATTTGCCCTCATTGTATATGTATAATATATAATACATATAATTTATATTAATTAATTTTAAAAATTAATAAAAATTTAAATTTAAATATAATTAACTAATAATTAAAAAAACTTTTTAAAATAATCTATTTAATTAATTTTAAATACTTGTGTCTCGTTAGATTATGATTACATAATTCCTTCCCTTTCTTCAACATTCATTCAAGAAGCATCAAAATGAACACCAAACTTCTAACATTTATCTGTAACTGAAATTTCATTTAAGAAATGGCTACGAAATTTGCTCCCAGTTCGGATATACCATTTTCAGAAAAGGACACCAGTAAATTATCAACAATTGGAACCATTGTTTCCTGAACAAGGCTTGCTGAACTAACAATAGAAGACTGAAGTCATTCCTGCAGCTTTGGAAGTTCTTTAGTCATGCAATGTTGATCCATCTGGGAATGATCATACAACTTTATGCACATAGCTCAAAGGATGCAGGATCATTGGAAGCACAGTTTATGCAACTGTCAATCTGCTACAGTAAGTACTCAAATCATCAGTTTAATATCCACACAAGGTAACTAAGAACACACCATTGTTGAGAGCAGTAAGAACACTGCTCGAAATCTCAATAAACTGTTTTGTCAGCAGAAAACATATCAAAACCCATCACCACATGCAGACAAATTCACATTCAAACCACAAATCGGCACCTAGTAGACAGATTTATCAAAAAGCAATCATCCACACAAACTGAAAACGTAAATGACACAAAAAACCATCGATTTCCACAAGTAGAAGAAGCGGTTACTGAAAGAAGATGAAGTAGCACCTTGATGAGTCAAAATCTGCAGCATTCCATCTCTATCGTCTGATACTCTGCGCTTGAGATTTGGGAATCATTGGAGTAGAGAAAGAACAGAGACTGAAAGAGAATTCAACTACAGAAACGTCTAATACTCTGCGCCTTGTACTCGGATTGAGAGCTCCACCCAAAACGTGATGCAAGTTACAAACATTTGCTCCCAATTCCAGAAAACTGCAAATTACAGAAGTCGATTTTCGAGCTAAGACAATCAAGGCGTAAATTTGCATCTCATACTGATTCAACATTGAACAAATAGCACAAATCACAAACAACACATTTATTAACAAATCGAATTCAAACAACACCAAACAATATTGAACATTCAAGAAACACAAACAACAATCAAAACACAAACAACAAGAAACACAAACAACAATCAAAACAGCAAACACAAACAACATGAATGAACACAGCTTCACCAAGCAACAATTATGTCCGAACATAGCTTCACCAAGCTGCAATTTTGTCCGACCAAACCCAGAATCAATTTTGTCTGACCGAACCCAAATCAACCATTAAATCCAACAACAACATATAATCTTGGTTTGCACCCAGAATTTTGATTCTGTGTTCGAACAGAACGGAGAAGGAAATCAGAACGGAGAAGGAGAGCATACCTGAGGAGAAGGATAGTAGAACAGAGAAGGAAAGCAGCTTGGAGCTTCGGTTGGAGCAGCTTGGAGCTTCGGTGATGAAGAGAATGAAGGATGAATGAGCTGAGGGTCGCAAAAAACCGAAGGGCAATGAGCTGATTAACTGAGGGTAGCGTTGGAATTAACAAAATGTATCAGGGTTAAAAACGTCTTTTTTCATACCTATTCTGGATTCCTAGCGGGCAAGGCTTAGAAATTCTGAGATTTTGGGACGGAATGTCTAAGCTTACCCCGCTCGAAATGTCTAAGCCAAATTCCATCAATTCCGTGAAAAGAACAACTTCTTACGGAATCCGTAAGCCGAATTCCATAAGTATTATGTGAAAAGAACGGGTCATTATATACATTTTTACTTCATATATATAATAGCAACATTCGCTATTTTTATTTCTTACTCAAAATAACACTTTTTTCTGCAGTGTTACCCTTTTAATATTCGACCGATTTCGTAACGTTTAATGTATTCTCACTCTAAATTTTATTTTCGATGAAATAAATTGTATTCACATTATTACAAGACGTACATAATCTTAGTAAAGTTCAAATCGTATCCATATTCAGACTCAATTTTATTTGCATTGTTAATCGACATATATTATTGTAGTAATGTGGATACCCAAACTTTTTTTGGACCCCAAAACAAATATTTTTCGTGATGGTACCCTTTGAGTTTCGATTGATTTCCTAAATTTTCAGTATTTCTTGACTCGGTACTCTGTTTTTGACAAAATAGACTTTATTTACATTCTTTCTCAATGAAATAACTGTTATATACATTCTTGCTTCATGCATATATATCATAGTAACATTCATTGTTTTTATTTCTTACTCCAAGTAACACTTTTTTACGTGCATGATGTTACCACACCCCTTTAATTTTCAACCGATTTCGTAACGTTTAATACATTCTCACTCTTTCGATGAAATAAATTGTATTCACATTCTTACAGAACGTACATAATCTTAGTAAATTTAAAATTGTGTCCATATTCAGACTCCAATACACTCATTCTCGATGAAGGTAATCATTTCGGTTTCAACAGTTTTCCTAGATTTTAAATATTTTCTCCAAGGAATTGCAATTTTAACAGAATCAGTTTTATTTAAAATCTTAATCTGAAGTTAGTTTTATACGTATTCTAACTTCACTTATATGATCATCATAACATTTGTAGTTTTTAATATCGTACCACAAATAACCTTTTTTCGGTTTTTTACCTCATACAATTTTGAAACGCTTTAATATTTGCTTTCTCGGAACTCTAATTTCAATGAAATCAATTTTATTCGCACTCCTAATCAACATATATTATTGTCGTAAGGACAATATCAAAACTTTTTTTGGACCCCCAAACGTATATTTTTCGTGATGGTACTACTGCTTTGAGTTTCGACTGATTTCCTTAATTTTCAGTATCTCCTAACTCTGTTTTTGACAAAATGGATTTTATTTACGTTCTTTCTCGATGAAATCAGTTTTATATACATTCTTGCTTCATATATATCATAGTAACATTCGTTGTTTTTATTTCCTACTCCAAATAACACATTTTTACGTGATCCCCTTTAAACTTATTTTGATTTCGCAGTTTGTCAATATCTTCCCACTCGGAACTCCGATTTCGCTGAAATTAGTTTTATTCACATCTTTACTCAACGTATATTATCAGAGTAACATTAAGATATTTCTTTAACACACCAAAATATCACTTATTTTCCATGATGGTACCCCTCTTTTAAGTTACATAGATTTCGTAGTTTTTAAATATATTTTCGCTCGGAACTTCAATTTAGATGAAATCAAATTTATTTACATTTTTACTCGACATATATGCTCGTAGTAATGTTAACATCATTTCTTATATCACATCCCAAATTAAGTACTTTATGTGATAGTATCCTTTAAGTTAATGTCGATTTTTTAATATTTCAATATATTTTGACATGAAACCCCAATTTTGACGGAAATAGTTTTATTTATCGTCTTATTTGACATATATGATCAGAATAATATTTATTTCTTATTTCACATTCCAAATTACGTTTTTCCCCATTATGGCAACCCTTTAAATTTACATTAATTACATTGTTTTTCAATACATTTCCACTTAGAATTTTAACTTTGAAAAAAAATATTTTCATTTGTCTTACTTGACATATATGATTGTAGTAATATTTATATCATTTCCTTTCTTACACCCCAAATCTTCTTTTTCCGCGGTGTGCCCTTTTAACTTTATTTTGATTTCACAGTTTTTCAATATTTCATCACTTGGAAATCCAATTTAGCTTAAATTCGTTTTATTTGCAATATTAATCAACATATATGATCGTAGTAACATTAAGATTATTTCTTATTTCACATCCAAAATCACATATTTTCCATGATGGTACCCCTTTAAGTTACATCAATTTTATAGTTGTTCAATATCTTCTTCCTCGGAACTTCAAATTCGATGAAATCAGTTTTATTTACATTTTTACTGTACATATATGATTGTAATAATGTTAATGTTATTTCTTATATCACTTCCAAAATCATCCACTTGTCATGATGTTAACCTTTAAGTTTACGACGATTTTGTAATTTTTAAATATGTTCTTACTTGGAATTATGATTTTAACAAAAATAGTTTTATTTGCATTCTTACTTGACATGTATGTTCGTAGTAATGTTTATATTATTTCTTATTTCACACCCCAAATCACATTTTTTCACATTGTACCATTTTAACTTTACATCGATTTAACAGATTTTTAATATTTCCTCACTCAAAAATTTAATTTCGCTGACATTAGTTTTTTGTCTTATTTTTCTCAACGTATATGATCGTAGTAACATTACAATCATTTATTATTTCATACCCAAAATCTCTTATTTTCCATGATGGTACTCCTTTAAGTTTACATCAATTTCATAGTTGCTCAATATCTTCTCACTCAAGCTTCAATTTATATGAAATCAGTTTTATTTACATTTTTAGTGTACATATATGATTGTAGTAATGCAATAATTTCTTATATCACATCCAAAATCACCTACTTATTGTGGTACCGTGATGGTACATCTTTAAGTATACGTCGATTTTTTAGGTTTTTAATATCTCCTAATTTGAATCTCCAATTTTGATGAAATAAGAAATAATGTAAAATGTTAAGAAAAATGTAGATGTTAAGACATATTTGTTCTAAAATAAACAAGTGTCTCTCTAATAATAGTCCATTGTAAAATTTGTTAATTGACTAATGAAACACCACACTTATGATAAGATCACTTATATAGTACACTGTATTATGAAAGATAACTAAAATGAATTAAGTGCTATCTAATTGTAATGAGGCGTTGCTTTGCTAGCGATCTTTGAGAACTCATCAATGACTTACTTGTTCTGTTGATGTGTTAGGGGGTGACAATTTTTGACACGACATGATTAAACGATAAGCAATTTACACGTTTAGACACGACACGATTACTAAGTGTGTCTAAACAACTTTTATACGTTTAGACGCGATTAATAATCGTGTCTAAACACATCTAACATGCAAAACACACAACAAACACACGTTTAGATACGATTAATTAATCTACTAGTTCTAATTAGAATTGATTATTAAAAAAATACTCAAATTTTAGTATACTTAGAACTTTTTAATTTATTATTATTTATAATTTCATGTTCAATATTTAATAAAATAACCAAAATTTGAGCACTACTTTTTTGTAATTAACTATTTTTCGAATAAGACAATTTCTATAAATCCTCAATGTTGAACTATTGAAATACCCATTTACTTTTTAATATTGAACTTTGAAAACCTTACTTTGTATATATGAATTTGTATATATATTTGCTTTAAAGTGTATATGAGTTTGACTTTAACGGATCCAGTGTCTAAACAACTCTATATATTTAGACACGATTAACGACTTATCCGTTTAGACACGAGACATGTTTAGACACATTTAAAATTTATCCGTTTAGACATGACATGACACAATTGACACCCCTAGCGACTAGTAATACCTCCATTGATTCATGCAAAATGAATAGTGGCTAATAATAATAATAATGTAAAAGGAATAATCAATCCCTATTTAAATGAGATGATATAAAGAAAAAAGCCTCATAAAAAAATTGTCCTATATGTATGGACGGAGGACCCCCTCGATAATAAATATAACTACTGCCTAGTCCAACTCCACGTAGTACTTTTCAAGTCAAAAGTGGACTGCCCCGGTAGCTGTGCCACTATTCCCTGGTACAAACACGACCTAATCTCTTATGACTTTCATACTCCTTTCCCATTCAATATCTCGTAATAATAATAATAATAGGATGATTTCGATTTTCGACTTTCGAATAGTAAAATTCACAATATGATATATTTTAACAAAAATAAGGGATTTTTTTAACTTTTAAATATGGCAAAATTTATATCATTCACTTTCTATTCTTCAATTTGATATATTATATGGTAAAGAGTGAAAGTCAAAAATCAAATTACCCCACAAACGCATTGATATATTGATACTTAAAATGAGAAGCCAAATTTGATAGATACCATCTTCAACATTCTCAAAGTTTGGGGGGGTAATAACCCATTAATTGAAAAGTAAACCCCTGATGGATACAATGGGCCAAAACCCATTTTAAAGCCTAACCCAAGTAAGGCCCACAGTAGGATCCAAATATAAGGCCCAATAGATTCGTAAATGGATAATTATGAAGTAAATAAGAACAATACGAACCTGATGTCTGTGTTATTTTGGAGGAGAGATGTCATCTTCTTCGTTGCGGCTAAAACTCCCACTCCAGGAACTCTCACGCTCTAATGGCGGTTCTCCTTTCTTGAATCCAGTATATGCTATCTCTGCTAGAATCTATGCTCCTTCCTCCAAAGAGCTATGCTCCGGATTGAAACTCAATGGCAGAACCAGGCGGAGACGACCCTTCGTTTGCAACTCCCAACTAGCTGATCTAGCTCCCGCCACCTCCGCCGTCTACGGCGTCCTTCTTCTCGGAGGAGGACTCTTCGCCTGTAATTTCTTTTATATGTAACGTTATTTATCAGTCCAATTTGCACAAGACCACACCTTTGATCAAGTAGCTTGCAATATCTGTTCTGCAGTTTCAAAATCAGGAAGCAAGGGCTCACTGGCCGGTGGAGTGACTGGGGCTGCTCTAATGGCTGCTGTAAGATCATTTTCCTCCATTTGTGCTCTATACATCCTAAACAATTGAAGCATTGGCTTAATTTGGTCAGCAAATACTTAATTTTTATCTGGGTTTGCCCACCCTAGGTCTCAACTAGATAGAACTCGTCGTGTCATTTTGATCTGGCACTCATAGTGACGCCTTAATTTGATTGGGACACTTGAAATCGTATGTCTCTACTGTTTAAGTAGCTTACATTATAGTAGTGTATGTAGTATCTAAGTGGAGTTTGAGGTGATAGATTCGAAGTAAGGTGATTGACATTTCTGGCAAGGCGAATCGATTACGCGCTCTTTCTTAGAAAACACTGCAAGGATATAAAAAAAACATTCTACCTTTGACCTGATCAACTGCCGCTACACAATGCCTGAGCCTTACTGTTAGAACTTCAGCATAATATCAGACGAACTGGACAACCAGTCAAGCATGCCCCACCAACTTATTCTACCATTGACCTGGTAAAGTTCACATAAGCCCTGCCCGATCAAGGCTAGCTTGTAGTGGATGTTTGCTGAGACATGCCATGAACGATTCAGCTAAATCACTTAGATCTGAGCTTGGAACCACTTGATTACCACCATTGTGGTGTTTATCATTGCATGTTTCAGAGATATCATGCTCTAGGACTAGCCTCTGTGCTTTACATTACCTGTTTCATTTCCATAGACCTTAAAAGCTTCATCGTCCTTGAGCTCCAGAGACATCTTTAGATTGAACTTACAGGCAATGAGCAGATATGTAATTGGATGCTTAGTGGTTCTCTGCAAATTCAAATCCTCATCTTTTTAATGGTACAGCTATTATTTGATATTCCATAATGGTGACTTAATCTGCAGACATACTATCTGATGCAAGCCCCGGAAACACAAGCTTTGGGAGACGCAATTGGGTTCGGTTCTGCATTTCTTTTCTCTGCCGTGTTTGGTATGCAAAACGACATGTTCTTTAAGATGCTTGAACTCAACTATATGTTGGTTTTGTCTTACGTTCGATTTCAACACCAAAAGTTAATCTTGATCACTCAATGCAGGCATACGGTTAGCTGCCACAGGGAAGCCAGTTCCTGCAGGCCCTCTGCTCGGTCTCTCGGTTTCAGCAGTAGTTATCTTCGTTTCAGCTTATCTTCAAAATAATGTATAATCTATGAATCATCTGATAATACTATGTAATCCTCGTATCATGTGTCTTGTTTTATTTTACATGATTGAATGTTGGAGAGCCCCAAATCATAATCATGGGTTTATAATGGATAAAATGAACATGGAAGTTGACTGTGGCTGGTTTGGTCCACTCTGGATCTGGAACATGAGCTCAATAGCTTCTGTCTGAGCTCTGTCGTGGTTTATTTATATGTGATGTGTTGTGTTTTTTTTATGGATGAATCCAGCACTATCCGGTGAGGCCGGCCCCACTGAAGAAGTCAACGGTTTATGTGAAAGTTTCAAAATTTAGACAGATATAAGGGGTAATTTGGTAAAAGCACATTCTGTATAAAGAGAGCTCAATGTAGTTTGTTTGTTTTGCCAACAACTAGATTTTACTTCAAAGAAGAACCAAAACCCGTTACATAGGAGTATCTATCAAAAGCAAACACGTTCAACCCAATCCAACGGACACACCCTTAAAAAAGCTAAATAGCAATACAATTTACACACTGGTTGGTCATTCTCGGAATGGCTTCCCAAGATACGTTATCGATAGTTCTCGCCAACGTTTGGACCGTTGACATTATTGCGTCAATTCTCCACGATAAGGCCCTCCCATTAAGATAGTTGATGACTACTTCTGCATCCGACTCAATCACAATGTTTTGCCACCCCATCTCGATTGCCAGATTAATTCCCTCCAGGAAGGCCTTTGCCTCCACTTCCACCGCTGATCCACCCATGGTTACCACCACATATATTGCATGTGTGGTCTCTCGCAAACACAACCAGTCCCTCGAGCCTAGTTGTCGAGCACCAATATGCGTCACAATTTATTTTGATGGTGGATTGCGTTGGTTCCTTGTCGAGCTGGTTCATGAATTATGAATGTATTATTTTATTTATATCTAAATTGTGGTTAAAGTATGATTTATTTTAATCCGCGTACATCTAAAAGCAGTAAAATAATTCAAAACAGTAAAAATATACCAATACAAGATATTTCAAGGCTCATAATTATATCTAAAAAGTGGTAAAAGTATGTTTTATTTTAATCCCCGTACATCTAAAGCAGTAAAATAATCAAAAACAGTAAAAATATACCAATACAAGATATTTCAAGGCTTATAATTTAAATAATCATTCTGAATAATACATAAAATATTCAAAAGTAAACTTTAAAACAAATGATTGAATTTGCACATCAGTTCCAACCTTAGAAACAACGTTGAAAATACAATAGAAATTGTATTAAATATGTTATGTTAGTGAAACGAAAGAATTATATATTTACTATATTAAGTTTACTACCTCAAATGATTTTTATCATAACGGGAGAGGATTATATTGCCGGCTGAAAATAGGTTCATTAACGACTTATTTGTTTAGTCGTTAATTAAAGACGATTCAATTAAATACGAACTGTCATAATAAGTGTTGTCATATTTATGACGGTTCAATTATGAATGAGACGTCAAAAGGACGGCTAAATAAGAATGAGCTCTCAAAATGAACGGCTCAACAAGAAAGAGCCGTGAATTTTTATTTTTATTTTTGACGCCTCATTATATTTGAGCCGTAAAAAATATGTATATTTTAATATATATATATATATACATATTTGAGATTATCTCTTTTTTTTTTTACTATTGTTTTGATACCTGACAGAGCTATCTTCCATTTATTTCAACATTTACAATAAGCGAGAGGGACAAGAGGTATAACTCATATATATTTGATATATGGGAATTAAATATGGTGAGAGGGCCGAAGAGATGACTAGGGACGGGAAATGTGAATTTTTTGAATTTTTTTGAATGACGACTCAACAATATTAAGTCGTCAAAAATAAATGTGATTAAAACCAATTGTTTTTAAATGACGGTTCAATCCTATTAAGCCGTAAAAAATAATTTTAATTAAAAAAAATTGTATTTGAAGGACAACTCAACAATATTGGTCTGTCAAAAATAATTTTAATTAAAAATATTTGTTTTTAAATGACGGCTCAATAGTATTGAGCCGTCAAAAATAATTTTAATTAAAAAAATGTTTTTGAAGGACGACTCAACAATATTGGGCCATCAAAAATAATTTTGATTAAAAAAATTATTTTTAATTGACGGCTCAATACTATTGAGCCGTCAAAAATAGATTTTAAGATGACGACTCTAAAAATTGAGTCGGTAATTAAATAATCGACGACTCAACTTTCATTGAACCGTTAATAATTGTAAAAGTTTATTTTTCACGGCTCAATAATGATTGAGCCGTTTCCTTGAGCCTTTAACAACTCATTCTCCCGTATATGGTTATATTTCATTTTCAATTACCTTTTTTTTAGTTGGTTAATGCAAACCGACTTAAAACTGATAGTACATAGAAAAAAGTATATAATTTGGTTTGATCGAACTTACTTTTTTTTTAATGGCTAAACTCTAAACCCTAAACTCTACACTAAATGTTTGTGTGTGGCAGACATGAATTGTGTAGAAACTTCTAGGTAAATGACCTCTGAATTCAAGTGGCAATAAAATTGGTTGATGGTCGATTCATGATCTCCCCTTCCAACTCCCCTTTCTCTCTAAAAAGAGTGGATGACAATAAAAGGGGAAAAGAATTAGAAGAAATGATAAAAATACCTTTTGATTCTTATGAACAATCATGAGTGTCCTCTCATGTGCTTGTGCTTAGCTTAACAAGAAGTAAATATCATTAAAAAAATGACTTCATTACTATATAGTTAAATGAAAAAGATTTTATCCCCTTTTAAAAATTACAAAGGAATGTTAATTAACTATTTGTTAGCTAAATTTTGAGGACTTAATCAATTTATTAGTGTTTTTTTTAAATAATAATTTGTTAGCTGAGTTTGGAAAGAGTTAAAATTTATTAATTCCGTCTAATTTTATGTTCAACGGTGATATAGACATACACACTTCTCTCATGTTTCTGCTACCGAATTACAACTGTTTTTTCAAAGTTTAGCTAGCAAAATGTAAACTTTTGCAAAAAATATTTAACAAATTATATATTTTTTTTCAAACGTTTAGGTAACAATTTGCACAATAATAAATTAAGATAATAAATAATATGCAAGTTTCTATCACTGTTTAACATTATATTAAACGAATCTAAAAAATTGCAAATTTATATAAATTCAGCTAAAAGTTTGGTAAAAAAATGGAAGTTAAGTGAAATCTTAAAAGTTCCTCTGATAAGTTAGTAATGGTAAAAAAAATTAATTACTTGCTTTGTCCAAAACAATCATTATTCTTCATCCTAAAGCAACTTTCCATTGCACTTTGCCACTCTCCAATATCTGTGTTGTGATCTTTGAGGTTGTCTCAATTTCACTTTTATGTCATTGAAGATTCTATTTAAAGATAATATTATTAAGCACATATAGGGCAAAAATTGGCACATTAAAAAAATGGAATTTACATTCTTTTATTTTATGTATTTAAAAAAATGCAAATTTTTTAAGAGTAATCTCTTTTACATTCTCTAGTGAACTGACCTGTTCAGTGAGGGTGGTGATGGGGTTTGAGAAAGTGTCTGTTAATTAAAGATTAATTAGTTTAATTAGCAATTTGTTATTTGAATTTTATTTTTAATAAATTATTGAACAAATACAAATTAACTATCTACTAGATTCGTCCAACCTGTAGTTAAGAGATAACAGAAAAGGGCATGTGCACTTTACTTGCAACTCAATTGTGCACCAACAATTTTAAAAAAAATTACAAAATATTTTTCATCTTCTTTCAATTAGTAGATTGCGAATTTCATCAACGTATAAGTAACAATTTTAAGTTAGGAAAAGTATGAAAAATGTATATATATATTATATGTTGGTACAAAATAGTTATTGATTATAATGTCTTATGTTTCGTTTTGTTGGTAATTAGTTATTATCGTTGAATATGACTAATGGAAATTTATATTGCATAAATAAATAAAATTTAAAAAAATTGTTTGAAAATGTGATAATCTGGGGGGATTTAATAAACGGTAAAATGTCATCAATATGAATAAAAAAATCATGTTTTAAATTATTTATTTTTAAAAATTACCTAAATAATTATTAAAATAAAATATTTTTTCCCAAATAACACTATTCTTAATTGGAAAAATGTTTCACATTAAATAAATCCAAAAACGTACCTAAAAAAAGTTCAACTGATAAAATTGTATACACCCTCAAAAGTATAACTAACTAGTATTAATTAATCTTTATATATAGTATTCCACAAGTTAGAATATTTCTATTTATTGCTAAATTCTAACATTAACCCTTATCCCTCTAGGTAGTTACTTATGGGTTTATAAGAAACGTCTTATTTAATAAACATTTATCACTGACCTTTTTAAAATAAAATAAAATCATAAGATACTATTCACCAAAATGTCGCATCCAGGTGTCAGGATAAGACTGCATTAAATGGGGACCAGACATCTCTGATATTTATAGATAAGATTCTTGTCCCATCCGAATGGCAGTTTAACCTCAGTTAAAAGGCTAACCACGGTAAAAAAAATGTAACACACACACATAAAAAAATTTCAAAAGCCCATACTGACTTAAGCTTCGGAGTGGATAAAACGGGTTAACACGAGGTTGTCTATTTGTGCAGGTCCGACCCGAGGAAAGCGACGTCTGTGTAGGAGAAAGATTTAAGAGGATCCAACCGTTACTAAACCATTAGTTGTGTATCACGACACACTGCATAATATATGCCTTCAATAGTCACGTTTATTGTGTTAGAGTAGATAAATTTTGTTTAAATCGTATAAACATTAGGCTTTGAAACTTTATATTTTATAACAATTCATTAATTTTATTTCTTTTTTTGGTGGGTAATTTATTTTAATTCAACTCCTATGATTGCACCTTCACAAGAAAATGACCTCCACTACAAAATTGTCCCCAAATGTGTTTTCTTGAAATGTCCACGTCATTGCATAATTTGTTGATGGTTCATTCCTATGCCCCATTGCTTCATAATGGAGAATGCTTGTGATTGTTTGAGTTCATTATGGAAACACATTTCAAGCCATTCCATTCTATGCCTAACCATTCTATGCCTAACGAACCCGACATTGGTTCGGGATCGATTGATATCACACTTTATGAAGACCGATTTGTCGATAAATCCAACCAATTCTAGCGATTTATCGATTATTATGGTTTTGTTTAAGACAAGGTATATATTATGTCATGTGGAGAAGTCACGAGAACTACTTTGTTTTGTTGATGTTACAGATGAAACGAGCAAAGTAATAGAAAATAAGTAAAAAATGGAGACAAAATCAACACTAATCAGAGGGATTATGACTCTAAACTTGTTCAAGCATTCTTCAACATAGTTATCAAAATTGGACCGTCGGTCAGACCGGGAGTCGTCTGGGTAGACGGTTTGATTCACATAAAAATCGAAATGCATAGTAAATTCGGTTCAACCGATGTAAACCGAATGGTTCTTCAGAATATGTATGTATATATATATATATATATATATATATATATGTATATTATAAGGATTTGTAACATAAATGAGGATGGAGTGAACTAAGAACAAAGCCACGTAATGGAGAAGTCACTTGTTTCCACGTTCTTTACACGGTACATGGTATATGGTCAAGAGATATTCCTTTTATTTGAGGACAAGTCAACGAATGAAAATAATATATATATGATAAGTGGTTCACTAATTAAGAAATAACAATGATTTGTATTATTGATTTAAGTCTGTCTAAACTTAGCTAATCCTTCAACTCATTGTAGTTCATTGATCTATCTAGTACTTATTGATCACATAAACCGTATTCTCCTTCCAGACGTTTGATCTGTTGACCTGCACAAAGAAAAGCCCGGGATGTCATGTTGTTTCCCATCTGATGACAAAGTAAGTCGGAGGTTCGTTTGTAATATGTATGTGTATAGAATGCTCTGGTATCAGAGAATACTTGTCATCTAATGAAGGTGATATTGAACTATTTATAACATGTCATACCTGTAACCATAGTCGAGTCAAAACATACTCTGGTTATCCTAGTTGTCCCTAAGACAAGTTGACCATAGTTACTTTAAAGAATATTCTCTTTTAGTGGCTACTCCGCTGTAGACTATCATTTGTATTTGTTTAATCTTAGGCGTGCTAAAAGCAACCGGTCTTATCGTAGGAATACATGCGCACCATCAGAGGTGGTTAGTGGATGTGGTGTCACGCACTAAAACTAAACAATTCATCTTATGGTGTCGCCTTTAAGGGCGGCGACTTTGTGCTCCTATGCTCATGGGCGACGCTTTTATGCTCTTATGCCCATGGGCGACGCCCATACATAATTGAGCTTTTGGCAAATACAATCTGAAGTACTTATTTGACCAAATGCTTAAACATAGCCCAGTCTAATATTTATGACCCATCAGTACTTAAATATTGATCCTTTGGATTTGGGTTCGGCTGAACCGACCGAATAAGACCGTCGGTTGGCCCTTTGAACCGTGTTGGGTAGTCTGATTTAAGTCGGGTTGTGAATACATAAACCGGATTTACTGGTTCGATCCAATTCGAATTGTGGTTACATAAATATATATATATGTAATTTGAATAACAGTTCGATCCATGCCAATAATTATATTAATAATAATGTGTTCGAATTGATTAAAGTGTATTATATAAATATATATATATATATATATATAATAGGCTCGTCGACAATTTAAGGAGCACCTCCAACCATTCTTGCAACCGCCTTTGAGGACAAATCCCAACAACCTTAGGATAATGGTGTTTAATGAGTTCTCATAGAGATGCAACTTGAATGAGTTAAAATGACTGATTATATGAAAATGAATTTTTTCTCCTAATTAAAAAAATTTGGCAACTTCATTTACTTATTTATTTTTTCTGAAACTCTCACGTTTGTTTGTATTTATTCGGAATATTGTTAATCATAATCAATTGTACATCTTCATTAATTATAGTTTAATCAAGCAATTCATTCTATTTGCTGGCATTTGCAGAGAGCGTAGCAAGTGTGCTGCTGTCCCTTTTGTAGTTTGTAAGTCTCTTTTATAAATATAAATATATTCTAATCATATTATTCTTTGCACTTAATCAAATCATAATTAACAAGCATTTATGTATTATGCTCATCAAATTAAAGTCAACACTTTCCTTAGATTATCCATAATTTTTTGTAAGGTCCTCAAACTACATCCGGTCATACAAATTGGGTCTCCACTTTTATTTTATAGGATATTTCGTCCCTCAACTTCTCAAATAAAAGCAATTTGTCATTTACCATTACCAATCCGTTAAAAATCATTAGGATCGTGACTTGACCTATTTTATTTTTTTAATCAATCATCATTGTTGTTATAAAAAAATCGGTACAGTGTAATGACCACATTAGTTCTAATTTCTAAGTGAATAGATTTAGGGTGAAACCACTTAAAATGAGAGATTGAGACCTAATCGTTTAGTTAAATATAGATTGAGGACCAAGCATTTACTTTTTCCTTTTAATTGCTAATTCATTTAGTTTTTTTTTTTTAAATTATGGATAAAATAGAATAAAGGATTAACACGTCCGATGATACCATATGTTTGAGTCATGTGATCGGATGATACCATCTATTTTTTTATGTGGTTAAATGGTCTGTTATGTTTGAAGGATGTTATCCTACGGTATTCTGTTAGTCAACTGTTAGATTTTTATGTTAAATGGTTTATGTCAGTATCACGTCAGCGTCACATCAACGCCATGTAGATATATAATATAATATTTAATTTAAAAATAAAGATAAATAAGAAAAAATAGACAAAATTGGAAAAAAGTTTTAAAAATTTATATATTAATAAAAAATATTTTTTAAAAAAACAATAACTGAAAAAAAAAAACTAGGTTGGGTCCAATTGACCCCGTCAGGGTCGAACCCAGGGCTGGGTCAATTGGACTCAAGTCGGTCGAACCCTAGTTTTTTTTTTTTAGTTTTCGTTTTTTTAATAAATTTATCAAAATATTTTTTATTAATATATAAAGTTTTAAAATATTTTTTTTTTCATTTTTCCATATTTGTTTCCTAATTTTTTTTTCCATATGCCACATCAACATTCCGTTAATTAAACTTGACGGCAACAATCATTTGGACTAAATAACAACAGTTTTAAAATATAAGGTACCAAGAAATAATATAGAGTATCATCTGATCACATAACTCAAACATATGGTACCAATTGACCTATTAACCTAGGATAAATAATGTAGCGCCGATATATTCTCGTCGATGTAATTGAACGTAGGTTTAGCGTGCATGGCCAGTTTGGTAAGATTCGAGTCTAGTGGTTAGTTTGGTTGTTAACAATGGACAAACCACTAGAAGTCAATGAATAATACAAAGGAATAATAGAAGTTAAATAAAGACGTTATACTGAAAAAATATCTACGACTAGTATACGGACTATAATTACACTGTAAATAAAAATTATTTTAAATATAAAATAAGCATGTCAAATGTGTTATTTCCTTAATAAAAATCCTTTTAGACCACCATTTAAAAAATATTTTATTGATTAAAAAAATTCAGAAAATGATAAGTAATTTTTTATGATAATAATTTTATGAAGCTCAGTTGACATGATTAGTATCGTTTATCACCAATACATTATGTATTAAATTAATTGTAAGTTGTAATGTCGTCGTTATTTGAGTTTTACTACTACTAATTTTTTTTTTTAAAAACAACAAATAAACCTCGTTGAATTATTTACTATACTTATTACTTTTTTTAATGATCTATGACCGCTTGAAAGTTCATGCTTGTTTATTACATAATTATTGAGGCGGTGGAATTATTAATGAGAGGATGAAATAGTTGACACTCTTCGTCACGTCACGGTGTTAGTGACTCGTGAATAGTAGAGGCGGACAAGAATTTTATAAATCAACTTTTAATATAGGGTTAAACACGAAGTATGATACCTGAATTTTGGACGTTTTGCAATGAGCTATCCGAACTTTGCAAAGTCAAAACGGGCTATCTCAACTTTGAAAAAAGTGCAAATAGTTATCTCCGTCCAATTTCTGACGACTTTCCGACGACTATTCAATGACTTTCCAACTACAGTTGACATAAAATTAGACAGAGATAGCAATTTGCACATTTTTTAAAGTTGAGTTGACCAGTTTTGAATTTTCAAAGTTCGGATAGCTCGTTGCAAAACGTCCAAAGTTCAGGTAGCCTACTTGCTATTTAATCATTTAATATATGTATGTATGTATATATAAAAGCTGAACAAATAGTATATTTTGATTTTTTAAATAAGAAAATGAGTTCATCATTAATTATAAATTTAATTTATGTATAGACAACAAATTTATATGTAAAATTTAAACCCATATTTGCTCTAAAATAATATAAATTATTTAGTATTTATGTGCGAATGTTTTACTAGTAAACTTAATTTTTAAATTTAGAACGTAATAAATAATAATAATGGTCATCCAGATTTCGACTGAATTTAATAAAGTGTAATTTTACATACAATATTATTAAGTATTCTTACTTACAGATCAATAGAATTAATAAATAGTTTGTGAAGTCAATAATAGGCGGTAAGAAATGGCCATTGACTTTTCTTTTTAATATTTTGATGATCAATGATATTGCCAAGTTGCTTCCAATGCCTTGCTTTCAGTTTTTATAACAGCAATAATTAATGTATCTAATTTTAAGAAATTAAATTTCAAAAATAGGGATTGCATGTGCATGTTTGAGTGCGTATCAATATATTTAGGAAAAATTGAAGATGATCTAGCATGTTTGCAAAAACTTTATTCATACCAACATAATTTTTTACGGTGATGAATAGTCTAACATGTTTGGAAATAATGATAATGGGTACTTTCGTCAATCATTCATTAAAAAATTTCATCAATTTCTTTTCAAAATTACAAATACTTTTTGAAATATTACAACCAAACTCTACAAATTTACACTAACGTTATTAACAAGTCTCGACTCGTTTCGGCCCAATCAGGAGTCCCTCCTGGTCAGGGATGGGACCCAAGTCACGAAACCCTCAATTGGGGCTCTAATTGAGTCTCATTTCGGAGTCCCCTAGCTTAGGTTCCAATCCATACTAGGTTCCCAACCTTAGGCAACATGTTCTAGGTTGGGACTTTGGTTAGGGGATCCCTAATTGGGTCTGAATTGAATCAAAATTTAATTTGAACATTAATGTAAGTTTTGTAGGGTTAATTGTAACATTTGAAGATAAATTCAATGAATTTTGAAATGTATTTGTCAGAAAATTGTACTAGAGTATTAACAGAAGTACTAATTACTATTGTATCAAACATGTCAGACATTTAAAATATTTTGGGTCGAAAAATCATTTTGTGTCATGTTCCTCAAGACGAACACAACATACTATTTTTCGTCTATTATCATGTTGTGTTAAGTTAGTCAGTTGTACATCTACATGCAAGATTTATAAGAAAATATTTAAAAAATGAAATTGTTCATCTTAAGAATTATAAAATCATACACGATATTTTACGAGCTCTTCATATATAATTGACAAACTCTAAAATTTAAATAAGGGTTAATTACTTAATTGGTTACACATGTTTCACCATTGTGCAGAATGGTTACACATGTTTCAAAATGTGATTAATTGGTTTTGGAATGTGACTAATTGTTTTTTTTTACTGTTCATCGTCAAAAATCACAGTTAAGTCACTATTTAGATACATAAAATGACTTAATTACCCTTTCATACACCCCTAAGTTGGTCTTCATTCTTCTCCTCGTCTTCATTCTTCATGTCCTCTGTGGCCAGGTACGTCTTCATTCTTCACCGAGCTCTTCCAGGTACGAACCCAGAAATGCGATTATGGGTTCGTGATGAACCCAGAATCAGAAATGCCACTAACGGATCTTCATCATGTTCTTCTGGGTTCTTCATCATGTTCTTCACATTAAGCCTTAGTATTATACCACTAAGGGCATAATAGTCATTTGAAAATTCAAAAATATGTTAAAAATATTAATTAACTGTAAAATTAACGGTTTACTAACGGAATAATCAATTAATCACATTGAGAAAAACATGTGTAACCAAATAGCCACATAGCAAAACCAATTAATTATATTTTGAAACACGTGTAACCATTCTGCACAATGGTGAAACAATTGTAACCAATTAAGTAATTAACCCTTTAAATAATTAAGTGTAGTTTTAAAAGTTATTAAACAAGTTTTTTTTATTAAAAATTACTCAAAAAATAGATTTATCAATTCAAATTTGTCATACATGTAATGTTTGATACTTAAATATGAGCACGATATGAAAATTGCTTCACGCTATAGTGTTTGTACTCTCGTGATATTATTGTTATATTATTCTATGAATATAACTTTTTGTACGTTCCAACAAAACTGTTAGTGAAACTCTTAGCCAATGGTAACTGGGAAGTAACTTTGTCCCGAAGTTTAAGTAGTAAAAGAATGAAATGTTTGACTATTTCAAATATTTAATTTTCGTGTTATTTCTTCCCTGATCATATTTTTAATTAAAAAATCATTTTGATTAAATTTATTTAACACCTTATAATTGGGAATATTTTATTTTTATAACTTCTTTAATAATACCAAGTGTTAAAAGTTAAAACTAACAAAAAAGACAAAGCTTGCAACTGGTTGTTCACTTGTTCTCCACATCTACCACAATTATACTAATTAAATAATAATATCTAAATATTTACCGGTTAAGCTGATGTAAAAAAAAATGTTCAACTCCATCTGGTCTTATATATACATGCAGAAAACTAACTTTGTCTTCTAACCCTCTTCTCTGCTTCTCTCTCTCCAACAAATCTCAACCAGTTTGTCTCTACATCTTCGTCTTCATCGTCTCCACCACCACCACTCTGTCTTTGAGTTTCTGCATTTCCAGTTCATTCTTTAATCTGGATTCCTCATCCTCCATCCTTCTTCCTTGATCCCACCCCAATAAAAGCCTTCCGAGTATGTAATAACTTTGACTTTCTGCATCAAACTTCAAGATCTCAGAAAAAACTCCAAAAACACACACTTTGATTTCATGTTCTGCAGTAGCTCTTTCTGTTAGCGTTGTTTAAGGTGGCTCAGTTCTTCATTTCCTCCATTCCTTAGCAACAAATTTATAAAAATCCTACACAGTATGTAAATTTCGCTCCTTTTCTCCAGAAATCCTTCCCAAAAAAATAAAAAAAATACTTTTTTTTAAAAAAAAATTTACATACTGAATTTTCTTATTCTTGATCTGATTTCAATCCTGGACAAGATCGAGACGAAGGTGTAGCGACACCCTTATAAAAACCTACGAATCATGTAACTGTCGTCCTCGAATAGTTCAATCTCTGTTCCAGAAGAAAAAAAAATCCAAAAAAAAAGTCCTTTTGTTTTAGTTTTGTCGTGTTTTTGTAATTTCTTGATTCGCTAGCGAGAGCTAGTGATGGCCATCGAAACGAGATCAACGATGGCGCCTGAGTCACCGACGCCGGCTTCAGCACCGGCGACTCCGGGTACGCCGGCACCGCTATTCCCGTCGATGAGGATAGATTCACTGTCGTACGACCGTAAGTCAATGGCGAGGTGCAAGTGCCTGCCGGTCAACGCGCCGACGTGGGGAGAGCCTCACTCGTGCTTCACCGATCTTCCCGCCATCGATATCTCCCTTACTCGGAAGGTACACTTAATTAGATATATGTTAGATATTAGATATATGTTAGATATATTAGCAGGCTGCTATGTCTTTCTTGAGTTTCTACTTCATACTCATCAGTGCCACTACTTAATGTACAATAATTAGATTTAAAGTTTGACTAAATTTCACATTATATATTGGCATTTAGTGTAAAAAAAAATATTTTGTAAATATAAATTAACAAAATGTAATGTGGTGTACTATAGGGATTAAAAGTCTTGGCGTTCGTTAGAGCTGACGATATTTTTATAATTAAATTTTCAACTATTATTATCCTTTAGTTTTTTATTACCTAATAATCCGTCTGCTCTAAAATTAAAATAAGGTTTGATCTTAATTAAGCTTATAAAAATTATTAAAATATTAGAATATATAATCTAAATAATGTCATTCTCTTCTTTTTTTTGACCAAATTGTGTCATTCTCTTACCATAATTATAAACATTTTATTTATTAATTAATAATTGCATTTATCTTCCTCCCTATAATACGACACAACTTGTCCAATATCTATTTGATTGGACAATTTTTTAGGGTACGAGACGAATTAATAAATTAAATGATGGTTCTATTGTATTTTTTTTCTGGCAGAAATAATATTGCTAATTAAATTCATCTAATAAATATATTATATAATTGTAAACTTATCAATTAATATTTGTGAAGTGACTCTTTAATACTTTAATAGATTTTCTTCGAGAAATATAAATAAACAAGCATTTTCTCAATCTGTCGGTAATGGTCATGTTACTTGCCTTACAAAGGGTTGACTTTTTGAGTGCATGAACTGTTGATTTTTTTAAATATATATATATATAAATAAAATAAATTCTATTTTCTCATTAGTCATAATTGCCTCAATATTATAAATTATTTTTTGAAAATAACTTTTAACATAAACTAATGCAACCCTCATAATTCAATATTTCCCTATTTATTTTTTGTTTTACTTTCAATATGCACACACTTATTTTGCTCTGTAATTTACTAATGAATTTTATAATAATCTTTTGTTTGAGTAAAGCATTAATTATTGCGATTTGACTCTAATTTGTTTTGCTCAAAAACTCTAAATTAATTACCTATATAGTTGGGTAAATAAAATAGTAAAAACAAATCCAGTTCTAACCACACATTCAGCCTGTAGATTTACCTTAAAAAAATACAAATTTACTTCATGTGAATTAATATAGCAATAGTACATACCCTATGAGTAACAATTATTTGCCCTAAACAGGAACAACACCAATGAACCTTATATTCTTTTGACTTAATAAAAATTGCAGCTAGGAGCTGAGTTTGTGGGCACCTTTATCCTCATCTTCGCTGCCACGGCAGGTCCAATCGTGAACCAAAAGTATGCAGGGTCGGAAACCCTAATCGGAAATGCAGCCTGCGCCGGTCTAGCAGTGATGATCATAATCTTGTCGACCGGACACATCTCCGGGGCCCACCTGAACCCGTCTCTAACCATTGCATTCGCGGCCCTCAAGCACTTCCCATGGAGCCAAGTCCCGGCTTATATAGCCGCACAGGTGTCAGCCTCTATATGTGCGTCTTTCGCCCTCAAGGGAGTCTTCCATCCGTTTATGTCTGGCGGGGTGACGGTCCCTTCGGTCAGCAACGGGCAGGCTTTTGCGCTCGAGTTCCTCATCACTTTCAATCTCTTGTTCGTTGTCACTGCAGTCGCGACAGATACTCGTGCAGTACGTATATCGATCGATATAAATACGTATATAATCATGCCAAACATGTTATTTACGTGTTTTTTTATCTAATAGGTTGGAGAATTGGCTGGTATAGCAGTTGGAGCCACAGTGATGCTTAACATTCTTGTAGCTGGGTAAGTTTCTTTAAAAATCTCATTTTATATACCAAAAAAATAGGGTTAAATACCAAGTAGCTATCTGAGTTTTGGACGTTTTGCAACGAGCTACCCGAACTTTGAAAATTCAAAACGGGCTACCTCAACTTTGAAAAATGTCCAAATAGCTACCTCCGTCCAAATTCTGACAAATTTCCAACGACTTTCCGATGACTTTCCAACGACAATTGACGGAAAATTGGACGGAGGTAGCTATTTGCACCTTCTTCAAAGTTGAGGTAGCTCGTTTTGAATTTTCAAAGTTCGGGTAGCTCGTTGCAAAACATCTAAAGTTCAGGTAGCTACTTGGTATTTAACCCAAAAAAATATCATCAACCCGTGGTAAGCCCTAGAAAATAGTTGATGATATCAGTTTTATTCGTATCGAGCTGAAACCACCCGATAAAACCCTCACCAGGTAGACCTAACCCTAGTTAGGGTTTCGTCGGGTAGGCGATAGCTCTCATATACACATCCATCGCGTGAATAGACTCGACATTTTCGTAAGTGCATCAATAATATATCGATTAGGCCCCGCCCGTGTGTTCGTTTTCTATACACATGATTTGTATAATAATGCATTATCCGAAGTGTTTACCATAAGGAGTTAGTCAGTTGATGCTACGTGACTTCATATATTATTGATGATGGAATTGGAATGTCGTGTCTACGCAATCTCCCAAAAGAGTTAACACAGCTAGGGTTAGCTTCGTTTGTTGTTATTCACCTTGCCTGCCCTACAACTTGAAAACAACTTAAAATAAAACATTGTTTAAATAGGAAGAATAATGTACAATAATTGATGGGTGTGCTTTCTCTTTAATTACTTCCTTTGTTTGGACATGGTAGACCGTCCAGTGGTGGCTCGATGAATCCGGTTCGAAGTCTGGGACCTGCCGTGGCAGCTGGGAATTACAGGTCGCTGTGGATCTATCTGATAGCGCCCACGCTCGGTGCACTTGGCGGTGCAGGGACCTACACTCTTGTGAAGCTGCGAGACGACGAGGTTGATCCGCCTCGGCCGGTTCGAAGTTTTAGGCGCTAGTGGGCCGATACCCGTAAGAAGGTTAGGTCGTTTTATAGTGGAGGGAACTGTTTCCCTTCAAATGTTGTTTTACGTGTTATATAAAAATGGCTGAAAAAGCCCTAAGAATAAGAGGCGGTAGAAGATGTGACAGAAAGTTTACTGCCTGCCGAAAGTGAGTGAACATTGAAGGGTAGACAAGGCACTAGGTTTGTGTCATTTTACCTTTGAATCCAAAAGACATTTGAATTCGGATTTGATATATGTCTGTGTTTATAGGTTTGTTTGTTATGTTGTGTTGCAGGGAAGGCTTTTGTCCCTAAATTATGTAACCTTATGTTAGTGAGGCTTCATTTGTAATAAATGGTGTGCAAAAACAATATTAATGATAAATGTGTTTATTGTGTTGTATAATTGATTATTCATCATATTGTTCAAGAAAAGGTAGGAGTGTGAGAATCTGACCCAACCCGTGGGTGATCCGCCCACGGGTCGTGTTTGAGTCATGATTTTTTTTACCCATGGGTCATTTTGGCACGACTCATAGATGACCCGTGAAAACACGGTCATGTTTGGATCAAAACCCTTGACTCACATGTCAACCCGTGACCCGTCCCATTTATATATTTCAGTTTGTTTTTTGTTCTTATTGAAATGGTTGGTCGAACGGGTCAGACTGACCGCAGGTCATGGAGGTCGAACAGTCTGACCCAACCTTGACCATTTCTGACGGGTCATTTTGACTCGCGGGTTGACCCGCCAACCCGCGGGTCAGATTTGAGTTTCAAAAATTGACCGATACTAATACACGAGTCGTTTAGGTCAGAGGGTCCCTGACACGACCCATGACTCGTTTTGACACCCCTAAGAAAAGGTAGGACACCCGTTCGATCAATTATTGTGTTTATATTCAGTTCGATTGATTACAATATTTGTACCGATGTTATGAGATTCTGACATGTGTCTCACTATGTATTATATAATGAGAGTATCTAACCAATTTTTTTTAAAATATTTTTTTTTTATATAAATACCACAATAAACCAAGTATTCCCGTATTCAAGACAAGGACAATTTTGATAGTGGATATAAAAGCCTAAAAGTAGACGTTGCTTGACTGCTTCTCAATGAGAACTGCTCGTTTATACCGAATTTGGGCCTTCCAGCCTACAATTAATGGGCCACGACCAGACCCATAATAGAATAGTGGGCCTACAATGTAGTATAGTATACACTGAGTCAGCCCAAGTTATACCCTAAACTTATATAGCGTGAACGTATGTAATACATCTCTTATTATTTGCGCGGCTATAGTCAATATAAACTACGTCTTTACGGTAATCACATGTAAATTGTTGCCTCTTTTTATATATTTATTTATATATAATGTTTATAATTTGAGGGGACTAAAACCAAACGTAATGGATAAGGATTAGGTTCAGGGGTCCCACATCCTAAATGGTCCCACACAATGAGCCCCACCCCCAAAAAAGACCCAATCTGCCACGTATGCACAACTCTATATATAAGTTTATGCATCAAAATTATTTTATTTATGGTTAAATACGATATTGTCCCTTAAAGCTAAGTCGATTTTAAGTTTTTCCCTTAAAGTTTAAAGTATCTAATGTGTTAGAAATGATAAAAAAATTCTCCCTGAAAGAGAATCTAACATGTGATATTTTTTATCATTTTCAAACATTAGAAAGATTTTAAACTTTAAAGGTAAATTTAAAAACTGACTTAAACTTTAGGGGTCAATATCATATTTTACCATTTCATTTATATATAACAAAAATATTTTTTTATGTAATAAGTAAATAATTCTTTTCCTATATATCCTTTATATATTATAAAAGCAATATAGCCAACGTCAAGGTGGGGTTGATCGTGTGTAGTCTTATGCGTCATCTTCCATTTCCTCATTCAACAAATCATGGAGTAATTTTATGGAGTGAAGAGTGAGCAAGAAGTATTTTTTTTTTTTATTTTTCTAATCACTTAAACACACACATATATATATATATATATATGCATTAATTACTTTTATTTATAAAAAAAAAAAAATTGTGGATATTTTTCCAACCATTTCGTCTACTACTTCTCTTGTGAAACATTATTTATTCATGAATTCCGAAATTCTAGAGGAGCAATTGCCTCGTAAGTACTTAATAATTTCATGCCTCATAAGAAATAATATAAATATTATTATATATTAAGAAATAATGTAAATATACTTTAGTATAGTCGCAAGAGTATTGAATAAACATAATTATTTAAAAAACGTTTGAAATAAGTAAAATCTTAAGTTTTTTTTTTTTCTATTTGAAAAACAAATTATTCATGTTTACTACGCATTTTAATTAACCAATTAAATTAATTGCCCTATTTTATCTTTCGTGAAGAAATAGTCCGTTATTAGAAATTTTAGGTACAATTTCTTTGAGATATTCCAAGAAAGCTCTCTGCATCTGTGACTGATATTTTGTCACCACCTTCTTCTTTCCTTTCCTCTTCACCCAACCTTATATATTTATCACCCATTACCGGAATTTGAAGTAAGCTTCAGAAGAAGAAAAAAACCCTCCATTAATCTCCTTCCCTCTCCCTCTATTCAACTGTCTCTCTTATGCGTGAAGTGAAAGTGTTTGATGGCTGCTGTTCTCACTTCTGTTGCCAGCTCTTCTTATCTGCAGAAGACAAGAAATTACGATTCTCAGGGATGATTTGAATAATCTTGCAGACATTTCTGTATCTGGGATTTTGCTTTCAAATTCAGTCATTCATTCATTGTCTTCTTCTTCTTTTTCTACCGTGTCTTTCTGCAACCATTCTTCTTCTTCTTTCGCTTCACCACCATTTCCGCCATCATCATCCCATTCTCCTAATTCCTTCTGTTCGTGATTGTTGCACATTCTTCGGTTACACCATTCTTCCGCACGAAAGAAGCAATCTTGGAGGAAGTTGGAGATGATGACGTTTTCGTCGACTCGTTCCCTTTTCTTCTGTCAACCGAGAGTCGCTGCTGCTGCAACTGCAACTGCAACAGCCAAGCCAGTGAAAATGGCTCCGACAATCTTGGAATTTTACGACGATCGTCCTCGAATCAGGTAATAAAATCGTGGAATAGTTCAATTCTTGATTTGAGTGACTGAATAAGTGCTTCGAATTTCTGGGTTTCTTCAATTTTGTCGGAACCATATCGATCATTCTTGATTTTTTGCAAACTGATGATCATTGGAATTGAACACTTGAGAAATGGTTAGTTCATGCACTCTGCTCAGTGAATTGGTGACGTGAATGAATAAAGAAAGGGAATCCATAAGCAAATTATTACTGTATTTGAGTTTGTATGAAAATTATTAAAAAGGTTATGCGAAGTGCAAATGCCAAATACATTATAAAGGCTTCTGCTGCAAATACCATATATAACTTCTCAATGACAATGCAAATCATATAGAAAATCTTGTGTAATAGCTAAAATTCAGTTTCTAAGCAACCTACTAAAACAGAGTTTCTATTCTCTACTGTTTAGTGAAAGGATAGTCATCTAAGTTTCTAAATCAACTAAATAATTCTTCAACTGCAACGTAGTCGGTTTGTATTTGTGGCAAATTATAGCATTATGAGTGTGGAAGAAGGATTTGTGGCAAATTATAGCATTATGATCATCAGGTCTGATCATTGCTGGTGTTGCAACGAGAATCACAGATTGAGGACTCGAACCAGGGATGTTCCGGTTTTGGCTTCAGCTTCCCCTCTTTCAAACAATCAGATGAAATCGGATTCGTCCCGTTTCAACATCTACCTGGAGGTTGATGAACTTTTCATCAAAACAAATGCACCCTTATTTCGAATTTGATCCATTGATTCCATTTTCATATACATATTTTGAGTTTTTACATTTTTCTTCTTATTTACATTCTGCTGATAATGCAAATACCAGGTTCTTGAAGCTGCTAGAACAAAGTTTACACAGGAGATCTCCTTACAGTCCAAAGACATCTCTCTTGCGAAGGTGCTATAATTTTCTAAGTTTGGACTCAATCATTTTTTCCATGATTTACTTACCTCTGACCAAATTCTGCAGGCGCTGCTATATGTAGCAGCAGAAGATGAAGCATTCATGGCTTTCAATCGAGAAATGGACGCCCAAGCCTTTTCAAATGAACGGAGATCAGTTTCATCTCCATCCGATTCTGATTCAGGTTGGGATAGTTTAGAGGAAATGCCTTTGGCTGGAAGGAACATAAGTCAGTGGATGAGTGAACTCGATGCCATTGCTAAAGAAGTTGAGGTGGAGCTACTCTCAAGAGACATTGGCTGTCATTTGATTGAGGTTGTAGAGGCAGTAAACGTTGTTCTTTTGGAGTTTAGAGGCTTCAAGAGAATCTCCATCCCATTGGACTCAGATTGTTCATATCTGCACTCCGTACTCAGCTATAGACATTGCAGTGGTAATCTTTTCCTATTTCAGAAAACTGTTGATTATCTATAATAATATAAAAAATACATTTTTACTGAAAAAAAATGAAGTTTTTACCTTTCTCACCGAGTTCCCACTCCGTAAATATGATTTGACAGCATGATTTACTTGTTGGCAGGAATTTTACTTAGCATAATCTACATAGAGGTTTGTCAAAGGCTTGGTGTGACCATTGTGGGGTCTCCACTTGGGGAAGATTTTCTGATATGGCCTCAAGCTGCAAATCCAGAGGTTTATTTCCATTCCTTATAATCATCTATTTATAAGCGAGTTGCCGCACTCAATGCTTAAAAAATTGTATATTTTGCATCTGTAGGAACTATTCAAGGCTACCTCAGGACGTAGCTTGTTTGCCATTGTCAATGGAAGTTGTGTAGAGAATCCCCGATCTAGGGCATCGGACTTAACTAGTAGCTCTCTTGTGGAACTCGAGATTGCTTCATACAGAGATATCATCGGCATTGCTTTGGCCAACTTGATAGTGAGTCTAATTTTGTAAGCACAACAAAAATCATGACTTTTTTTACTCATTAACTCTAAAAATACAAATTCTACAGAGGTTTTACTGGAAACGTGCTTCGAGGTTGGCACACGGGTTGATGCTTACTTCGCCTCTTAGGAGTGTTACTGATAGAGATAGTTCCAATGCACCATTGCTGAGGCCGCAAGATCTTAGGTGATAGATACACATTTACATAGATCTTCCTAAAGTTTCATTTATTTTTTGAGAGATTTGACTTACTGGTGAAAAATTGATAGATTGGCTACAATGGCTTCGGATAGGCTTCTGATTCTGCAGCCGCATAACTGGGCATTGAGGCGGGATCATGGAATGATGCTGTATTTTAGCAGGAAGTACAAAGAGGCCATCCAAGAGCTTAGCATATGCGTTGCATTTGCCCCTGAAGAAGAGTGTGCAATTTTGGAACCCTTTATTGAAAAACTGCATCTGTTAGTCCTAATTGGGATTTGCTGATCACCTAACTGTTCCTTAGGAGCTTAGACAGTAGTTTGATCAATACATTTGACACACTCTTTGGCTAGTCTTGCAGTTTCTGGGTAAGACAATGCATGTATAGATGATATAGCAAGATAAATTGGTTGTCACAACATTATACGGATAATATGAATAGCTTCTATTGATGGACCAAAAGAAGCATCATTTTGCAGACTAAGTGGGCATGATATCTATTGACAATCTATTAAAATGTTGGGGGAATAGCTTACAATATATGGTTCTTCTGCTCTGTGTTTGGTCTCCCATGAATGAGAAGAAGAAGACCAAAGGTTAGAGATAACAGTAGTCATCATCACATATTATATCACCACCAGTCATCTATCTTAAATACTTGTCCTGTCTTTTATCGAACTTTCTCTGCATAACTTGCGGCTGCAAAACATCTCTGCCGGTCGAAGCAAATGATGTTAATGCTATTCTGGTGGAAGAAGAATCTTCACTAACTCATCATCAAATGCAGAGCTTGACAATGACGGTAATTCGATTGAAGGCAAGGGCGTTTTGTACAAGCTCATCAGGAATAGCACGCAATTTTATGGGAAGAATCTGCACAATGGATCAGATACCAAATGCTGGTCAGGCAAAGAAAAACTCGAACCTTATAATTAAGAGGAAGCACATATCCTCAACTGTCAATATATAACTAGAGCCGTGCTAACAAAACCCACAAAAAGCATAATCAAAACAGAGCATATGTTGTACGTAGCAAGCTATGCTTTTAGTGTAAACATGAAATCTTTTTTCATTTCTGTGGATAATCTCAGCCATTCGCTTTATTCTCTTCCTGAAAAGAGTATCATTTTTCACTTCCGCTCAAAATTTCACTGTAGAATATTCCATAGTTAACTCAAACTGTAAATCCAGACAGGCGAATGACAAACAAAGTATAAAATTTTATGTTGGTATTTACTTTTATGGGAATTCTACTGCAGTGTAGAGCCGTACCATGAACTTACGAATGTCTTGTAAATTAACCATATAAGTGTGCCTCAGTCACACCAAGAGAAGAGATAAGATCCTCGCGGGATTGTGATCTTCTGCTCTGCAGTCGCATCTGACTTCTGTGAGGAGACCAAAATGAGCCCATGCTACTTCCATCAAATTGCATCTGCCCCAAGCTACCCGAGGAAAAACTGTGTGAAACAGTGCGGGGTGATGGGTATAACGATGAATCAGTTGGCTGAATGCTGCTGCCTCCAAGACCAAATGGTCCCTGCTGAGAACTTGTGACTGTTGGACTAAGTGGAGTCTTAACTCTGTAATCCCCTGCAAAAATAAAAAAGCGAGCTTTTATCTTGAAAAATCAATATCACATGTTAATATAAGATGAAGTTAAGGTCTAACCAGGGTTAAGTAAAATGATGAATAAGATCCACTAATCTCTTTATGATTATTGACTTCCAAGGAAAACATGTTAAAAATAAGCCTGATTTTGAGAAAGCAGCCCACTATAACTAAGTATCTTGCTCAGTGAGTTGAGATTTACCTAGATTAATGGGACTCCACCTCTGAAATCTAAAAGAAGAAGATACATTGAGAATGGATGAAGCAGGAGCGGTGTTATGCCTGAAGAGTGGAAGATGTGGCCTCCTAAAATTTCTTGGAAAGCAATTGCAAACACATGATAGGGCACAGATAAGGATTAGCAATGATAGTAGCAAGCCAAAGATTAGAAATATCGATTTGATCTCCATATTGAATATTTCATATCTCTGAATCTGCACAAGTGAGGGAAATGCTTTTCCAGCTTCCAAAAGTGCAACTCCAAGTGTCCAAGTAATACTTCCAGATCCAATAGTAATTTGCTTGTCGGTGATGTGTAGACCTTCCCTCAATAGTAACACTATATAAGGTGCTCTAAAGCAGTACTGTTCAATAAACGGCTGGGGGGCAACACTATACTTTGCAATTTCCCACCTTTTTTCACAGAAATTTCTTCCTTTATCCAATACGTCTTCAAGGGTGGCATCAGAGGTCAGATTGAAAAACCGATATACCACAAAAAAGCCAGAGATTGCATAAAATTGGCCAAAAGGGAGAGGCAGATCCTCCTGTAGAGCACATGGCTGCAAGTCACAATCAAAACCAGGGCTTAGACGTGACCATTCTGACAAGTTAACTGCAACTTTGGCAAGTGCACTGCATTGCTCCCAATTTGGAGCACCAACAAGTCTCATCGAAATTCCTGGTTTTCCTCCTTTGGCCGTCCTTCCTCCAACAACACTGACAGGGCTTCCACCATCATTAACATTAGACAAGCACTGAGAGCAGATATATCGCTCCTTGTAGCCTGAATGTAAACAAGGGTGTTTAAGTTTTAACTTCCCACTGACAGAGTCTGCCCTGACGGCTTCAGGGAGCTTTTTGAAGAGATGTGTGACAGACTTATCGAATGCATCATTCAGACCATAGCCAGAAAGGGAATATGCATTCAGGTTATGGCTCACATGTCCTATTCTAAGCTCTAACCCAGAGTGGTTGTTCTGCACATTGTCACTTCTCTCGAATGTGACCTGCAATGAAGAACCACCGAGATCAAGGGCACCAAATGTAGGTCTCTTTGGCATAGCCCCCAACATACCAGTTTGGTAATTCAGAGCTGCCCATCCATAATAAGCCTCCTCCGTGCCAGAAATGATTTTCACCCACTCTCTCTCACAGAGGAAAGGCGAACTCCTCAGTATCTTCCATGCAGTATCAAGAAGCCACTTGGAATCAGCAGAAGGAAGCCTCCGAACCCCTGCTGTGGCATATATGAATAGAGAAGTTGTTTTGTGTGAATCCTTAGGAATTTGCTTCTCTGCCCACCGAACAAGTGGATTTAATGCTTTCCTCAAGCCAGAAACATTACGCACTAACTTATCAAAACCAGGCTCGGTCTCCATTCGATCATAAGCACGACCCATCTGGGATTTTGGTTTCTTTCTAATACCTTCATTCAAGGACCTGACCTCTACAGGAAGGCTTCCATCCGTTCTGTAACTACGAGTTGCCTGATATACATAAGCTCTCGTTCCCGTGCTTCCACAATCTAGCACGACATAGTATTTTGATACTTCACGGGACCAATTAGTGTAAATGTACATTGAAGCTGTGAATATAAACAAACCAAATATCACAATGCACAAGAGAAGAAAAATAACTCGCATCCATTTCCTTCGGGACAATGGAGCTCCTGTTAAAGCTCTGTCCTTTGAAAAGCTTGCCACAGCATTTTCTTTAAGCAAGGGATGAGGCGGTTTCAGATTTGCCCCACTGACAGTACCATCGTCTGAAACAAGCCCATGGTGTGAAGACAAATCTTGGAGAGAAGCGGAAAACCTTAAATTGTTCTTAAGGTCAGAATTAGCAAAACCAAATGCATACGCAGGTGAATCTGATGGAGGCATATACCGAGCTGAAGAAGTGTAAGAACCCAAAACATGGCCCTTTAGAGCAGAAACAATTCCCTCCAGCTTACTAAATACCATTTTTTTTCCTCTTCTTGAGTTCGGAAAGGAAGCCTTTTACAATGCTCTCATGGTAGAGCACGAATGACTTAAATCCCTTCTAATTAACATGATAAAGGGAAAATCAAGGGAGAACATTCAAGCTTTACGAGGAAAATGTCATTTTCTCCTCCATTCAGAGCTCTAAAGAACAATGCGTCCCGATTCGAGGCGATCCCGGAGGAGAACTCCGATTTTATCCACGGAAATGCAGGAAATCAAGAGAGATCTAATCGGGAATGATACCCTAACCACCAAAAGGATGAAATTTGAAGAAAAATTGGTTGGCTATAGCATCTAGCTCTGTGATCAAGAGGAAAATTCAATGAACCCAATCTAGCGGTCGATCAGCGCAAGCAACAGGAGAATCTGGCGAATCAAAACTGCGAGAGGAGTACCTGACGGACGGGGCTATGAAGAAGGCGGCTAAAGTCCGTCAATGCGATTCGTTCAACACTACAGTCGATTGAATCATCTCTCTCTATATATATATCCAGCGACCTCGAATCCGAATCGAGAGGGAGAAATTTCAGAATGGAGATACGGGCCGCTTCTTTGAGTGAATCGGAGGGCGTGTGGGACTACACTTTGCAGTTTACACTGCTGAATATTATGGCATTGGAAAATAAAAAATAGATTATTTTTTTGCCATTAAACTATATTTTAAAAAAAAACTACATAATTAATTCTGTAGAAAGACTTAAAGTTACGAGGATATAATTATTTATATTTTCCCTCCTCTATAAATTAAGCAATTTTCACTATATGCATTATAATTGCAATTTTTACTAGGAAAAATTTAGTGGTAAAATTTCAATTAAAAAATTCATTCTAAAAATAACTAAAAACAATAAGGTTAAATATCATAGAGCTACATGAAATTTGAACATTTTGCAACGAGTTACCCGAACTTTAAAAATTCAAAATGGGCTAGCTCAACTTTGATGAAAGTTCAAATAGCTACTTCCGTCTAATTTCTGACGAATTTTCGATGAATATCTGACGAAATTTTGTCAACATTTTACGGTAAATTGGACGGAGATACTTATTTGCACATTCGTCCAAATTGAGTTAGCCCGTTTTAAATTTGTAAAGTTCGGGTAGCTCGTCGCAAAACACCAAAGTTCAGGTAGCTCCTTAGTATTTAAACAAAAAAAATAAAGAAGTCATGTTGTGTCACAAATTGATGTACTACCTGCCCGTTGGTTAGTCGTTACCTCATAATAATCACGTGTTCGACCATTTCCTTTGTATATCAAGTGATGAAGAGAATTATGCAAAAACTTACCAAATTTGTCTTTGGTCTTTTCTAGTCTAATACCATTAATTTATCTCATTTTATGTATATAATATAATGTTGTTGATACAAAATTAGCCTTTTATATACTTTTACCAAACACGACCCGACCCAATGTGAAAAGAACCAATTTTGTGTAGGCAAATTGCATCATCTTCAACTCGATAAATCGGACTCACAGAGCACCCTAGAAAGAGGAATGAGACTAGTCCTTGAAACATGGGAGGCAATGACACGACTGATTCGGGACTAATCGGTTAGGGATGTAGGCAACCAGACCAGAGGCTGGAAACTGCCACTAAATAAAAAAAATTAAGCTAAATTGTGATGGAACGTGGGACCCCGAAACAAGGAGTGGGACAGGGGTTATAGCTCATCATGATTGATGGATGCAACTCGGCACGTCGCGATACATCGGCGACCACCGCCGAAGCACGGATTGTGCTGCATGCAGTCGAATTGGTGCTACACCGGAACTGGAAAGAGATCATCATAGAGTCCGACTGTGAGAGACTCATCAGGCAGATAAGTGGGGAAGCCGATAGTGGTGACTGGAGGCTAGAGCACATCATAGCCATGATCAGGAGGAAAGCAAACCACATTCCGAGTATTGAGTTGCAATGGATCAAGCGACAAGCAAATATATGTGCGGATTGGATTGCTAAACAATCCAAAAGAGAGATGTGTCTGATGTTTCCTGTCTCTATATACAAAACAAGACTCAATTAACAAAAAACCAGACATTCCCACTACACCAGAATCCAAACAATATCAGATAGTTGTTTGATCAATGCTGCACCAAAGCTCGGGTTTTTCTAATCCAGTATTTTATGCAGAGAGGCAGACGAATCCGACGAAATCAAAGGCTGTGATTCTCGGGTAACATTATTTGGAAGATCTCTGACCATTGCTTGTTGTTCCTTGTAAGATGCCCAAGTGAACAAATAGAGGCCTCCAATAATCAGTCCTCCCCCTACAATGCTGTTTCAAAGCCAATACTGTTTAAGCCATTGAAAAGACAATTTTTTGAAGGTTCGAGTTGGAAGTTAATGATGAATAACTTATGATAATTACCTTCCTACGTAGATAGCGCTTCCTAGGAATATTCTCGAAAGCAATGCAGAGAAGGCGGGTTGAAGAGGATTGTAAAGAGCCACCAAAGCAGGTCCGATGATCTTATTGGACCATGTCAGAAGTCCGTAGTTGAGTGCAGATGCAACAATACCCTAATAAAGAGCAACGCCGTACTTTCAAGTAAATAGAACAGATTATGCAACAATGGATTGAATGGACTCAATGAGTTAGAATCAGAACTTTCTAAGTATGTAAGATCCACTAACCATGATTATCTGAGCAACTAAAAAGGAAATGGGTTCTGTCCAAAAATCTCAAACTTTGACTGGTTTGGTTGAGACTACCATATTATCTAATTGTTCAATGGTCTAAGATCAGCAAATAATTATACTAACTAATAATGTGCAAGAGAAACTTACAGCATAAAATACTGCGTAAAGCTCAGATCGTGTCAAATTCCATTCTGTGGACTCCCCCGTGGCGAAGAAAGCTGTTGTTACCATCATTACTACACCGAAGAAGTATGCATATGCTGTGACTGATAAACTTGAAGGATACTTCTTTAAAACCGGAGCCTGCAATTTGTTGTCATTTTAAACCAATTTCTGGAGAGGTAGATAAGAGCAGTTCTCTAATATAAACAGAAATGAATGCTGAACTTTTGAACAGAAGCAAGTAATCAGAACTTCCATTTCTACTACATGTTATTATTCATGTTGGAAAAGATATGAACTTTTCCATTTAAGAAGATCTTTATAAGCACGGAAGGTAGCATTTAGGAAGATACATGATTAACGTACCTGTATAGCTATAAACGCAGCCATGCAAATGCAATTCCCAATCAAACATAAAATACCAATGTGCCAATCATCAAGCCCAATGTCACGCACGAACCAATGGGAAGGCTCCAGCTGAGCCCTTGCTCTTATGTCGTCATGGGAACCAAGGTTTGGTTTTGCATCATGTCCAACCAAGGCAGGTCCTCGAAACACAGCCATCAATATTGCACCAAAAACACAAACTACTGTTCCTACAACTTTTGCTTGTCCCTCAATTCTGGATAGCTTTACCTTCTCTGTACTGAAAAATGGAAATGCCAGGAAGGCGAGAGTTAAACACTGATCCATGAATAGATTGATGACCAAGAGAAATTAAGTGAAAGGTTTTTGACTGACCCCATTGCAATGGCTAAGATGAAGGTAAAAACTGGAATAGAAGGCTGAATTGCGGCAGCATATGTTGGATTGGTATAGCTAAGACCGATAAGGAACAAAAGCTGATTTCCGAAGATCCTGTTCAAACCAATAGTCAAGACACAGTATTTCTTATAAAGAGAAAATAATTCTGTTGTTCTTATGTAATATCAACATGAAAAGAGAAGAGAAGGGAATTCAAACTCACCCAGTCAATCCAAGAAAGAAAAAGGACATTAGGAGGCGTTTGGTAACCGGAAGTCGACTTCTCCTGGACCACAAGAGAGGAAGATTAATTGATCAGCAAATGGATAATTCTTCTTTTTCCTTCAGGCATTAAAAATTAGAGCAATGGAAATCAGGATATCTAAAGTAAAGTAGCTTCGATATTCAGGGACAAGATGAAGAAATTCTGGTGGAGTTCTAAGGAAATGATCGATTTCTCCAACTAAAAAATAATTGCGAACAAATCTTTTAACAGAACTTCAAAGAGGTCCAGATTTGAGGTTGATTCCACCCAAAAAGTCGCTTCTCTGGTGCGAAAGAGTTTGAACTCAATTAAAAACCCTATCTTTATCAGAATCTCTCTTGTTCCAATTCGATTTACACATCAGGAAAATCGCAAGTATCAGTACGAGTGAGTAAGAGTGAGAGAGAGAGAGAGAGAGAGACTTCTCACGGACAAAGGCGACGGGGACGAGGATGGAGAGGGCGATAAGGTCCCGGAAGACACAGAAGACGAGCTGGTTGACTCCGGCGTTAAGGGCCACCTTAGTGATGACGTGGTAACCTCCATTGAAGAGCTGCACCATAGCCATGGCCGCGTGCGCCCGACTGGCGTCGCTACCGCAAATAGCCGCCATCAAGCTCACGACCATTTCCGATCGCTTTGACGAGGGAAGGCCGTAATCAGTAGATGGTGGTGAGTTATTAGGTAAGAACAAATCAAGCAGAAGAATCCCTAAGACTTGAGATTTTTTCTATGCTTGAATATGAAGAGAGCTGAAGAAGTTGCTGTTGTGATGCAGACTGTTCACCAATCTCCTCCCGTATTCATTTTTTCACAATGAAATGGACATTTTCTTTACAAGGTTTGTCAGCTTCCAATGGCGTTTGGCGGAGAACGGAATAATGAATAGACAAGACAGAGACACCTTCCGGATCGATCCATGGCTCATCCTTCCTTTACAAGGCTCTCTGCGATCAAGTAAAAGAAGCAGCTCGCGGTGAATCGCGGTGACAGAAACAGAGGATCGCGAAGATATTTCCTCATTGAATTAACCACATCGAAAGGATATGCGAAAGTCAAATCACTGCTCTGCAAGTTCAAGACGGAGAAATGTTTTTCAGTTAAAAATTGTTCGTTCCCGTTATTATTTTATTCAGTAAAGAATTTCCACCATGTGGTAAGAAAGAACCCTGATATTAGGTCAATTCTACAATTTCGGATCTAGCTGAGTTTTTAATTTGTGTTATAGCACAACGAGCAATTTTGAAACACATTACTTCCTTTATTTATACATCAATACTACAATAATCATAATTTGATTTATATTAATTTAATAAAACATATTGTACATAAAAATAAATATGAAGTCTCTAATGATATAATATCATACGTTTCTATTTTACAAGTATTATTGTAGCAAAATAATTGAGAATAAGATATAGTTTTTAGTATACTCGCTTAGAACAAAATTCAAATTAAATTCCATCTAATAACAACATAACATGTCCTAGGTGATATATAATGAACTGATCTCTTTATCCCCACCAAGCCTTTTTAGTTTACAAACAATTGTCAGTACAAAGATAACAAAAACCTCAGTCACTGGACACCATGTTCTTAAATCAAAGACCTAAGATAGTTCTGATCTGATCTGGAGGATGCCTAGCAAGGGACTTTGGGTCGGGATACCCATTCCTCGGGTCCATAATCGCGCCATATATAACATCATATGCTTCAGCAAGTGACTTAGCTACCTGTGAGCAAGCTTCAGACCTTAGTTTCGGGACCTGCATTTGCTCAAACTCTGGCAAGGAGCTCTCGCTTCCAAGAACAAGACCAAAGAAGGCTTTGAGGCACTCAGAGAGAGCAGCAGGTGATGTTTCCTCCGACTCTGCTAACTTGGTCCAATTTGTGTGTTCTTTATCAAGGGCCCTACGGAAGTTCGGCATCTTGTCTGATAGGCCACAGCGCCCTAGAATAGCTTCCACTTCTTTCTCAACTAGGACGTGTAAGTGATTGTTTAACATCGAGCCTATGTTCTTTACGTAGTCCGTGGCCACGGAGTGTGCCAGCAGTGGCTGTTGGATGGCAGAGAGGCAGTTGATGAGGAATATCTTGGATGGTTTCTCGCTATTCTGCAATAGTAATAATGATCATCTAAAATGTCAATTCAGTATGAATAATCATTTATTTAGATAATGGTTTTTATCTAAAATGTAACCACCTGTGATAGTGGAGAGGGACTGGGAGTCGACAAGATGGCATCAACAGATGATTTACCAACTTGGCCGTGGTCAGAGTTTGTTCTTCTTCTTGAAGAGTGACTGCCTTTTGATCTGTGTGCCTCTGCAGCTTGCTCGCACATCTACAATGAACACGAGCACAATTTGGAAATCTAATATCTTATAAATAAAATTTCAACAGCAATATGGAATAAAAGGACAAACATGACCCTGATAAAAGTAGCTAGTTTCCATATAAAGTTGCTGAAATACTTTTTATGAACGACTGATAAAAATTGGAGATGGTACTTTTTGGTAAAACATGAACATGATTTGCAAAAACAGGAAAATGAAACGATAAGGATTATAAAATAAGGTCAATTAAGCATAAATGTGGTTTTCTACAAAGAAATGAAGGCACTTCTCGACAAACACAATAGCGAAAATATATCAGCGTTTATATGATTACATGCAGAATTTATCCCTCCTCCAATTCAAGTTACAATATATATAGCTCATCAGCTTTTAAGGCAATTGAGGATTATTCCACATATGATCCCATGTAGCTGTTCTGTTTTCTACTGCAAGTAGGAATATCATATAAATCTGTATCTACTAGCCAAGTGAAGCATGTGAACTAATAAAGAGCAAAACTATGCAGAAATGATCTTGTATCTAGAGAGGACTTGCCTGAATGATAGGATCAAGCAGAGCTGAAATGGCTGGATCAAAAGCTAGTTTCTTGCCTGAAGCAGGAACCATCATGCTATCAAAGGTCCCGATGATCTCAAGTAGAACCGAGACTCCCTCCCTAACTGCTAGCGGTGGAGAAAGATCAGCAGGAACAAGTGGCGGATATCTCAAGAGCTTCTCGCCTCTACTTTTCAGAATCTCAAAAAATGTCTTCTGAGATGCATCCTTTAGTGCCCAAAGTGTGTTATAGAGAGCTGTATCTTCACCAAGGAGATCTGATATCTAAAATTGAAGAAGAGTTAAAACGACAAAAATGATATAGAGGTGAGATGAAAGGAGAACTAACCGTATAACAGTAGAACTCAAGGGTATTGCTGAGCTTATAGGATACAATAAGGTTTGGTTGAGATTGAAGGACCTGTTCAACTCTTACTTTAAAAGGCCTGCAAACCCCCTCAAATATTCTATCAAGAACAAAAGTTATATCAGATTCTGCTTTAACAGAATCTGTGTCAGAGTTCTTGGAGAATCGGCTAGCAGTTGATCCTATATTAACCACTGCATCTGGATCAAGCAGTGCAAGGACTAGCTCTCTCTCAGACGCCAAAGCCTGTATAGAATGCAGCAAATCAGCATATGAAACAAGAAACAAATGTACACTATATATTCTAAAAAAGAGTGGAAATAATGAGTAATAAACAATAACTAGACATTATTAATACATGAAGATATAAATAGAAATCAATGTGTTGATGAAAAATATCGGACCTGATGTAGCCACCCGAGCATGTCCCCGACATACCTCAGAGGGTCATGAGCATGCACCTCAATGGGTCTTGGCATTCCACCGGGGCCTCCCCGTGTTAGAGCGCTAATAAATCTTCTAAATAATGCATTATGCCTCATATTAGCAACCTGTGCATCAATTAAACAAATATGCCAGTGGCAATATAGCATTAAGGACAAGTGTCTTTTACATCTCAACTAAACTGAATAACTCCAGCAATTGAGAAGTTATGACCTACTGTGACAGACATAAGATACCTCTTCCGCACAATATTTAAAGAGCACTGGCCTCTCTTTAAGGCAACGGACAGCAATTCTTAAAAGCTCACCAACTTCAGGATTATCAGCATCACCCAATTTTCTGCATTCTGGCTGGAGCCACCTGCAATATAATAGACATTTTATCTAGACAATGATCAATAAGATAGCATCCTGTGAAATGGAGGAGCAGCAAAACCTAATTCTAAATGTAAATTCCTCCCCTTAATTCTGATCACAATTATCAGCTATCCAAAAACTAAACAGTGTGATCCATTTTTGAAAAGTACAGACATAATAAGATCGTGAATCAAGGATCACTAAAAGCTCTAGCATTCTGTCATCTTCAAAAGAGACAAGATAGATGCAGAGATGATTGTAATGCTGCTCTTCCTGGCACTTTCACATCTATAGTAGAAAGAGGACACTTAGCTCTCAAAGGAGGCCCAAATTTGACTGAAGCAGGTACAGTGGAAGGAGACTGTTAACAGTTGAAGACAAAGGCGGAGGAGCTGTGTGTGTGGGTGGGTGGGTGGGTGGGGTGGGGGGTGGGGGGTGGGGGTGGGGGTGGGGGGAGGGGTAATTATGGGTAATCAATCTTTCTTCCTTATCAAAATTACACGTATTGTAAAAGTTAAACAAATAATTACAGATTAACCCTCAAGATGGTGCCCATGTATCTCACTCTCATGCACATTTTGCTAACAACCACATGAAATGTTCTATTAGATAAGATGATTTACAACTGCTGTACGTAATCAAGCATCACCCTCTTTCATAAACTGTTGATCTACTTTATGTGCTTGATTTGGTCATGCTAAAATGGGTTATGTGCTCTATTGGTAGCTGCTTTATTCTCACAGCAAAGCAAGAGTGATTTACCAACTTCTAAACAGACTTCCTAAATAACCATATCAACTTCCGAACCAAGTTTCCCAATCAACTTCAAACCATACCAACTTCACTAGATCATCTTGGAATAGGAACACAACCAACCTGGTCCCTTCACATGAACTTCATTCTGATGCAATGAAAGAACACGAGGTTTTTCCTTTCCCTGAAAAATCTTAAGCACCATCTAGACCAGACTAAGATTTAGCAGTTATAAACATATGCAATAAAACCATGTTTCAGTATATCACATGCTAAAGTACATGATTGTATGATTGTAAAACTGAAATTACTTCTGCAAAACAAAGCATCACTTTCCTCAACCTACATTCATATCATCCCTGAAGCACAATTTTCAAAACTTAACTGCAAGTCTGCACCAAACGAATACAGTTTCTTTTCACAGAGTATTCACCTGCATAGGCGTTCATATGCTCCTTCTTGATACACTGCCATCATATCCATGAGCTCCAAACCTGCACGCTGCGAAATAAAATCCTGTGTAAGTGAAATAATCAATGTTGTATGATGTTTTCTATCATTGCACTCATTAGTGAGTTCCTACATCATACCAGAGCAAAAAAAAAAGAAGAACCGGGCAATGATTCCTCAACTTTAAAATGGGAAGCAGTTTCAAAGAAAGCAATATGGAAACGCATAGTAAACAAAATCAAGCATGAGTCCACAAACAGTTTTTAACTATAATATCATCCTCAAACTAGTGCAATTTTGGCAACTTGCAAGGAAGGATACACAACACTATTCTTTATCCACACAACAAAGATGACATAGACTATCTAAAATATAAATAATCTTGATATGTGGGTCACATCTTGACCTCATCAAGGATGCCTTACAATTAAACGTAATGCTTAAATTGTGCCTCACGCTATGCTTTTTTCTATATACATCAAACGTGCATGTGGATGAATACACTTACTTGATGATGTGTTCGAAGAATACACTTACTTGATGATGTGTTCGAAGAATACACTTACTTGATGATGTGTTCGAAGAAGTATCTTGCAATTGGCATGGATTTCCTGAACATGAGAAAGTGCCTTGAAGAAGTTCTCGCTGAGTTCTTCTTCCCTTAGTGCATTTATCTATAAATGCATCAAGGAAAAGCATAATATCAATCTCTGTACCAACCCCATTCACAATAGAAGGAAAAGAAACAAATAACAAACTAAAGGCCAAACCTCTTCATTAGAGAGCTGATAGTCACGTAGAAAGCATGACACTATCTCTTGCCTCTGTGTAGTCATTTCAAGTTCTTGTTTGAGCCTCTCGGTGGTATTTATTATATCTCCTGTGCTTGCACTGCAACCGTTCAAAGCTTGTGCGATCCTGTGAAGGATTTAGATCTTGTAGGTTTCATGGAAAGCCCAAAAGGTTTGAGAGATGAGAAAAATAATTAAGCCGAATATGTAAAGATGGACTTAGCGAATGCAGCACCTTCTTCCTCCACTTAACATTCTTGTTAGCAGTTCTCAAATATGGCACTAGCTATTTTATCATGCATGCTACGAAAAAAAGAGGTACGTTTGATTCAAATGGGAACTGCTACATTAATTAATCATCAGATCACAGTAACCATGAAATGTTACAATGCGTATCATCCAAAACCTTTTCTAGCACTCTCTCCTTTCCCTATTATTGATTGTGTTCTTGTGTTCTAACAATTAGAGATTTGCTAGTCAACGAATCTTAGATCCAGTTACTAAATTACGGTCATTCATGAATCTAAACTACTAGAATGGAATTCCAAAGATCCGCCATGCATTATCAGCGGATTGAAGCAATAAATCCGAACCTTCCAGGATGCACTATAAGCAGCTGCAACAGACGCTAAATAAATAAATTGGATCAGCTTCAGCTGCAACTAACCTGTCGCAGCATTCAGTAAGCGCATTAACCTCATCCTCCACGTGATCCAACGCCTGTATAAGATCAAGATCCATTCATCAAATCTAGTGACAACTTAACAAGTGCTGACTGAGAGGAAGAGAGGCAAGCGCACGTACAGTCTGAGCAGCATGAGAAGCTTGTAGGAACTCATTGTTGATGTCGAGAGAACGCTTCTCGATGGTAGACCTGAGATTCCGGCGGGCCTGAGGAGTGTTTTCAGCGTAGAAGGTGGAGAGAGTGCTAAGAGATCCAAGGACTTCCGATGTATCAGTCCTGGACTCCAACACCTTCTTCAACCTCCTCGACAGCCCTGGAGCCAACGTCTGCGTCCCCATTACTGTGCTTGATCACTTTTCCGGTTTGATCTGATTCTGCTGTTCTTCTCTCTTTTTTTGGTAAAACTCCAATCTGCTATCTTCTTCTCCGCAATTCCGTATCTTCAAATGAATGTGAACTGATTGATATACCTTTCTCTCTCTCTGCTGGGCGGATGCTTCATAGTTGGACCTGAACTACTATATTATTGGGCCTTTTCATCTTAGGCTAGTTGGGCCAACATTTTGAAATTTTGCGGCCCATTATAGACCTTGTTTCTTAGCTATTTGGTTAGGAGGAGAGAACTCCTTTCGTGACTTTTAAAATTAAAGTCCTATTCAAAATAACGTCGGGATTCAAACTTTATTCGTCCTATCGCAACACATTTTTCGGTTGGTTATTCATGATTGATTTTTGGGGGCCAATAATCATAATTTATTCAAGATAAAATGGATAAGTAGGTCGAGTACAATTCGCAATCTAAAGCAAAAAAAAATGAGAAAGAGAGGGGGCCTAGAAATTCAATTCCTGCCTAGTCTGTTTAGCCAGTCAATTCGTGCATTGATTCGCAGATCTTGGTATATAGGCCCAACTTACACTATAGAGAGATCTAGCCAAAATCTTGGCATTCTCCATTAAGGACTCGATTCGATTGATATCAAGTATCAACTGTCTTATCATTTCAACAAGATTGACTAATGAATTAGCTCCCGCACTACTACACATACTCCATGGTAAAATTTAAGTAATTTTCAGCACAAAATAACGTAGCAGTTCAATGTTTTATGTTTTAACATACTTAAAACAAATAAATATTGTCCCCTCTTATCCTATCCTAAAGTGCAATCATTATATTTATGGTTGGATCAATCATTATACTTCTCTACCACCAGCAGTAGTATTTTAGTGGTTGTGAGCGTTTACTCCCACATGGTTTAGACTCTGAGGTCACAAGTTCGAATCTCTCAAGTGCAAAGCAAATGGGGAAAGGATTCGTTGCCGAAAAGTTACTTGCAGAATGAAGTTGGTCTCTCATTACGTAGCAGACTGAACCGAAGGTTACCACTACTAATCCATTCTTGTAGGAAACTTATTGGCCAAAAAACAAAATATATCTCCTTCTCTCTACCCATGTAGAGTCTCTCTCTCTATCTCCAAAGTCTACTTTTTTTGTTTTGTTTTTTTCATTGAATTTGTAGTGGTTCGGTTTGTTTTTTTCATTGAATTTGTAGTGGTTCGGTTAGTGACGATATAATTATAGGTATCCCCCACCCAAATAGACACAAGATCTTCATGGGATCTCTGCATTGCAGAGCTTGATCCTCCTCTCCCCCATGCCATGCCCGTTTGCTAATCATTGGTTATCTTTTACGCATGAGGATGAGATTGAAAGGGTAAGGAAGGGAAGGAATAGGGATTTCATTCATATGTAGGATCAAACTGCGGCCTGTGTTAAAATATATTTAATTTAAATATATTTTATTATTATTATTGGGTTAGATTTTAAGATTCAAATACAATTTGTAAGTTTATGGTCAACTTAAATGGCTCGTGAATTCATATTCATTTTAATTTTTATGTTCTGAATTTTATAAATAAACTTGTTGAACAACGCGTACCGTAAACTCATTTGACTTATGAATTCATGGGACTCACATACGATCTGTGAATTTTCATAAAATATAATTATTATATATTTATTGTATGAGTTCATGGATTGACTCGTGGATTAAGAGTTATGATCGTGCACAACTCATTTTTCGTACGGATTGGAGTGATTATGTTAAGTGACTAACATATCAAAAATATCTACCTCATATAACTCATGAGCAAATCATCCACGAAGTAGATTAAAAATTAATACCCTCTAGGAAGAGTTGATTGCTTTACAAAAAAAAAAAAAATTCATATAGGAAAGTAATGACATACATTTATAAACACACACACATATCTATATATACATGAGTGACAAATTATGCGTATGTGCGTGTTATCGTGTGTATCAAAACGTTTATCGTCACACTTACCAGGGACGAAGCCAGGATTTTTATTGAATGGGGGCAATATTTTTTTTAAAGTAAAATATATCATTAAATTACATTTAAATATTTTTAATATTAATATATCATGAGAAATTAAGTATAAAATAATTGTTTTAACTAAAAATAGCATATTAATCTGACAATATTACTTGCTCTAATTATAATAAAGAATTAATTTAGCTACTTAGCCCAAACAATTCAATATTATTTGTATCAATCTTCAGTTTTTTTTTGTCAGTGGGGGCAAAAACTAAAATTATTAAAAAAGTATAGGGTATAATTTACTTCCATTAAAAGTCAGAGGGACAATTGCCCCCCTTACCTTGAATAGCTCCGTCGTTGACACTTACTAAACACGAACACACAATAAGCTTATCGTATCACGTTACTCAACACGAACATGACACACAATTTTCATGTGTGTTCATGTTGTGTTATCGTGTTCCCTTAAGTTAGTCAATTATATCTTCACATTCAAGATTTATACGAAAATATAAAAAAAAATTATTCATAGTAAAAATTATCAATTCAAATATCATATTTCACGAGTTTTTAATGTATAATTGATAAACTTTATAAATTAAATATCTAAGTAGACTTTTAAAATTTACTAAATGAGACTTGTTTAGAAAAGTATTAAAAAGAATTCAAGTCCAAATTTATAGTTGACAAAAAAAAATTATGTTATCATATGTATCGTGTTCTGATATCTAAACACGAACACGACACGAAAATATTTTCGTATTATCGTGTTCATACTATCATGTTATCGTGCTGCCATATATTTTCACATACACAATATTTTTCGTGCATGTATGTGTTGTGTTATCGTGTTTAGTATAAAATTATTAGTAGTATATATATATAAATAAGGTAACGGTGTTTTCAAGGCTAGCAATCATTAATACATGTTATCCTATTTCTTTCAGTTTCAGCAACCCCAGAGCTATTAGCTGGTTTTGTTTAGCTTCTCCTCTTTTTAGAGACAGACAGCCACCCATCAACATCCACCCATCAACATCCACTATATAGCTATTGCTTAGATTTATGATACAAATCATTTGAACAATAATAACAAGCATATATTATATTATATTATATTATATTATACATACATGATACAATATAACACTAGAGATTATATAAAAGACGATCGATCAATAATTTAGCTATCAATAATTCTTCATTAAAAGATTATCTTACTAAGAACCATTTGAGAATATCTAGTATATATATTGATTTGGGAGGAAAAATAATTAACTTCTAATATTTTTAATTAAAAAAGATACTTATAAAAAACAGGGATTAAATCAAGTGTCACTTCAATTCGAGGAAGTGGGAGTCCAACCAAAAGGCAAGGTATCACGCGTGGGTAGTCATGTTGAAATCCAAAAATAGATTTATGTGGTATTCTCCAATCACCACCACATTCGCTCACAAGCAGGCTAACATGCAAGAAGAAAAAGTTAAGAAATAAACCGTTTTTGTTCTGCCAAAGGTGTAGATCGAGATTTCATTCAAGAAGAGCGAACGGAAGGTGAAACGAACAACGAGCGAGCAGAAGAAGCATAGACACATGCGGATCTAAGAAGTCATATCCAAGCCTTGAATCTCTGATACCATGTTAAAATCAGGACACTGGTTTGAGGATTGAGAAGAGAAAATGGAACGGTGGAAACCCTAGCAGACAACTTCAATTGGAGAATGCCTCAGTTCCTACTAATAACTCTACTTATCAGCAGTACTGATAAGTAATAAACGTAAAAGGACCGAATAACAAAAACAAACAATATAATTACACTTTACACTATAGAACAAATACACTTAGGTTCCTAATCTTTCATGTGAAGCTTGTCCTTCAATAAGAGAGAACCGGTTCCGGTTCCTTTAGGGTACCCATATAGGAGAACCGGAACCGAATAAATAGGTTCTTAATTTTTTTTCCCGGAACCTACCCGATTTTTAAAACGCCTACCCGGAACCTACCCGAAGTGTCGGTTCCGGATAGATTCCGGGTCCAAATGGGTAATTTGTTCACCCCTACTTTCTATGAACTTGGTTGCTCTCCCTAAACCTTAAAACTATGTGAATATTATATAACAACTTACCGATTCATTTATTATCCAGAATTTTTTGGTCTTTTATAAAATAAAAAAAAAAATTTGGATTCTAGTCTTGATGATGAAAAATATTCATGACTAACATCTATATTCCTTAAGGGTTAAATGTGATACGAGTAAAAACTATTCTAGTTATAAACATATCAAAAGTGTTACCCTCCAAATAGAAATATGTAACAGTGTCACATTGATAAGAAGTCCATATAATTTATTAATTGTATTAGCAAATATAGGTTAGAGTTTTCTTAGCATTGTAACCTCTTTTTGTTGATAAATATGTTATCCATCACATTATATGTGCGTTTCTTAAATCACATTATGGATATATATATATTAATTTTGTGTAATTGGTCTAGAGACGCATAAAAAACTAAATTATTTAAATATGCTTTTTTTCACATCTAAAATTATATTTAGAGTTCTAGAATAATTTTCACTCTCCTTATTTTTAACCCATATAGGTAGGTTGTTGGACAGTTTTTTTAAATTATTCCAAAGACTTAAAAATGGTTTAAAACTTTGTTGTCTGCTCTATTAAAGATAGATCTACAAATATAATAATAACGATAGAAAGCCATGAGTATATATTTTCCTTAATCATCGTGTATATATATATATATATAGTGCAATTTTTTCATGGGTATTAGTGTGTCTCATCATTAAGACAAATGTCCATTACACTAAAGAGTAAAGACTGTCTCGTAAACGGCCAAAAAAAAAGACTGTCTCGTACTCTTTACCTTTAAAATGAATATAAATAAAACAAATTATTATATTACGGAAAAATTCTAAAAATGGTACAACATGTTTGACAAACCCAACCAGGTTCGGTCCAAACTGATTGAGGCTCCAATTGAGCTCCAATCGGGGGTCCTATGGTCTGGGTGCGAACCCAGACCAGATCTCCATTGTTTGGCGAACTGGTCTGGGTTCGGACCCAGACCATAGGATCCCGATTGGGGCTCCAATTCGTTTGAACCAAACTCAACCATGTTCGGTCCAAACTGATTGGGGCTCCAATCAAGGTCCTATGGTCTGGGTCCGAGCCCAGACCAGGTCCCTAGGGTTGGGTGACCTGGTCGGGGTTTGGACCCTGGCTAGGGGACCCCCAGTGTGGGTCAAATCGAGTCAGGACTTGTTTGAAACATTAGTGTAAGTTTGTAGGGTGTAATTGTAACATTTATAAAAATATTTAGTTAATTTTGCAAATATGAAAAATATTTAACGAAATTTTTTAACAAAAAAGTAACAGATGTACCGATTACCATCATTTTCAAATGTATTGAACAATTAACCATCATTAAAAAACAAGTTGCACCGAAAACAATTTTGTGCAAATATGATGAACCATTTTTAGCGTTTCCCTTATATTAAAGGTACTTTAAATGATTTTAATTTGGATGATTTTTTAAAACTCTAATTAGTTATTTAATTTTGAAAATTAATACTCTAACAAAATGTTAACAGAAAATACCCATTTAGTGTTGTAAGATTATAAAACTTCCAAAAGAATCGTAATAATAAATTTGTTAGTGTTTATTAAGCCTAAAATAAAAGAATAATAAATAAAATAATATTTGTTGTCACTATAATAGAGCCGTCATTTGGGAAGTTTAAAAAACTGTATTTAAATCTCTTTATTCACTAGCGTGGGAACTAGTGTCGATAATGGTACATTGAAAAATAAAAAATCATGATTATAATTATTATTTTTTTATATAGTTTAACCATATTATTATGGTGTGGTGCGGTTATGGTGATGAATTTTCTATCCGTAATGGTTATGGTATTTTAGTCACCCATTATTATAATCATGGGTATTATATAAATATAATAATAACTTAATATTAATATATTAGTAAATACTAATGATAGAAGTATGATTTTTACTTTTAAATTTCACGAATTCATAATTTCAGAGTGAAATATAGTTGAATTATGTTAATGTTAAATGATAGTAGTGTTAATTTTGAATGATGTCAATGTTGAATGATATATTAATGTTGAATATTTTTATTTTTTGTGACATAACTTTATGTATTTATTTAGATAACGTTCATTATATTTTATTACACATGTGGTAATAAATATAGTTATACAGTTAAAATCATATTCAATAATCATGAATGATATTTAAAATTGTATCAGTAATAGTTATAATTATGGTATGTAATTTAAAAATATAGGATGGTTATTATATTTTTTATACTTGTGTCGTAACATATTCATAGTTAGCCCTAGTGGAATCCCATTAGAAGGATAATGTTGGTAATATGTTTACTTTATTTTAAAAATAATTATCACTTATATATGATTAGTCTATAAAAGGTAAAATATAAATCATAAATATATTTTATTCTCAGATTCAAATCTGAACCGTCTAATTAAAGGATGTGGCATTGAATCAATATTTTAATATTCAAAAACAATTACAAAGTAAAATTAATATTATACAGCAGTCATTGTAGATAGTGGAGGAATGAAATGTAAATGTTCGTGTCTGATCCGATATGGGGGCCCACCAAGAAATAAATCCACCTAAATGATTTGGGTTGACTGAAAAATATTGGATGCTCAAGAATCATTCTCCCACTAGAAACTAGGAGTGCTGAATACGTGTCAACACCAGAACTTCATCTCAGGAACACCCTAAAACGACAGCACTTAACTCCTCCTAAATTTATGAAAGAACGGTTCAACCGGTTTATTATTTCATGGTGCGGTGAAAAATTCATAACCATGGTTATAACCGTTACTGTTTAATATAGTTAACTGTACCATTATGGTACGATACGGTTATGGTGATGAATTTTTTACCCATAATGGTTATGGTTATGTTATTTGAGTCATACTCATGGTTATAACTATAGTTATTATATAAATATAATAATTATTTATTATTAATAAACTAATATATACTAAATAATGGAAGTTACTGGACATACATGTAATAAATAACCATGAAATTAGTTTTATATATTTTTATTGTTGGCCATATAGATTTATGTATTTTTTAAAATAAATTTTTCGGTCTTTTATTATATTACATGTGTGGAATAAATATGGGTATACGGGTAAAACCATGGTTAATAACCACAGTTATTTTAATGGTTATGGTATTGAAAATTGTACTCGTAATGGTTATGGTTATGATTATGGTATGTGGTTTAAAAATATAGTATGGTTATGGTATTTGTCATACCCGTACCATACCCTAACTATCGTTAGCCCTAGTCAGGTCACGACATACTTTGTGTATTGAAAATGTGGAAAATTTATTTACGACCATATAATTAAATATAAAAGACTTGTCTCTCTATGGTGTACTTATAGGTATAATAATCCTTTTAAAAAAAATATTTTGCTTATATATCTAATTGTGATGTCTTTACACCATCAATTGAGTCTACTCTCTAGGGTTTAGTCATCTTAAGAATAAAGTAAAAATAGGATGTCTTTATATGTGGATGCTCATAGACTACTGCATAAGAGATATATAAAAACATAGTGGTTAATTATCACACACACACATATATATTAAACATGTATTAAGTAGGGTTTTACTTATATACTCATATTTTATTCTAGTTCGTATAAAATAATTTTTAAATTTTTAGTCGTAAAATAATAACTTAATTATTAAAACACTTTAATTTCAACACAATCAATTTAATCCAATTCCGACATAAATAATAAAATCTATCTACGTGATAAGTTCTTACATATATATATTAATACATAATATATACATATACAATTATGAATCAAATATTATGAGTGTAACCATAACCATAATGAGTATAAAATTCATTATCATAATCGCATTGCACCTTAATAGTACAATTAAGGTACCACATAAAAATTAAATATGAGTGTAAAAAACTTCAGGTTTTATATTTTCCACCACACCATTATCGACTCTACTCCTAAGCCAATTATATTTATAGACTCCGAGGCATTTAATTACTTTATTAAAAAAATAATTATCTTACAATTATGATATATATATCTCTATATATATATATCACTAAATAACATTAGTAGTTTGATATAATATCTATTAATAAAATTAATTATGATTTGTCTAATGAGTAATAAAGAGTATCTATTCTTTTGTTATCAATACACTTTGAATTGTATTATACCAATAAATAATTTGTTATCTCATCCTCATAGCATAATAATCAGATATAATAGTTTGAAGAAAAAGAATGAAAGATAGCTTAATAGGTATATATACGAGTATATTTGTTAATTTGAAGTATGGAAGGGACACCAAAAGTTATAGTTTTTATATACAATTAAAACGGACTAAAATAGAATATGTGGATGTGCACTTTCACTTTCACGACTTTCACGTCTAGGGTTGAATTTTTGTAAAATAAAATATAAAAAAGTGCATATTAGTGTGGAGACCAAGAATATTAGGGTGAGTCATTAGACTCCACAATATTTAGAAGATACCGATTTTACATTTTTTAAACTGCCCCTCGATATTCTGTTTATCTTTTGAAGTTCTCCCTACCAAAAGTATACATATATAATTGGCCAAAACAAATATCAAAAGTATATATATAAGAGTTTTTTAAAATTCTTCAAAACATTAGGAGACAAATGAGCAAATTTCTCAAAAAATACGACTAATCTAGCAATTAAATTGGCATGACAATTAATTTAATTGTCCTAAAACTATTAATAAAATATTAAACCTAATAATTCAAATTACTCTGAGTTCACGCAAGACCCATAGCGTCTAATAACGGAGTAACCAATTAATCACACTGAAAAATATGTGTAACCATTGAGTCACACACACAAAAAAAAATAACTAATTAATTACACTTGTGTAACAATTTAAGTAATTAACTCAACTCTTATTAAGTACAGCATGTTCAGAGAAACTACTTGCATGCTTCATATTTTGTTTAAAAAAATACATGCAACTTTGTACACTCGTAATATTTTAGTACAATAATTTTTTTTTTAATTTTTTTTTTTTAACGTTTAGCCATCTGTCAAGTTTCTCCATTCCGTGCATTTTCAATCCAAACTTAATAAAATATATTTTAAAAATTATAAAAGTGACAGGATAGTTTTAATAATGTCTCAGTTAAACTCTTCAAACATTTATTGTTGGTTACAATTGAGTCACAATTCGATCAAATTCAATCGAGTCTAATTAAAGGATTACAGTTTGCGCCCTGACCCCGACCAACTCACTGATCATGAGTGGAAGACTAGTGTCTAGATCAATACTCAAACACTAACCCCATTTAACTCATTGTATGTTGGAGTTGGGTTATACATTAGCTAAATTAATAATGGAAAAATATGTAGTCCATTTACTTTCATTTCTATTGCTCTTGTTATGAGATAGAAGATAATATTTGATTGAAAGCATTCGGTTATACATCGTTGGTTCGGTCACCTTATCATCAACTAATGTATCGTTAATTGTGTGGTAGGTACGTCATGAGGGGCACTAATTAATATTAATGGTTGTAATTAATTATCTTAATCCAATGAAGCACACTGAGATAGTAAGTGTTTAAGTAGCACAAACAAAACTCTAAGACTAATTATAGGGTTGAGTAATCATTATTATTTGTGATATTACATTATTATTATTATATAATGCACATACATATATATTTTTTTAAAAGTAATATTACAATGCAAAGATATGCATAATATATATATGAGGAGTTCCCCGCTTTGCTTCACGATGTATAGTCTAGTTAATTAATCAATAGTGGGAAGCATCATGATCATCATTAATTTAGGGAGTACGTCAAACAATGTATTATTCCCTGATTACATTTTTTATCATTAAATTTAAATTTACGCTCGATATAATCCTGGCTACCTTAGTGTGTATATTTATATGAGAATAATTAAAGGAACATATAGAAAGTAGATACCCACTTAAAGGTCAGAAATAGTATAGATCAATTCTATTGCCAACCACCCAGAAGCGCCGACTCTCATGTTTCTTGTCTTTGAGGTCACGAGTTTGAAACCCCCAAGTGTTTTTGCGGGGAAAAAAAAAATTCAATTTGAGTCTAATGAGTCGAACTCTCAACTATACTAGATTGCTGGTGGGGTTAAATTGACGTGAGCACTGCGCTGGTTGTTCAGATGCACCATACATGTGATATATGCGCAAATGAACAGGAAAATCCGAACATGACGTATCAGAATGGCCATAAGATAACCACTACTAAGTCCATTCCTATTTTTATGGAAAAAAAAACTCTATTGACAAACAGTTGAAAACCTAAGTCTCCTCTACTACTATATATGTATCTCCATTTCCTCACTTCTCTTTGGGGACCTCAAGTTAGAAACACAAAGAAGGAAAGGAAACCCCACCACTCCCTTTTATCATCTCTTTCATTTTCTTCTTCAGCTTCTCTAACGCACATAAAAGTTAACACCATCTAGACTTACCCCATGAGCTCTGTAGCTCCGAAACCAGAGTTCTGCAACCCGACTTCCTCGCCGGAAACAGACTCTCCACCACCACTCAACATGTCAGCTCCACCACCCTCTGTAAATCCCACTCAATCTCTCATACAAGTCGCTGTGTTTCCCATAACCCTAAAGGTCTCTCTCTCTCTCTCTCTCTCTCTCTCTCTTTCTCTCTCTTTCTCTCTTAATGTGTCTTTGTTTGACAGTTTGAAAAGGTTATCTACAAGGTAAAGTTGGAGCATAAAGACTCCTGTTGGGGAGGAACATGGAGCTCCAAAGAGAAGACAATTCTTAACGGAGCAACGGGTTTGGTCAACCCAGGAGAAATACTAGCCATGCTCGGCCCGTCAGGCAGCGGCAAGACCACCCTTCTGACCGCCCTCGGTGGCCGCCTCTCAGGCAAGCTATCAGGCAAGATCACATACAACGGGCAGCCCTTCTCGGGCTCGATCAAGAGACGGTCCGGTTTCGTGGCCCAAGACGATGTCCTCTACCCTCACCTCACTGTACTCGAAACCCTACTATTCACCGCCCTACTAAGGTTACCCAACAGCTTGTCCCGACAAGAAAAGCTCTGCCACGTGGAGAACATTCTATCTGAACTCGGGTTGACCCGATGCAGAAACAGCATGATTGGGGGGCCGCTTTTTAGGGGGATTTCGGGCGGGGAAAAGAAACGGGTCAGTATCGGGCAGGAAATGATCGTTAACCCGAGCCTTCTACTACTTGACGAGCCAACCTCAGGCCTGGACTCGACCACGGCTCAGAAAATCATCACCACAGTCAAGCGGCTGGCTAGTGGTGGCAGAACCGTAGTGACCACGATTCATCAGCCCTCGAGCCGACTTTACCATATGTTCGATAAGGTCGTGTTGTTGTCGGAAGGCAACCCGATATACTATGGCCCTGCTTCCACGGCCATGGAGTATTTTTCTTCCATTGGATTCTCCACTTCCTTGACTATCAATCCAGCCGATTTTTTACTAGATCTCGCCAACGGTAACACTATTATTTACAATTGATAGTGTTTTCAGTTAAATTCGACTTATATTATTCATCGCACAAACATTCAGGAATTAGTCCCGACGACTTTAAGCATACGATAGAGCAAGAAGAGAGTACGGACCAAGAGAAAAAAAACGTGCGGGAAGCCCTGTTAACAGCATACGACAAGAACATATCGACAAGGTTGAAAGTCGAACTTTGCAGTGTAGATTTTAATAGCAACTACAGTTATGGGAAAGGTATACTTAGAAAATTGTTTTTTTTAAGACAGTTGATTAATCTTAATGATCACCTAATCCCATTGCGTAGCGGTTAACGGTTACACGGAACATGATTCACGACAGGAAATGGGGTGGGGTCCGAGCAGTGGAGCACAAGTTGGTGGCATCAGTTCAAGGTGCTACTCCAAAGAGGTATCAGAGAGCGCCGATTTGAATCGTTTAACAAGCTAAGGATCTTCCAAGTCATAAGCGTCGCTATTCTCGGCGGCCTTCTGTGGTGGCACACGCCCACCTCCCACATTTCTGACAGGGTATGAATATTTTTTTATTGTTTCCCGTTGTGGGCGCCCGTTGTGTCTCATTTACTCCACATACCAGAGTTCGGGTCGGATCTGGACGTGAAATGAGATTTGTTGAGTCACAACCCGTCTGTATTAAAATGTGTTGGTGTCGTGTGCCTTAATCGAGATATCACAGCGCATGGAGTGTTGAAGAGAATGTGATGTGGGAATACCACACCGGTGGTTTCTCCATAAATTAGGCGTCATATATATAATAAGAATACCTTCTCCTACAATTGGTAATAGTAGGAGATAGTCTTGTTTTATATATGGTGCCCAAATGTGTATTATACCACCGGTGTGGTATATAGTATGTCAGAGTGTAATATTTTCAACACTACCCGACACTTATATGTCTTGTTTATAATAAGTTCAAACTTATGAGTAAAAGTTTTCAATGTAATCCTGCAGATTGCGTTGCTCTTCTTCTTCTCCGTGTTCTGGGGCTTCTACCCGCTCTACAATGCGGTTTTCACGTTCCCTCAAGAGCGACGCATGCTTCTGAAGGAGAAATCGTCTGGCATGTACCACCTATCCTCATACTTCGTGGCCCGAACCATCGGCGACCTCCCATTGGAACTCGCCCTTCCGACGGCCTTCACCTTCATAATCTACTGGATGGGAGGGCTCAAGCCCGACCCGACCACCTTCATCCTCTCCCTGCTCATTGTCCTCTACGCGGTCCTAGTCTCTCAGAGCTTGGGGCTGGCATTCGGAGCCATCCTTATGGACGTAAAGCAGGCCACAACCCTAGCCTCAGTCACAACCCTAGTGTTCCTCATTGCAGGCGGCTACTACGTTCAGGAGATACCGCCATTCATCGAGTGGCTCAAGTACTTAAGCTATAGCTACTATTGCTTCAAGCTACTTCTTGGGGTTCAATACAATGGAGATGACTTCTATGAGTGCTCGAAAGGCGAGTTCTGTCGAGTAAGCGACTTTCCGGCCGTGAAGGCCGTAGGGTTGGATGGTTTATGGATCGATGTGTTCGTCATGGGGATCATGCTAATTGGGTATCGTTTTGCCGCGTATTTAGCGTTGCATCGGGTTTTACGATAATACGAAATCGACAAAGACGAGTTTGCTTGAGCTTGAGGGCCTAATAACGCATTGAGTAGAAAGAAAGGGGGGCAAATTAATCATGTTTAGAAATTTTGACAAAATTTTGCTCTTCAAAAGACTACCATGTCCTTTTTGTTCTATAGGTTCCGACAATAATTGCAAACCCTAATCATCAATGATAATAATAAGATGATATTGATATTTGTATGTTTTATATTTAATTAATTTCCCTATGTTGAAATTGACATTGACATTACATTAGAAAGAGCACTAAATTAATGATAGCTATTCAATTATTATTCTTGGTCAAAAAGGTTGAAAAAACAAAACAAAAAAAAAAGACACCTGAATCTATAAAAAGTTTCATTGGATGTTACATATCGGAAACTAGAGTAAAGGAATCGCTGGGTCAAGAATAAACAAGGTCGGGTTAAGAGAAGATAACCTTGGTCTGAGAAATGTATACCTTAGTTAAACAAAGGTCAACTTACTGTTATAAAAAAAAAAACATATTTTTTACCTAATTTATTATAGGTTAATTACTTATTTTGTAGTTGAAATTTGGGACTTTTTTAAAGATGATTTTTTTTAAACCGCTACCGATTTTACACAAAGTTACAGTTTACTGATTTCGTCTAACTTGTTATTAAACGATGACGGAAACATGCACGTGTCAATTACCAAAATGTATTTTTCTTTTCAAAATTTAACTAGCAAAATGAACATTTTTTTAAAGAAAAATTCAGAAAGCAAAGTGCGCTCAAAAGTTTAATTAACCATTTGTATAAGAAACAGACTAATATAATAAATAAAATGCAAATTTAAGTGATAATTTAACAGTAAATGGACAAATCTAGAAAATTATAAGAAAAATAAGTTTAATTAACTATTTTTTTTATCAGTTTAATTAACTAGTTGATTGTTAAACTTTTATTCTATTCCACTTTTTTTTTTTGCCAAGAACGCTTGTTTGTTTTATTCAATGAATAAAATATCCGAATTTATTGGTACATCATGCGCAATAATCGAAAAAAGTGGGTTCTTTTTGGCCGAAAAAAGTGTGGGTTAGGATTGTAAAATCCAATCCAGTTATTCTAATCATCAATAAATAAACATGAGGTGTTTAATACATTAATATTAGAGTTGCTTCGATAATTATATTTGAAGTATATAAGAAATCAATTGGAATTACTAGTATAGTGTTAAAACTTTTAGTTAGTATGTAAGAGGTCTAGGGTTCAAAACTTGCTAGAATCATAATTTTTCACCATTTTGATAATATGGGGTCAATTTAGTAACTACGAAAATATGAGATCGATTTGGTAATTAATTTTCTTAAAATTAGTAAGGACAAATATGTAAAAAACTATTAGGGCATTTTAGTATTTTAATAAAAGTAGTCTGTATAAAATAGTAGATCTGCAAATAGAATCTCCCTATACTTTTTATCACTAACACCATATCATTTTTTAACTACATACTCACTTAAATGTTGAATTTTACGAAATCACCCTCTAACTTTTCTTTTGACCATTTCCTGTCCTACTCTATTCTCCAAAGTGCTCCCCTACATCATTCCAAAATAATTAGCACCATAAATCTGCATCCTATCTTGTCCATTGTTCTTGGTGGGTTGTGGGGTTCCCCCTTCACAGTGTCTAGTCTAAGTCTAAGGTAGAACACAGCTCAAAAGACCACTTATTGATTTTGAACATGATCAACAAAAAAATTAGTTTAATCTAGAGAAAAAAACAAAACATTTCAAAATTTAGTGACTAATTTTTTAATTATAACGATTCGTTTTACTGTTCTAGTTATAATTGTAGAGCATATTGATCAGGATTAGAAGTAATTGTTTTTAAGTGTTTTAATGCTATACTTTAGTAGAGTAGTGTAGAATAGCCAAAATGAAATTTCTAATACTTATTTTCTACCTAATAAAGGAAATGGAGATTAGGTTGTGGAGTCTGATTAATATATAATGTATTTTAAATAGTAATGTGCACGCGTCTCACGGTTCAACCTAACAAGACAATGGACAGGACAATGCATAATAAAACAATGGACTGAACGGTGCACATGAGCGACTGAACGATGGTCAACAGTGATAGCTGGACAGTGGTCAACATGGACGGCTGAACGGTGTAAGCTGGAAAATATGTTGTGTAAGAAAACGTGTTCAATGTGAACGTTTTGCACTTATACATTTCTCAATTCATGTATCATGAAAGGGAGTTGAACAATCATCAATACATATTGAAATTGTCGTGGAAATTACCCCGAAGAGGTGTTATCACGTAAAACTCTATGTTCTCTTTCTAGCTTTCCAAAATCTCTCTCAATTATTGTTCTTCTTCATCAGTTCTGTGTGTGTCGCAAAATAGATCATTTGTTGATTGCATTTCCTATCATCATATTTTACTTTCTTCTATTTACGTGGAGTATCACTATCATTATATGAATAATTGTGACATTAAAATAAGGATTATAAAGTTTTACATATAAAAACATTAATTTAACTTCCTGATCGATATATAGACATTATATCTGTCAATATGTTATTAGTACGATGCTCTAATCAAGAGATTTGATGAATTTTCTACTAAATCATTATTACTAATAAAAGTATATATATTACCTTTTTTTTTTTTTGTAATTACCATTAATATTGCGCGGTTCACCATAAATGACGTCACAACTTTTACTCTCTGTGTCTGTGGTTTAAACCTTTGACCTTGTAAATAAATGACTTGGTCATGTCCCTTTCTTGATTTGCTTCAATTCAGGTATGATTTTTACCCCGACCGTTCTATAATTACCCAAGTAAATAGTAAATACATCATTTACATTCACAGAGGAAAGGATGGGAGGTGGAAAAGATAAGGACAAGCATGGGGATGATGATGACAAAGGCCTCTTCTCCCACTTAGGAGGCCATGGCGCTGCTCATGGGTATCCACCCGCCGGATATCCTCCTCCTGGAGGAGGGTACCCTGGCGCACCGGGTGGTGGGTACCCTCCACAAGGGTACCCTCCGCACGGGCATCCTTCCCAAGGGTACCCTCCGCACGGGCATCCTTCCCAAGGGTACCCTCCACAAGGGTATCCACCACAAGGGTATCCTCCACAAGGGTATCCTGGTGGCCACTCGGCTCCTCATCAATCGGGTATAATGATTATAGGATTAATGAACTAATTCATTAGGTATTATTAAGGATGTTATTATTATATTTTTTTTACAATTTTTTACTATTTAATTATTTATGTTTCATAATAATACTTTTTAATTTTAAATTACAAAATTCAGTTACTTTCACTTTTAGTATTTTTCATGTTAATATTAATACATAATGTATTGAAAATGTCATTCTTATATTATTTTTTCACGTTTATCTCCATCTTTTTTCTTCTCCCAAAATAAACGGATAGAGTTTGGAGAAGAGAAAGAAAATGAAAAAAAGAAAAATAACATTTTCGGTACATCAAGTCTAGGGACGACAATGGTGCGGTGAAAAACCCATAACCATGGTTATAACCGTTACTGTTTAAAATGGTTAACCGTACCATTATGGTGTGGTGCGGTTTATGGTGATGAAGTTTTTACCCATAATGGTTATGGTTATGGTATTTGAGCTATTCTCATGGTTATAACTATGGTTATTATATAAATATAATAATTAATTATTATTAATAAACTAATATATACTAAATAATGGAAGTTAACGTAACATACATGAAATAAATAACTATATGTTAATTTTATATATTTTTATTGTTGACAATATAGATTTATGTATTTTTTAAAAATAAAATTTTCAGTATTTTATTATATTACATGTGTGGAATAAATATGGATATACGAGTAAAACCATGGTTAATAACCACGGTTATTTTAATGGTTATGATATTGAAAATTGTACATGTAATGGTTATGGTTATGATTGTGGTATGTGGTTTAAAAATATGGTATAATTATGGTATTTGTCATACCCGTACCATACCCTAACCATTGTCAGCCCTAAATTCAAGTCTTTATATTAGTATATAACGATTTATATTATTATGTAACGAGAGTTTGATTTAAATCAAAAAATAATATAAACAAATATAAGTAACTAAAAATAATACAAATTTAAACCAAATAATAACATTCTGAAATGTAATTAAAAAAAAGTAGTCAATGATTATAATATATAAAAATTCATAATTATACAGAAAATTACTTGGTTTAAAACTGTAATTACTTGAAATTACTACACTATAAGTAAGAATAAAATAATACCATAACAAAAAAAAACTATTTAGTTTAACAATTATCTCGATGCGGAAATAGATTTACATCAGGTTGAATCAAGGACACGTGTCTCTAGCTTATTTTTTTTAATATTCATTTATACTTTGTATAAATTTATAATCAAATTAATCATATTTTGCCCCCCAAAGTTTTCAACTGTTCAAAAACGTACTATTTCTTTTATAATGCACCCCCGCTACTTATTCTCTGAATCCGCTACCGAAACTTCTACCATGTCTTCTAGGCCAGGGAGGTGGTATTGGCGCACTGATTGCAGGAGGAGCGGCTGCAGCGGCTGCTGCTCTTGGACACCACCACATGTCCCATGGCGCGCACCATATGGGCCCTGGCATGCCTTATGGGTACGGTCACGGTCATGGAAAGTTCAAGCACGGTAAGTTTGGAAAGCACAAGGGCAAGTTCGGGAAACACAAGGGCAAGTTTGGCAAGCGTGGAATGTTTGGGGGCAAATACAAGAAGTGGAAGTGATCTACTTTCTAGTACACGTCACCGTATCATGACCGATTTACCCCTCAACTTCAGCCGTATTTTGCTGCATGCAATTACGTCAAGTGACAACTTAATACTACGACTATGTATTCTCTATTTTGTGTTTTTGACAATATTTTGTCGTACGGTGCTTCAGTTGCACTGTTTATCAATCTTTTTATTTGATTAATTTGGTCCTCAAAATTTTCAATTATTTAATTTTTAAGGTTAATAGGTCCAATGGTACCATATGTTTGAGTCATGTGATCGGATGGTACCCCTATGTTGTGTTTTGGTACCTTATGTTTTCATAATGTTGTTATTTAGTCCAAGTTAATGTTTCATAAAAATAAATTTATAAAAAATAATTTGTATTAATATATAAAGTTTATATTTTTTTTTATAATTTCTATGATTTTTTTCATATTTTTTTCATATTTTTTTTTATTTTTTAAATTACATATTATATTATATATATACGTGGCGCTGACGTGAGGCTGACATGTACCATTTAACATAAAAATCTAACGGTGGACTAACGGAATACTATAGGACAACATCCTTCAAACATAACGAACCATTTGACCACATTAAAAAACATATCGTACCATCCGATCACATGACCTAAACATATGGTACCAGTGGAGCTATTAACCCTAATTTTTATTCAATTTCACATATGTTGATTATCTAAATTACAATAATTTAATTCCACTCCTAAACTTTGTAACTGTATAAATTCAAGCTTGTTAGTTGTTAATTTCAATGGATTGAGATACTATATATGGACAAGATGATCCTAGAAGAACATTATGTCATAATTTCATGCGGTATTGTTTGTTGTAAAGGCATGCAAATTTACTATGCATGTAACTCTTTGAAAGATCAGGTGTTATCTGCTCCAAAAAAAAATGTTAGGCGTCAAACTTCGACTCTGCCAAAGTTAAGCGTGCAAAGATGAAGAAATGTACCTTCATCCATCCCTAACGACGACACTCCCATCTTAAATTAAATCGACCGAAGTCGTTGTCCCGAGTTCAGTTATAGAGATCCCTATAATGTTGATTCATATCCTGTTTGGTCACATTTTAACAACGTTCAAATGTAGGCTGACAGGTGGCAAGGATAATGTCGGTTCAAAACACTAATAAAATAGACAAGTCGTGTTTTGTGTGTCTTGTCTTCCAATGAGAATGCATGCGTTTAGGGGTGATAAAAAAGACAAGTGAACCGAAAAATTGAAAAAAATCGTCTTGGAACCGTTCCGAATTTAAGATCAAGTCAAAACGACTGAGTTTTTTATTCCAAACTCGAGCTCGAGTTCGTACTCGTTTTTTTTACCCAAAAAATCGAATAAATCGATCCGATCCGAGTATAAGTTAGAATCAACATTTATTGTGTTTTATAAATTACTTTATTGTGTGTTTAGGGTTGTGTTTAAAATTTGAACTTTTTTGTATTGAATATGTGGTATGATATTTGTATTTTGTTTTGTATAGGATACTTTGTATAATATTTACATTGGGTTTTGTATTTAAAATATTTAGATTTTTTTAGAGAAAAAGTCTGTCCAGAACCGAAATTGGTCTGAGTCAAGAAAGACCGTCTCATGCGCTTTTTTAGATGAATTCGGTTCGGGCTCGAGCTCGGTCCTCCAGGATGAATTCGGCTCGAGCTCGAGCTCGGTCTTTTTTTTATATAGAAAAGTCTGTCTCGACGGTCCCGAGCTCACCCCTACATGCATTTGCTATATAACGAGTAGTACCCAAAGAGTTAATGCCTATACTAATTAACCATATATTTAATGAATTACGTTCTATAATTAATGGGTGATTGGAGAAATATAATGTTAAAATTATTATGTTTAATATACATTTCGTTTGATTGAATTATTAGCTAAGATACCAGTTTCTTGAATTATGTAGTGATTTATTTCTTTAATTTTTTATATGATATTAATTACATATATATATATATGGTTTTTGAGTGACGAAATATATTAGGGATGGACATGAATTTGTTAGAAACCGTACCTATTTAAAAAGTGGTAAAATTACGGTTCGATTAATATGTCCTAAGTGCTTCATATTTTAGTGAAATACCGTATCACGTTCGAATTGGTTCGAGTACTAGTAGTACCCTTTGTTGGAAACATTTGTGCAACTAATATAAAATATTACAAGTTTATAGAATTTAATAATCAATTTATTAATACACAAACAAATCCACAAGAAATAGAAAATTAAAATAACTTAATAATATTGTGAATCCATTAAAATTACTTAATACACACAAAAAAAATAGAATTTAGTTAATGTTTTTTTTTTAATATTACATAATAATATATAAAACTAGAAACAGTTTTTAATAGAGAATGTTTAACTATTTTGAACCACTTTTTATTATTTAACTGAACCGTTCCATATTTTAGTAAAAATATCATTTATTATTGAACCAGTTCAAAAGAAATATCATTCGCATGTTGATATAGTTCCGTTAAGCCTAATCAATTTTTTCCGCATAGAAATACTCACACTTTCGTGTTGTTGTTTTTTTGAATATTTTTAATAGAATATAAATTTTACTAATAAAACTTTTTATACCTTACGCTCTTTTTAATTTATTTTAAAAATACTATATTCATTTCAAAAGATTGACTTTCATATTATAAATTTGTAATAATGGTAGTCCTTTGGGTGGAAACACTGGACCCAACTGGACCGGAACAAGATTTGTGTATCTTAGAAGGTCCACTTCATTGTTGTCCTAAGGTGCCAACGATTTTATTGGTACTAAAAAAATCGGTTCTTAGATACTAACATGCCTCGTATGCAATATTTTATTACGTGCGTAAAATTTCAATAATAATAAAAATAGTTCATGTTACTATATCGTAGTTCGTATATGTTTATATTATTTCACCCTTCACGTGCTTCTAAGTGATTATACGGTTACCACGTGAATACTAATATGTTGAATGAAATGTATGGATATGGCCAATAACATATGGTAATTACATAATGAAATGGAAAACTACCAACCTGGTACTCAAACTGGACACTGATTAATAAGTATTTACCTGAACTTATTTTTTTTGTAGCAACGAAGTAGCCGAACTTATTAAAATAAGCAAATAGGTACCTACCGTTAATTTCCGTTAAGAATAACCGGAAAATATCACGTGAGGAGCAAACAAATACCTAAACTTACACGAATGAGCAAGTAGGTGCATGGACCGGATAAAAAACTAGTTCATAACCAGTTCGGTCGAACCATAGGGTTTATATACCAACACACATGCATGACTCAACTTCATACGTTCTCGGAGTGTTCTTTGATGCACCGAGAGCGTCTGAAGTTGAACCATGCATGTGTTTGATATATAAATCCTACTTTTTTAAAAAATAAAGTGGCTCGACTGAACCGATTCAGGTACCTACTTGCCAATTAGTGTAAGTTCAGGTCCTCACGTGATATTTTTTATTTATTCTTAACAGAAATTAACGGCAAATACCTATTTGCTTATTTAAGAAAGTTAGACAACCTATTTGCTAAAAAAAAGGTTAAGATACCTATTTGCTAATCTGTGTCAAGTTCGGTACGGCCTGGTAGTTTTCCCTAATAAAATAGTAAGAAGACATATGTTTTTAGAATTTTACATGTTATAATTGTGATTTTACCACACATTATTATTTAACTTAATAAAAAGTAATTATATTTCTTTAGAAATAAGCAAATGTGTCAACTTATTTTATTTTAATAGATAGATAGATAGTGTCGGACAACCCAAATTACTCCGTTACTACTGCATGCAGTGGGACGTGCCACGTAGAGCGGATAAACAGGTAGTTCATATGGAGATGGACGTATTACGGATGAAAGACGTACGGATGAAAGACGTACGGATTTCGTGATTAGAAACGGCGTTTATCCACTATTCACGACGTGCACGCTTTGACAACTAGACTAGACCACGTGCACTCCTCTCTCCCTACCAAATTCAAACATGGAAATTAACTTAATTAAGTAAAAATAAATAAGTAATATAGAAACCTTATTGGTAAATTTGATAGACATAGACCATGGTGGTTATTTATACTTTATAGGCATAAATTTAAATTCAATGATTTACAAAGTAACGTCTCACTATTTTGCTTCTGTTTATAAATGTTTAATCTTATATTTCCTTTTTAAAAAAATAAGGTATTTACACTTGGTACAGCGAGGTGTCGCCACGTATCTTATATAAATTAAATAAATAGTAAATATGGCAACTAATTTATTTACTTCCTTATAAGGATTTTTTTTTATTGTCAAACCATTTTTTTTCCATCTCGCTCAAACCCTATTTATAACCTCCAAAGCCACTTCTTCTTCTTCCACTCCATCTCAAATACAAAAACACAGTAGTTGCCTGCTCATAGCAAAACCATGGAGTTCATCTACCTGCCATATATATTTTCCTCCGTCTTCTTCCTCTTCCTCATCAACTCCCTCCTCAGATTTCTCCGCACTAAGCGTGCAACACTGTCTCTGCCGCCGGGCAGCCTCGGTTGGCCCTACGTCGGAGAAACCTTCCAGCTCTACTCTCAAAACCCTAGCAACTTCTTCGCCTCCAAACAGAAAAGGTTGAGTTAGGCTCAAACTTATTTCTTACATTTTTATTTAAATTCTGATTCAAACACGTTATCTTAATTCCCTGTCATAGGTACGGTGCGATCTTCAAGACCCACATGCTGGGTTGTCCCTGCGTGATGATTTCAAGCCCGGAGAGCGCGAAGTTCGTCCTCGTCACCAAATCCACCCTCTTCAAACCTACGTTTCCGACCAGTAAAGAGAGGATGATTGGAAAGCAAGCCATCTTCTTCCACCAAGGAGAGTACCACTACAAGTTGAGGAAGCTTCTTCTCAGAGCTTTCATGCCGGAAGCCATCCGCGACAAAGTATCGGAGATCGAAACCGTCGCACTGAACTGTCTCGAGTCGCTCCAAGGCCGCTTGGTCAACACTTTTCAGGAAATGAAGACAGTGAGTATCTATTTATGGGTTAAATAATGAGATACATTAACTTGAACGTTTTGTAACGATATATCATAACTTTAAAATTTCAAAATGTGCTAACTCAACTTTGAAAAATATGCAAATAGCTATCTCTATCCAATTTCTGACGAATTTCCGTCATCAGTTGACGGAAAATTGGATGTAGTTAGCTATTTGCATATTTTTTAAAGTTGAGGTAACCCGTTTTGAATTTTAAAAGTTCGAGTAACTCGTTGCAAAATGTCTAAAAGTTCAGGTAGGTAATTGGTATTTTACCTTTTATTTATTCACTAAATTTAAGAATTAATGCACTATTTGATACGTATGAATTGATTTTTTTTTTTTAAATTGCAGTATGCTTTCAATGTGGCTCTGCATTCAATCTTGGGAAACGATGCCAAAGCCGTGAACACAGAAGAGCTGAAGAAACGGTACTACATTCTGGAAAAAGGGTACAATTCGATGCCGATCAACTTTCCGGGGACTCTATTCCACAAGTCCATGAAAGCAAGGACCGAACTAGCCAAGATTCTGGGCACCATCATAGAGGGAAGGAGACGAAACAAAGAGACAACACAGAACGGCCTGTTGTCCTCCTTCATGGACGAAAAAGAAGACCTTACCGACCAACAGATAGCGGACAATGTGATCGGTGTTATTTTCGCCGCCCGAGACACCACCGCCACCGTCCTCACTTGGATTTTCAAGTTTCTCGCAGAGAACCCCGCTGTTCTTCAAGCTGTCACCGTAAGTCGAGCATTGTGTATGTCTTGTATTGACTGGAAGTAAAGCAGTGACCGACGCCATTGATTTGCAGGAAGAGCAAGAAACCGTAAAGAGGAGCAAAGAGGACAGGAAGCTGACATGGAGTGACACGAAGCAGATGGCGGTGACAGCGAGAGTGATCCAAGAGACACTGAGGGTTGCCTCTGTTTTGTCTTTCACCTTCAGAGAAGCTGTCGCGGATGTTGAATACCAAGGTACGCACTTTCAGAAGATATTTTTCAAGTCTACGTCATTATTTATACGTCATTATTTAAAGGGTTAATATACCATATGTTTTGGTTTCATATTTTTTTTTCTTCGATTTTTTCTATTTATTTTTTAAAATTAAATATTATGTTATATATACATGACGCTGATGTATCGCTGACGTGATGCTGACATGGAACATTTAACAGAAAAATCTAACGGTTGACTAACAGAATATCGTAGGGCAACATCCTCCAAACATAATAAACCATTTAACCACATCAAAAAACACATGGTACCATCTGATCACATTGTCCAAACATATGGTACCTTTGAACCTATTAATCCTTATTTAAATATATTAATACTCTTTCTACTATGAATTGACTAGTGATCAAATATTAAGTTGATAATATAATTTTAAATCATATATATTTATGGAACCCATAATTTTCATAATGTCTCTTTAATTAAGAGTATGCTATAATTACACTAATTTAAATTTAGCATTCATATTCTTCTTTGACAGGGTACCTTATACCAAAGGGGTGGAAAGTTTTACCTCTTTTTAGAAATATTCATCATAGTCCCGAAAATTTTACAGAACCACAGAAGTTTGATCCTTCCAGATTTGAGGTAATAACCGAATTTATTTTTAACTAAATTGACTGTTTAAAATGTTTGTTTTTTAACCAAAGTGGGTTAAATTTTTGCCTAGGTGGCACCAAAACCAAACACATATTTGCCATTTGGCAGTGGGATCCACTCTTGCCCTGGGAATGAGCTTGCTAAACTGGAGATTTTGATTCTTCTTCACCATTTAACTACAAAGTACAGGTGGCAAATGATGGATTCAGAGAATGGAATTCAGTATGGACCTTTTGCTCTTCCACACAATGGACTGCCCATCAAATTATCTATCAAGACCAAATCAAAATAAAGAGAAAAAATGATAGATGATGAATCGATTTTTGCCGACAAAAATGCTACCGACATCGATGATTAATTTAAAGAATAGAGAATGTTGGTTCTGTAGTGTAAGTTTTGTTGAATGTATACAATTATGTCCATCTCTATGTATGTCTATCTATCTATGGAGGATGTTAAATTTTATTATTGGGGGTAGACCCACTTTCAAATAGCAATCACATTTGGAGGTGAAACTTAAGTTATATATTGTGGTTGCTATTTGAGTGTGATTCTGCCCTGATAATAAAAATTTAACATGGTATTAGAGCACCTGGACGTGAGAGGGGATTTGTTGAGTCTCGACCGTCTGGATTAAATGTGTTGGTGTCGCGTCTTTAAAAATACGAGTCGTCACAGTGTGGGGGAGTGTTGAAGTCCACTTTGACTAAACACTACGAGAGAAGTAGTGATTCACGGCTCATAACCACGGCTGTTACTTAATTGAGCCGTGAATAATTAATTTTTCGAGTTTTTCACGGCTCAATTACTCTTGAGCCGTTAGTTTTTATTTTTTACGGCTCAACCTAGTGTGCCGTGAGTTTTTTCTCATTATTCTCGGCTCAATTTCAAGTGTTGTGAATAACGTACTTATTTTTTTCACGGCTCAATCTTGAATGAGCCGCCAATATATTTTTTACAAAAATAAATATATTTTCACGGCTCAATTGTCAGAGCCGCTAATTTAAACAAAAATTAAATAAAATTTCACGGCAAGAATGGTGACCACTTCACAGGTTTAGGGTTCAGTCCAAGCTTTGCTGTTGAAGTTGAGTCTATCTTTGATTGTGAGTCGTTTGTTGATTCGGCGTCGTCTGTAGCATAAGAATGGCTGAGCCGATGGTGAAGACAGTGGTCACTAAAATGAGCCCTCCTGAGACCACATAGACCCAGTCCTTGACCAAAAAACACTCGCCGTCGAGCCACCCTTTTCCGTAGGGCTGCCTCCGACTCATGCTTGTGGCTCCACTCATCATTAGAATCGCCATTCCAAAACTCAGCCTGACCAAATAACCAGTTATACTTAACATGTTAAATTTTAGGGTTAAATACCAAATCGCTACCCGAACTTTGGACATTTTACAAATTGCTATTTAAACTTTGAATTTTCAAAAACAATTACCTAAACTTTGAAAAAAATATGCAAATAGCTACATCCGTCAACAATTGACGCGTCGACTAAATTGTGAACTGAAAACACTATGTGTCGGTCAATGCTTTTGTGAATTCCGCAAAAAACACGTGTCCGACACATAGTGTTTTTTGTCCACAATTAAGTCGATGCGACAATTGTGGACGAAGGTAACTATTTGTACCTTTGTCCAAAGTTAAGTTAACCATTTTTGAAAATTCAAAATTTAGGTATAGAGTTGTAAAATGTCCAAAGTTCGGGTAGCGTCCATAATATATTAATCGTTTCACTTACCATGACAGAACTAGGAAACATCTGCCTGCCCCTATCTTCTTCTCCCCCCTACTGCAACATTTTCTCCTCATGAATCCTCTTGAGAAAGCAACCTGGAAAATCAACAGATTTCCGACAATTTGAGCACCGGAGAGACATAACACAGACACGATCCCGTACCAGAACGCCTTTCGACTCCCAGGTAAGTAGCATAGTTTACCATTCAACTTCAGGTCCCTCGTCTTCCCCAAGAATATGAAATCTTTATATTATAATAAGGTAAGGATGAATACATATAATAACATAAGTCTTGCAGGTACCTTTTCCCTGCTACCAGCTGCGACCATACACGCCACGAAAGACACCAGGCCGAGTGAGATTGTGATGCAGAAGACGAGGACTGGAAGGAAGCGGGAAATCTGCATGATTTCTCTTACAAGGAGGTACAGAGGGTAGTTGTCTTGTGGATGACGGAGAAGAAGGGAAGCGAAACTGGTTGTTGGTTTCTTTCCTTGAAAGCGGTGGGTGAGGAAAGGGATTGCTTTGGAGGGAAGGCACCGACGAAGTTGATTAGTTTCGCATATTTGTGAAAGTCATTATATACACTTACGGATGTCGTCATTGGTAGGGATGATCATGGTGGGCCGGACGGTCTAGGATACAGGACTAAGATCGAGACTGAAATTTCGGTCTTGACATCTGGAGGACCGAGACCGACTTTGGCCAAAAAAACTCGTCCGAGTCGGTCTTGCTTGACACGGGCTGGTCTCGGTCTTGGACCAAAATGTTTGGTAAAAAAAATCAACAAGATTAGCAAAAAAAATCACCGAAATTTTGGTTACGAGCCGTCATATATAAGACGACTCTTATTATGACGGCTCGTTTTTCATTGAGCCGGCTTTCATTAACGGCTCAATAAATGAGCCGTTAATGAAACAAATTTAAGCATTTAAAAATTTATTCTCCCGTAGTGGGCTCGCTTCTCGTCTTCCGTTGCACTTCCCTTATGGAACCAATCCAAGGGTTGTTGAATGCTTCAATGTCATGAATTACTAGTGTTTTAAGGGTTATGCCATGAATTTCTAGGGTTTTCTTCAAGGTTGAACCGGTCCGGTCCTAATGGGGAGAAAACCCGAGACCGACCTTGAAGGGAAAAAAAAACGTCCGCTCGGTCTCGGTCCTAATCGGGCCGGTCTTATCGGGAATTCGGGCCACCAGTCTTTTTTATGAGCCTTAATCATTGGGCCTAATAATAATAAATCATTTTATTATGTAAAAACATACAAATCGAACCATGGTAGTATGGTACGGTCCGGTTGGCCGAACCAATCAAGAACAACAAAGTACGAAACTTTCGATCGAGTTTCTGGCTTTCCTTACAAGCTTTTGTGCTTCTGTACTGAAATCATCTAAACCCTAAACCCTAAACAGTTCCACTCAATAGGTAGAGAATGTAAAGACAATATCTTCCATTATCTCTCTCTAATATCTACTAGAGTACTGTCTTCTTCCTTCGGAGAGATTCAATCGCCGATTGTGCAGTGCAGTACGCGATCGCCTGAACCGTGACCATCGGATTCACCCCGAGAGCTGTCGGAAAAACAGACGAGTCTGCAACAAACAGACCCTCCACCTCCCACGTCTCCCCCATCGGGTTCACAACCGAACTTGTCGGGTCAGTCCCCATTCGGCAACTACCCATCTGGTGAGCCGAGCATATTGGGGTGGATAACCCTCGAAGCGGCCTCGAGCTCTGCTCCTTCACGAACCTCTCAAACGCATGTGAGCTTGCCCGATGCACATTCAAAACCTCTCCACCATTATGGTGGGTTCCGATCTCCTCCGCACCTGCTGCCGCCAATATCCTCAGAACCTTCTCGAGCCCTGCATGGAGGTTTTCCTCGTCGAGGTGGTCCATGCGGTATGTAATATGGTCCGGGTGCAGGACCGTTCCGGACCCTCTATCTCTCGCCAACGCAAATACATGAGCGGTCCTAGAGAATTTACACATTCTTGCTTTTAGGTCGAGGCCCGACAGCCACGGCATCAGGGCCGAGAACATCCCAGGGTGCAGTGCAGGTGTCTGGATCACCGCACCGTACCCCGACTTCTCGAAGTTCCCTACCACCGAGGACATTGCAGTCATTATTCCTCCTTCATAGCTCTTCTTCTGAGGTTCGGGCCACGGGTCGGAAAACCCCGAGTCGGGGAAATACCCCCATGCCATTACCACGGGGTGGAGGTGCAAGTTCTTTCCGATGTTAGGGTTCCTTAACCCGCTTCTCTTTAGCAATGACGGAGTGTTGAGTGCACCGCAAGCTACGATAGTGACCCTCGACTCGACCATGCAGAGCTCCTTCGTCCCGTTGAGTTCGAATTCGAAAGCAACTCCATTTGCAGTGCTCCGATCCCTCCCTGCCTTCCTCTCGTGCATTATTTCGACTGCTTCACACCCGGGAAGGATCGCCCCGTTCCCCGATTTGATCAAATCCACGAGCCATGTCTCTGCAGTGCCTTGCTTTTTCCCATCCTTGCATCCCAAGCAACACCAACCACAGTAATGATCGGGCGGTGAGTTTCGTGGGATGTTGTCGACCGGATACCCTAGCGCCTGGCAACCCTGTCTCAAAACCGCGTTATTAAAGCCTTCGTCGGAAGTACTCGATTGGACGCCCATTCTCTTGCAAACGACATCCATCGCTTCCTTATACAACTTACTTTCGAACAGTTCGAGGTGGTGGTCGTTAGACCACTCCTTGATCACGTGTCCAGGGGTTCGTATCGAAGCCGACCAATTAATAGTCGAGCCTCCACCGACCGTGGAACCCGCCAGCACTAACGTGCTCATATCGTCTGTGGCCAATAGGCCGCCAGCTTCATACATCTGGTCCATGGTCGGTCCTTCGAGAAGGGAAAGATTGGTTCGAGCGCAGTAGTTCCCTTTCTCGAGGACAAGGACTCGGTACCCTGCCTTCGCTAGGACGCCTGCCACGACCCCTCCGCCTGAGCCCGAGCCGACAACTACTGCGTCACACCGGATAGTTAATAATGGGAGAGAATGGTCGTTGGAGGGACAAACGGCGACAGTGAATCCCGATTGTCGAAGAGAATTGGCTACGATTTCCCTTGGGTGCGTCATGTCAATGAGGCCCCGGCGAAGTGGTCCGACCACCTCGTCCATGACATCGTATGACTCTTGTCTTTTTTCGGGTAGTTTTTTGTTATGGTTCGGGTCCGGTCCAACGTAGCCAATAGCTTTCCAAGACACGTTTTCTTCCATTTCATTGATCTAACGAAAAGAAAAGACAAGTTTATTAGCATTAAAACGAATGCAAATTAACATGAATCAATTCTAACAAAATTACACCAAATAAAAATTTGATACAAACAATAACATGCACATACTCTTACTTCTCTATCGGTTTTCATGTTTCAAAACCGATCTCGACTGAGAAAGTGACACATAATTGTTCATGTTGAATGAACTCAATTGATAACATTACATGAGCATAGCAATTAATTAAATTATAGGAATAGCTTTCTAGTTAACAACATCTAACGATCTAGCAAAAACTAAAGCATTCAGTACATGTCTTAAGTTATGTATATATAAGTGTTCGTTAATATATGTCTCATTCAAACATAGTATTAACTAGTACGTGTATTAAATAATACTTTTCAAATGTCCTTATTATACAACGCTTCCTAATAAGTCGTACACGTATCAAAACCTCCTATCGAATTAAATTTTAATAGTTGATGGAAAGCTATAGTCGTCCCCTTGTAATTTAATAATCAATGGACACGGAATCATTCAAAATTTCACGCAACGCAAACTTATTTGTTAAAATTGTCATAAATGAAATGGAAGCTACGGTCCTTCCTCCGTTGTATTATGGATATATATTTATTATAAGTAATCATTCCAATTTAAGACATTGGGTTAGAAAAAGTAGCAACGACCCATAATTTAAATTAATCCGAAACCGTTTCAAATCAGATAAATTTATTGAAAAAAAATCAAGTAACTAAAATTTAATATATTTAACTTTTTTTATTTGTAACTAACGTTAATGAATTTAACGTAACTCAAATATATTTAGTCACTAATTTAATATATAAATAGTTAAAAATGTGACTAAATATTTACTCAATTATGAGTGTTACAATATATCAATGTTAATATTAACGAAACTGAACAATGAAATCAACTTCTGAACCATTCTAAACTTTGAGTTAATTACACGATCATCCTAAAATTTTAGTTAATTACACGATAGTATGAAAAGTAGGATTTTTTTTAAACTATGCATTTTGCTTTTTTTTATTTAGAAAAGTAAGTATGCAAATTTTTTTTTATAGAAAAATAGGTATACGCGCACCCTGAGGTAGCGCGTATTGGGCATACGCGCACCAATGGGGTGCGCCACTTTGAAGTGGCGCCTGTGAAAGGATGTGCATTCCTTTTTTTTAAAATCATTTTTCCATAATGATGACTCAATGTTTAATTAAAAATAAATTTACGTATTTATTAAATTTTTTATAGTAAGTAGATATTTTAATTGCGATTCAAATGATACAAAAAATATTAAATTTGGATTTATGGATTGACGGTACGGCATGCCGTAAGTTGAGATATGAAAATTGTACTTAAAAAATTATAACTCGGACCATGTAAGTCCAAACTCAACACGGTTAACGTCATTTATGTCGTAAATCAATTATCTACGTAGAATAATTTTTTTGATTAAAAATACACTGATTTTGTAACCTAACATCGTTTCCACCATAATTTGACTGAAATAAGTAAATGCATTAGGTGAGAAATTTAATTATATACTTACTCAAAAAAAATTAATGTGCGTAGATAATTTAATTACGAATTAAATGAATCTAACTATGCATTAATTGTTTACTTTTAGACCAACTGTATAATACGATAAGTAAAAAACTCTACATACGATACAAAAACTTTCAAATAGTGTTTTGCATAGTAAATTTACTGTTTAAATTTACTATGAAAACAGTAAATTTACTGTTCAAAACACTATTTGTAAGTTTTTGTATCGTATGTAGAGTTTTTTACGTACCGTATTATACAGTCAATCTAAAAGTAAAAAATTAACGCATAGTAAACGTCATTTAATTTGTAATTAAATTATCTACGCACCGTAATATTTTTGATTTTTTTTGAGTAAGTACATAATAAAATTTCTCACCTAATGCCTTTAATTATTTCGGTCAAATTATGGTATAAACGATGTTAGGTTACAAAATCACTGTATTTCCAATCAAAAAAATTACCCTAGATAGATAACTGAATTACCACATAAATGACGTTAACCGTGTTGAGTTTGGACTTACATGGTCTGAGTTATAATTTTTTAAGTACAATTTTCATATCTCAACTTACGGCATGCCGTACAGTCAATCCGTAAATCCAAATTTAATATTTTTTGCATCATTTGAATCGCAATTAAAATATCTACTTATTATAATTTTTTTAAATTTTTTTTAATAGATATGTAATTTTATTTTTAATTAAAAATCGAGTCATCATTATGGAAAAAAAATGATTTAAAAAAAAAAGGAATGCACAACCTTTCATAGGCGCCACTTTCATAGCCTGTATACCTCTTTTTAAAAAAAAAATTACATACTTACTTTCTAAATAAATAAAAAAAAAGTAAAATGCATAGTTTTAAAAAAAATTCGAAAAGTAGTTCAAAAATATTTAATGAGGAAGACCTTGTTTGCATCGTGCCATAACTAACGCAACCGACAAAAAAAATGCGCACATGTCATTCATGCAATAAATATATTTTAGACAGCTGTTTGCCTGTTTCTTTCCTATTTTGTCAACAGCATTAATCCTTATTCCTTATCCGTGCACTTTGTTCTTTTTAAGCCTTTCGTCTTGTCCAGGCCACGTACGATCCACATAAAAAATATTAAATATTTAGGAAAAAACGAGTAACAGTTTTATTTTTTGAATAAAATGAGTTTCACTCTATAAACTAATTGAGTTCGAAATATATTTTAGATTCTATTTATTAGAGGAAGGATTTTAATATTTATGTTCTTGTTCCGAAAATAAGTTTATTTAAAAAATCGTGCATTTATATTTGTGGTTTATGTATTTTAATACCCTTTTATTCTTGTATACTTCAGACAGTTAAATATGCATTTTCTAGTATTTTGTGATATTTAAAAATTTCTCTTAATATGATTTAATATTTATGTTTAACTTTAATAAATAAAAGGTTTAATTATCAAAAACAAAATATCCAAATTTTACTCACTTCAATAAAAATTAACCAAATTTTGAATCTTTATTTTTTTTACTTATGCTTTCAAAGGTGTACAAAATTCTACATATGTTTGTTGTTGGTTAAAAATGAAGGAAAACTAACGTGTTAGTACGTTAAAACTATATTATTTATTAAAAAAAACACCATAAAAATGGGTGAAACTTGAAAACTGCGAGGAAAGACTACTTTTTTAAATATATCATTCTTAAAAATATCACTACGGGAGAACCCTTGCTTAAGGGCTCAATTCCACGGCTCAAGAATGATTGAGTCGTGGAAAATTTAACATAATAACTGTTAACGGCTCAATGAATAATGAGCCGTCCAAAGTTTGGTTTACCGGCTCAAACCTTTGAGCCGTCCGTATTTTAACGGTAAAAGTTTTTTTATTTAAACCGAAATTATGTTAGACGGCTTGTTATTCATTGAGCCGTCTCATAAACCGGTTTTTTGTTTCAGCATTTACTTGGAACGGCTCATTTTTGTCTTGCCAAAACTTTGAGCCGTCCGTATTTTAAAGGTAAAAGAATTTTGATTTAAACCGAAATTATGTTAGACGGCTCGATTTTCATTGAGCCGTCTCGTAAACCGGTTTTTTATCGATATTTACTTGGGACGGCTCATATATTTTGAGCCGTCTAGCAAACCGTTTTTTTTTTGTCGAAATATATTTGGGACGGCTCAACAGAACTGAGCCGTCTGAACTAAAACCAGTCTGGTCTGACCAGTGAGTCCGAAAAAATTGGGACGGCTCGATCCTATGGAGCCGGCCCCCCCCCCCCAAAAAAAATAGCGTCCGAACCAAAAAAACGTTAATTGGGATGGCTTTAAACTAATGAGCCGGTCTAAAAAAATAGTTGGACGACTCAACTGTACGGAGCCGTCCAAAATAAAAAACCTTCTTCCCTCCGCAAAAACGTTGTCGTTTTTTATCAGGAAAAAATCGGGACGGCTCGATACAATTGAGCCGTCCCAATCCGGATTAATCCACAGAACCGAGAGTCTCCTCTGCACTTGTCGTTCATTTTAGCAGAGAAACCCTCTCAAGAACACAACACGGCTTGTTTCAAGAAGACGACGAATCGGTAAGTTTGGTTCGTTTTTTTTTCAATTCATTCACTGATTCTACATTCCCAAGTGTTATACATGTTATACTTTCTTCGATTTTCAGAGAAAACCTCAACAATTACCAATTTCGGAAACCCTAATTGAAGACATCAAGGTTCGATTTGAAGTAATTTTAGCTGGTAAGTTCTAATTCCATCTCTACCGCGTGATGATGTTTCTGGGTAATTACTACCGCTTGATGATGTTTCTGCAAATGAATGTGTTTGTTGGAATGTGGGTAGATTTTGAGGAAATGACGACAGTTGAATTGCTTGAGGAAATGAACCGCGTGCCAATTGAATGAATTGGATGTAGCATAGGGGAGATTGTATTTTTCTATTTGTTGGAGTTGCTTGTTTTATGAATTGGGTAGATTTCAAACATTTGGTAGTTGTGAATTAATTGTGCATTTCTGTACTATTCATTCTGGAAGCTTTCATCACTTATGAAGTAGGATATGGAGATAAGTCTGTTCTTTTAAACAAGATTCAGATTCTCAAGTCCCAGACTTTGTAGTCCAATTGAAGAAATTGAGGGATAGAGTTAAAGTTAAACAACTGTTACTTGAAAAAATTGTGGTGTAATAATTAAGAATACGAGTTTTGTGTACACGTTTTTTTTTGTAGATGTATTAAACATCATTCTTAATTGTCTGTTGTAGGAACAAGGAAAATCCTTACTAGCAGATCGCACTTCTCATAACCCAGATGAGGATCCACTTATAAGGGAAGAAAGTGTATATCATGAGGTTGTAAGTGGAGAAAAACCCGGGCGAATCAAAGGATATGGGCTTGGCGTAACACCGACTATGGTACATAGGTCACAGAAAGCTAGCAAATCTGAAGACGAGATAGAAAGACGTGTACGAGCACGTCTACAGATTGAAAGAGAGAGGGACAAGAAATAAACTGATGATAAATTGAAGGAACAAGCAGATCAAATGGCTAGTATGAAGGCACAGATGGGGGATATGTACAAACAGTTTCAATAACAACTACAGGTCATGCAAACCATTCATCAAGGTCAGATCGCTAACCTTCAGAGCAATATGAATGGATTTAATTCATTTCAACACTTCATGACAGCTGGTTCTAGCGATTTCACATCAACTAACAATCTTGGTTGTGGTTCCACACTGTTACCAATTGCAAATAAAGTAAGTACATATGTTATATTTATCATTTATATCAATACACGCATGCTATTGTAGTTCACTTGTTAATAGGATATGATATGTTAACCACGCACGCTTGTTTGATGTCTAAATTTGATGCATCTTATATATAGTACTTTGTTGGGATGCTTTTATAGGATGGTCAGACAACTCAACCAAGTGATCCGTCTGCCGAGCGTAGAAGTGAAGATGATGATCCAATAGATGATTAAAGAATGATGTTCGAAATTATTTCGTTAATGCTACGGAATTGAATATCGGATTGTAATACTGATTCTGTTTGGGTTATATTTACAGATTTTAGTTTGTAAAATTATTCAGGTTTTAATTTTATGATTAGGGATATATTAATTTATTAAAAAAATTTATTTTTAAAAATTTCGATTTATTTCGTCTGAAAATAGTTGAGTCGTCAACTATAAATTACAATTTGGACGGCTCATACTAAATGAGCCGTCCGTATTAACTTTATTGATTTAGGCGGCTCATACAAATTGAGCTGTCATATAGACGGCTCAATTCGTATGAGCCGTCGTATACACGGCCCAATAATAATGAGTCGTCTTCAGACGGCTCAATGAAAAACGAGCCGTTATATATCAGACGTCTCTTCCTATGACGGCTCGTTTTTCATTGAGCCGTCTTTCATTAACGGCTCATATTTTGAGCCGTTAATGAAACAATTTTCAGCCGTTATTGGTCATTCCTTCCGTAGTGTATATAAAAATATTTTGTATTTCATTTTTTCAATAAAATAATAATCTTAAAAACTTATAGTTTTTTCCCTAATTTTCCACATGTTTTTTTAAAATACTATAGTTTCCACATATTATAGTTTAAATATTATTTTTTAAACACTTGAAAATTCGTCTAGGTAAGTAACTCAAGTGTCAGTTAAAGTGTACCTGGGTAAAGAAGACGAGCAGGGTAAGGAATTTCATGGATTTAGCCAATATTCTGAGTGCATGGATATAACTTAGAGACCAAGCTTTTATAATCTCTTCCCTTCTCTTCAGAGGCAGATCGGAGAATCGGTGGACGTACGGGAATTGTCCGGTGACGCTCAGGCGACCGCACAGAACGAGGGTCCCGATCCACGTGGACAGCGCCCACAGGCCCAACCGCAGGAGCCACACCTTTGAGTGTTTCAGACGCTCACTTATTAGCCCTCCAACCTACAAAAGTTTCATAACAGCTTCACAAAATTCAACTCATATATATATATATATATATATGTGTAGGGATGTCAAAAATTGACCCAACCCGTGGGTGACCCGCCCATGGGTCGTGTTTGGGTTAAACTTTTTGACATACGAGTCATTTTGACACGACCCATGGATGATCCGTGTTTTCACGGGTCAGAAGTCTTACCCATTGATCAACATGTGACCCATGGAAAGTATGTATTATTAAATAATAATTAGAGACTTTACTGTACACAACTGACGCATGGGTCAGATGTTTCTGGTTTTTTAACCGGTGGTGGATCGAACGGGTCAGTCTGACCCGTGAGTCAAAGAGGTCGAATGGGTTAGTCTAACCCATGCTTTACTATTATTGACGGGTCAGTCTGACCCGCTGGCTGACTCACCGACACGCGGGTCAAGTTTGGGTTAAGATTCTTGACCCATATAATACATGAGTCATGTTTGGGTCAGACGATTCCTGACACGACGCGTGGCTGATACGACCCATAGGTCGACCCAACCCGCATATTGACACCCCTACGTGTGTGTATAATTTGTGTATGCATATATGTATTGCAGTTGTGATTAGTGAAGGTTGCGTACCAGATGTGGAGTTCCGGCTATGGAAGCAGAGGTCAGATAGAACTTTGAGACTGAAGGATCGGTGGTGATGTGGGAAGCGTCGTCGATGGAAGGCAAGAAGGTGTCACAGAGAGCGGTGAGGGATTCCATTTGACGGGAGGAGAGTGAGTTGACGTAGCCTTTTCTCTGGTCTCTGTGGGTTTCAGCTGCATGCAACTGCTGGATGGCATGCCTGAGCTCTATGGCCATCTGGTCATTGCTGTAGAAGCTTTCGCCATGGCAGACTTTGACGCCGTTTCGCTCCATTGGTGATGGTGGGAAGAATTGGGATGATGATAATGACGGAGTAGTTGTAGTTCTTGTATGGAGGTATGGAATTGGAATTGGGATCCTCTATTTATAAAGGTCACATACATATAGAACCACCAATTTTTAGTAGTTGCTTAATTTACCTCACATCAATAACTATGCTTTAAATAAAACAAATTTAAATATAATTTAAAATGTTTTTTTAATATATATATATGAGTAAAGTATTTTATTTGTTATTAGTACACAGAAAACAAATCGACCTTATTTTTCATAATATATAACTAATAAAACATATAAGAAAAAGTACTTCATATCCACCAAAACAATTCTTAATAATTATTATAAAAGAATAGTAGTATAATAAGAATGGCACGACATCACATATTTTTGAAGGGAATCGAGTGTTAGGTTAAAAATATTTCCTATTTCTCAACTCGAATTAAAAAAATCTCTAATTAAAAACCGAAACAATAAATTATTACATAATTTACGTTTCTTAATGAATGAATTTTCTAGTAGGACCTAGGGTTTAGAACAAAAATTTTATTAGGTTTATTGTTCTAAAATTAATTTTAGTTTTTCATTAGAATAAAGGACTGCAACAGATCCGACATATCCAACATGAAGAAGTGTTCGGTCACTTTTTAGATAGACATAAGTCGTGGGCCCGATTAGAAATTGAATATGGATTTACAAGTGTGGAGTCGTACAAGCAAAAAAACAATTCTAATTGCCAATTGTGAGAGAGACAACTCCATAAAATAGCAATATAAAAAATGTAAAATCATTTTAAAGTATTTCATGTGAAGAACAAACTCTATGATATCATTATTACACGAATTTTTTCAAAAACTAACCATTTTAGTTTTATTTTTAGAAAAGTAAGTATAGAAAAAAATATTTTGAAAAATAGGTATACACGCACCATCGGGTAGCGCGTATTGACAATACGCACACCCCACGGTGGCGCCTATTTTCGTAATTAAATTATCTACGCACTGTAATTTTTTGGATTTTTTTTTAGTTAGTACATAATTAAATTTCTCAATATGCGCTACCCTGGGGTGCGCGTATTGTCAATACGCGCTACCCGGGGTGCGTATATACCTATTTTTCGAAATATTTTTTTTCTATACTTACTTTTCTAAAAAAAACTAAAATGGTTAGTTTTTGAAAAAATTCAATTATTACCTAAAAGAAAAAGAAAGCGAAGGAGACGAGACACACGGGGTAATTAAGAAGTTAATTAAATTCGGTTAGAACAAGAAATTAATAATGTTTGTAATTGTGTAAATCATAAACACATCCATAATCGCACTTGTTGATACAAGTACAACATATCTCTTTCATATTCGAGATGGAATTTTTTTAATAGATTTTTAAACAGCAAGTATAAATTAATCAATAAAAAAGAGAGTCATGAAGAGTGTATCCACAATACCAGTAATGACTATTCAGTATATGCATTTAAGTTCATTTATTTCGTAATATAATTGCACAAAATTATTAGATAGAAACATATTTTAAATATATATATATATATATATGTATGTATAAAGTCAATTTAATGCATTTATAATGTATAATCATATGACATGAGACGTGGCTTAAATTATCTTCACAAGACAGGCCACGGCTATTATAGCAACCAGCTTCCAACCACACGACTCTATCGGCAATACCACATATTATATACAATACTTAATAATCTAATAAGATAGTTCGTTATATATATATATTAATTTGACCAAATTGTATACAATTATGATAAATAAGCTTTTTGATGCATTTTTTTACTCCTAATGTTAAATTAACTAATTCTAATTGGTCCATATCATACATACAATTCTAATTCCAAAGTGACTGCCATGTAAATCACTTTAAAAACTTTCAAACTTTCCCATTCAATCTCAAAATAAGTTACAAAACCTTAATTATTTCTCTTCATTTCACATGTATATTTATAATTTTGTCTAAAATATATTTTATGTAGTGAAATTTATACAATATTATAAAATACATAATATTATATTTTATGATTATAAATTATACACATCATAAATTTTTATATTACAAATTAAATAAGTTAATTAAGAATCATCTCATACCTTATTATAATTTCATTTTTAATATAAAATATATTGAAGTAAATTTTAACAAACTTATAAAAATACTTGTTATATATTTATAGACTCAAACATATTTTTTCAATTAACAAAGCGTTGAAATAAATAAATAAATGTTATTTTTCTATACATTTTTCTATAAGTATATGACACTACTAGAAGTCATAAAATTTAAGTTAAAAGTATTATATGAACATTAACATACTGTTTTTCAATTTCAATATTTCATGATAATTAATATCTCTTAATATATTTTGTGAGTTAAGAAAATAAAATAGTGTGTATGATTAAAATTACTAAAATGAATAACTACTACTAATGATTCTAAAACCTTTATAAGCATATGTCACTAATAAAAGTTACAAAAACATTTTTAAAAACTGTTAATTAACCTTGTATTGATAATTTATTATTATTGATTCAAGTATTTTTAATTAATTTTATAAATAATTATACTTCATTTTTTTATTCTATAATATACTTTGTAGTATTGAAGCACATAGAGTATATAGATAATATTATAATAAAAGACTAATAGTTTTAACATTTTTAAGAAATATGCATAATTGTTTTATTATTATATATCAGTTTTCTAGTATATATATTATTATATTATTCAATACACACTATACAAACATTAATTGAATCGAGTTATTAAAATAGATTTACGTCAAATTAAAGTTATATTACATAATGCAAACTGCATTTATGGCCTAATATAGGTGCACCGTCACGGCCCATTGATAAACCTAGTGTAATTATAGGCCTAATAACATTTGCTTACCCATATTCATCCTTACAAATTTCTTGGAAGGGGAATATTTTTTTCTTAAAAAAAACATTATAAAACAATATGACACGTAAAGTCGATATAAATAGTAAGGATACCTAAACCTCGATATTTTTTCCTCGTAGGACGTTATTTTAGAAGACTTATTAGGAATGCATGCAATAACCCGTTAAAACATGTTTTGTCTATATTTAGAATAATTTTTACTCGCAATAAATCAAATCATAAAAAATAAAATGATGATTAGATAAATTTTTCCATTCTAAAATTTTCAACCCGAGACAATAATCTGCTATTAAGTTATTGTTTCTTAATTTAGAGCCAATGGCCTTCATATTTATTATTATTTTGTTTGCCCAACAACCTGATTTACTCAGGCTTCATTAAAACGAAGTTCGAGTACAAATGGAAATCCGAGATATGTAAAGATACAAGAGGGGAAGGCGGTCTTTCGACCCAATCCGACGGACACGTCCCCTGCTTAGCTTGCGAAGCTAACCAATCTGCACACTGATTCGCGGATCTAGGAATAGACACCCAACTGATTTCATCAATCGGGGTCGCCAAAACTTTAGTATTGAAAACTATGGTATCTATTTTCCATAAAAAAAACTATAACGTTGATGTGATTGACAATTAATTCGTTGTCCGACTCGATCAAAATTTGTTGCCACCGTTCATCGGTAGCAAGCTTCACATCCTCCAAAATTGTCAATGCCTCCAACTCTTCTATGGATGCCGCGTCAATCTGGGCAATACGACCTCCTATAACCGTTCCGAGCAATAACACCTATCCCACCCCGAGTCGATGATGGATCCCATGCCGCGCCGCAATTGATCTTGATGACGCCATGTGTCGGGGCTGTCCACACACCCGACATCGGTCTAGAATGGGACGGTTGCTTGTTGATCCTACCCAGCTCACCATGCGCCTCACGTACCTAGCGAGTAACGTACCACGGGTTTGGCTTGATTCCATCAAAGACGAACCGGAAGCGGGCCTTCCAAACAAACCAGCACAGCAGCATAACCTTGATCCAGGTATGATCCCGATCACGGCTACCTGTCCCACGCCCGGTTATCCACGGATGGTGCCCCGTTGCTATCGCCGATAGCCATCGGTCCATTGGCTTGGACACACCTGCAACATTCCTCCCAAACACTTCAGACCAGACCTGACTCACCCAGTTGAACCGAAGGAACATGTGTTCCTGCGATTCGCACCCCTGGCATAGAGCACACAGATCAGACGTAGGGATGCCCTGGTGTACCATGTTGGCGTTTGTTGCAATAGAATTTGTGGCGAGCCTCCACATGAAGACCTGAAGCTTCAGCCACACTCTCACCTTCCATATGGCAGACCACAAGTTTCGTTGTCGACTAGAGCTGCCATCGTCATCTCCATGGCTGAGGGAGTGGATCGCATGATAGGCAGACTGAACTGTTGCCCGCCCTTCGCAGACCACCTGAACGTATCAGGTCTGCATGTAAGTGGCTACCTGATCCACAGCACATTCTCATCGTCGTTGGGCTCCAGAGCATCAGTGACAGCCTCGACCTTCTAGCACCGAGCCTCCTGATCAATCCAGTCGGCCACCCATTCCTGTCCGTCTGCACCGCTCCCCTCCCGTGGTCGGAGAGCCTCATCATATGGCCTAGTCGCCCATGAGTCCGTGAACGGTTTGATAGACCGTCCATCACCAACCGACCACACTCCATGCACCTGAAGGTTGTCTCGCCCATGGATGAGGCTGGACCACCCCCAAAAAGGACGGCTCCCCCTTGTTGCATGCATGAATCCCGAGCTCGGAAAGTAGAGCCCCTTCAAAACTTGAACCCACAAGTTGTCCGGTTCATTCATCACCCGTTCGGCCATTTTTGTCAACAAGGCTGAGTTGAAGTCTTGTAGTTCCCGGAACCCAAAACCCCCTTTGTCTTTCGCCTTGGTCATAACCTCCCATCTCTTCCAATGGATTTTTCGGTCTCCGTTATTAGCCCCCCACCAAAACCGAGTAATAAGGGTGTTTACCTCCGAACACCAAGATTTGAGGAACTTAAGGATAATCATCGCATATGTTGGGATTACCGTAATAACTGCTTTAAGGAGATCTTCTTTCCCCGCACCAAGATTGTCACCGATGCTCTCATTGATCAGCGGCACTTAACATCTCATTGAAGCCATCAATTCTTGCCTTCATATTTATTTAAGGAGACAAGAATTCCTTGTTAATATTAAAACCAAATAATTATAATAAATAAATTTTATTATATCTCCACTCCTTAATAATATGCTAAGTGCTTCCGGACATAATTGTATAATGTTTTTTTTATCGTAAGTTACAAATATCCGAGGATTAGATTGTTGAAAGACAAAGACTTATCTACATATATTTTTTATGCACTTAATTATTAAAAAAAAAACAAGACAGCGTCAAAGGAGAGAAAAAAAGAAGGGGACAGTGGTCACTAATCTCGATCTATATTCAATTAAAGATCCCGCAGACACATCAAGAGGCCATAATCCTTCGTGGTATCTTAAGATAAATCATATATATATATATTAATATATATGCTCCATCATCTTCATCAAAATTATAGCATTTACACGAGGTTCATTTGATTTGGTATATATATATATACATACCTACTTGTAGTTTTCTTTTCATAATAAGAAAAATGTAATAAATGTGTACGTATTTGTGCGTACTAATGTATAATGCGAATATGACTTAGTGACCACCGACAGTGTGGTCTAATGATCGAGAGCGTTGACTCCCAAGTAGTTTGACTCTAGGGTCACGTGTTCAAATCTCCCTGGAAAAAAAAGGAAAGGATTACTACTTGGGTCTAACAGGATCGACCACTCAATCCTAGGTTGCTGATAGAGCTACGTTGATGGGGTGGTCAGTGCATGTCCTGGTTTCCTAGTGGAAGCTTGAGTACCGTGGGGCGAAAACCCCTTGAGTACCGTGGAACAAAAACCTAAACATTATGTAAATGAGTGGAGTTTATCACCACTACTATACCATTCCTTTTATGGGGGAAAATGAGTTAGTGAAAGTAAAAAAAAAAACATTATTAATTAGTACATACATTAGTCAAAAGTCATCCATTTTTTATTATTAAAATCAAGTTTCAACGGATATATAACGAATATAAACATGAATAGCATTATTAGTTACACTTAATATGAAATTATTTGTATAATTAAATGACATTATGTAGGTCTTGTTTGTATTAAAGTTTATAAAACAAATTAAATAACCAATAAAAATTCATTATGTCACAAGCCCATATTATTTATCATTAACTATCCTTAATAATAGGGGTGTCAAAACGGGTCATGGGTCGTGTCGACCTTGGGTCGTGTTAGGGACCCTCTCACCAAAACACGACTCGTGTAATAGTATGAATCAGTTTTTGAAACTCAAACCTGACCCGTCATAAATGGTAAGGGTTGAGTCAGACTGACTTGTTCGACCTCCATGACCTGCGGGTTAGTCTGATCTGTTTGACCCACCATTTCAATAAAAAAAAACAGACTGAAATATATAAATAAGACGGGTCACGGGTTGACCCGTGAGTCAAGTTTTATGACTCAAACCTGACCCGTGTTTTCACGGGTCATCCATGGATCGTGTCAAAATGACTCATGGGTCAAAAATTCTGACTCAAACACGACCCGTGAGCGGGTCATCCACGTGTCACCCCACGAGATAAGTCAAATTTTGACCCATCTACTTAACACAAGCCCTTACGGTTTTATGTGCTTGAGTTTGTGCGTATACTTTGTGAAGATCTAGTAAGTTTATTAACCTCATTACTCATTAGTTACTGCTAAGAATACAGGATTCATCAACGATGACGTGTATAACTCAAGACAGTGACAAATATATACATATACATATACATACATACATATATTATATATATATCATTTAATTATCACGTTGAGCTACCACAAAATATATAATATGATCGAAAGTTGAGGTGCCGAGAATTTGAACATAGAATGAAAGACTTACAATCAAAATCCCTGTCTCACAAATTAGCTAGGAAGATTCATACAAAACAAATCCAATCTATACAAATGTACTATAAGTATATATCGCAAATAACGGAAGGATATGGACGGACTTCAACCCTGGAAATCAATAAGAAGCAACAAATCAAGCACCAACTTCATGAAAACCGCGAAAAAAACAAAACTTTATTCGGAATAGTAGTCATCTTCTAGGGTTACTGCGATGGTAACGCGAAGGTAATAGTAGTAATCTTCTAGGGTTAATGTGATGGTGTTGCTCCGTGTCCTGCACCGGGGCTACGGCCCTCACCACTAGTTGGCCTGAATGCATCTGTCTCTACCATCTTGTGCCGATTTACAACGTATGAACTGCCAATTGAGGGAGGTATAGGGTTTGTTCTGCGCTTGCTGGTCAGGGCTGGCGGTGGCGGGAGAAGTTTTGCCGGCCTGGAAGCATTTAGGGTTTTGAGATCTAGAGTGAGGAGAAGAAGCACAAGAAGTGAAGCCAGGGAAAGTTTCTGGCATGCCATGAACACGATGCTTAGAGGTATATATATATATATATATGCCCTTCTTCACTCAATCACTCACTAGGGTTTCTTTAGAAGTGAGGGAAGAAGAAGAAGAAGCAGAAGAGTAGTTAGCTTCTCTCGTATTTTGCACTGATATTGGTTCTATGTCTCTCTAGTATTTAAGATCATCTCAATGGGTCCCACATTCTCAGATCTATAACATTTTTAAGGTCAAAGAAAATTTTGATGTCAGGATTTAGTAATATTCCAAAACTAGGGCAAGAATGGGAATTAAAAAAAAAATCTGATCAAATCTTATTCAAAGCTAATTCTTTATACTTTATAGCCATCCCATCAATTGAAATGATAATACACTAATAGAAGGAGGGGGCATTAGACAACACCCAATTGAACACATTTTTCAGAATTTTAAAATGTAATATTTTTTGTAACAACCAATTGAACACATTTTTCAAAAATTTAAAAAGTAATATTTTTAGGGAGATTAGGATAAAATAAGCAAGTACATCCCTAGTTATGATGGGTTTCAATAAAGAAAATGCTCCTTCCACTAGTCTAATAAAAAGTATTAATTTGTATTAATTTTATCCATAAAAAGGTAGATTAGTTAGTTTTTTTGTCATTCAATTAATAGAATAATCCTATGAGGAGAATCAAACTCGAGACCTCTTGCATCCAAGCAATAGAGATACCATGGACCAAGTGTCCATTGGTTGTAGATTAATTAGTTGAAACAACTATATAATGTATAAACTATGTAATATAATAGTAGGGAAAGGAAGTCAATTTTATAGTAAAAAATAAAACATATTGTTACATTACTTTATTGAAAATAATTAAATTTAGAATTGATCCAATGGACTTTATGATACAAACAAGTATGTGCTTTATACCTTATATGAAGTTAAACATTATGTGATACCATGTCTTACCTCATATAAAAATAAGTAAATTGGAAGTAATATAAGTAGAGACGTACTAATCAAGTTTAATAATAATTTAATTTTTTTCAGCACAAGTGAGAAAAGTCCTTCAAGCTTGAAGTGTTACACATTAATAATTAAAATGAATAATTTTATATTACTACGTAGACATATAAATATAGCACATATTAATTAATTATAAATGGGTTGCTCTTCAAAGTTTATAAAGTATGATTAAATATAGCACATATACATTGGTGTAAAAATGTTAACGAGAGTGCAAACAATAAAAGGTTATAAAGTATGATTAGGCTTTTGAAAGATCCCAAATGTGCAATTTTTGTTTTAAAAAAAGTAAGTATACAAAAAAAAAAAATTAGAAATCTGTATATAAGCGCTACCATGGGTAGCACGTTATATTTTTTTTTACAAAATGTGTTACTTCGGGTAGCGTTAGTTCTTTTAAAAAAAAAACATTTTCTTCCTTTTTTGACAACTCGATATTTAATTAAAAATTAAATTATGTATCTATTTTAAAAAATTTATAGTAAGTATATATTTTAATTGTGATTCAAATTATGCAAACAATATTAAATTTGGACTTACGAATTCACTGTACGCTTTGTCGTAAGTTGAGATATGAAAATTTGACTTAAAAAAATATAACTCAGACCGTGTAAATCCAAACTCACTACAATTAACGCCATTTATGGCGAAATACAATTAACTACCAAGGGTAAGTTTTTTGGATTTTTTTGATTAGAAATAAATTTAATTTTTTAACATAACATCATTTGTCCTATGATTTGACCGAAATAATTTGTCATAATGCATTTAATTATTTCGGTCAAACTATAGGACAAACGATAGGTAGATAATTGAATTTCGCCATAAATGTCGCTAACCGTGGTGAGTTTGGACTTACAATGTCTGAGTTATATTTTTTAAGTCAAATTTTCATATTTCAACTTACAGCAGAGCGTATAGTCAATCTCTGTAAGTCCAAATTTAATATTTTTTTGCATCATTTGAATCGCAATTAAAATATTTGCTTACTATAATTTTTACTTTTTGTAATAGACATATAACTTAATTTGTAATTAAACATTGAGTCGTCAAAAAATGAAGAAAAAAAATAAAACTAACGCTGCCCATTGGTAGCGTGTTTTACAAAACTCTACCCGAGATAGCGCATTTTGTATAAAAAAAAAGGTATAACACGCTACTTACGGCAGCGTTTATATACAGATTTCTAAATATATTTTTTGTGTACTTACTTTTTAAAAAAAAATATGCAGAGTAACTACTTTTTTTAAAAAAAAAAACTCCTCATTTTTTGCTCCCACGCATTTAATTATAAGTTTAGAAGAGCATATTCTTGCCACAGCATATTCTTGCCACGTCAACAAAGCTATAGATTATTTGTACAACATTTTTGACATATTTGTTCCCCAACTAAAATAAGTGTTCCAATTAAAGTAAGAACATGATCATAAAGATTTTTTTTTTTCATGATCCGTATTTGAAACCTCTAATTTGCAGCCGCAAATTGGTCAAGCGCGCCATATCTTTGACGGAGCTAAATGTAAAGCTAATTTTTCATTAATCTTAGGTCGTACAAAACAAAATAATTAGCTGAGATCTCTTTTTTTGTTTTTTAATAATAATCCAAAAAAATGATTTTAAAACAATAGACACCACAAACACTTAAGGTAGTAAGCGAATAATAAGAAGTAAGAACCATCAACCCCACATATTTGTTGTCGTGCCATCTAATTATTTATTTATTACAAATAATCTTTGATAAAGGTAGCTCTAGGAATATAATTTTAATAAAAGAATACGAAAGATATAAACTTAAATGTTATCTATTACATTTTTGTAAGAGAATAAAAATGATGGATTAAATAATTACGTCGTGCTATATATGATATGAAATGGTACCATAAATATTAAAGACTGACATAAAGGGAATAATAGTAATAATATATTTAGGTTTATTAAAGAATCACAATGCTAACCTTTTTTATGGTTAGACGATAGATTTTACAATTGTAAAACAGAAATGTTGAAGTTAAAACCATTTATAAGGTATCATTTTTAGTTAGATTATAGATCTTATGTTGTACATGAAGTTCGGGGTGATAAAACGAGTTATGATATTTAAAAATGAATGAAATTCGATCCCAACAAAAGATATCAACTTAAAAAATATTTCAACTTTAACGTTCCTACCCTGAAATATATTAAACTTGAATTATCCCATGACAAATTTATATACATGGTTTTAGTTAGTAGCATTTTTGAAAAAAAATATATTTTGTAATGTTTTTTTTTTAAATATTTCCCGGTGTCTTTAAAGGGACTCATTAGAAATGCAACATTGTTGACATGTTGGTCGCCTTACATTTAAAATAATAATTTTCACTTGAACGGTAATGATCAACCGGTAAATAATAACATATTAGTCATGAATATTTTTTCATTTCCATAACTCAAAATCAAAATTTTTAGTTAAAAAAATAAAGTGTTAAACCATTACATGGTTAAAACATTGTAATGTTAATGACTGGCGTTTTACATCTGCAAAGCTTAAAAAATATTGCTAGTCACATCATAAATGTGATATATATATTATTATTACTTAACTAAATATGAAATTGTATAACAAGATAAATTATAATATTATTTGTTCGTGCGAAATAGTTGATGATAAAGGGTAAAGCAAATTAGACAGCTTCTGACCAATCTCTATTTTGATACGAATCTGCCACCAATCAGCCACTCACATTACAGTTTAATATTTTGCACTTTTTTTTAAAGTAGGCACTCTATAAAAAAAACATTTAGAAAAATAAGTACATAACAACAAAAATATCTCAAAATATGAATATATAATGCATACATAATTTAAAAATTATACATAAATATATATATATATATAGAGAGAGAGAGAGAGAGAGAGAGACATATATGTAGGTATAATTTTTTTTTATATGTCGTATTATATGGTCAGTCTGAATGTCATAAAATAACGCATAGTTTGCATCATTTATGTTGTAATTAAATTATCTACGCACTGTAATTTTTTTAAATTTGTTTTGAGTAAGTATATGATTAAATTTCTCACATAATGTATTTAATTATTCCGGACAAATTATAGGACAAACGATGTTAGGTTAAAAAATTAAATATATATCTAATCAAAAAAATCTAAAAACATCATAGTAGGTAGATAATTGAATTTCATCATAAATGTCGTTAACCTTGTTGAGTTTGTACTTACAGAGTCCGAGTTATATTTTTTAAGTCAAATTTTCATATTTAAACTTACGAAAGTGTGTATAATCAATTTGTAAGTCCAAATTTAATAATTTTTTGCATTATTTTAATCGAAATTAAAATATCTAATTACTATAGTTTTTTTTAATAGATACATAATTAAATGTTTAATAAAACATTGAATCATCAAAATAATAATAAAAATAAAATAAAATCAATGGCACTACCCTAGGTAACGCCTTTGCTAAAAAAGCAAAAGGCACTACCCTGGGTAGCACCTACTGTAAAAACGTGCCACACAAGATAGTGAATATAGTCAAATTTCGATTTTTTTTATATATATTTACTTTAAAAAAAATATATACAGTGCCTACTTTTTCAAAAAAAAAACAATATTTTGCTTTTTGCAATCGTTTTTATAAATATATTTTTTTGGAAAGTGTAGTTCTATATTATAGAAAGGTATTTAAAAAGTGGCAAGCAAGTTTTTATTTATTTATCAAAATGGGTATAAGCTTAGAATGGGGGGGGGGGGGGGGGGGGGGGGTAGAATGAGAAGTTTAATTCACGCTGACAGATCAATTGTAGATTGTGTTAAAATATGCTCAATGCAAACACAACTGTGATTAATGATGTGTTAATTTTTAAAACGCAAACATAACCTATGTGTCAACATATATGAACCGTGGACCTATGTCATTTCAATTTGCACAATATGAATTTTGTTGGTCAACTCATCGATCACGTGACCCAGCGACTCATTGACTCATACAACCTACGTGACCCATGTGGCTCATACGACTCGTGAGACCCATGAACTTTTATATAATTTATTATAATATATATTTAACTATACACATTCACGAGTTAACTCATGAGTGATAGGTACAACCCAAACCCAGCCCTATTTTTCATACGAGTTGGACGGATCATATCAAAATGACTCGCGAGTTCAAAATGTTCGACTCAAATACGATGCATGGACATGTCACACGTTAGTCACCTATGAGTTGTGTCCAAAATTAATACCTCTATTAGAAACATCATGTTCTATAACCCTTGAGTAAGTGTGTGATGAATGATGATGCCCCTTTTCCTTGTAATTTTTTATTTATTTATGACAAAGAAATATGGGTTGTAAAACTTCAAATTATAAATTTAACGTTATAAATGACCTTGCATTTAGATTTTGAACTAACTATACACTTTAGTTAAAGTTAGATAAAAAAAAATTAGACTTTAATCCGTAGAGAATTATTAAATCAACTTTTAACACTAATGTTATACTCCTAATTCACTTAGTCTATTTTTTTTTAAATAATCCAAAATTCAATTAATTTCTAATTATGATATTCATCATTCAACTTAAATTATCAATAATTGATTTACAACATTAACACATTAACAATTTAGTTTAGTTTTTGTTTTTTTTTAAGAAATAATTTAGGGTTAATTAACTGAAACGTTACACATGTTTGACCAATGTGATTAATTGGTCACACATGTTTTTTCTCGTGACTGAAACGTTACACATTTTTTTCGTGTGACTGAAACGTTACACATGTTTCAGCATGTGACTGAAACGTTACTCCGTCATTGAACCGTTAAAATTTTATGTCTAATGCTCATGTGCAGGTCACGTGATAAGAGGTAGTTTAATTTTAGAAATACAAAATTACCTTGAAGCCCCTTATGTCCCCTATAATCAGTTTCATCAACCCATTTTCCCCCATTTCGTCCTTCCCGTCCCTTGCCTTCCGGTGGAAGTTTTCTGCGTAGAAGGTTTCGTCTCACGTCAAGGTGCCCTGCATTTCATAGGTAAGAGTTTTCTTCTTCTCGCCTTCCACTTCTGAAATCGGTTTCTTGTTCTTGAACTGATTTCGCAGAAAGTGTCGTGCTTGTAAACCGAACTGATTTCGCCGTGCTGTTGTCTACCGAACTGATTTCGCAGATAGTGGCTTCACCTTGTTAATTTGTTGCGGTCGAACTCTGTCTCCCCTATTGATCGAGCAAAGGTACAACTCCATTTATGTTTCGCAGTAGCTTCTGCAGCATGTGCAATCGCAAGTTCTGATCGAAGCTGTCCATCTACACCTTGAAACTTAAACACAGCGTTTCTTCCATATTGACACATCGGTGGATCTTCCCATTGGAAAAATCCGCAACCAGGATTTTGTACAGACTAGACAACACAAAAAAGGAACAAGATGTTAAAATTAGGGTTCTTAACAAAATTAGGGTTTCTAACATAACAAACTAATAGGGACAACATGGTACCAAAAAAGTGCAATTACCTCAAAATGTGAACACCCATGAAACCTACGACCGAAATTCTTCCAAGTACCCGCACATTTGACCGACGAAATCTCACCGCATAAACATAGTCGGGTCGTTGACACTAAACGGGACAAATCTTGGATGCTAGAGTGGAAACGTAGAGACGCCGACGGCTCGCGCTGTGGGAAGGGGCCGAACCCAGTCCATGGTTCCTTCTTCATCTTCGAAGGAACGCTCTGCTGCTTGAAAAATGAAAATGTCTTCTAATATACAATATCAATAACATTTTGGGAAGTTAAGGTTGGAAGTAACTCACGTGCAAGACACATGGATATACTAACGGTGATATTTAACAGACAACAGTAAAAATGACGTTTCAGTCACATGCTGAAACATGTGTAACCATCTTGCACAAGTTATAACCTATTAGTCACATATATAACGTTAGAGTTAATTAATTCAATAATTTATGTGAATAGATACTTTGGGGGAGAGGAAAGTGGTGACCACTATCACATATTTATATATAGGAATGATAATAATAATAATATAGTACAAACAATAATAAATAATTGAAACCTAAAAAGTAAATGACAACTTTATTTTATATGGACATCGAAAACAAAAGGACAAACAATATAATAATAATATTATTAATATTTTATTGACAGTTGAAAGAATTGCTTTTGTGCTAAATGTACTGTACACCGCACAAAACCGTTATTTAATAATAATATGCACCCAAAAATATATTTCTAAATAAATAAAAGTTTTTTTTGTCAATAAATAAATAAAAGCTAAAGACCTCAGAAATCAGAATTTCCTAAAATGGCAAATCGTTTAAATTGGCAAATCGTTTGTTAGCCTCTGCTTTCCGAAAAAAGAAAAGTAACGATGACCAATTTAATTAAGGACAAACGACGATCTTGCCGTATCCCAATTCCCATGTGACAGTCAAGTGAATCTTAGCTCAACGGGCGTCCACTGTAATTAATTAACTCCTCTATTTACTACCCTATTTATTTCTTAAATAACTTGTTTATATACAATTTTAATTTTATCAATTCAAAATATAAGTGACTCAATAAATTATATTGATTTATGAAAAACATAAAATAACTGTTTTATGTATCTATGATAATAATGGAAACGTGTTATTCTTGTATATAAAAAAAAAAAGTAAATGATTCTTTTTTAAACAAAACAATTATAGTATTTAGAAAATGATATCTACCCTAATAATTATCTATGGTGCATCAAACATCCCTGATCTTTTATATATATATCTAGGGTTCTTCATTCTTTTTCATCATGACCAAAAAAAAGATGTTATTATTATTATAATACTTTTTTATTGTAGTATATGAGATTAGTTATTTAATTCAGATTGGGAGTAAGCTTATTCAATTTAACCGATTCGGATGAACTAGTTTGATTCTGGTTTGGTTCGAACCGGTTTGACCGAACTAGTTTCAAAACTAAACCATTTTTTTAGGCTTCAAATAGACCAGTTCAAAATAGTACCAAAAATTCAGTTCGAATCGACTCATTTTTTTATACTGATTTATACTTCAATTTAAATCAAATAACATTAAACCTATATAATTTTATAATCGGTTTGAAGCAAAATCAGCTAAACCGGTTTGAAATTAAACCAAACATAGAGATGTCTTAAATAAACCAAACCTAGAGATATATTGGACTCTCGTATGTTGATGTTAGACAAGATTTCAGTCGGTTGTGGAATAACTTTTCAATCGGTTCAGTGTGTTTTTTAGTCAGTTCAGTGTGCTCTTCAATTGATTCAATATTTTTTCAGTCGGTCCAGTGTGTTGGATATGATTTTCAGCCGGTTTAGTTTCAGTTTGAACCATATTATTTCCGAACCAAAACTGTTATTAAAAAAACATATCAGAATAGTTCGAACTGGTTCTGAATTGGTTCCAACCAGACCAGTTCTTTTTTTTTTCCATAAACAAGACGAGTTTCTTTAGAAACATAAAAAAGTATTACTTTTTTTACAAACCAGACAAGTTCAGTTCTGAACCGGTTCGACCCCAAACAGGTTCATGAACAAGCTTAATTGGGAGACCTCGTCAATGTGGTTTCTTCAGTAAAGTTTGACTTTAGAAATCACAACTTGTTTTACGCTTAAAGTAAACATAAACGGTCAATAAAGGCGATCCTCAAAAGAGTTAAGCTCGCCATTTCGAATAAGTGGCAAAGAGTAGTAGTTGAATCCAACGCCTCAACAGTCATTAATCTTCTGCGAGGTTTCGATTTTGCGTGGAGGGCAGAGGCTACTCTATCAAATGCGACCATTTTAGCTCAGTCATTGGGGAGGAATATATTCCCAGAAATGCAAAACAGTGTACAAATTGAGTTGTTAAATTTGTTTTGCAAGCGTTGTATCCTTCATATTGAGTCTTTAGACCCACACCCCATCTTTCTCGTTTATTAGATGCGGATCTTTCTATCTATTTGAACTAGTTTTTAAGTTTTCTTGAATGAAGTTTGATTCATTAGCCAAAAAATATATAGATATTGACATAGATTTGATCATCTTTTCTAAAATAAAAAATATTTAAGTTATAAGTAGACAAGACCGAAAAATTTGGAACTATTACATTATAACCGTTCAACCTTTCGTCTCTTAATTAATTGTTTTAAATTTAAACTTTGGGAATGAAAAAAACATATAAATTAGCGTAACAGTTCACCGAAACTAATTGTTTTAAATTTAAACTTTGGGAATGGTTTTGATGCATTTAATCCATCAATATTACCGAATTCTGTTCCAAATTACATTCTACTGAACCGACCCACGCAAGAAGAGGAACATATCTTCTGTCGTCCTTGTCTGTGTTTTATGTATCTGTTTCATTTGGATTCCCCGAGCTTGGAGAGAAGATAGAGACAGCCGGAAGAAAACAATACCGACGCAGAAAAGCACAGCAGATCAACAGGTGTTTGAATTACAGCCTTCTTGCTCTTGTCGAACAACCCTATCAGAAGCAGCATCACGATGACGTGCCCCAGCTTCGTCTTCAGTTCATTCACCGATTTGATTTCCAGCCATTTGGGTCGTTCCTGCAAAAATCACACAGTTTGTCGGAAGAAAAACAATGGCTGGAGTTGAGCTGATGATGGGGAAGGGTTGGAAAAGAAAGAAAAAAAGAAACCTTTAATGTGAATAAGCCGAAAAGACTGGATATGTGTTGAGGTTCCTCCCCTGACGATCTTGCAATGTCGAGATTGCTGACAAAGAGCTCGTAAAGGCCCATACCGAACACGAGCATTACGGTTCCAAGGAGGTAGACATCTGGAAAAAATAGTTCAGACTTAGTATATGATCGATGAAACTCAGGCTCGGGCTCGGGTTCCATACAATACAATGTGGTTTCTTATGTAGCCAATAAATGAGTTAGAAAACATAATACCGTAAACACTAAATCCAAACAATGTATTGTATTTTAACCTAACATACTGTAACGCCTCAAGCCCTAGGTGATCAAAATAATCGGATTGAACCGAATTCCTAACAAGATTGGTCCGAAACCGGTCCGATTAGGACCGAAACCGGTCCGATTAGGACCGAAACCGACGCCGAGCGGATGAGTTTTTTTTTCTTCCAGGGCGGGCTCAGTCTCAGTTTTTTTTCTCCAAAAACCCTAAAAATTCATGGCGTAACTCTTGAAACAAAACAATAGTAATTCATGACCGGGAAACATCCAACAACCAACAACCTTTGAATCGGTTCCATAAGGGAATTGCAACGGCAGACGAGAATCAAGCGGGTTCAAGACCAAAATTTCAGTGATTTTTTTTGGTCAAAACCAACTCATTTTTTTTACGAAAAATTTCGGTCCAAGAGCGAGACCAGCCCGAGTCAAGCAAGACAGACTCATACGTATTTTTTTGCCAAAGTCAGTCTCGATCTCGGTCCTCCAGATATCAATACCAAAATTTCGGTCTAGGTCCTGCCTCCAAGACCGGTCCAGACCGTCCATAATCAGTCCTACCAAACCCGAGCGACTGTTCTCACTAGCCCAACCCAGCCTGACTGAACCCGTTGTCCTCACTTGGCTCTGAAAATGAGGAATTCCTAATGGACTTTAGTAGTACATTTCTATTAATATGAGTTCAAAACCACTTATTTCTATCCGATATAGTACGGGTATCACACCTACCATATTTTCATTTTCCTGTGTAATTTCATAATTTTTCGGATCGAAAACGACTCACCGATAGCCTCGACCAATATGAAGATCACTTTGCCTCGGCTTACACTGTACTCAGCAAATGCTTGAAAAACGTAAGTACACCCCTGTATTCGTGAGTGAGTACACCCTTTATTTCGTTAATAAAGGAATTTGACATCATTTATATATATATACCTTGATAAAGCATAGGAATGATCCAACCAGAGAACCCATCACTGCAAGAAGAGTCATAAATCGGCAACCATAAATAACCTGCAAAAGAAAATAGTCGTAAAATTCAGATCAAATTTTACTAGAAAATTCACAGTGGTAAAAAGTAATGAATGCACAGGAAAAAGTGAACACAAGTGTTGAAATTTCACCCATGAACTGTAATAATAATACCCTAAAGGCCTAAGCCCAGTGAGATTATTTTTACAAAGCTAACTCAGTTGAACTTGTTATCCCTATTTATACCTAAAAAATAAGAGATTTTGGTTGTACTACTCAGAGTAGTATCTCTTACAACTAATTTATTTGCAAAATGAAACAAATTAAAATATTACTATTTTTTTTTTTTTTTTTTGATAATTATGGATTAAATTAACCGCAATAGGTGACAATAAATCACCCAAGTTCAAAATACACAATCAAAACTAGCTAACTTTAACAACTCGCAAAACCGAAAAGCCCACAGCGTCTTTCCGGAGCGCAATAATAGTTTTTCATAATAACCAGGTGTGCTTAATAACCGAAAAGCCCACATCGTCTTTCCCCACTTCATAATTTTTACCTTCAATAGGTGTGCTTGCTCGAACTTGTATGTGTTAGGTTGTGAAGCATAATTAATATGTAATGTTAATTTATGTATTAATGTTCAGGCGTCTCGCGGTTCAACCACAGTTTAGACTGAATTATAGCTATGAACAGTGTCTAACAAGACAATGGACTCGACAATGCACATGGGCGGCTGGACAGTGATCAACACGGGTGTTTGGCTGGACAACGTGTTCAAGCGGCTAACTGGAAAACGTATTGTGCAAAATAACGTGTTCAAGTTGAAGTTTTGCACTTACTCATAGTTTTGTTTATATATACTTCTCCATCCATGTATTCTATACCACATTATCAGAGAGTTGAACAATCTTCAATACATATTGAAACTGCTGTGGAGATTACCTCAAAGAGATGTTACCACGTAAAACTCTCCTCATACGTTTTCTCTGTATCTTTCCAAAATCTCTCAATTCTTTTTTTCTTCATCAGTTTATGTGGGTTGCGAAATCGATCCTAACTATCATATTTATACTTTATATATATCAAATATGGTTTAACTAACTTGCTATTTTCTCATGTTAGCACCACCAATTTTCTACTTTGCAAACCCGTACAACCGTCCACACCAACCTAATTCAGTTTAACTAGATCATTAAATTTATTTTTAACATTCGATGGATGTTGAAAATTATCTTTAAATTTGTCAGTTATTTAATTTTACGTTTTTTTACCCCCTTAACTAACTATCTATATATCGGGCTGCCCCTATATAATCTCTTAAGTAGCTTACTACAACTAATCAACCTTCTCCACTATGCAAACTTCAGAATCTCGGGACTAATTACCTTCTCGATTTGAGCTTCCACTAATTCAGACTTAGTCGGAGACTCCTGCCGATACACGTCGGCGCCGTTGCCTGCTTCTGACTTAGCCACCGGCGACGATGTAGCGTGTCCCGCCGTTGCTGAAAGCGTCTGAGCTCTGGCGAAAGAGAACGGAGGAAGGTACCGCCGTTTCGAACATGACGAATCCAACTTCGAAACGTCGGTCGCAGCAGTAGAGAAGACTCTGGGGCGGGTGATCAGTGGGCGGAGAAGGGTCTTCATTGTAGAGAAGAAGTGGGGAGGAGAATCAAGGGAAGTGGATGTAATAGTGGAGATGGAGCTTTCTCCACGACATGATGGATGGATGGAATGGTGATTGAGTGCAGTAAGAAGCGGGGGAGATGAGGAAGCAGAGAGAACGAGTCACGTGGTGGAGGAAATGGCGGAAGACGACGATGATGGGGCAGTAGAGGATGAACAAATGGCAGACAGGCAACGGAGCAATCTGGCAGAAAGAAGAGAGGAGAAGAAGATCTTTTGCATCTCTCTGTCGAAAGATAGAGAGAGCTTCGAGCTTGGGCTCGATCATGGCGGCCCAAACAAGAAATCAATTGTCCAAACGACACGCCCAGTGGAAATTTGTCGGGGGAGACCTGAACCCGAAAACTAAGGTTGTCGATGGTTAGGGTATAGTCAAGGTATGACAAATAGCATAACTATACCATATTTTTAAATTACATACCATAATCATAACCATAATAATTATGAGTATAATTTTCAATATCATAACCATTAAAATAACCGTGGTTATTAACAATGGTTTTACCCGTATACCCATATTCATTCCACACATGTAATATAATAAAAGATCAAAAATTTTATTTTAAAAAATACATCAATCTATATTACCATCGTTGGACTTTGGCGCTTTCAATCTTCAACAATTTCAAATTTTCAATTATATAATTTATATTTAGTATATTATATAATTAGTTTATTAATAATAAATAAATATTATATTTATATAATAATCATGGGTATAACTCAAATAACATAACCATAACCATTATGTGTTGAAAATTCATCACCATAACTGCACCGCACTATAATGGTACAGTTAACCATATTAAACAGTAACGGTTATAACCATGGTTATGAGTTTTTCACTGCACTATTGTCGGCCCTACTGAATACTTTAGGACAGTACAAAATAGAGAAAAACGCCATTTTTATTTTTCAATTTTTAAAAAAATTCGTCTTTTCCTATTTTACCGTGCCCCATTATATCAATTAATTTTAAAAATTTTAAAATGACTATTTTTATATATAAAAACAATTTGGAACATTTGCTATAACCATCTTCAGTGTCATCCTATATTGTATATAATTAGAGTTAAATATCAAGGAGCTATCTGAACTTTAAACATTTTGTAATGAGCTATCCGAATTTTAAAAAATCAAAATGGGCTACCTCAACTTTGGACGAAGGTGCAACGAGCTACCTCCGTCAAATTTCTGACGGATTTCCGACTAATTTCTGTTAACTGTTGACGGTAATTTGGACCGAGTTAGCTCGTTGCACCTTTACCAAAGTTGAAGTGACCCGTTTTGATTTTTTAAAGTTCGGGTAGGTCGTTGCAAAACCTTCAAAGTTCATGTTTGTATTTAACTCATATAATTACTTAATATACTTCATTTTACTTTCCTAGAAGACGTTTTAACTCCCCCAAATTGTGACTCGTAAAGGCTTCTCCGCCTCTTTCATGTTGTGTTGTAAATGAAGAGATAAGGTTTGGTCAAAAGAAGAACAGGGATAGAGAGAGCGCTATCTCGAATGGTAGGCAGTAAAGTTAGATACATAAAATTATGACTTTTATTTACGTAGGATAAAAATAATTGAGATGCCTTAAAAGTTATATTTTTACAAATATGTACATTAGAAGAAAAAAAAATGTTACTTTTGGTTACTTCAGAAATTATAAATGTATATACTTTAATATTTTGATCATGTATCCATCACGTATATAATATTTTGTTCCATTAATGTATCTCTACTTTATTTTACAGTTGTTTTCAGCTATGTCTAAGTTGTTCTATTGTAACAATTGAATATATTTACTTTGTCTTTATTGAATGTATTTATTTTTTTGTTACTTTCAGGTACTCAATTAAAGTATATATATTTATGACTTTTGAGGTACCCAAAAGTAATAACTTTTTTCTAAGGTACCTATTTGTAAAAATATAAATTATGAGGTACCTAAATGACTTTTATCCCACTTACATACTCTTTAACTAATTCATACTAAAATATTATGAATTCTATTTGACCAAAACCGCTATTTTCTGAAGTGTATTACTTAGAAGTAAAAGAAGGTAATGGATATTAGGCATGAGAATCTGAAGGCTAAGAGTTGGTTATTCGTGACATGCACGAGACTCAAATGGACATGGCTACTTATATGAAGCGACACCTTACGCCATTCTTTGGTTCACTTAAACGCTATTTTTTAAATTTATAACTATATATTTTAATACTGTAATTTAAAAAACATACCAGACGTATGTTTTAATTAATTTTAAAACTAGTTTCCCTTTCGGACGCATATTTATTTATGGTTGCCGTATAAGTTCGATGTATAGCTGACAAAGTGACAAATGCCAACCTTAAAAGTAGCCGTCCAATCAATTTTCCCTAACTGCGTACACACATATACATACAGTATCCCGTTTCAGTTGAGTCAGGAAGAAGGAAAACTTTTTCCATTTGCCACCGACGCAGAATTTTTAATGTTTTGGTCCGGTTAGGGCAAACAAGGTGATCTCAAAACTCATAACCACATTTATAAATGTTATTTTTTTTATATAATTAACCGTATCATTGTGGTGTGATGCGATTATAGTGATGAATTTTTTATCCATAATGGTTATGCTTATGATATTTTTATATTTTAGTCATATTCATGGTTATAAGTTATAACCATGATTATTATATAAATATAATAATAATAATTTAATATTAATATATTAATAAAAACTAATAACAGAAGTAAGATTTTTCACTTTTAGATTTCACGAATCTATAATTTCAAGGTGAACTATAAGTAAATGATGTAAATATTAAATTGTATTAATGTTAATTTTGAATGATATTAATGTTGAATATTTTTATTGTTTGTGACATAACTCTGTGTATTTATTAAGATAACATTTATATAATATTCCATTACTTTTCCCATGGTGGTAATAAATATGGGTATACTGTTAAAACCGTGGTTAATAGTCATGATTATGATATTGAAAATTATATCTGTAATGGTTCTCATTCTGATTATGGTATGCAAATTAAAAAAATGATATGGTTATGGTATTTGACATACCCGTATCATACCCTAACGTCATTAACAACCCTAGTCCCGGTTGATGGCGGTGCCTTGCGGGATTTTGCAGTAAACATAAACTAATAATTTGAAAAAATGAATAATTTATATGTATAAATATATTGTTTTACAAATATTTATTTCATATACACGTAAATGATATTTCTAAACTAAATCTAGACGGTTGTAGAAATGCAAAATGTCTTTTGAGTTCATCCTATTAGCGTTACTAGGGTTTACGTACTAACTACCCATTTCGTAAAAATAAAACATACACATTATGTTCAAAAAATAAAATGTATGTCTACAATTATTTTATTTTTTATAAATTTGAACTTACACTATTATTTACAAAAATATTAATTTATACTAAACTCTTCATTTAAATTTATATTATAGAGTTTAGCTCGACCACACACTATTTATTGATAATTTTTTTTTTCTACTTTTCTCACTAAGAATTTTTCGTCATGGGACAAAATTAGAGTAGAAAAATAAAATATATAAAATATAAGATTTCTAATGTACTGATAAATATTTATTTTTAATATAATAGGTTGATATTTCTCAATTAAGCTACGGCGTTTTGAGGTAAAATTTAATAGTTTAAAGTAAAGATATTAAAAAATAAATTAGGGCGGTGGTTGCTTACGTAGCAAGAGAGTTCTCCTCTGGTCTAAATGATGTCCCAAACAAGTTGGTTCCTTCTTAGGGCTGGCAATGGTGCGGTGAAAAACCCATAACCATGGTTATAACCGTTACTGTTTAATATGGTTAACCGTACCATTATGGTGCGGTGCGGTTATGGTGATGAATTCTCTACCCATAATGGTTATGGTTATGGTTATGGTATTTGAGTTATACCCATGGTTATAACCATGGTTATTTTATAAATATAATAATTATTTATTATGAATAAACTAATATATATATATTATACTAAGTATAAATTACAGCATAAAAGTGAAATCAATTTATGATATTGAGGAAGATGATGATTGATAGAAACAAATACGACAAGTGTGAAATGGTTAGGGGTGTTGAATCATTACTCGTTATGGGTGTTTGTTGAATTTTAATGTTAATTCAGTGGTGTGAATGTTAATGTTGAATCATATGAATGTTGAATGATGTTAGTGTTAATGTTGAATGATGTTAGTGCTATATATTTTTATTGTTGATAATATAGATAGTTGTATTTTTTAAAATTAAATTTTCGGTCTTTTATTATATTACATGTGGAATAAATATGGTTATACGGTTAAAACCATGGTTAATAACCACGGTTATTTTGATGGTTATGGTATTGAAAATTGTACCCATAATGGTTATGGTTATGGTTATGGTACGTGGTTTAAAAATATGGTATGGTTATGGTATTTGGCATACCCTGACCATACCCTAACCATTGCCAGCCCTATTCCTTCTTGTAGGGAATCCGTGTGGTTCAAAAATCCGTTGAAACCAGATATGGTTCGAACCGAAAAAATCAGTCCAGAAATGTATAGTTCGGTTTATTGTCGGATTTTTTTGTTTGAAACAGTTTTTTAGACCGTTCGGTCTACAAATATAAAAGACTGTGGAGTCCGGTCCGATTGTTTATGCTTATATAATTTTATATATTATATGAATTAGTATTAATTAATATAATTAATCAATGAATACAACCAAATAATAATTTTGTTATTTAATAGTTATTTTAGTTGTTTAATCAATTTCGTAAAAAGTTACGTAAACATTGTTAAATCGAGTTATTTTGTTGTTTAATTTGATTTTAACTAATTATTTCGGTTTTGAATGTAATTTTTTTCCCTATTTAAACCGAAAATCCGGTCTGAAATTCCGAATGGACGATTTATTTGTTCTTATACGGTATTTTGGTCGAATTTTTTTAAAATAAAATCCGATCCAAAAATATAAGTACTCGATCGAAATAATAAAAAAATGTTTCGACCGAACATGTTCACTCCTCTTCCTTGTATATATAAGCTCCTACCTTGGTAGTTTCATAGGGTAAGGTTAACCGCTCGAATCCACGCTACTTCTGTCTGCAGTGTAGCTAAGCTAAGCTTCTGGCGTCTCGGAGGAAATTCCATCACCAGCGGACTCTAATTCGCTTGGTGCAGGTCGGGAACCGATTCTCCACTACCGGACAGCGGCTTCAGCTCCACGGTGATTTCCGGCAAGTGGCAGCATTCGTATCCCGCCTTGCACCAACTGAATCAGAGACCAGCGGTGAAATTTGCGTGGATGCTACTCTATCGGTTCTTACCCAGATCTCGAGGTCTGGCACCAAGGTTCTGTTGAGTAGCCTCTGTTTGTTCAATTCACAGTTTATATTATCTTTCAGTTATTTGTAATTGCTGCTCAGGTTGATCCTTTGAGCTTCTGAAGTTGAAGGTAATATGCAATGAGGTAAAATTCGCTCGTTTGGATTTTTTCTCATTGGATTTGATTTCTGCTGCTGTGATTTGGTCTGGATTTATGCAACCTCGCTAGAATTGATTTATTGCCTTGCTGCTAAGAACTATTTGAATTGATACTTGTATCTTAACTATCAAGAAGATAAGTTGCTTTTGAATTTTAAGACTTGAGTGCTGAATCTGCTTCACTGCAAAAACAGCTCTATTTCTTCTCTTATGATCCTTTTTGCTTGCCACTGAAAAATATCTATATGATTTTCTGGCTTGCTTAATGCTTACTGAACTAAAATCATGCTATTTTATGGTGCCTTATGCAGCTGCTTAGTTCTTAAGGAGGATCTGAGGTACTCTTATATCATCATAATATATATAATGGGAAAAAAATTGATTGATTCCTTTTGGTTTAGCCCTATAGGTTACTCTCCTCTGATTTTTTTTTTTTGGCCAAATAATCAGACTATATTAAAGCAAATCCGAATTAGAGTTTGAGTACAAGATATTATCCGTAAAAATACAACGAAGTAATGGGGTTGGTGGTGAGATCACCCAATCCGAAGGACACAACCCAAATAGCGCATGTTTAGCAATCCAGTCCGCACATGAGTTAGCGGATATGGGGATAGAGACCCACGCAATTCCTTGTATCTGAATGAAGCATCTGATCTTTTATCAAGAAGCATCTTCTGATTTCTTGCTTTTCAACGCGTGTCTTAAGGGTCTGCAAGTCTTCAAGAAAACAACTGTAAAGTGTTCTCTTTTTATGTTCAGAGAATTTCAGGTCTCACTAGTTATTGGGTATTGACTTTTGGACTACACATTTCACATTTGGTAGCTTTATGGTTGTGGAAAAATCTGCACATGTTATTTTATTATATTTGGATAAAAAAATGATTTTCAGACCAAATCCAGCAGCGTTGTATTTACCCCTTCTTCATTCAAGCTACTACATTTCCAATTGGGCCTTTTTTCCTCCTCAATGTTTGCAAAATATGAGTTAAACACATCAATAATTAACACTCATTATGATTAATAAATATGCAGTGAATGGAGTTACTTCCTCAGATAATCAATGAAGTAACTGAATTTGGTGTTAAGTTATAGTTTTACCCTACTATTCCTCTTCTATAAAAGGCAGCCAATGCCAACATCAACAACACACCTTCACTTATACTTCTCCCTGTCACAACTTCCATTGGCAATGGCTACTTCAATGACTATCTCAGCTCTTATACCCCTTCTGATAATCCTAACCCTTGTACCTATTGGCACCACTCAGATGCTAATGCCAATGCCAATGACTCCAGAGTTTGTCTCCATGTGCAAGATGAATATGGGGTTCGAATGTGGGAACCGGGTCAACATATACATCTTCGGGAGAGGCACACTTTTCCCGGACCGTTACTGTTCTGAGTTGGTCGGTGTCGGGAAACAATGCCACGATGCTATCATCAAAAAACACCTTGTAGGGAAACCTAGCGGTTTCGCCACGAAGGTGTTGAAAAAGAGTGATTGGCTTTGGGACCATTGTGGTAGAGTTGTCGAGTATCAGAAGAGAAGTAAACTTCATTAAGGTCTCGGTCCTGTTTTTGGTTATTCGCAAAGTTTATGTAGCTAAATAAAGAAGAAGAGGAGCTTAAGGGCGATTTATTCATGTGTTATTCCTCTCCTTCTATCGACAAATATAGTGAAGTGTAGGCAAATGCCGCCTTAAGTTTCAATATAATATAAGATAGCCCTTATAAAGATGATCAATTGTCAAAGAGTTCACACCGATGGGTATTTAACGAGTGTTTTTACTTAAGGGCACTGTATTAAAAAAATTGAGGCGCACCGAGGCGCAAATGTTAAATATCGCCTTAAAATTGAGGCGCACATAAGGCGCTAGCCTCATTGCGCCTTATTGAATGAGTTGCACCTAATATATAAAATATTATATAATATATATTAAAATAATGATAATATCTATTACAAATATATTTATAATACTCCATTAAAATTCTAATCAAAACAAGAAATTCAACAAACTTATTTTTTCTAGTTTTAACACCTTTAAGTAATATATACATTTTATTTGATGAGACGAATCCGTATTTTCTTCTTGAAAATACAATACAGTTAAAAGACTACACAACTTGGTTAAAAAATATGGTGGCAGTAAAATATGTGACCTTGTACAGTAACAAAAACAGCTTCAGCTATTAAAGAATAAGAGTGTCACTGTTCAGGTAACAACAATTTATTGATGCATGTGCTGACATGACTTCAGAGGAGAGGAGATGTAATGATGTATAATAGTGAGCTTGATGCACAAGAGGTCAAAAGAGTTGGACAAAAACTGACAGAGATTACCAAAGAACTTCAAAAGCTTAAACAAAAAAAAAGAAGCTGAAGAGAAGCCGAGAACAGAATCTGTAAAAAAGTAGACAGAGCTTGAGCTTGATCTTAAAGACTTACAAGAGAAGATCTCTCGGAATCTCAAATCCAAGGTATACTCATTCAAGCTAGAGTGTTCTACTCCTTTTGCATCCAAAAAAGGGTTTGCCTCATTCAAAGAAGTAGATGTATTGCCGTGGAAGAAGATGAACCAACGTGATGTTCTACTGTGTTGTATTTTACTAATGAAAAACAGAACAAACTGAAGAAAAGATCTTCAGTTTCTAAGGCGGCAGAGGCGAACGGCTCACACTTCAAGTTGAGGCGCAACAAGGCGAGCGCTTCATTGGAGGGTCTGCGCCTTAACATAGTCCAGGCGCAGAGCCAGTTTAGCGCCTAGGCGCAGAGGCAAGCGCCTTTTAATACACTGCTTAAGGGCAAGCAAATGTCCTACAACTTTCGAAATAACATAAGATAGTCGTTTTTGGTAACCAAAGAATTTCATTACATATATTAAATCCGTCCTTCATTTTTGGTAAATTCCTTCTAACTGCACTTGCAAAATAGCACAACATTACATGCCACAGCTGCTACACTACAGCATGTGATACAACATTTACTTTACGGTGGTCTATAATCAACCTCCCCGAATCCAGACCATTAACTCTTAAGTTATTCATCAAAAGATTCAGGTTAAGCTGTGAAGACTGGAACAGAGGCATCAAGAACAGAACTTGATGCTGAAATTTCCAAAATTGTTCCATTGATAGTATGTTCTTGACAGGTCAACAGTTCATCCTAGACGGCTGAATGGTTGGCAGTTTCGTTATCCGTGGAGAGAGTCGGATCTGCATATATCGCCACGACAAAGTGGACAAACTCTGCACAAAAATCAACCCACTACTGTCACCAATCTATTCAAGAGTAATTTTTTTTTTGGGTGCAGATTTTGATGCTAAAATCTCAGCCATATACATGTACCTGTGAATCTCCTTGAGCCATTTATCTACGCATGCTCTATGGAATTCATGGTGACAGGGCAGTATCCGCACGCTTTCCCCTTCCTCATACTCCACAAGGCATATATAACATCTGTGTAATGTTGGGGACCAATTGAAGAACATGAGCAAAACTCAAATAGGTAAATCTTAATGAATCCAAGCGCACTAAAGATGAAAGCATAAGAAATTAAGAAGTAGATGGTATACGAATTTGCTGATCCCTACAACATAAATGCAATGAAGGTAAATTCATTTTTTCTATACAGATCAGTTCTGTTATGCCACACTAGTGTCAATTTCTATGATAGGTTACAGCTTACTGTGCAGCATCTTCGTTATGGTGCTTGTGCAGCTTGCTGTATAATTTAATAGGCAGACAGTCAACAACTTCATTTGGGGCAGGGACTGATCCAATCGAAGATACTGAAGGCCGGGACGATAAAACCACGGATTGCTGGTGAATTTCATCCAAAACCTACACAAAATCATGGAGAATACATACACTTACACAGTTAAGAGTGAATTGTCATTTACCAGCATAAGAAAGCTAATTAAGAAATTGTGATTAATGCTTCACCTCAAATAAAGCTTCTGCTAGCATTACAATTCGGGATATGCTAGCAGTGTTTGTATTATCATTAGTATTAACATCTCGACTCCCATTACGACATGTGCAGCGGCCAGTTCTATGCTGACCGGAGAGGATGCACGATCTTTCATGGCCAGAGAGGTTTTCGAAGCGGCTCTCTAGTCGCTGAAGAGCACGAACCTACAAAAATTGCAAGTCATTTTGACATTTTATGAAAAAGGATAGAACAACTGTAAGATTTAAACTTCAAATATTTGAAAAAATCAGGAACTATACAGACCTGGGAGCGAATTCTCCTTCGCCGTTCAAGGAAGTCCGATCTGTGTTCCAATAAATCACGATACCTAGTACCTTCCCTTGGTCTTGACATATCAACATCATGGTCTGGTAGGCCAAACAATGCAGATGTTGATGAAGAGCTGAGGGCAATATTGCCACGACCTGCTGAAACTGCTGCTCCAACAGTCGAGATCTGTCTTTCACTACCTTGACCAATTTCTCGTGATTCTATCGATTCAGATAATGATGTTCTACGGAGAACTCTATCACGAAGCCTTCCAACACTAAGTGTTCGACTAAATCGGACATTCCTTTCAGCATATTCTCGAGCTCCAATTCTCCTATCAGAAGGCCCTGTTTCGTCATTTTCTGCTTCAGTTACTATTGGAGTATGAACCCTAGCATTATCTCCTCCATCATCAGCAGTGGAAGAAATTGTCAAATTGGGTCTTCGATTGTTGAAAGACCCAGATGCCAGATTATGGTGATGGTGATGGTTTCTATTTACATGAGATGAAGAATGTGATTCACAATCTTGCTGGGTATCCTCGTCAGTATCTGATACTGCAAGATTCGTCTGAGAAAGAGGGTAGTCTCTTGAGGAACCAAAGCTTGCTGCTCTGCTCAATCGGAAGCTTACATTTCCTGGATTGAAACTAAACCGAGAAAAGAAGCGTCTCGAAGGATTCAAAGAAGCTCTGATAGAGCTGCTACTACTAGCTTCAGGGACAGCATCAATTCTGCTTGATCCATCCCATTCTAGGAGCTCAACATCAGAAGATATACATGGCGGTTCATCTAAAACCTCAATTTCATCTTTTCTTCTCGAGACAGACTTCAATTGATCTGGGTCTGTTGGACTTTGATTAATGCATGGATTGCATTCGTTACTGTTTTTATCGCAGGGCTCATACACCTGAAACACAATGGCGAATCAACAAGATTGTTCAAAGAATCATTAGTTTGCTCCCTAAGCCAGAAAGAATGCTTCGGAAGTAACAAAATCAAGTTGTTAATATTTCACGAGCCCTAGAAAGCAATTTAGCAGTAGATTTGAACAAGAACTTATCAGTTCATAACTCCTTTATGAATAATCCATCAATTCAGTAGCTTTAAATGAACTAGAAGAAAGCATCGATTGCAAACACGATTGAATGTAATGCGAACACATTGAAGTAAGAACCTGACGGTCGCCAATTTCAGCATCTCGAGATCTAGAGCGCGTCCCGAGACAAGACGATTGGAAAACCCTAGTTTTTCCCTTGGATCGCTCCCTGCTACCACGACTAGAAGAGGCTTTGCTGCCCCCAGAACCCATATCTAATCAAATCTACCCAAGATCAATCAAATCTGATCTTACGACGGATTCATTGCAATTCCGATGCCGGATTAGAAGAAAAGGACAGAATCCGGTGCTGACCCAGACCTAGATATAAGCAATGGCTGCACCAACATCAATCGCATCAATAGAAGAGTGCTAAAATGGTAAAGTGAGGCGATTTGGTGGTGGATGGATCGGCTGAGGAATGGGACTGCGCAACTCACCCCAGTAAGTGTTGTGAGTTATGGGGTCAGTTGATGAGGTGTAGATGAAGGAAGCGAAACATGGCCATGGCGTCTTCTCTCGCTGTTTTCTCGGGAATTCAAATTTTGTATTGGTTAATTACATAATTAGTTACACATATTTAACCAATGTTCATAATGGTTACATATGTTTCAAAATGTGATTAATTAATTTTAATATGATTAATTGTTTACACATGTTTTTCCCAATGTGATTAATTGGTTATTCCGTTAGTAAATCGTTAATTTTAACGTTAATTAATTTTTTTAACATATTATTGAATTGTGAAATGACTATTATGCCCTTAGTTGTATTGAAGAACACAGAATCGTTTTGAAGAACCAGAATCGAATCAAATTCAATTCGACGTTCTTGAGAATCCAGAATCGCAATTTCTGGGTTCTCAAGAACCGAGAAACAGCATTTCTAGGTTCTTCACAATTATGGGTTCTTGAAGAACCCAGAAACGCGATTCTGGGTTCTTCGATTATTGTTCTTGAAAATGATGTGTTCTTGAAGATGATTCTAGGGGTAATTATGTCATTTTACGTATCTAAATAGTGACTTAACTGTGATTTCTAATGGTGAATAGTAAAAAAAACAAATAGTCACATTTCAAAACCAATTAATCACATTTTGAAACATGTGTAACCATTCTGAACATTGGTCAAACATGTGTAACCAATTAAGTAATTAACCCTTGATTTCTTCGACTTTTGCACGATATATACGAATTACGAAGTGACCATTTTGATCCCTATAGTTTCAAATCTCCCCATTTGAGTCCTTTAGAACCGCTACTAATGGTTAAATATAAAAAAAACTAACTCAATTTGGACGAAGGTGCAAATAGATATGTCAGTCTAATTTCTAACGAATTTCCACGAAATTCTGTCAACATTTGACGAGAAATTGAACGGAGTTAGCTATTTGCACTTTCGTCCAATTTGAGGTTGCCCGTTTTGATTTTTTAAAGTTCGGGTAACTCGTTGCAAAACGTGCAAAGTTCAGAAAGTTTTTTTGGTATTTAACCCTACTAAAAATAAAAATACAAGTGCATACACCTGCCTTATGAATATTGAAACCATCTTATACATATGAATATCGTATCATATACTTCTTTTACATGAATGATGAATGTACGTAAAAATCACGCCTCGAGCATGGAGTTTTGAGTGCAACGGCGTGCTTTCGCTTATTTCATCCGACTTCGATCGACAATGCAGAATGCATGGATCCATCCTTATTGATCAATCTGAATATGAATAGAGCTATATGCCTCACTTGAGGAACTATCTAGCTATAATCTATGTATATATATATATATATATATGTATGTAAATTGTTGTAAGTAATGAATCTACAAGTCTATGAGTTCTTTGGGATTGAACATCCGGCCGTGGCATGACGGGTTGCAGGGATACGGACAATCGATCTTTTGGAAAGGGGTTTTGTCATAAAACCAATCGCCGATCGCATTTGCTATCGTCTGCAGAAAAGAAAAACATCAATCGATAAACTCAGATCGACGATCGTAAGCATATAGTTACCACGGTTGTCACTATCGGACCGGCTCGTACCGTGTTAGACAACCTTGGGGACCGGCTGGATGACCAATACTCTTGCATCTCGGTTTGGCAATGGACGAAGCAAGAATCTACGAAGAGTCCGGTCGATGAGGAGCTTTGGAGGCGGCTCAACGCGTACATAAATTCTTGTCGAAAATCTAAAATATAGTTAAAATTTAATTAAAAAAGAAAACCACAAGGGTAAAAATCTCTCTTTTTTTGGGGGGAGGGTCATTTTTTTTCTTATAAATTATAGTTTTATAAATTTTTTTGCATAAACAAATAAGTTTTTTTTAAAAAAAAAATAGAGAGCAAACTAAGCAAATGTGATTGAACAGTTGAAAATTGTGCTGAACAATTACATATGTTTCAAAATATGAATGAACGATTAAAAATAATTATGCAAAAAATGACTAAAATACTCTTTAATTTAATTTTTTCATCGTCTTCCTCGTTTCAAATCTGAAATCTAATTTCAAACTCAGATTTGTGCAAATTTGAGTTAAAATTCAGATTTTGAATTTGAATCAAGGAAAAAGATGAAGAACAATATAAAAGGGAATGGTAAAATTATCATTTTAGTGACCATTTAATCATATTTATCAAACATATGTGACTCAATATGTTAAGTTTAACCAAAAAGTCACATTTCTGGAACATACGTAATCGTTTAGCTACACGAAAAAACATAAGTAACTATTTAGTCAGATACTGCCAACCTAAGTAACGGTTGAGATTTTTTACCCTAATTTTATACTTACTTTGCATGACTTTCAATTGATTGTTGGAGCACTCTTGGATGTCGAGCTTGCAGCTCCGCCATTGTCCCTGCGGGTCGGCATTGCCGGGAGCCAAAATATTCCTAATCTATACAAAATTACAAATCAATCAAAAAATTAAATGTATTATGAAAAATGTCACATTTTATTTAAAGGTTAAATATCATCATTCTAGTTAAACTTGTGGTTCGATATATTATTTACTAATTGAAATTAATACGAAAGTGCAACTTACTAGCATTTTAGTAGATAATACAGAACTCGAACCTGCCAAGAGTCGTACGCGGCATTCAGAATGAACAAAGGCGTTCGGATCTGCAAAACAGTGTACTGCGGGAAGAAGCACAATCCAGGTCGAAACCGAGTAGCACAGGAAACAGGCAGGTTCTTCGTCGATCCCTGAAAAACAATCAAGTTGCCTTCAGCAACAAGTAACAAGTTCTATCTTGTTGAGTATATTTACTAAGTCGAATTTCTAGTACAGTTGGATAAGTTAACATACAGTCTCAGGTCGACTTTGATACCATTTGTAACGCCCCCTCCCCCCACCCCACCCCCGAGCAACTGTCCTCACTAGCTTAGTCTAGGCTGACCGAGCTCGTTGTCCTCACGCCCAAAAAAGAAAAAATTATTGTTGGATTTAAGTAGTACATCTATGTTTATATGAGTTCGAAATAGGGGTGGCAAAACCTGACCAAACCCGTGGGTTACCCGCCCACGGATCGTGTTTGGATTAGGATTTTTGACCCATGAGTCATTTTGACCCAACCCGTAGATGACTCGTGATACCACGAGTCAGGTTTGGCTATGAAGGTTTAACACACATGTCAACACGTTACATTTTTATATTATATTAAAATAACATGTTTCAAACATCCGGCTCAGTTCATTCTGTTTTTTTTTGCTCAGTTCATTCTGATTTTTTTTGTATGCACGGGTCGAACGGGTCAGACTGACCCGCAAATCATAGGGGTCCAACAGGTCAGTCTGACACAACCATTTCATTCCTAACGGGTCAGGTTTGGGTTTGAAAGATTGATTCATACTATTACACGGATCGTGTTTGGGTCAAGGGTCCCTGACACGACCCATGAGTCGATCCATGACCCGTTTTCCCGCCCCTAGTTCCAAATCACTTATTTTTATCAGATGTGGGACAAATTATCACAATCTACCCTTCTTAAAGCGTGCGACGTCCTCGTCGCGACTCAATCCAGAATTTTTAACACGCTTTTCACACCAACACTGATTGCAGTGAGTTATTGGCTTCAAAACTTACATGGGTCGCAACCACTTGGTCGAAATACGTCCGTATCGATGGCGATCCTGAGATATCTCTCCTGAGAACATATCAAACAATGTCGGGTTTGGTCCGATGAACTCATAAAAATGGTTTTGAGATGTTTCAATCTTGACGAATGGATCCATTTCGTGTCTAATAGAGCTTACGCATTAATGAAATAACCAGCATCCGATAGGCATTTTACTTTGGCTCCCATCGGCAACAGAGCTCGGAATCCATCGCAGTGCAGTATCGAGGTCAATCCGCCCGCTGAACAGCCCGATAGAAGAGCCTATATTAGCAAGAGATTCAGTTGCATATTCCAACAATCGTACATAATATGGTAGAATGAATTAAGTTAGATTAGAGCTTGAAGCGTGGGAAAATAAATAAATTTGAAGATCCTTACATTTTCTGCATTTTTCAGTCCTTTGGCAAGCAGATCTTCCATCACAGCAAGCCAAATCCGGGATCCTCGAAAGTGAAGGTTCGTGGCCTATTCAGACAGCAAACTGCTTAGGATGCAAGGAATCGAAATTTAAGGCTGTTCTTCAAATTTTGCAGAATATATGTTTACAGGGTTGACAGCAGACACATCTCCGGTGAACGATGATCCGTCACAGTACCGCACCTTGACTCGGTTCCAGTTATAGAAATCTATGAAACACACACACAGACATTTGGATGAATCAAGAACAGAAAAAACGATAAAGAAATTAATTTATTTTTTGGTTCTAAAGGTACCAGGATTTGCAGTTTTATTGTCGCTCATGATCCCAGAAAAAGCAATCAACTTTGCCATCTGGTTCGAAGAACCTAGCTTGGTCGTTTTTCGTTGGAGGCAGCTGGTGATATTGTTACACCATCCTCCTCCCTACAGATGAAGATACCACCCTTTGGGATCTTGATTGAATTGAACAATTCAAGAAATTGAAGCTCTTTACATAAGTGGTTTTAAAAAAAATACGATTTCGGAATAAGAACCTCGATATGAACCAACCAACTGTTGATGCCTGTTCCAGATCCTTTGTGCAAATGATAAGCTGGTGGGCTCCCATCTAAGCAAACTGAAACACCGAAAACCCGAACTGTTCAGTGATAATATTGGTAAAGAAGAAGACCATAATACTTGATTGTATTGTGTAATATGCTTTGATCTCACCGGCTCCCTTAGCTACTGCGGATTGGAGGTACGTGATTCCGACGTACAAGCCTTGGGCTTTAAGCAACACCAGGGAACTCAGAAGAACACAACACCACTGACCCAATTTAGGCACATCCATTCTGCAGAATGTATATGATTCAGTATTTGATTATATGCCCCGACCCCTTTTTAAAAAAATGTTTCTCATGAAAAATTCAAGAATCTAAAAAAAAAATGCAATTTTGGAAGCCGCCCTACGGTTTCCAACTAATCATCGATGTCTGTAGGTTCATCGATCGGACGAAGAAAATGAAAAAGATCTTAAAGTTCAAAAGCCAAAAATTCTTCTTTTGTGTGCTCTATAATAAAGATGGTGTATAAAGATTAGATTCTGCACCCAGTGGCTACTCATCTATCAGCAGCAGCCATCACCAACAGCTGTTCTGTCGGCATTGTTGATGTAACACACAACTAACTGATGGGTATGTGACAAAACTGAAAATGGCGGCTAAAAACATGAACTTTATACCTTAAGCTTCCAACAGGTTCAGTTTTGGATCTCCAGTTGGAGCATAAGAAGTGGAACCTTGGAATGGTGCAGAACTGAACATGAACAAGAACAAGAACAACCTCTGTGCTCTGTTCTTGGAGGAGGAGGAGGGAGATGGTTCGGTTGTTATATGGGCGAAGAGAGCTTTTAGCGCCTTACAACTACCTGGAGGTAGTGGAACCGAGGAGAGAGAAACGTGGGACCGATGTCTTTTCTGTTGAACGTCGACGGCCCTGTATTCGTCGTCGTCGATGGATTACCGAAGAAGAGATCGACGAACCCGAGAACCGACACTTATCGGCTCAAACCCCGAGAGAGAGAGAGAGAGAGACTGTGGTGTTTTCCTGACGAAGACAACGATGTGTCTAGTGAAACTATTAACAAGCATTTCACATACTGTAACTGTAATGTAATATTATGGCAGATTATTAATAAGCTTCGAGTTTGGGGGGTTGATGGTGGCAATCGATGAAATGCTATATTAGACAGTTGTATGCACAACATTATATAAGGTAATATTAGATTAACATTTTACGAGATAATTATTGTAATTTGAATATACTTTGTAGGGTTAAAGTAATTAATTGCTAACTAAACTTAGAGGTGAAAGTAAAAAACGATGAGTTTGAAAAATGGACCAAAAAATGGTATGATTCGGTCTGCAGTTTGATGTTCTTTTAATTTAATTCGAATTTTTTATTCAATTTAATTTAGGATTTAAAAGACTGATTTGTTAGATATATAATTAGGGTTAAATACCAAGTAGCTACATGAAGTTTGAACGTTTTGCAACGAGCTACCCGAACTTTGAAAATTCAAAACGAGTTACCTCAACTTTGAAGAATGTATTTGGCCAAAAAAAAAACTTTTAAGAATGTGCAAATAGTTAACCCTGTCCAATTTTCCGTCAATTATCGTCGGAAATTCGTCAGAAATTGGACTGAGGTAATTATTTGTACCTTCTTCAAAGTTTTTTTTGTTTGGTCAATAAAAACATCTTCCTTAATCATAAAAAGAGTCCATACAATCCATTACACACAAACGTACAAAAGAAATCGGGGGACTTGCTATCCAATCCCTTGGACAAGAGTCCTTTTTAGTTTCCGTTGCTATCCAATTGGCACATTGGTTTGCCGTTCGTCTAACAAATTGCCAATTAACCCGAGGTATATGCTTAGCCATCTCAATGATATCCGTGAGGATGCTCCGTAATTCCCAATCTTTTGTCGCATCCCCACCATGAATAAGATTGATAGCATATTGAGCATCCGACTCTATGATTACCTCGGTCCATACACAATGGATCGCCAACTCCGTTGCTTGTAGAATCGCTTTTGCCTCAAGTAGTTTTGCACTCGTACCTTCACACCTTGTATTTCTTCCTCCTAGAACCGATCCCGACCATTCCCTTGCTACGACCCCCGTGCCTCCCTTTAGCGTATGTTGATCCCACGCCGCATCGCAATTATGTTTGACCACCCCTTGGCTCGGCCTCCTCCATCGTTGGTTGTCCCTATAGTGCGGCCTCAGCACCGCCATACACGCCATTGGCCTTGCAGCCCACGCCTCCTCAACAAGGCTAATTGCCATCCTGATCGTGACCGTTGGCTTCGGGTTTTCCTCCGCATGGACCGCCCTACAACGTTCCTTCCATACTTCCCATGCCACAGTCTCCCCTAGTATCTTCCTTCTCCTCCCCAACTCGCCTCCCACCGCACCTGTTTCGTGCATGAGTTTCATCCATCCACTCCAATCCGTGACCCCGGCCTGATCCAACCGGAGCCCCATTGCTCCCAACCATACTCGTCGTGCCCAATGGCACTCCAGAATCGCATGGTTCACAGTTTCCAATTCATCACAAAAATCACAAGTCGGGTTCAACTGGATCCCCCGCTTTACAAGCTCAGCCTTCACAGGTAAGGCATTATGCATAGCACGCCATAGGAACTGTTTTACCTTTGGTATAGACTCGCTCTTCCAAAGGTCGCTCCAACGCGTCTCTGTTTGTCTCGGTTGCAGTCCTCCATCGTTCGCCGTCGCGAGTTGGTGCATCTCCCGCAAACGTCGATACACGAGCTTTGGCCGCGCTACCCCATCGTTCGCGGTTGGCCAAATCAGCTGATCTTCATGATTCGTGCGACTGATATGGATCGCGGCTATTGCTTGTGCTTCCGGTTCGGTAATGTGGTGTCGGATTGCTGTCAGATCCCATGTCCCACGGTTCCGGTCTATTAGTTGGTTCACCCGGATATCCGCTTCCTCCTCTAGCCCTGTGTTTTGTCCAATCCGACCCCGAGGCATTCCCGGAACCCACGCATCCTGTAATGCCCTAATCCGCTCCCCCGTCCCCACTTGCCACACGCCCTCCTGTTTCAGTATATCTCGACCCGCTAGTATGCTCGACCACGCCCATGATGGTCGAGCTCCGCTCGTGGCCTCCATTAGGTTGCCTCTCGGGTAGTAGAGTCCCTTTAGCACACGCGCCCACATTGAGTCTCCATCACTATTTAGACGTCATGCCGTCTTAGTCAACATTGCCCTGTTAAAATCGGTCATGTCCCTAAATCCCATGCCTCTCATGTCTTTGGGTTGAGTGAGCTTTCCCCATCGAACTTAATGTATCCTCCGCATCTCATCCCGTCCGTTCCACCAAAACCTAGCCACCATACTCGCAATTTCTGCACACCACGTTTTAGGCAATTTGAATAAAGACATGACATAGGTAAGAATTGCGGTTATTACCGCCTTAATTAGGACCTCCTTGCCGGCATTGTTTAGGAACATGGTCTTCCAACCATGGATTTTCTTTACCACCCTGTCCTTGAGGTACCTCATGACCTCTATTTTGGATCTACCCCAATTGGTTGGTAGACCCAAGTACTTTCCCGCGTCTGGTACCACATCGATGCCTAATACCTCCGCGACTCGTCTCTTTGTTTCCTCTCGAACTACCTTGCCGAACTGTATACACGATTTGTCAAGGTTGATCTTCTGCCCCGATGCTTTGTTGTATCTCTCTATCGCTTCCCTTAGTGCCCTAGCATTCCCCTCCGTTGCTTGCATGAAAAATATGGAGTCGTCTGCAAAAAAGAGATGATGAACTTCCGGGCATGTACGCTTCATCCTTATCCCTTGTATTCGATGCTCCTCCACCTCCCGTACTATTTGGCGTGACAAGACGTCCGCCACTAGGATGAACAAATACGGGGAGAGTGGGTCGCCTTGCCTAAGTCCCCTTGTCGGTTTGAACCTCGTCGTCTTCTTCCCGTTCACCACCACACTGTATTGTACCTTGGCTATGCACTCCTCGATCCATCGACACCATTCATTTGCAAAGCCCAGTCCCTTAAGCGTTTGAATCACAAATTCCCACTCCACTCGATCATATGCCTTGCTCATATCGAGCTTGACCGCACACTCTTCCCTCCCTCTCACCCTGTTTGGTCTCAGATGATGAAAAACTTCATGTGCAATAAGAATGTTGTCATGGATGAACCTACCTGAGACAAAAGCACTCTGAAAGGGGGTTACAAGCTTAGGTAAAATAAGTTTGAGACGATTTGATAGTACTTTGGATATAATCTTGTAGTTAAAATTGCATAGGCTTATTGGGCGAAAGTGTGTGGTATTAATCGGGTTAGGGATCTTAGGGATTAAAACTATATCAGTATAACAGTAACCTGGTAGTAAATTACCTGATTCAAAGAAACTACTCACGGATTGAAACACGTCCTCCCCGAGTACGTCCCAGAACCGATGATAGAACATACCTGGAAAACCGTCAGGTCCCGGAGCCTTGTTGCCACCCAACTGGAAAACTGCTTTTTTGACCTCCTCACGACTTACCTTCCTTATGAGGGCTACGTTATCAGTGTCTGTCACCAATTTTGGTATGCTCCTCATTTGATCTGTTATCCCGTCTGAGCCTTCCGTTTGGAATATGTCTCCGAAATAGCTCTCACACTCTGTCATGATGTCCTCCTCATTTTCCACCCAGATCCCATCCCGTCTTTGCATTCTACATAACGTATTCCTCCGCATTCTCTCCACGGTTGTCTGATGGAAAAAGGCGGTATTACGATCCCCCACCTGCATCCACTGAATTCGAGACCTTTGCCTCCAATACTCCTCCTCCTTCCCCCATGCCTCTTCTAATTCACGTTTAAGCATCCTTTCCCGATCCCTCTCATACCTCTCAGTCGATTGCCCTTGTATGACCTTAAGCTCCTCATTGATGGCCTCGATCCGCCTCTTATAGTTCGACACTGTTTCCTTGCTCCATCTCTTAAGCTCCCCACGACACTTCCCTAATCGTCCATGTATCCCATCACGGTTGCTCAATATCGGCCTCGTTTCCCAAACTCCTTTCACCACTTCTCTACATCCCGCATGAGCGAGCCACCCCTTTTCGAATCTGAACTGCCTCTTACCCCTCAGTTGTGCTCTCTCCAGTTGAATTATTAGTGGGCTGTGGTCGGATCCAATCTGTAACTTGTGGATGATCATAGATTGCGGGAACGTTCGGATCCAGTCGGGATTCACTATTGCCCTATCTAGGCGCTCCTGGATTCGATTGTTTCCTTCTCTGTTATTACACCATGTAAATTGACTCCCTTTGAATCCCATATCCGCTAATCGTGTATCCCTCATCATTTCATTGAATGCATCCATCTTGCGAGCTTGTTTCGGTCGGCCCCCTTGTTTTTCACTTGCCAAAGCAATCTCATTAAAGTCCCCAACACACATCCATGGACCTCGCCTTTGTTGTGCTATCCCTCTAAAATTGTTCCATAACCGCATTCTCTCTTCCCATTCAGTACTCCCATAAATCCAGGTTATATGCATCATAACACCATTGCTGGGTTTTGTTATGGTGGTGTCTATGAAGCTTTCTGTTTTTGCATGTATTACAACCTTAACCTCTTTGGTCCACCATATCGCCAGTCCACCCGAGATGCCTATCGGGTTCTCATACACCCCCTCACACATCTTCATTTTTTTTCGTACTTTTTCACAATATTCCTCTGTGTTCTTTGTTTCAATCAAAAAGATTACCTCTGGTTTATTCCTCCTCGTGAGATCGGCGAGGTACGGAATTGTCAGGGCCGATCTCAACCCCCGACAATTCCACACCAGGTAGTTCATTGGGGTTGGGTAGCTGTCTCGGGACAGCTACCAGAACCCCTTTCGACAACCTTCTTCTTCTCATTGATAATTTTCCGGCGAACCATGTTCCCGGTTTGCCTTCCCCTCGTGTTCCTTCCTCGGCCTCTCATTCCTCTATTCCCGCCCCTACCCTCCTCCTTCCATCCCTTATGTTTCTTCGCGTTCTGTATGTCTCCCTCCTCCTCCTCGTGCTCTGATTCCCCCTCATATTTCCGCTTCAAGTTGATTTTTTGGATCAATGGGCTGAGCCCTGTTGGCATTGTCGGTCCCTCTCCACTCGTCGTGGGTGAGTCTAGCGGCTCTACTATGTAATTCCATTGATGGACCTGCACTTCGTGCAACTGCATATCCAAATCTAGTTCCATAGCAGCCCCGAACCCCCTATCACTCCCTTCCCCTTGCCCCATTTCGGCCTGGTCCATAGTCGACCCTGATATCATTTTGAGCAAACCCGTCCCCTGTGTTCTCTTCACCATATCTCCATGTAATTCTTGGCTCGGTCCCTGTGTAAGCAGCAGTTGGTTTCCTGTCCTTGATTCTGTCCCTTCCCTGGTACCCCCCTGCATATCTCGGTACATCTGTTTATCTACTTCATAGGTAGACTTCGGTGGTCTCCAATTGTGTTTGTCTCTCCCTCCCACCTCTTCTCCAACCTGTGGGATGCCGTAGCCTGTCCTCGTTCCTCCCTCTTCACTCGCATTCCCTTTCCAAACCTGGGCAACCTGCAGATTACCCATCGGCCTAGCCTCCTCACTCTGCATTTCCTCCCATATTCCCGCCCCTTGGCCAAACACTACCATCTCTGAGCCTCCCCCACATGCTTCATATGGTTTAGCCCCTCCTCGGTCCAAGCCCTCCCCTTGCTCATCTTCTTTTTGCTTAGCTTTCGCGGAAGGAGGCGTTTTTGATCCCTCCCTATCTTGCTTTTCCTTCATTAAATCTTTCCAACTCCTGCGTTTGGATTCCCCCGTAGGGGTACCCGGGCTCTTTCCCACAAACTTGCATTGGTCTCTACTTCTCTTCGGTCTGTCCACCCGCAGCCATGGCCCGTACATAGGGCCACCTTGTTCTTCCTCTGATTCAGTGATTTCCATGGTGCATACTCTCTCTGTGTGGCCAACTTTCCCGCACCCAAAACAGAACTCCGGGAGTCTCTCATATTTAATCGATGCTCGACCTAGCTGCCCGTTCCTTCGTTTGTACCAAAACCCCGCTTTTAGGGGTCTAGTACAATCAATCTCCACCTTGATTCTGATAAAGTCCCTGTCAAGCCCCCTAGGTCCCATTAACTCATCGACTTCCACCACTCTCCCCAAACTGGCCCCTATCACCTCCGAATTCTTCTTGCTAAACTTGTCCACTTCGAGTCCATGGATTTGGACCCAAAACTGGACCATATGGAACTGGACTTCATTAATTTGCATACCCTGTTGCCACCTCTTCAATGACAAAACATTCCATTGGACCGCCCATGGACACCAGTCCAAGGCGTCCATAAGTTCCTCCTCCTTTTCGAACTCAAATAAGATCACTTCCCCTGTCATTTCTTGGAATCGAACACCTGCATATCTGCCCCATGCTTGTTGTAATACACTGTGAACCACCATGGCTTTAATGTGTTTGTCACAAATGAGTCGGCCCACACACAGATTTCCAGCAGGTATGTCAACATTATCCGGGATATCAACAAAATTCTCCAAGATAGTTCTATCATCAGGCAATCTAGGCTCATCTACTCGGCAATTTCGATTCATCCTAATAGCTCTACGAATTTAAGGCAACTACTAACAAGAAATGTTAAAACAGATATAGGAATACCTCCCTTTAGATGCCCAGGTGATGAATTAGAGTTGTCCGACTCGGTTTAGAAGGCTTGTCTGAATTGATCCGAGTCTTGAATTGGAAGAATCCAACTCAGTTTAGGAAGCTTGGGCTGAATTAATCCGCTTGGCTGAATTAGTGTGGAAAATTTAGCTTGGCTGAGTTTAGCTTGGTGAAGAGATGCGCTTGTCTCAGGCTGATTCCCCCAATTCCGGCCACCATGAGTCCACCGTTATTGCCAATCCATTCCATCATCCGATTCACCCTCACCCAATCCCCAATTTAGTGGCTCTCTCTCACTCCCCTTAAATCCGGCCCTTCCCAACCCTGTTCGGACTCCCCTCTCGCCCCCCCCCCCCCCCACGCTCAATTGATTCAAGAAGAAACCTGCGCAAGGAGACGACGCACGGATCCAAGGAGGCGACGCGGATGCCCGACCTTCTTCAAAGTTGAGCTAGCCCGTTTTGAATTTTCAAAATTCAGGTAGTTCGTTGCAAAAACGTTCAAATTTCAGATAGCTACTTGGTATTTTACTCATATAATTATCATATTATCATATTGTTTAGATTCGTGTTCACATAAAACACAAAAATTACTTTATATTATCATGTTCGTATTATTATATTATCATTTTGACATATAATTTTATAAATTTGATTATTTAGTGCGTATTTATATTATATTACTATTTTTTTATTAAGAATTTGTGAATTCTAAAATTTATATCCTCCCTACCACACATTGAAACACGCGCCGTGTTGTGTTTTTGTCCATGTTCTTCTACTTCTACCCATTGAATTGCGTCATTGGAGTTCCAGCTGGTTACACTGGTTCTGGTTGGTTCAGAGAGAGACTCGTACGGTGACAAGAAGTAGTTAAGACTTAAGAGTAGAGGATTTGGCCAAAAAACAAAACAAAAAAAGAGTAGAGGGGACCGGACACATGGCGAGCGGTGATGGGATGGATGATCGATAAAAGAGGCCGTGACGGACGGTGATCGGATGGAGTGGGACCCATAACCCAAACTGCCAGCTCAACCAGAGAACTATTTTATTGCACTAAAGTAAAACCTTTGATGAATTAAATGGATTTGGCTTTGACAATTTTAAAAGTGGGGACAATTTATAAAAATTGGCAAACACAACCTTTTTTTTTATCTTTTTCAAAAAATATTCACTTTTCAAAAAATATTTGAAAAAGTGTATATCGAATTTTTTTTTTTAGAAAAGTATGCATACGCGCGACGCGCCTATTGAATAGGCGCATCCCTAGGACGCGCCTATTCAGTAGGCGCGTCCTAGGGATGCGCCTATTCAATAGGCGCGTCCCTGGGATGCGCCTACTGAATAGGCGCGTCCTAGGGATGCGCCTATTGCAATAGGCGCATCCCAGGGGTGCGCCTACTGCCTAAATTTTTTTTTTTTTTCGCAAAAACACCGGTCTATCAGAAACCACGTTGATTTTAAGTCTGCTTATGGTTTTCCTCCTAAATAGAAATTGAGAGATAGTCTCACGCATATTCATAGGTCCAAACTACAAATTTTCCAACTTGTTCTGAACAACAACGAAACAAAGTTGTTTATTCACAAGTTTCTGAATGAGACTTTTCTTCAGATACACTAGCTAGTTTGACATTTTCAGGAATTACTCCTGCAAAAGAGCTCTTTGGGGTTACTTTAGGTTCCTGTCCTAAATTTTCCAACTTGTTCTGAACAACAATGAAACAAAGTTGTTTATTCACGAGATTCTGAATCTTCCGAATATCTTCTGTCGTACGGTGAGGACAGAAGAAAACTGATCCCCTTCCAATGGTTAGGAAGGTTCTTGAATCAAGAGGACAGAAGATCAATTTGTTAACAAAAGGGTCTTGGATCAAGAGGACAGAAAATCAATTTGTTAACAAACCACCGAGATGATTGTCTCACGCGTTGCTTTATCCCAGTATTCACAAGTCCAAATTCCTCTACGCGCACCAAATTCCTCCATGTATGCTTTTTTCCTACTATATGCTTACTTTTTGAAAAACATCTGATTTTGAGCCTGCTTATACGGTTTTCCTCCTACATAGAAATTGAGAGATAGTCTCTCCAATAAAGAAGAAAGGAAGTTATCAGAAGTTAAATACTTTAGGTTCCTGCCCTAAATTTTCCAACTTGTTCTGAACAACATCCGCGAGGTCAAACATTGAAACAAAGTTGTTTATTCACAAGTTTCTGAATGAGACTTTTCTTCAAATACACTAGCCAGTTTGACATTTTCAGGAGGAAAACCATTTCTTCTTAGAACTTCCTTTCTTCTTTACTGGAGAGAGTATCTCTCAATTTCTATTTAGGAGGAAAACCATAAGCAGACTTGAACTCAGATAAAAAGCTATAGTCATTGGAGAAGCTTTACAAGATATTCGGAAGATTGCAGCTTCAGGACCTTTCTAGCATGCCTGCCTCTAATGTGTTGCAGCTGTTAGTTAGCCTATACCCTGTTCGATTTTTCTTGTTGAATGTTCAGGTCAAGTGTGAGGCAAACATACCATACATTTTTTCGTGTTATAACCGTGCTCCGGAGCTTATATTTGGAGCAACATAAATACACATCATCTACCAACAACATGAACTTTGTTTCATTGTTGTTCAGAACAAGTTGTTCAGAAAAAGGAAGTACCAATCAAGAAAAATGGAATTTGTTAGATGGGGATCGAGTAATCTCATCGAGTTTCTCAAATCAGTTGGTGTAGAGACGCATGATTAGATCTCTCAGCAAGATGTTGGAGCAATTATAGCGCGGTATATCAATGACAACAAACCGAATCACCCTACGAAGAAGAGAGTAGTTTGTGATGAAAGACTTCAATTTCTATTTAGGAGGAAAACCATAAGCAGACTTAAAATCAACGAGTACACTATGCAGAAAATCAAGAGTCTTCAGATGCCGAAGAAAAAGGCAGTGGAAACCCCAAAGAGCTCTTTTGCAGGAGTAATTCCTGAAAATGTCAAACTAGCTAGTGTATCTGAAGAAAAGTCTCATTCAGAAACTTGTGAATAAACAACTTTGTTTCATTGTTGTTCAGAACAAGTTGGAAAATTTGGAGTTTGGACCTATGAATACTGAGATGAAGATACGCGTGAGACTATCTCTCAATTTCTATTTAGGAGGAAAACCATAAGCAGACTTAAAATCAACGTGGTTTCTGATAGACCGGTGTTTTTGCGAAAAAAAAAAAAATTTAGGCAATAGGCGCACCCCTGGCGTGCGCCTACTGAATAGGCGTGTCCTAGGGATGCGCCTATTCAGTAGGCGCGTCGCGCGTATGCATACTTTTCTAAAAAAAAAATTTCGATATACACTTTTTCAAATATTTTTTGAAAAGTGAATAGTTTTTGAAAAAGTTCCCTTTTTTTTTCTCAATCAAATAAAATTTCATTCGAATACATCTCAAAAGTCAAATTTAATAAACTAGAAAAAGTGGCGGGTCTCGATACTCAATCCAAATGACATAACCTCTAGATGACATCATTGACTATTCAATCCACGCAACTGTTACCCGTTCATGCAAAAAATCACATTTGAGAGAATGGTCTCAACCCTCCTAGAGAAATTGACTTCTCGAAGGTGGCTAAGGTCCGTCAAAGCATATGATTAGTTACAAAATATGCTAAAAAATTAGAAATTGTAATATTAATTGTTTATAATATACGACTATTTTCTTCTATCCAAGTATCCAACGATTCATGATAATATTTGTCTATTTTTTTCGTGAATGACATTCGCGAGTAAGTATACTTTCGTATTTTCAAAAACATTGAGGATATTTCTGTATTTAGTTTTTTAAGGGGTATATTTTGGTTAAATATGTTCATTATAGATGCAACTTTTTTTTTAAATCGATTTATGAAGGAATTTTTTATATTATTTTTTAATGGTCAAGTAGAATGCATTTGAGTTAAATTATTTTACTACTATTTAATAGATAAGTGTCGAATTCGAAATGTTTAATTTACAACTATCATACCCAATGAATAGTGCAAAACCTTTCGGCCCAATCCAAAATAAACACCTCAAGGAGTTATTGCATAAATTATGACCCAACACACTCTCCGACTATGTTGTATGGATTAGATACACCCTGAACTTTGTTTTTTGAGCAAAAATGCACCATCCCCTTTCCAGTACTTGCATCGCCCGTACGTCACTCATTGTTTATCCCCTTATTTACTATATGTAAGTATTTATTTATTATACAAATAACGTGTCCAGTAATATTGAGAAGTGTCGGAGATGTTCGAGCGACGGATGAAGCTTGAGGACATGACACATCAGCACAAATCTATACGTACACCTTTACATACACGTCTTGTCTATGTCTCTATATCTATACACATGTAAGTATTATATATACATAACTGCGTCCACGAAGAGGCGATCGATACGGACTCAAACGCCCAACAACGTTTCCAAACGACGTTGCGGATGGAGAGGAGGGCGGCCGAGTAATTAATTATTGCTGTATCTTGTGGCGGCGCTGGTCATGGCGGGTGAGTCTCGGAAATGGATGATTCTGGTGGCGACGCTGTGGATTCAGGCCTTCACGGGTACCAACTTCGATTTCTCTGCGTACTCGTCGGCCCTGAAGTCGGTGCTTGGGATCTCGCAGGTGCAGCTCAATTACCTCGCCGTGGCCTCCGACATGGGGAAGGTGTTCGGGTGGTCGTCGGGGCTGGCGCTGATGCATTTCCCGCTCTCCTCCGTCATGTTCATGGCGGCTTTCATGGGGTTCGTCGGTTACGGCCTCCAGTGGCTCGTCATTTGCCAGATCATCTCTCTGCCCTACATTCTGGTCAGTATTTTAATTCTCCACCTAACTAATTAGTTTACACCATTTGCTTAGTTTCTAAAAATGATATATTTAGCAATAAAATCGGAACTAAATGTCCACCACAGGCGAAGGTATTGTTAAGGGCTAATGGGAACGACTCATTCGAGGTTGAGCCCGTGAAAAAATTGATTTTACAATTATTAACGGCTCAATGGAGGTTGAGCCGTCCATTGCTGAATTAACGACTCAAAATTTAGAGTCGTCATTTTTTTTATGGATCATCTTTGTACTGAGCCGAATACGGTAGAGCCGCTCAAAATTAATTTTAACAGCTCGAATACGATAGAGCCGAATACGGTAGAGCCGTCCTTCAAAATAAAAATTTTTAATCAAAATTTAATTTTTAATGAACAAACTTAATATGACGGCTCATATTTTATTGAGCCGTCTAAAATTAACGGCTCATTATTTGAGCCGTTAACTATTCTACTTTGAGCCGTTATTTAAGTATTTTCCCGTAGACGGACGATAAATATAACCAGGATATGTGATTTATTTTATTTTTAAACAGAAGAGATAAATTATGAATTTAAATGAAAATAATTTATTTTTTAATCAGATACGTAAAAGAAAGTACTTTAACAATTATTTCTAACCTACTGCAGAGTGCAAATTAATAAAAAAAATTAGAGTTTAAAAATATATTTATATATATAATAAAATTATTAATATATGTTCTTCAATTCATGTCCCTACAATTTATTTGACACCAGAAATTCGTACCTTATGGTCCCGTGGAGGAATGAGGATGGTAAGTTTTTGTACGTAAAAGAAAGTACTTTAACAATTATTTCTAACCTACTGCAGAGTGCAAATAAATAAAATAAAATAGAGTTGAAAAATATATTTATATATATAATAAAATTATTAATATATATTCTTCAATTCATGTCCCTACAATTTATTTGACACCAGATATTCGTACCTTATGGTCCCGTGGAGAATGGTAAGTTGTTGTCGTCTTCGTTAGGTGTAAGTTGGTGGTTCATATATTTTGTCGATTTTCAGTTTTAAATATAGACCGTGTACTAATCTAGCTAGATTTTGTTGCGTTTTCTTTTATTTTGAGTACATAACTCTTCAATATATGGCTGCCTATCAATTGGTGTTATTCATATTTGAAATCATTAATGTGCTTATAATTAAAGTTTGTTTTTTTATATAGAAAAAAGTTATTTAATAATAGTCGAGACCTTTATTAAAAAAATCATTTTTTTTATTAAACATACATAAATATTACGTAACGTACGGGATTCGTGTCAGAAACTCTCTGACTCAAAAACAACCCGTGTAATTAGTATGAGTCAGTTTTTGAAACTCAAACATGACCCATGGATTGGTGGGTCAACTCGCGGGTCAGAAGGACCCGTCAGGTTTGGTAAGGGTTGGGTCAGACTGACTCGTTCAACCTCCATGAACCACGAGTCAGTTTGACCTGTTCGACGACCATTTCAATAAAAACAAAAAACAGACTTAAATATATAAATGAGACGGGTCATGAGTTGACTCGTGTGGTTCAAGACTTTTGACTCAATACAGGTCATCCATTGGTCGTGTCAAAATGACCCATGAGTCAAAAACTCTTACTCAAACACGACTCGTGGGAGGGTCACCCACACATTGGGTTAGATTTTGACACCCCTACATATAATACCTTTAACTAACAAACTTAATCTCAATTATATATAGGATTAATAGGCGTGTAAGAGTACACAAAATCGTGTTTAAAATTTTTGTAATATGAAGGTTACTATAATGTATTAGGATAAAATAGTATTCTTAATACTAAAAAAATGTGAAATTTTATATTTTTTATATGTGTATATATATTCGTCACTGTTAGTACGTATACGTATTATATATTAGATCACATATATGCATGTGTTACCACGTGTCACATTAACGATCTATCTAATGACCAAACTAATGTGTGAATGAACTTACGAATGAAGAATGGTAGTTAGCGATACGAATGAATTTTGAAATAATTATATTGCGTACTTATTTCTTATATATCGTGATACGTGAAGTATATAACTATATATTATTACGAAAATTAAAATATAATTATAAATTTTTTATTGGCAGATGTTTCTTCTCTGCTTGCTAGCCGGATGCAGCATCTGCTGGTTCAACACGGTCTGCTTCGTTCTCTGCATCCGAAACTTCCCGTCGAACCGTCCCCTTGCCCTGTCCCTAACCGTGAGCTTCAATGGGGTCAGTGCCGCCCTCTATACCCTAATTGTTGACTCAATCGACCCCTTATCGAGCTCACTTTACCTCCTTCTCAATGCCCTAATCCCCCTCGTAACATCGATCCTAGCCCTAGTCCCGATCCTCCGACAGCCCTCCCTCGAACCCTTACCTCAACACGCCGTCCGCCGCGACTCCCTCATTTTCCTCATCCTCAATGTGATCGCCGTCCTAACGGGCATCTATCTCCTACTCCTCAGCTCATCCTCTTCCGGCGTGACCTCGGCCCGCGTCCTATTAGGTGGTGCATTGTTTTTACTCATTTTCCCGCTCTTTATCCCGGGCATTGTCTATGCCCGAGCTTGGGTCCGCGATAAGATCTCCTCGAGGTTCCAAATTGAGGGATCGGGGTTCCTTTTAGTGAACGAGGACGAGCTCGAACTTCACAAAGAATTGATCACTCGAGAAGCGAGCATGAACGACAATGGGCTCATGATCCATTTGATCAACGAGAACGGCTCGAGCTACGGACTCACGAGGTATAAGTCGGTGGCTGATGGCGAGAAAGAAGGGTGCTGTGAGGGTGCCGTGGGAAAGAACCAACTAGCCATGTTGGGGGAGGAGCACTCAGCGAGGCTGCTAGTTAAAAGGGTGGACTTTTGGCTCTACTATGTCGCCTACTTCTGTGGAGGGACCATTGGTTTGGTCTACAGTAACAATTTAGGGCAAATTTCGCAGTCGCTCGGGCTGGGCGAAGAAACGACGGCTCTCATCACGCTCTACTCGGCCTTCTCCTTCTTCGGGCGTCTGCTTTCCGCGACTCCAGACTATGTTCGTACGTAAGTATATCATAATCGCCCTTGAACTTCTACAGACGATATTTTCAAAAGGCTCTAACTTTTGGATAATGTGCAGTAAACTGTACTTCGCAAGGACCGGGTGGCTAGCTCTAGCTCTTCTCCCGACCCCGATTGCCTTCTTCCTCCTTGCAGCCTCAGGACGGGGACTGACACTTCACCTGAGCACGGCACTCATCGGATTGAGTTCAGGGTTCATATTTTCTGCAGCAGTCTCGATCACCTCAGAGTTGTTTGGTCCCAACAGTGTCGGAGTCAACCACAACATCCTCATCACCAACATCCCACTCGGTTCGCTTCTGTACGGTCTCATGGCTGCACTAGTCTACGATGCTAACACGGACTCAATCGTTTGCTTAGGAAGGCATTGTTATTTCTTGACCTTTCTCTTGTGGGGCTGCATGTCGATTGTTGGGTTAGTGTCGAGTCTGTTGTTGTTTCTTAGAACTAAACCCGCATACGACCGCTTTGAGCATACCCGACGAATCTGCAGTCAAGTAGATTGATCGAGTCGATTCGAGATGAGCATTGGGTGAACGATGGTAATCAATTTGTTTGTACTAACAGTGGTTAGATATATAACTAGAGATTCTGCAGAGCAAGTTTTCGATTCCACAAGTCAAAAAGAGAAAGAGAATTTACATTTGTCAACAATCTACACACTAATGTTCACATTTCACATTAGTGTCATCATTAGTTAGATAGAAATAATTTGTATAAATAGTATTGTAACAATCAGTTTTGATATATAGAATTACCTTAGTAAAATTCAGATATATAGTTTACATTTGCAACATTGTATCAAAGGCTTAGAAATTAGGGTTACCGTCCAGCCGCCACCGTCAGTCGCCGCCGTTAGCTACAACCATCAGTATTTGTTTCAGTCGGTCTCGTCTCCTGTATGTCAACTGATGTGCGATAATCGTGTGACCATTAGTATTTCTGAGAATCCAGTACAACACGACCGAACAAAGCACGTTGAGGTGAATCGTCACTTTATCAAAGAGAACTTGGAGAATGTGATCTCACTCTTCCCTTTGTACGCTATGGAGATCAACTTGCGGATATTCTAACAAAGGCCGTGAATGGAAGAACCTTCAAAGATGTATTTTGCAAGTTAAATATTGAAGATCTCACTATTCAACTTGATGGGATTGTTAGAACAACAAGTCAAAAAGAGAGTTTACATTTATCAACAATCTACCCACTATTGTCCACATTTCACATTAGTTTCATCATTAGCTATATAAAAATAATTTGTATAAATAGCATTGTAACAATCAGTTTTGATATATATAGAATTACCTTAGCAAAATCCAGATATCTAGTTTACATTTGCAACAACCCTAATGTAAAAACAGATTGATGCATTCAAGTAATGCTCATTGCTCACCAATCGATCTAACATCAACCTAACTGACTAGAAGTTTTTCGGATATGTTCAAACTCATCGTATGCACGTCTGGTTCTAAGAAACAATAACACACTCGAAGCTAACCCTATAACCGATATGCAACCCCACAAGAGAAAGGTCAAGAGATAGCAATGCCTCCCTAAGCACACGACTGAGTCCGACACCCCGATACGAAAGAACCCAGTTATGCCTGAACTCGTGTTGACATCGTATACTAGAGCGGCCATGAGACCATACAGAAGAGAACCGAGTGGGATGTTGGTGATGAGGATATTGTGGTTGACTCCGACGCTGTTGGGGCCAAACAACTCTGAGGTGATCGAGACTGACGCTGAAAATATGAACCCTGAGCTCAGTCCGATGAGCGCAGTGCTCAGGTGAAGTGTCAGTCCCGAACCGGAGTGGGCGAGCAGAAAGAAGGCGATCGGGGTTGGGACAAGAGCTAGGGCTAGCCAACCGGTCCTCGCAAAGTAGACCTGTCTGCTCAGCATGCAGAAGAACTAAATTAGGGTACAGATTGTGAAGGTGTTCTGTTAGTTTTTTCAACTATTTGTAGAAAGTGCAAGGGAGATTATGAGTTACTTACGTACGAACATAGTCCGGAGTCGCGGAAAGCAGACGCCCGAAGAAGGAGAAGGCCGAGTAAAGCGTGATGAGAGACGTAGTTTCCGTGCCCAGCCCGAGCGACTGCGAGATCTGCCCTAGATTGTTACTATAGACTAACCCAATGGTCCCTCCACAGAAGTAGGCGATATAGTAGAGCCAAAAATCCATCCTTTGAACAAGCATCTTCGCAGAGTGCTCTTCCCCTAACATAGCTCCTTTGCAATTATAGCCTTCTTCTTCGGCCACCTCCTTATGACCCACGAATCCATTTTCGCCATTAAAACTCGATTCTTGTAGCTGCTTATTGTGGAGACCGAGGTCGTCTACGTTCACTAAAATTAACCCCGACCTGTCGATTTTGATGCTAGAATATATCTTTTCGCGAAGCCAATCTTGGGCGTAAACGACGGCGGGAATAAAGAGCGGTAAAATGAGTAAAAACAACGCGCCACTTAGTAGGACACGGGCCGAGGTCATGCCGGAAGAGTAGGAGCCGAGGAGGAGGAGATAGATGCCGGTGAGGACGGCGATTACGTTGAGGACGAGGAAAATGAGGGAGTCGCGGCGGACCGTGTCTTGGGAGGATAAGGGGTCGATGGAGGGTTGTCGGAGGATCGGGCCTAGGGCCACGGTCGAGGTTAGGAGGGGGATTAGGGCGTTTAGAAGGAGGTAAAGAGAGGTCGATGAAGGGTCAATTGAGTTGGCAACTAAGGTGTAGAGGGCGGCACTGACGCCGTTGAAGCTCACGGTGAGGGACAGGGCGAGGGGGCGGTTCGACGGGAAGTTTCGAATGCAGAGAACGAAGCACACGGTGTTGAACCAACAGATACTGCATCCGGCTAGCAAGCATAAGAGGAACACCTATAAAAGAATAATCTTAATTTATAAGAATATTTATTTATAATTTACTGAAGAAAAGAATGTGTAAGTTACTATATATTCCTTACAGTCATTTAGCGTGGTTGATGAGTCATTTAGCGAGGTTGATGATTAGGAATAGTATGGGTATGACAAATATCATAATCATATCATAATTTTAAATCACATACCATAACCATACCATATTCATCACGAGTACAATTTTAAATATCATAATAACAGTTTTACTTGTATACTCATATTCATTCCACAAATTTAATATAATAAAAGACCGAAAATCTTATTTTAAAAAATACATAAATCTATATTAACAACAATAAAAATATATAAAATTAACATCATTTATTAGTTGGCGGTTAGTATATATTAGTTTATTAATAATAAATAATTATTATATTTATATAATAATCATTGTTATAATAATGTGTATAACTAAAATATTATAACCAATAAAATTTATCACCATAATGGTACGTTTAATCATATTAAACAGTAACGGTTATAACTATAATTATAAGTTTTTCACCGCACCATTACCGGTCCTACCGTTACTCGAATATACTTACTAATGTATACGGTAGAGAGATTATTTTGCAAATGACGAGCCACTGCAGGCCGTAGCCGACGAACCCTATGAAAGCCGCCACGAACATGACGGAGGAGAGTGGGAAATACAGCAGAGCGAGACCCGATGACCACCCGAACACCTTTCCCATGTCGGAGGCAACTGCAAGGTAGTTGAGCTGCACCTGGGAAATCCCTAGCACCGACTTAAGGGCCGATGAATAGGCCGAGAAGTCAAAGTTGGTCCCCGTGAAGGCTTGGATCCAAAGCGTCACCACCAGAATCATCCATTTCTGAGACTGCACCGCCATGACCACCGCCGGTCCGCCGCCACAACAGACAATGATATAACTTGGTACTTCGTCGAAGCTGAGTATGAGAATTTGCGGCTTATGTGGTCGTGTCTTGCATGGTGGACGTATTTATATAAAGATTATTATGTAGGAGTATGTCTATTTATTTTAATAATTTATTAGGTGTTTTCATTTTATTAATAATAATTTAACAGTATAAATCAATTACGTGTTCAGATTGACATGAGACACGTCTTTTTTTTATGACAATATAGTGAATACTGAATACACGTAATGTTTCAATAATTTTGTATCCAGTTTTACTTTTTAATGTAAAGATGCAACAAATGCTACAATTAATATTACTCAACTTGTTTTAAAGATGAAGTTTAATTATGTCTTCTTAATACATTAATTAATTAATTAATGCACTGAGTATTATTGTTTGTGACAATAATAATATTTTTAACTCATTATATAGAGATTAAGGAATTATTTATTTCGGACCCATCTTTTAACATTATTTATAATAGAGTACATGACATGGGTACAGTTAGATGTTTATACTTTATACCAATTACCATGTACTTATTTATATATCAATATGTTTTTTTTATATATAGTTTAATATACCTGCATATTTACTGAATATGGTTAAACTGTTTCATCTATTTTTCATTAAATATTATGTTCTTATCAAACTTACAATTTAAATCGTTCGGTTCATCTTATTCTTTATTTTTTTAATTTATTTTTTGTATTCGTTCCCTTTTCTTGATCTTCTTCCTTCATCCATTCGTTTTATTTTACCTATTTCTAAGCATATGTAAAATTATCTTTTAAATTTAAAACATATTAATTTAACATAATTACTTAATAAAATATTAAGTTTTAGTGTATTACATTTTTAAATATAGGAATGTAAATAATAATAATATATATAAATAGTACATATTATATATAATATATATGGTTAATTCGTAATTTTACTTTGCAATTTTGAATCATATTTAAAGGTGGAAAATATATATGTATATATATATAGAGAGAGTAATAGATATACCAAGCCAAGGTGTACGTATGATGATGTCAGTTGGTCAAGTTTCATCAATAACGAAATTAGTTCCTACTTCTTCATCAATGGTCGAAGATCTTGTTCAATTATTATGTGCAAAAAGTATTTATTATTTTTGACTAGTGTCAATATTAGCAAGCAAACGTTGACCATACATAAATAAATAGAATTAAGTATCAAATCATTAACTAAATTGTGAGAATATGAACAAATGGTTAGTTTAACTTTTCGGAATAAAATGATAGTTTGCTTTATAAAAAAAAAAAAAAAAAACACAATTTGCTACTTCTGTCTAATTTATCGTTAAAAGATGATGGAAACTTGCATTTGATCTATTAACTTATTAATTTTTTTTGTACAAATTCTTAGCTGAAGTTTACGAAAATTTGCAATTTGTTAGTTGAACTCTGCAAAATATGCAATTTGGTAATTGACATGTGACAAGCATGTACATGTCTTCGTCAATATTTAACAGCAAATTAGATGAATTTAGTAAATTGTATCTTTCTATAAGGTCAACTAACAATTTGTTTTTAAAAAAAGTTCAACTAGCAAGTTATCTAAATTGTCAAAATTCGCAAATAAATAATTAACTCATAAATATATATAAGACTCTGCGAAGCCATTAGTTTTATATATAGGAACAAAAAATAATTTAACGGTAAATAATTAGAGGGATAAATCGTAAATGTAACATGAGGTAAATTAAAAATAATTATAATGTTAAATCTAAATTTACACCATAACAAAAATTAAGGGGCGTAAAAAAATCACTAATGAGAGACTCAATTTTTCTTTTATTAGTTAATGTGAAATGAGTTTTGTTAAATATGAATTTCACAACTTTAATAAAAATATATATATTAATTTAGCTATAAATAATGTATAGATGTTAAATAAGTACATAATACATGAATTTTTTTGTATGAACCGGTTCACTTCAATCGTATATAATATTTACTTATGTAATTAATAATGTCATATTATATGTAACTACTTTCAAAATATTTTTAATCACCATATTTAATTTAAAAATATATTTCATTTCTATTAGTTTTTTAACATCTTTTTTAAAATATAATTTACTTTTATATTTTATATCTTCTTTTAAATTATATAAAATAAATTATATTTCATGCAAAATCGTAAGAGTTGGATTCGTAGTGTGTATATAAGCTGATTTGTTTATATATTTCTTTAGTTATTATTAACAACCACCCAAGCACATAGAATTTGAGAGAAAGTATGTCCCTTTCCCATCTAACGAATCCACAGGTTGAAGAATTTGACTTTATATTAACTATTTTAGATCTCCTTTTCTTGGATGAATATTTATACATCAATTGTATAGCTAGACCCATAGTAATTTTAGGAGTGTCAAAACGGATCATGGGTCGACCCATGACTCGTGTCAGTCTTGAGTTGTGTCGAGGACCGTATGACCAAACACAACTCGTGTACTCGTATGAGTCGGGTTTTGAAACTCAAACCGGACTCGCAGGTCATAATGACCCGTCAGAAATAATAAGGCTTGGGTCAGCCTGACCTCCATGGGTCGTGTCAAAATGACATGTGAGTCAAAAAGTCTGACTCAAACACGACTCGTGGGCGGGTCACCCACGGATTGAGTCAATTTTTGACACTCTTATATATATATTAACTAGTTATTTACTAATTGTCAACATCTTTTTATGGACAAATCTCATTACAATTGAAAAATATTCTAAATATAAAGTAAGCATATTAAATATGTAATTGTAGATATAAACCCAAGACATCTACATAAAATAAAAATAAAACTAGTTACCACTACACTTTTTGCAGAGATTTTCTTTTAAATAGTTACTCATATAACACAATATTTAAAAATAATAATTACCTTAAAAAAGTTATATGCCTCTATAATTGCGATACTTGAAATTACAAGAATATAAACAAAAATAAATCTATTATTATAATTATTAGTGTGAAGAGAGATGATAAGGAACGGTTACGTGGCCTAACTACATTATATTACTAGATTTATTATTAAGTCGGTCTATAAAATAAAGTAAGATTTTTCTGTATATAATCTAACAGAAAATATTCTAAAAGATAGAACGAATTCTAAGAGATATATTATCTGTAACAATAATTATTTCCAACCGAAGTACCAACTAAGTTTGAGTGTATTATCAAACAATGAATTAAGTCCTTTTTTTTTTATAATGTTAGTGATTATCTCTTAAACATTTATAATCCCATATTATTATATACCTTATATATAGATAACTCCTCAAATGAATATGTATGAATATCTAAGAAAAATATTATCTGTAAAAATAATTATCTCTAACTAAGTTTGAGTGCATTATCAAGCGATAAATTAAGTCCTAATTTTTTATAATATTATTTATAATCACTTAAAACTTCTTAATCCTATATTATTATATACCTAATATATATCTAATACTCCTCAAATGAATATGTATGACCTATTAAATTAAGAAATTTATCTGAATAATTTTCTAATGGAACATATTATCTTAAATAAGAACTTATAATTACGCTTTAAATCAATTTGTTTGTTGATTGATCTCGAAATTCTATGATATAATAAAGGCAATGGTCAATATATAATTATATTATACGAAGTCATTATTATTGATATATACTTTTAAATTTCGTTAATGTAAATTTAACTCTTTGTCGTGAACATATATAAATTGCTCAAATTTATTGATAGCAATTAATTAAATACATTGTATGTGCCCATGGTTGAGTCCTGATTCTTGTGGCTCGAGCCAGTCATAGACTCACCCTCAACAACATCAACAGTAAACCCTAGACTCAGAATTTTCGTGATAGAATTCCCGAACCCGATTATCACTAAACCCTTCCTGTGGGTGTAGCCCTCTTTACCTCGATAACCTTTCCATCGAGCCAATGGAACCTGTTCTTTATAACATCCAAGACCGATTGTTCCTCTGCAAATGTCACAAACCCGAACCCTTTCGGTCGTTTGGTATAACGATCGTGAATAACGTTGGAATTTACGACCCAACCGAATCGCTTGAAGTAATTGAAAAACTCCCCGTCGGTGATGTTACGGGGGAGGCCTCCGACGAAGATCTTGCAGGCATTGAGGCATGGTGGCGCGTGATGATAGGGAGAGTGTTCTTCCACATGCACCTGTGTATTTAATTTTACGTAACAATAATTTTAATTAGTATAATTATTTGAAAATAAAATTTTATTTAAGTAAACGATTATAACGTGAATAGATGATAGTCATGCAAAATTCAGTTTCAAACAAACATTGTATCATGGAAAAGATATGCAAAACCCTAATTTATAACAACAATGTTTTTCTAAGGAGTTAGGTACCATGCATATTGCATACCTCTATGTTCTGAATTGTATGCTTCTCATTCAGAACTTTCTTAGCGATTGGTTCGGGTAATCTGATATAATAGTACGTCGATTCCTTGCCCAATGGATCTCGTATCTGGATAGGAGAAGAGGTCAATCCATACTTATTAAAGTACTCATGAACCTCCATCCGACTAGTCTCTTGTGACAGTTCAGTTACCTTTAGGGTTACTTGACGGATTGCCATCGCGAATAGAAAGTAAAATAGGAAGATAGAAGGAAGCGGAAATGAAAATAATAGAATGAAAGTAAAGTCTATAACTATAAATATAACTATATATAATGTTACCTATTATAAAATTAACAATACTAAAATATATTATATAAATCTTTAATTTTGAGATATATATATAATTTCTTTTGTGATATAAATATATCTACATTGGAATTTATGGATAATAATATATTATTATTTTAATATTAGTTAGAGATTGATTTAATTAATAAGTATTTATTATTTATCTACAATAATATGTATTTACAAGAATAATTAGTGTGAAGAGAGATGATAAGGAACGGTTACGTGGCCTAACTACATTATATTATTAAGTCGGTCTATAAAATAAAGTAAGATTTTCTGTATCTAATCTAACAGAAAATAAAACAAAAATATTCTAAAAGATAAAACGAATGTAATCTAACATTCATATCTAAGAGATATATTATCTGTAACAATAATTATTTCCAACCAAAGTACCAACTAAGTTTGAGTGTATTATCAAACAATGAATTAAGTCCTTTTTTTTATATATTGTTAGTGATTATCCCTTAAACATTTATAATCCCATATTATTATATACCTTATATATAGATAACTCCTCAAATGAATATGTATGATATCTAAGAAAAATATTATCTGTAAATATAATTATCTCTAACTAAGTTTTGAGTGTATTATCAAGCGATAATTTAAGTCCTAATTTTTTATAATATTATTTATAGTCACTTAAAACTTCTTAATCCTATATTATTATATACCTAATATATATCTAATACTCCTCAAATGAATATGTATGACCTATTAAATTAAGAAATTGATATGAATAATTTTCTAATGGAACATATTATCTTAAATAATAACTTATGATTACTTTAAATCAATTTGTTTGTTGATTGATCTCGAAATTCTATGATATAATAAAGGCAATGGTCAAATTATATTATACGAAATTGATATATAATTTTAAATTTCGTTAATGTAAATTTAACTCTTTGTCGTGAACATATATAAATTGCTCAAATTTATTGATAGCAATTAATTAAATACATTGTATGTGCCCATGGTTGAGTCCTGATTCGTATGGCTCGAGCCAGTCATAGACTCACCCTCAACAACATCAACAGTAAACCCTAGACTCGGAATTTTCGTGATAGAATTCCCGAACCCGATTATCACTAAACCCTTCCTGTGGGTGTAGCCCTCTTTACCTCGATAACCTTTCCATCGAGCCAATGGAACCTGTTCTTTATAACATCCAAGACCGATTGTTCCTCTGCAAATGTCACAAACCCGAACCCTTTCGGTCGTTTGGTATAACGATCGTGAATAACGTTGGAATTTACGACCCAACCGAATCGCTTGAAGTAATTGAAAAACTCGCCGTCGGTGATGTTATGGGGGAGGCCTCCCACGAAGATCTTGCAGGCATTGAGGCATGGCGGCGCGTGATGATAGGGAGAGTGTTCTTCTACATGCACCTGTGTATTTAATTTTACGTAACAATAATTTTAATTAGTATAATTATTTGAAAATAAAATTTTATTTAAGTAAACGATTATATCGTGAATAGATGATAGTCATACAAATTTCAGTTTCAAACAAACATTGTATCATGGAAAAGATATGCAAAACCCTAATTTATAACAACAATGTTTTTCTAAGGAGTTAGGTACCATGCATATTGCATACCTCTATGTTCTGAATTGTATGCTTCTCATTCAGAACTTCCTTAGCGATTGGTTCGGGTAATCTGATATAGTAGTACGTCGATTCCTTGCCCAATGGATCTCGTATCTGGATAGGAGAAGAGGTCAATCCATACTTATTAAAGTACTCATGAACCTCCATCCGACTAGTCTCTTGTGTCAGTTCAGTCTCCTTTAGGGTTACTTGACGGATTGCCATCGCGAATGAAAAGTAAAATAGGAAGATAGAAGGAAGCGGAAATGGAAAGAATAGAATAGAATGAAGTAAAGTTTGTAACTATAAATATTGTGAGACTTAAGACCTACACCTTAACCAACTGTCTCAAAAGTCCGAACTTGTGAGTGAAGGCGACCGGTATACTCTTAAGATCCTCCATTAAACTGATGTCTATGAACATACTAAATATTCTACCCGGCAAATCATGTCAAATTCAACAGTTACCGGGCGGGCAAAAAACAAGGATGTTCTATCAACAAATTTCATAGGCCAAACATAAGAAATAGTCTCCCTTGTTTTATCAAAAAGATTTTCTAAACAGGCCAATACCTCACCTGTACCCTGGAAACCTAATTGCTTTGATTGCTGGACTAGGAGGAGGCATCAATCATCTTATCCGAGTTATACTTCCATAGCCAAAGGTGCACCTGAAGCACTTGAGTTTTTCTTCTTCTTTTTCCCATCTTTCTTCACGTTCTTCTTCTTCACTTTCTCCTCTTCACGATACCTATTCTTTAGAAGGTCATCGATAAAGGCAAATGGATCCTTCTGAAAATCAGGATCCATGTGAAATTCATTCATCCGTCTCGCTTCTTCCACCATTATCTTTGTTCGATTTCTGCAATTAACCTTCAAGTTCTCTTTCTCCTTCTCCTTTAGCTCAGGAAGAAACTCTGAGAGTGCAGAAAGGTCAAATGCTTTCAACTTCTGTCGCTGTCGCCTGCTCCGTTGTTTCTTTTTCTTGGTGATGCCTTTTGTGGCACTCAAAGAGGCAACTGACTCTCTAACCTTGAAATAAAACTGAACTTTCTTCTCAAATTTCCGGACAGCTTTAGATGCAATATCTGATTTGGTACTTGACTTCCCCATGGTTGATGATAGTTCAATCTTAATCCGCACAATCCAGATGAAACTTTTGCTACTGCTGTGGATAGTCTGTAGTCCGAAACGATATCTAAGTCGTGAAGCTGAACACAAATCAGCTATCTCCACTCCTAGCAAGTGCCAATCGGAGATCTAGGGTTCCACTGCAGATTAACGAACGACCTTAAGAGCGCACACCATCACCATAGCGGCACAGTACTTTCCGGTTTATAACTATATATAATGTTACCTATTATAAAATTAACAATACTAAAAAAATATATTATATAAATCTTTAATTTTGAGATATATAATTCCTTTTGTGATATAAATATATCTACAGTGGAATTTATGGATAATAATATATTATTATTTTAATATTAGTTCTACGGGAGAATATATACATAACGGCTGAAAATTGTTTCATTAACGGCTCAAAATATGAGCCGCTAATTAAAGACGGCACAATGAAAAACGAGCCGTCATAGGAAGAGTCGTCTGATATATGACGGCTCATTCATATTGAGCCGTTGTGCCGTCAGATAGACGGCTCAATTCGAATGAGCCGTCTAAATTAATAGTCGAAAAAGGAGGGGGATTTGATCCATTATTCTGGTAAAAATCAGGAGAAAAATAACATGTAGCCCATCTGAATTTCATTCTATAGCTGTTTAAAAAAGCACCACAAGACGATTGTGGAAGGTGGACCACCTAAAGTCGAGAGTTTAAGATCCGACCTACTTCAAAAATGGGTTGATTTTATTCATTTGGTTTTAGCCGATAGGACCTGAAGAATGGATTATAAGAATTTACAAAGGATATGATATTCCAAAGCACTCTAAAAAAAGACACTGGAGGTGGAAACATACTTGTCTACCGACGCAGTTTGCAAAGTATCATACGATGGGCTATTTGCAAATCCACTCTGCAGACAACAATAAAAGAAACATTAGCAAATGAGCATTTTACATGGGACTTTTGATCGAAATGGACAATTACTCACTCTCTTTGACTCCGAATGTGGACCAGGCAGAAGCTTCAAAATTTCTTCAATAGGCTGCCTACTTAAACATTTAATGATTAAAACATAGAGATCATCCACCTCTTTTTGCTAACTAAGATCCACTACTCATACAGTATTACGGTCTATATAATAGAAAACTGAAACAATATAGACAAGCTTGAATGGCTCGCAGAAAAATAACTCTTCATTTACAACATGAGAAGTGCTCTCCTGGCCCACTGTACCAGAATATCTCAAAAAAACAAAACTAATCTGTTTTATAGTTTGCAGATTAATTATTTATGAGTAAATCCTATGGTGTGCATGTAGTTCGGATATAACAAAGGTGTTGTAGACAAGAGAGAATTACATTTAGCAAAGGTTGGTCTTCCAATGACCTAATTTATTCCCAGACAAATCTGCTATTTGATGGCAGGCAAAAGCAACCCAAACAATCAAAATCAATATGAAACACAACTTCAGACAATTCAGACAAAAAAAACACTACGCTATCTACTCATCAAAATCTGAAGAGTACAGTAGAGGAGGAACAGCAACCTCCTTAACAGCACTTATCCTTCACGAAATTATATTACGACTCACATCAAAACTCAAATTTCATTTCTCATATTTCCGAAACTAGTTAAAAACGACCTACTAGAGATGGAATTATAATTTACCAACTGAAATCGGTTGATTACCTTCAAATCGAACCTTGATGTCTTCAATTAGGGTTTCCGAAATTGGTGATTGTTGAGGTTTTCTCTGAAAATCGAAGAAAGTATAACATATATAACACTTGGGAATGTAGAATCCGTGAATGAATTGAAAAAAAACGAACCAAACTTACCGATTATTCGTCGAGAGCGCAGCCGTGCTGTTCTGTTCTTGAGAGGTTCTCTGCCAAAATCAACGACAAGTGCATAGGAGAGTCTCGGTTCTGTGGGTTAATCCGGATTGGGACGGCTCAATTGTATCGAGCCGTCCCAATTTTTTATGATTCACTGGTCAGACTAGACCGTTTTAAGTTCGGACGGCTCAGTTCTGTTGAGCCGTTCCAAATATATTTCGACAAAAAAAAATGGTTTACTAGACGGCTCAATAAAACTGAGCCGTCCCAAATAAATCTCGGAAAAAAATACGGTTTACTAGACGGCTCAACAAAAATGAACCGTCCCAAATAAATTTCAAAAAAACGGTTTACGAGACGGCTCAATGAAAAACGAGTCGTCCCAAGTAAATATCGAAACAAAAAACCGGTTTATGAGACGGCTCAATGAAAAACGAGTCGTCCAACATAATTTCGGTTTAAATAAAAAATCTTTTACCGTTAAAATACGGACGGCTCAAAGTTTTGACAAGACAAAAATGAGCCGTCCCAAGTAAATGTCGAAACAAAAAACCGGTTTACGCGACGGCTCAATGAAAAACGAGCCGTCCAACATAATTTCGGTTTAAATAAAAAAAACTTTTACCGTTAAAATACGGACGGCTCAAAGGTTTGAGCCGGTAAATCAAATTCTGGGCGGCTCATTAATCATTGAGCCGTTAATAATTATTATATTAAATTTTCCACGGCTCAATCATACTTTAGCCGTGGAAATGAGCCCTTAAGTAAGGGTTCTCCCATAGTCGAGATTGATTTAATTAATAAATATTTATTACTTATCTACAATAATATGTATTTATTTCATTAATCCCGTTAATTGATTAATAGATAATAAAGTGCAAAGTTATAGTCAGGCCATATCTATTCATGAATGGTTGAATAATCATATTCATAGATATATAATTAATCATAGGGGTGAGCAAAAAATACTGGTTGGACCGAGATCGACCCGAGACCGGTCCGAGATCGGGCCGACTAAGACCGAGACCGATTAGGACCGAGACCGAGACCGAGCGGGCGGATTTTTTCCTCTAAAGTCGGGATTGGGCTCGGGTTCGGGATTTTTCCCGAAATTCCCGATTAGGACCGGACCGGCCCGAGTTGCCTAAAAACCTAATACATAATACTATATATACTATACAAGTATAGTAGTATACATCAACTCACAAAGTCTCCATGTGTGTTTGGATTGTATGTTCTATATTTATAATGTGTGTTTGGATTGTATGTTTGATACTTGATTTATTGTCTTTGTATGTTCTAAATTTGGTGAAAATTCGGACAATTTTTTTTTTTTTTTATTTGGATTGAAAATTTCGGTAATGGACCGAGACCGGCCCGAGTCAAGCAAGACCTACTCGGACGGGCTTTTTATACCGAAGTCGGTCTCGGTCTCGGTTCTCCAAAGGTGAAAACTGAAATTTCGGGCTCGGGCACGGTCTTGCCTAAAAAACCGGCCCGCCCCGCCCAAGCTCACCCCTAATTAATCATCGATTAACAAAGGGTATATTTGCATAAAAAATATGTACTCAGTGTTACCATAATCGGACCGGACCGAAGGTCCGACCGGGATGAACCGGGCAAATCAAAAATCGATACCCTCATCGATTCGATGACCGTTCAGTTATGATAATACTTACTTTAAGTCTTTAATTTCACATTTTTCACAAAATTTAGCCGAAAGATAAATTAATTGCGAAAACAGCCACGTACTATTAAACTTATCCTAAACTTGGTCACTTTTCCAATTTCCGTTGGTTTTGACGTTAAATGCTAATGTCTCACATGGACTCTCTAAATGCCACCTAAAATCGATACATTATATTATATCTTCATTTAATTAGAAAAAAATGTTTGAATTTATTAATGACTAGAAACTTTTTTTTTTCATATGAAAAGAGAACTTTCTTTTATGAACAATATTTACTTATAAATTAGACTTTTCTCGATAAAGATCAACTCAATGTGAATTACATTGTACCGACTCCATGACAAAGAAAAAAAAATATCTACTTAATTGATTGGTTATAAAAATAAATATTAAATAACTAATAATAATACTAATTATTAATCTGATGTGGCAATATTGGCCAAAACAATTGTCATTCAGGTCCATGTCATGCTCAATTAATCGTGACAGTAAAACTAACAGAATTTGGAAAAATGACTAAATCTGTGACAATTTTACTAGTATGTGACTATTATCGCAATTAATTTGGTTTCCCCCACCAATAATTACAACGCACACGGCTCTCAGGACTCCAAATTTAGGAACTCATGTTTGGAGGATTTACTCCGAGACCGAACCCGAGTTCATTTCAAAAAATCTGTTCGAGTTAGGCTTGTTCATAAACCGGTTCGGATCGATTCGGTTCAGAACTGAACTAGTTTGGTTTGTACAAAATTAGTAATTTTTTTCTGTTTCTAAAAAAATTGGTATAGTTTATAGAAAAAATTGGTTTGGTTCAAACCGATTCAGAACCGGTTCGAACTATTCTGGTCTGTTTTTTTTAATAACAATTTTGGTTCGGAAATAATATGATTCAAATCGAAACAAAACCGGCTAAAAATCCTGTCCAACTGAAAATATACTGAACTAACTGAAAAACACACTGAACCGACTGGAAAAACTCTGAACCGATTGAAAAATACACTGAACCGACTGAAAAATACATTGAACCGATTGAAAATCTGTTCCATAACCGACTGAAATCCTGTCCAACATCAACATACGAGAGTCCAATATATCTTTAGGTTTGGTTTATTGAAGACATCTCTAGGTTTGGTTTAATTTCAGACTGGTTTAGTTGATTTTGCTTCAACCGGTTCTAAAATTATATAGGTTTAAAATAGTTTGATTTAAATTTAAGTATAAACCAGTATAAAAAAAATGATTTATTTTGAACCGGTTTATTTGAAGCCTAAAAAAATGGTTTAGTTTTGAAACTAGTTCGGCTAAACCGGTTCGAACCAAACCAGAACCAAATCAGTTCATCCGAACAAGTTAAATTGAACAAGCCTAGTCTTAGTCGATCCTGATCGACTCGGACTAGTTTCAGTCTTGAGCTGACTTTTTCTCTAAAAAATAATACAAAACATAATGTAAACATCATATCAAGTATCTAATACAAAACACACAATAAATATTGACTCCAACAAATAATCAATCTGAACCGGTTTATTTGGTATTTTGGACCCAAAAAAAAAAACTAAGACCAAGTTTAAGATAAAAATGTCATTCATTTGACTCGATCTTAAATTAGGGACTGATTAATCAAGAAGTCTATGTACGATTTTTCAGTCCAATAATCTTTTTTTCCTCACCCCTATCTCAAATCTCAAACAACGCACAAAAACAACGGGCAAATGAACACCATCAATGAGTGATGAAGAGCATGGTGGTAAAGATTATTGAAGAACAATGGCCACAACAACAACAAATGGACTCGAAGTTTATGTTACAAAAAATGTCGTGAAAAAAGTAACGACCTTCAGTCGGAAGCACCAATTGGAACAAATTTACAACAACATTTACACTTACACTTCAAAAAACAAAGGAAAAAACAAAAACAAAAACATACAGGAACTGCTGCTGCTGCCGGGAAAAACATAAGGATTGAAACATGATTGCATAAATCGAGCCACAAGTCGTTCCCTTCAAGGGGAAAAAAAAGAGAGAAGAAACCCGAGTCCATGAACCTGGAGAATGACTGGGTTTATGGTTTCATTCGGAGTTGGAATCGTAGAGATCGCTAGGGCACGGAGTCATGACTTCGGATTCAAGCAATTGGACCACTCGGTGCATGGTGGGTCTCTCTTCTGGGACCGAAATGCATTGGATTGCGAGGGAGAGGAGGGCGTCGAGGCTTTCTTCTTGAATCCCCTCGCAGTTTGTATCCACAATTTCGTTTTGCCGATTCTCCGTGATTAGAAAATTTAACTGCAGATGTACGGCAAGTGTAAATGAATGTTTATTACGATGAAACTCGATGCAGTAATGAAGGAGAGCACGTACCCATCCGACAATATTGAGGCCTTTCTCGATGAAAGTAGCATCCGTGGGTCGCTTTCCGCTTAGTATTTCGAGCACAAGAACTCCGAAACTATACACATCTGTCTTCTCGGTAGCTCGACCACTTTGCATGTATTCTGCATTGTTAAGAATCGAATGTTAGCAAAGAATTGCACTGAACTTTTTTAAGAAAATGATTGAGAACTGAACGTGAGCAAAACATAATACGCCATCACCTTTTCTTTTATTAGTTTTCAAATTTTCTGTAATAAGAAAATACGCATACTTTCAAAAATTAAAATAAAAAATAGAGAATGGTATCCGAACTTGTGGGTGATTAGCAAGTAGGTACCTAGTTTTTTTTTGTAGCAGCTAAGTAGCCGAACTTATGAAAATTAACAAATAGGTACCTACCGTTAATTTTCGTTAAGAATAAACGGAAAATATCACATGAGGAGCAAACAGGTACCTGAACTTACACGAATGAGCAAGTAGGTACTTGAACCGGTTCAAAAAGTATTGATGTACCGAGAACGTCTGAAGTTGAGCCATGCATGTGTTTGGTATATAAACCCTATTTTTTTATTTAAAAAAATAAAGTGGTTTGACCAAACCAATTCTGAACCGGTCCAGGTACCTACTTGATCATTCGTGTAAGTTCAGGTACCTGTTTGCTCCTCACGTAATATTTTCCGTTTATTCTTAACGGAAATTAACAGTAAGTACCTATTTACTTATTTAAGAAAGTTCAGGAATCTATTTGCTACAAAAAAAAATTAGAAACCTAATTGCTAATCAACCACAAGTTCGGGTACCAGTTTGGTAGTTTTCCCTAAAAAATAACAGCGTCAATAATAAAGAATTGAAGAAGTTTTTTTTATTCTTTTCAAATAAGAGTTATTTGTTGGCCAACAAAAAAAGAGTTATTTCTATCTTTCTTTACACTATTTGTCAAATTTGATGGATAACAGAGTCTGCAAATGTGGAAGCTTGTTGCAATTTCTCCAAACTTGGGTATGCAATTTGGTAACTAAACCTGAAGAAAGACCTGAAATTTGCAAAAGTGCTACTCTTTTCACAAAAATTCACGCTCGGTTTCACTTTCTCGGTGTCAGGTTTTGTAGCATTGCTAATGATATATTATCAGCAGAAGTGATGATAATCACATCTAACCCCAGACATACTCTAATCATCATATATCATTCAGCATGGTGAGATTCTAGATGTCAGAGCTTACCTGGAGCTAGATAACCAAATGTTCCAGCAACAATTGTCGTAATATGGGATTCTTCATCCTCCAAAAGCTTAGCAAGCCCAAAGTCCGAGACTCGAGCCTCTAGGTTGCCGTCGAGCAAGATATTGCTTGACTTTATGTCCCGATGTACGATCCTCGGAGAACAATCATGATGCAGATAAGCAAGTCCTTTGGCTGCTCCAGATATAATATTGAGACGTGTCTCCCAGTCAAGTTGTTCTCCTCTTTCTGCAAAAGTCGGCACGAATATTATCTATCTCTAGCTAAAAAGATTAGATAGCTAAACCTTTTCACATGGTTGTAAGGCATTCAAACCTACCGTGAAGTGCTTCATCGAGGCTACCACCAGAGAGGTAATCATATATCAGTAGTTTCGAAGTGGGTGAATTGCAGTACCCCCTCAGATTGACCAAGTAACGGTTTTTAGTGCTCCCGAGGATTTCAAGCTCTCTTTCGAAGAACCGGTCAAAGCCATCGTTCATCTTCACAATTCTTTTCAAAGCAAATACGTTTCCATCATCCATAGCTAGTTTGTAGACGGTTCCAAATCCTCCAGAGCCTATTATGTGTTCCTCCGTCAGAGTTTCCAGCTTTTTAATAATCTCTTTCGAAGTGTATGGCAAATCTCCATGGAACATTACGACTGATGCACCTAAGAAAAAAAAGTTTATTTTTATTTTTATTTTAAATGGACGATACGAAATCAGGAACTTAGGAAAATAGATCAAAGGTATAAGGAAGCATACCTCCATTTATGTTTATGGAGAAACCTTTGCTATCGTTTTTACCAAACTTTTTGTACAAAAAACATCCCCAGAAACACATGAGAGCCACCAGGAGTAGTGCTCCTACAGTTGCTGATGCACTAATGAGCAAACGACCGGAGTTTTTCTTAACACCAGGAGTACGAGCTTCAATAACATAGTGCAATTAAATGCAAGTCATAATCCGATGAATCAGAATAACGTAGCCAAACAAATATATAGGTCAACGAGAAAATGAGAATGTAGCAGACTTATTAAACGCGTAGAATTATGGGTTAACCAACATTACCTGACCCGGGAGAGAGAGAACTTCCAGAAGGTCCTCCATTGCAGGCAACATTGACTTGCTTTCCGCACAAACCGAGGTTTCCAACAAAGCTACATAATGTATATATCACCCAATCAGAAAAAATATAGAAACGGATTTTCCAATAAACATCATGTCATAGTATAATGGGTAAACTAAGATAAGTCACTTACGAGCTCTCGGGAAAGTTGCCAAGTACGCCATCGGAGGGTATTGGTCCACTCAAGAAGTTAGCTGACACATCACTTCACATAAATCGTACAATGTCATCAAGTTGAATTGAAACATCAATCAACATTGATATGAAGGAAGTCTTAACCGTATTCAAGTGAAAGTGAGGTACTTACAATGCGATAAGGTTATTCAGCTTCCCAAGCAAAGGAGGGATAGATCCACTTAAGGAGTTGCCTGATATGTTTCTGTTTAGTAAGAAAAGATAGAGTGAGTCAAAACAACAGCAATAATATCTAACTCCTACGATAAAAAAACAAAGGTGATTGCAGACAAGATGAACATATCAATGGAACAACTCACAGATTTCGAAGATCAGAAAGGTTTCCTAATTCTGTGGGGATAAAACCACTCAAGTAGTTACCCTGCAAATATCTGCAAAGTAGCGTGATCAATTACTTTTTTATCTAGTCTCTCTCTATTTGAACATCAGAATATGTGGTCTTCAAGAAGCAACTTGAAGAAGAGAGAAAAAAAACTATGAGATGCCTGTTAAATTACGTAGGACCAGATACTCCTTTGGATTTCAATTAAAAATATTGGTACCAAAACATCTGTAAAATAAAAATTATGACAAGACTTCCTAGCCATTAATCTGATCTGGAGTACATAACACTGCTACAGTACTATTAGCATCATATTCTGAAAAATAAGGTAGAAAAGCCACGATGCTTCTGCAGAGAATACTAGTATATTATGTCCAGAAAGCCAAAGCCAGAACAAGCATACTTACATTTCCTGCAACTGAGTGCAGTTTCCCAACTCTGAAGGAATGGACCCATAGAGGTTATTCTCATGAAGAGTTCTGAGACAGGTATAAAAGAGCTTTAAATGCAGGAAATCGTCAGATAACGAATATGTTTGATAGAGCAAAAGGCTACATACAAGACTTTCAATTGATCAAGCTTTCCAAGTTCAGGTGAAATAGAACCACTCAGTTTGCGACGAGGGAGGCTCCTGCAAATTGAATTACTTGCTGATCATAGTCTTCAAATACATATACGATACATAAAATTGTCAAAAAACAACTTCAGGTAGTTCAGACTTCTGAGCTATCCAAATAAGAATAAGTTCCAGAATCTTAACCATACCAAACATTAGTGATGAGTTCATACTTTTAAATCTAAATGATATACTACTTTATCTATGAAATAGAAATTAAGGTCCTCAATTCACCGTTGCCTATTGGGATTGGATTAACCTTCATCCTCACAAAAAACTTGTCTTCAAAATTACATTGATTTGACAAGTTGATTTTGACATAAATCCACACATGAAAAGAGGAATCTTGGAAATTTACTGAAAATGGTTACAAGAAGAGGCGGGCAGGACACACATGGCTGCACAAGTTCAACTTACCCTTAGAACAAAGGTAGCAGATAATAAGAGAATTTTCAACAGTAATAGATGCTTCAGCAGAAAGCAAGAGAACTTACAAGAAAATTACTCTCTTCGAATCAGGATCACATTTAACTCCTTTCCACATGCAAGGGTCGGGATCTTCAGGTCTCCATTGAAGAATGTTACCATCTGAACTTACAATGCCAGATCTGAAGCTTAAAAGCACCTCACCTAAGAAAATGCTATTTAAATTAGACACTTTTAAATAAAAAGGTAACACTAGTAGAACCTCAAATATACCTATCACAAATGTGAAGTTTTTCTGTAATCTCTTACCACATTCTGATGAGAAATGGCTTTGGGGAATGATAATAAAATAAGGTGCTTGTATTCAAGCAAGTGAGAACTCTAAAAGTGGGAGTCGTAACATAATTATATTTTCCAATCTGAAAAAAGTAAAAATTATATAATTTTGTGGTACGGAAAAATCATGAAAACATTGCAGTAGATTAATTATGACACGTAGGTGAATTAAATCGCCAAGTTACGCTAAAACTGAAAAATATGACATGATTTTGTGAAGTAAAATGCAATGTACTACCATACCATCAGCAGTGAGAGCTGTGCTTTTATTGAGCAAGGCATTGAGCAATAAAGCATAAATCAGCCATACTCCAAGAGATTGTGCAAGACAAATGCCCATCTTGGCACTGGTCAAGCATAATAGATCTTTCACTGATCATCTGATGCACCAAACTGCAAAATATCTGAGTCGTACATATAGTTGTATCTATGAAGATGGCATCAAACAGCTGGAAAAGATCCTGAGAATAAAAAAAGGACAACATAGAATTAATAATAGCCATAGCTAAGGCCGTCACGCTTGCCCGGTTGCACCAATGAAAGCCAGTATTAAATTCAAAATGCATAGCCAATAAAAAAAACATCCCATCTCATCAATTGTAATTATTAGATATAAGGTATGCACAAACATCATGTGATAGAATGTAGTAACTGAAATGGGCACCAAGTAAATCGACAACAGGAAAAAATCTACGCCACAATGTGAGTGAAAGGCCGGGTATTTCAGGTTTAGTTCAGGTGAAGTGATGCAGGGACCTGACTTAAGCATGCAGCAATGTACAGACATGAAGTCAAAGATTTTCAACCCTAATTAGACTTCCCAACTCTAAGATTAACAGCACAATGTGAGTGAAAGGCCGGGTATTTCAGGTTTAGTTCAGGTGAAGTGATGCAGGGACCTGACTTAAGCATGCAGCAATGTACAGACATGAAGTCAAAGATTTTCAACCCTAATTAGACTTCCCAACTCTAAGATTAACAGCGAGCCTTCAAGACAAAAACAGACCAAGCAGGCAAGATCACACATTTATCAGAGTCTAAGCAAACGTGCTTCGATAACACTTTCACCTAACGCTGTGTCATCAAATGCTTAAATACATCTCCCGATCAAGTAAACTCACCTCCAAAAGTATTCCTCTCTGCGGCTACTGAGAAGTTCACAATCACTGAACTTGAAGCAGTAAGAAGGTTTTCAATACTAATAACAGTTCAAGCATTGTAGAAGATTCGACGAATTAAAGATCAAACAGCAGAGAACGAGCATCGGAGCTAAGATTTGAGCTTGATGTTACTTAATTTTGTGAAAAAGTCATGAGATTGGGTATTCAATCGAACCTGGGCTCGATCTGGCAAGGAAATGACCCAGTGGATCGTGAAGGAGCAGCGGAAGCAGCGGCCTTCAAGTCTCGGTGCGGAGGTGGCGACTCAATTTGAGGTACGAGCAATGACAGTAAGTACTAAGTACAGAGAACCAGAGAGGGGGGAGAGAGAAGTGTGTGGATGTGTTTGAGGTATAGATGCTGGAAACTGAAAGTAGGCATGAAATCAGCCAATGGGAATACGGCGAGCTCGCACGTGCGATTGACACTCTTCGTACGTGCCACCGACGCTTTTGTATTTATTTATTTATATATAATAATTAACTAATTTTAATATTCATTATTTTTCGTTACCGTTACTGATTTTTTACGCTCTCTTTTGACCTATTTAATTTAATAATTCCGTATGCAAACAAAGTAACGAGAAAGAGAAAAAAAACGACCACGAAATACGACCAATCAGGGCTGATTATGGGTGAGCCGGATCGGTTTTGAATGCATGACCGAGATCGAAATTTAGGTCTTGATATTTGGAGGAACGAGATCGACTTTGGCAAAAAAAAAAACGTTCGAGTCAGTTTTGCTTGACTAGGACCGGTATCAGTCTTGGACCGGAATTTTTGGTATAAAAAAAATCAACTAAATTGATCAAAGAAATCACCAATGTTTTTGTCTTGACCCCGCTCGCTTCTCGTTTTCCATCGCACTTGCCTTATTGGAATCGATCCAAGGGTTGTTGAATACTTTAAGATCATGAATTATTAGTGTTTCAAGGGTTACACAATGAATTTTTAGGGTTTTCTTCAAGATCGGGTTGGGTCGGTTCTAGTTAGCCTTTTGGGAGAAAAAAAACGAGACCGGCCTTGAAAAAAAAATGTACGATCGGTATCGGTCCTAATCAATTTCAATCTTAGTTGAACCGATCTCGAACTGATCTTGTCGTGAATTCAGTCCGACCAGTCTTTTTGTATCACCCTTTCGACAAATGGTGAAAAAGATGGAGGTAAAAACTATATAGTTAAGGTACTAATTAGACGAACATTGAATAGTTGAGGTACCAAAAAGTAATTGTTCTGTTTCCCTCCATGAGATATTAAGGCGGCTGCCGCGGTACCTTATGGAGTCCTATCCGCAGAGCTGGTCATAGACAATTCATCGTCTTCCAGAGTTCCGTCGCCGGATATTCTCCAAACCCCTTCCACGGCGCAAAAGAGTCTAGGTTAATCGTATGAGGATTCGTCCGGACATGTCTTCAGTCTCCTAGTCGGTGTAGATTTTTTTTTTGGCCTGAGTCGGTGTAGATTCAATCCTCTGCTTTCGGTCGTCGTTGAATTTGGAGATTTAGGGTTTCGCTTCAAGAATTATGTGCACTTCATCGTCGCTGTGCGCTCTCTCGATCTTGACATCTGAGAATCTTCGCGTTTTTGGTCCTGGTTTGAATCCGTTTGCTCCCTACTGCGTGGCTCATCACTGCTCCCTCGCCGTTTCTTCTCGCTAATTGTTGTGCTCTGCTCTTTTGCTTAAGTTATTGTTCAAATTCTAGGTCTTCAATTGATTATCAAGATTGCAGTTTTCTTAACCTGGGTTTGGCTTCACAAAAATCTTGTCTTCTCGCAAGAAACCATCATCAGTTGCCTGTCTATAAGTCTAGATCTTTCTACAACCATATCCGTATTTAAATAAGATACTTATGCCCCAAATGGATTCACCTTCTTTTAGAAGAACGTCTTCTTTGACGAGAAGACGTTCCTTTGGAAGTGTGTCTGGTAGGGATGATAGAGGATGGACTACGCTGCATATTGTTGCCCGAAGAGGCGATCTAAAACAGGTGAAGTTTTATAATTTATGATGAACATGCTTTTTTTATATATAAATGGCGTATAGTTGATGGTAAATATCACTTTCATCACTTATAAATGGAGATATTGATTTGTGTTGTTGCTTTGCTTCCGTCTTATGTTGAGTTTTTCAGATTCTTGCTCGAGGGTTATCTAATGAGTTCATTTTGTTGCTGTATAGCTAAATATGATAAGAATGTAGATAGAAGAACAATATAAGAGCATGCAGGGTGTTCTTACTTTTTGCCAAGATCAGTTTATCAGAATATTTCCTTTCTTAGAATAATTGTGGGGAGGACAGAGGCTTTTCAAGATTCAGAAAGTATTAAAATTTTATGTAATAATTTACAGAAGTTGGGTTGCATATGTAATAATGGACAAAGCAGTTATCATATAGTAAACTCATCGTGCTCACTGTTAAGAGACAGCTAGTTATCACAATTAGGAATGGTTCCATTGCCTTCTAATTTCAGCTCTCCAGTGGGCTATAGGCTTTTTCTTTCATCTAGAAATAGTTGTTTCACTAATGCAGATGCAGAAAGGACAGTTTCACCATGCTAAATTTACTAACTCTTGTGAGATTCAGTGTATAGGCTCATCTTAAGGTCATGTGACCAAACCTCTCTCCAGTGTATACTGTATAGGCCCATCTTAACTGATGTTTGGCGTTTACAGTCCTTACGAATTACTCTTAAGACTTCTTTTACCGTCCATGCTTGTCTCTTTCTGCATTTCAATAATTTTATCTTTTACTTAATTGAAATTTAGATACATGACTAGTAATAATTTCGCTGGCTTCAACATCTAGTTTTGAGTGCAGACTACTGTTAACTGAACTGTTTTCTTTTTTTCTTTGGGGATCAGGTGAAGCGCCTGCTAAACGAAGGGATGGACGTAAATGTTGCTGCATGGGGCCCAAAGTTGAAAGGGGCGACACCTCTCCACCTTGCTGCTGAGGGTGGCCATATCGGAGTTATGGATGAATTGCTCGAGCGTGGTGCAAACATAGATGCCAGAACCAAGGGAGCCTGTGGCTGTAAGCTCATTCCCAGTATTTGAAGACCACTCTTGTTCCATCGTTGTTAATCTGGGTGGATAATGTAATGCCTAACGAATCCCTTTTGTTAAAATACTTTTAGGGACGCCGCTCCATAGCGCAGCTAAAGAACGGAAAAAGGAAGCAGTGAAGTACTTGGTAGGGAACGGAGCTTTCTTACCCGACGACATAAACGACTGCAGATTCAATCCACCACTGCACTACTGCTCTGGGCTTGAATGGGCTTATGAGGAGCTGAAGCGACTGCAGATCGAGGTTTCTTCTGCTTCCTCCAGTGAAAGCGGATCCAGCTCTGAAGCTTAACATGGCATGCACCTCAATATATTACTGATGGATTTGCAAGAGAAGTGGCCATGGCATGCACCTCCTTTACATGGCTGTAATTTCTGTTTTTTCCGACGAACATTGTGTTTATGATTAGCAATGTAGTAGTAGTAGTGGTAATGCTGAATTTGTCTATTGAAAGATTTGGACTTTTGGGAATGGTGTTAGTATGATCATCTTTTTTAAGAAAAAAAAAATGAAAAAACGTAAGTTAACAGAATTTTTAACCCAAATATACTAAAATAAATAAATTTATATCCTCAGTTTTTTTTAAAATACGAAAGTATATTCAACCAGAAATGATATTGGCAGGTATGAGTTTTTTTTTTCATCCGCGAATGGAATTTGTAGGTGAGCATTTAAGTTGTATCCGCGAATTCCATTTGCGTGTGGGTACGCAATTAAAATTCACCCGCGAATGGGATTTGCAGGTGAAGGAAGGTTTGCTTCACCGATGTAAGTAGCGAGAAAAACAATTAATGGCTTTTCAGTTGTGAATGATATTCGCGACTGAAGTAAAAGTTCTACCCGCAAATGACATTCGCGGTTATTCTTTTAATATCCATTCGCGTATATATATATATTTTGGTATTTTTTTCAAATTTTATAATATTTTTATATTTACTTTTATTCGAAGTATATCTTGGTCAAAAATTCAAGTTATCATGATACAAAGATATTGTAGTACGATATCTAAAAATAATAATTTCGTGATAATAATTTGCATGTTTTTTAAATATTTACAAATTTAATCCATTCGTGTATGTTCAATATTACATACTGTACGCAGAGTGAATCGGTCCCTAAGGAACCCCCGAAAGGGCGACCCTTGGGGTAACTTGGAATATGTTACCATCAGCCGTAGTGATTTAGTGGTTAAGAGCATTGATTCTAAAGTGGTTTGATTTTGGAGTCACGAATACAAATCCGCCAAGTATAAGAAGAAACTCTGGTTTGGAAAAAGTAGGGTCACGAGTTCGAATCCTCAAATTCAAGAAAAAAATTACGATTTGTGTTTAATGGATCGATTTTTCCATCACAGACAGTGCTTAGTTTGGCTACGTTAAAGGTGCTTAGTTTGGCTACGTTAAAGGAATGAGTGTAAAACACTAATTCACAAACGACGGGACGAAAATAGCACGTGCTAAGTACCGACTACATCATGCCAAAAACAGTAGTCGAGGTTGCTACATGTAGAAAGTCGAAGAATCTTGGAAACTTCTAGTTTTAGACACGTGTGACAGTCGCTTAAAACGACGATGTTTCAGCCGCCGGAATGCCGTGAACAAGAGCTACTTTCGGTTGGACTCTGTGCATGGTCGGTGTGATGGACGGCTGAGATGAAAAACAAACGCTGTGGAGATGGGAGAATACGGACATCATCACTTGACACGTGTCTCCGATGTAAAGGCTTGGGCGGTTCTCAGAATGCGACGTGGCAGTTCACACTCCACCAAAAAATAAATAACACATTAAAAAAAGACAATAGTGAAATCATGACTTTATTTTACTTTATTATTTAGTTACTCCCATTTTTTATTTAAAATAATAATAGACCTTAAATTGGGAGGACATTAAGCATACTAATTACTAATGTTTACTAAGCTAAGGTTTTGGACTTTTGGTGTGGATTGTATATAGGTTAATTATTTTTCCGAAACTGTTGGATTATAAATTAAATTATATAATTATCAAGAAAATATTTCAATTTCGATCAAAGCTGCAATATCCATCAAAGGATTGTAATTTTTTTTATTAGATATAATTAAAATTTTAACATAATATCTATTCTGTAATTTGAATTGTAATGATAAAAGAGATCATATGAAAAAATAATTATATATTTGGTAAAAAAAAATATGTAGATAAATAACTAAATTACAATATAAATTTTCAACTTAAAGAGTCTAAGCTGAGTTTTTGTAAGCTAAAATTTTAAAACTAAGCTTAAAGTCGTGGTATAATGAGTCATAATATAAGATATATATCATTTTTAAGTATTTTGATTGTTATTGAAATATATATTCACTTTTTTTAGCAAAAGAAAACTAGTCTATTTACGTTTGGTATCAAATATTGCAAATTATTTTGACTAATAAACTAATCAAATGACTTAGTTAAGAGAAATTAAACAAAAAAAAAAGACTTAGTTAAGACTTTAGAGGGTAATTAATGATTGGAGTGACAACGTGACGTTTTTTGGGATTTTATTTTTTAAATTTGTCTTTTTTTGGTTTTAACTTTTAAGCAAATAGAAAATTCCTTCAAAATTCCAAGTCACAAGAGTTGGCTGTGGGTCCCAAAGGCTGCAAGGGCATGTGATGTGAGTGGGGGTGGGGTATCCCAAGAAAATGAGTTGTCTTCCACCATAGACTCTCGACTCACCTTTTTCTTGCTTCTTTATCGATAACGTTATTTTTGCCATTTTTTGGTAATATTAGTGTTTTTATTTTTATATATAGTTCAAATTAAATAAAGAAATTTGCATAATAAAATAATAATAAATATATATTTTTTTAATAATTTATCATAAATAAATCAGTCCAGCTACTTCAAAGTTCAAACTGTTCCCTTTTTTTTTAAATCTATTTAATTTGGATTTTTTTAGACTTATATGATAATTGATAAGGATTGAATATCAGGTAGCCCCCAAAAAAATAAGTTTGTTTAATATGTTAATTTTTTTGTCTGAATTTAATAAAATATATTTGTCAAAAATGGAAAGATGATAGATTTTTTTTTTTACAAATATTACAATTTATTTAACTCTTATAAACTTTTTTAAATATTACAGTTGAGTGTTTATTCGATTGGGGTTCGTTTGAGCCCAAATTGAGGGACTGGGTTTGAGTATTGACCTAGACCGCCCCCATAAGTGAACGACGAGGTATGGGTCAAGAATTAGAGCAGGGCATGAATTGATATGGGTCTGGTTTGGCCTCCATTGAGGGGCTAAGGTCTGTTCTTAATCCATACTTGATCGTCCATACATGGGGCTAGGCCTAGATCACGACTCAGATTCGAGCTCCTCGATTAAGACTCAACCGTTTATCGATTGAATGAGAACGTAACATTTGTAAAAGTTGGAAAGAGATAAACATTGATATTTTTTAAATTCTTTTATATTTTTATATTTTTTAAATTTATTCTAGTAAATTTATATAGAAAAATTGACGGATGAAACAAATTTGAACTTTGACTAAATCTTTAAAAATAATACAATTTAAATTTTAATAGAAAAATTCAAAATTTGATTAAATATTATCCCTAATAATAATAATAATAATTTCAATTTTCAACCGACAAATGTAGTGGGGAGAGGTGGGGAACTGTAAAAAGCAAGTGAGGTCGGTAAGCTTGCTTGTCATTTTCATATTATTATTATTATTATTATATAATTATGTAAAGATAAACGGGTTATTACATTTTAGACAGAAATATAATATTATTATTTGATAACTGAATATACTTATATTTTAGTCATGGATTATGTGGATATTCCTCTGTACAACGAAAAAAACAATGTTTAATACATTTTCTTTCTTATTTGTTGGGGTCCTTATTTATTTTAAACTGAAGTTGAGAATTTTAATTTAATAGAAATAACTATTTATGGTGAAGAAAAATAAATACTGATAGATTGGAAAATAAAAAAAAATTGTATAGAGGATTTTATTTATTTAAGCTTGATCATGGTCTTACCAACTCGACTTGAAAGCACTAAGACCGGTCTGAAATGTAGCACGAGTTAAAAACAAGTACCCATTGTTTGTATAAGCAAAATTATAAAAAAGTCACTCTCTCACACAACTTTACCTTCTTAATATGCAGTTTTACCCGGAATAATACGACATATCTTGAATCAGCTACATCTTATTTCATATTTTTGGGTTGAGAATTTTAACTTTGTATTAAAAAATTGGTATGATAAAATTTATTATGGTGGTTTTCATAAATATTTTAAGCTTTTGGAAAAGAAAGTAGGTTTAGGATCGAGACCGTTCTAAGTAGGCTTGTTCATGAACCGGTTCGACCCCGAACCGGTTCTGAACTGAACTGGTCTGGTTTGAAAAAAACCAGTACATTTTTCTGTTTCTAAAAAAACTGGTCTGGTTTAAGGAAAAAAGAACTGGTCTGGTTCGAACCGATTCAGAACCGGTTCGAACTGTTCTGGTCTGTTTTTTTTAATATCAATTTTGGTTCGGAAATATTCCGGTTCAAATCGAACCTAAACCGGATGAAAATTCTGTCCAACACACTGAACCGTCTTAAAAAATACTGAACCAACTGAAAAACACTGAACCGGCTGAAAAAACACTGAACCGACTGAAAAATACATTGAACTGACTGAAAAACACATTGAACCGATTGAAAATCTGTTCCACAACCGACTAAAATCTTGTCCAACATCAACATACGAGAGTCCAATATATCTCTAGGTTTGGTTTATTGAAAACATATCTAGGTTTGGTTTAATTTCAGACCGGTTTAGTTAATTTTGCTTCAAACCGGTTCTAAAATTATATAGGTTTAAAGTGGTTTGATTGAAATTTAAGTATAAACCAGTATCAAAAACGAGTCGAGTCGAACCGGTTCGAACTGGATTTTTGGTACTATTTCGAACTGTTCTATTTGAAGGCAAAAAACACTGGTCTGGTTTTGGAACTAGTTCGGCCGAACCGGTTCGAACCAAACCAGTTCCAGACCAGACCAGACCAGTTCGCCCGAACCGGTTTATTTGGCCAAGCCTAGTTCTAAGATAAACAAGTCCGACTCATACATTATTTTTAATGCACTCAATCTCAATACTAGAGTGACCTGTCTCAAAATTCCATACTCAAATTTTGTTGGAAAATAACTAGCATGGATCGGCACAAACTCACCACTACAACTAATAGAATATTTCACCAAAATATATCTCAATTAATAAGTAAATACTAAAATGTCATCGGTTTACCAACAAATACGAATTTATACCCCATGCACGAAGTCATAGAGGGATGAGGGGGAGCAATTCTCAACTTTGGGATTTGTGTCAATTTAACCCTAAAAAATATATTTATTTTTAATAACCCTTTAAATTATTACATTTGTCCAATCTGATTTTTTTTTTTGGTTTAACTAGTTGCTCTTAGACTAATTATTAGGGGTGGGCATGAACCGATTCATGGTCAAATCGGTTTATGAACCGTACCTTTACCACATTTTAAAGAAGTACGGTTTACTGCTCCAGTTTTTAGCCGCTCCAGATTTTGACTAATTTACCGTATCTCTCCTGACCTGGTTCGGTCGAACCACTTTATACATATATTAAAAATAAAAAAACTATCATAATCCATAATCCATAAATCCTAATCCTAATCCATAAACATAATCCATAATCTATAAACCATAATTCATTATACTAATGTAGATTGTAAATCATCACCGAACCAACTTTGGTCTAATGGTTTAGAGTAGATATTTTAAAAATTAAATATAATATTATATTAAACTGGTACAAGAAGTGGTACAGTTTACTGTTTGCGAACCATTATTTTTGTACCTCTTATGAACCACTCCATTTTGTTTGCAAAAAAAACATTTGGTTTGTGAACCGATTCGTCCGAACCAACCCATAAAAGGTATGGTTCAGTTCGACCGAACCAGTTTTTTATGCCCACCCCTACTAATTAATGCCCACACTGACCTAAATTCCTGGCTTCGTCCTTATCTATACCTACCCGTGACTCTCCGCCCGAACTCCCCGTCGCGGTTCAAATTTTTTTTTACTGTCAGTTCTACCCGCGACTCTCATTCATGGGTGGAACTGATGAGGGTTTAGGGTTTCATTTTATTCATCAGTTTCACCGCGAATGGGAGTCACGAATGGAACTGACAGTAAAAGATTTTTGACACGTGACCGGAGTCACGAGTAAGTATACATTTGTATTTGTTGGCTATCGCTGCTATTTTGACATTTTGTTATATTTGGGTGAAAAATCCAACTAATGTAGTTTGGTAATAACTAATAATGGCAATTTCAAGTCCGGACGGAAGGATGAACAAAAGTAGAGATGGAGGGGTATTAAAGTCATTTACTCGACGGAGATTAAGCCGTTGCCCATGGCCATGTGCGGATAGCATTGCTGTCGTTTTCCCGCCTCGCTAAACGGTCGAAATAACGGCCATTTTTTCTAAGCCTCAACTTTGTGGCTCCCGTTATCTTACCGTTACAAAAATCACGTCCCACGGTCCCACCAACAAAATATATATTTCCCGAAAATCTATTAATATGTCAATAATATTAGGCCTATAACAGACATCTAAGCCTATAACTTAATCCAATATTAATATGATGATGATTTGGTAAAGGAATCAACTGGGCCAGAAGAGAACACAGACAATAAAACACATAAATGATTTAAATTCGTTAATTTAAACAAATAAGTAATATTTAGAAAATTAATATTTTTTTATATAAAAAGGAGGATAAGAGCAGAGAGTGTTACTTTTTTTTTTGGTAAAACATAAGCATAGAGTATTACCTAAAATAATGTCTAGCAGCTACCACCAGCTTAATACCTGCCCTCTGCTCTTTACAGAATTATTATTTGTATTATGGGAAAATTACTAAACATGTGCCCGAACTTGACATTGATTAGTAAGTAGGTATCTGATTTTTTTTATAGAAAATAGGTTGCCTAACTTTCTTAAATAAGCAAATAGGTACCTACCATTAATTTCCGTTAAAAATAAACGGAAAATATCACATGAGTAGCAAACAAGAACTTGAACTTATACTAATAAGCAAGTAGGTACTTGAATCTGTTCTAACCACTTTTTTTAAAGTATGATATATATAACAAACACATAATTGACTCAACTCAAAACGTTTTCGGTTTGATATATAAAACATATTTTTTTTTTTAAAAAGGTTGTTAGACTGAACCGGTTCTGAACTGGTTCAGATACCTACTTACTCATTTGGGTAAGTTCAAGTACATGTTTGCTCCTTATGTGATATTCTCCGTTTATTATTAAGGGTTTACCTAATTGGTTAGACATGTTTCACCATTGTGCAGAATGGTTACACATGTTTCAAAATGTGATTAATTGGTTTTGCTATGTGACTAATTGATTACACATGTTTTTTGCAATGTGATTAATTGATTATTCCGTTAGTAAACCGTTAATTTTACCATTAAGTAATTTTTTTAACATATTATTGAATTGTGAAATGACTATTATGCCCCTAGTGGTATTGAAGAACACATAATCATCTTCAAGAACAAGAATCGAATCGAAGAATCCGAATCACGTTTCCGGGTTCTTCAAGAATCCAGAAATCAGATTATGAGTTCTTCAAGAAATCAGATTTTGGGTTCTTCAAGAAATCAGATTTTGGGTTCTTCAAGAAATCAGATTCTTCAATTCAATTCGGTGATGAAGAACAAAACTTGAATGATGAAAATGGTAATTACGTCATTTTACGTATCTAAATAGTGACTTAACTGTGATTTCTAACGGTGAACAGTAAAAAAACCAATTAGTCACATTTCAAAATCAATTAATCACATTTTGAAACATGTGTAACAATTCTGCACAATGGTAAAACATGTGTAACCAATTAAGTAATTAACCCTATTATTAATAGAAATTAACTGTAAATACCTATTTGCTTATTTTAATAAGTTCAGCTATTTCGTTGCTAAAAAAAAAGTTCAAATACCTACTTGTTAATCAGGTTAAAGGTATCAGAATGTATTATTTATCCATAGTCTATTTTTTTAATCTATTTATTTATTATTAATCATCTACCCTAAAAAATCTACTTTTTTAATCTTTGTGATTATAATTGAAATTATAAAATGTGAAGCATTTGTAAAGAATACTGTTCAATTATTATGAATTATGATGATAAAATTTGGTTCCTTCGGGACAAATTATTTTGTCTGTTGCGGTAATAATTATTACTTATTAGTATCTGTTCCTCCTATAAATCAACCCTTTATCTGCAGTTCACTCATCTTCACTCATCTTCAACCTCTCAACGACTCTTCTTCCTCAAAGAACAGTTCAATTCCAGTGAGCTTGGTGCAACAACGATGGAGGGAAAGGAAGAGGATGTTAAGCTCGGAGCCAACAAGTACCCTGAGAGGCAGCCCCTCGGGACCTCCGCTCAGACCGACAAGGACTACAAGGAACCACCACCGGCGCCACTCTTCGAGCCCGGCGAGCTCAAGTCGTGGTCCTTCTACAGGGCCGGCATAGCCGAGTTCGTCGCCACTTTCTTGTTCCTCTACATCACCGTCTTGACCGTCATGGGCGTCGCCGGTCCTAAAACCAAGTGCGCCACCGTCGGAATCCAGGGCATCGCCTGGGCCTTCGGCGGAATGATTTTCGCCCTTGTATACTGCACCGCCGGTATCTCAGGTAAAAAATTCAACTTTATTTTGATGTGGTCTCGAAACTTGGAGCCGGATCTGAGAGTTCATCGGATTTGATCGTACCAGGAGGACACATCAACCCGGCAGTGACCTTCGGTCTGTTCTTGGCGAGAAAGCTGTCCCTAACCAGAGCCATCTTCTACATCATCATGCAGTGCCTTGGCGCCATCGCCGGAGCCGCAGTCGTCAAGGGTTTCGAGGGCGGTGCCAAGTACGAGCTCCTCAAAGGCGGTGCCAACATGGTGGGTCCCGGCTACACCAAGGGCGACGGCCTCGGCGCTGAGATCATCGGAACCTTCGTCCTCGTCTACACCGTCTTCTCCGCCACAGACGCCAAGAGAAACGCCAGAGACTCTCACGTTCCTGTATGTTTTCCGCTGAACAGAACTCAAAGTTGTCTCCTTTTGACTAATTTGATAACATATTTCAACTCTGGTCGCAGATCTTGGCGCCTCTTCCAATCGGCTTCGCCGTGTTCTTGGTCCACTTGGCCACCATCCCCATCACCGGTACAGGTATCAACCCTGCTCGGAGCCTCGGAGCTGCCATCGTCTTCAACAAGAACTATGCGTGGGACGATCAGGTATTTACTTTTATCATTTTTTTAGCTGAATACTGAGCTAGCGAGCTGAATCAGCGACTAATCGGGTTATTTTTCATTGTGCTTGAGCAGTGGATCTTCTGGGTCGGACCATTCATCGGAGCTGCCCTGGCGGCGCTGTACCACCAAATAGTCATCCGAGCCATCCCCTTCAAGTCCAGGCCTTGAGCGATCGATCTCTGTTACTGCTTTAGAGTCATTAAGCTGAAGAGTCATTTTCTACTGTTTGGGACCATCTTGCTGTCTGGTTCTGCTGTCGTATTTTAATTTGGATATTATTATATTATTATTATAATTAAGACGTGTCAATGTAAATTATTGGTGTAGTGACGCTGGTTTTAAATATCGAATTTCGAGGAGTGATTATGCTGCATTATTAAGTCTGCGATATAACTTTTTAAATAGTTAAAAAAAATAATCTTTTGCATATTTACCTTTAATTTTAGCATATGCTTCTTCATTATTATTGACCCAGGCAACATGTGGTCACGGTGAAAAGAAGCCCATCATCTGCCTTTTTTCGGAAAGTTATATCCTACAACTGATCCTACCAATTACCATAGCTCCATAATTTATTTATTTTTTGCTTTTTTACATACGAAGTTGCTTTATATAACTAGGGTTGTATCACTAGGGTTTTACGATTAACCTTATATATTTATACAAATTGTACAAAATTTTAGGTATATTAAAAATGATAGGACATTAAAGAAAGATAATGGGTCAAAGGGTCGAATTGGACTGCTCAATTTGCGGAAACAAGAGAACGCATGTTATTCTAATGCGAATGGGACAAACGAGTATGTCTCGGAACTCTGGGTGAGACCCGAGTCATCAAGTGCAAGCACGTCAAGATATGGCTCATGGAACGAAGAAAATAGGGGGTGGGGACTAACAGATCGGCCCTTGCACAACGATGGGCCCTAATTGCGATCGTCGGATGGTTTATATGAAAAGATCGATGCAAGAAGGTATTCAATAACAAAAATTCGGACTCAATCGAGGTGACCAAACATGTATTATTGGCTTGGACCAAATACAACCAGGCCCTTTCAACGGAAGTAAGGTGGCCCAATCAAATGTAATCGACTGAATGGACGAATAAAGATCAATTGTGACACTTCATGGAGTAAATAGACGAAAACTGGTGGCATCAGTTATATAGGGCAAAATTGTTAGGGACAAGTTGTAGGAGGCATCAAACAGCATATAAGCATCCAGAAGCGATAGGGGATCAAATTGATCACTGAGAATAACTAGAAGGTAATCGAAGTTGAATCAGACGCCTAAAATGTCATTCAGCAGCTAAGAAATGAAGACTACTATTGAAAAACGACGACTCTAACTGCCAACATTTTAGAACGGCGAGATCAATAAATCTCAAGAATAACAAATGAATGTGCTAACTGGATAGTGAACGACTTGATGACTGAGTCTCTCGATTGTCACTCCCTCCTTTATCGCTTATTATTTATGATAACTTGATAAATGTGAACAATACTCTTTCTAGTTATAATCAATAAATGAATTCCTTTGTTTGCCTAAAAAAAGAAGAAGAAAGAATGATAGGACCAACTAACTAACTGTCCAGATTGAATCATTAATAATAAGAATAATAACTCGTGGTTTGTTGGTAGGGCATTCTCATAACATCATTTATGTTGAAAGGCATACCCAAAAAGGGAAAGCTCAAAATTGAATGTTTGAATTAGGGTTTTCTTTGGAACAAATAAATTGCGTAGGATGAGGATGTGCCCTGCATATGTACTTTAGCTTATTTGTTCATTTGGCCTATGGTGCAGGTGGTCAAGCAAAGACACTGATGTTTGTCCAGCTCAATCCTGATATTCATTCCTACTCTGAGACGATAAGCACTTTGAAGTTTGCTGAGAGGGTTTCCGGGGTGGAGTTGGGTGCTGCTCGGAGCAACAAAGAGGGAAGAGAAGTTCGAGACCTTATGGAGCAGGTCCACATTTTTATATAAATCTAACTTTATATATTATTGAAATTTGGATTCACAAACTTAAGGGTTAAATACCAAATTGCTAACTGAACTTGTGATGTATGAGTTAATTGTAGCTGTATTTTTTTTATTGCGACATTTGGCTAGTCAAACTAATACCTTAGTGCATTTTGCTAGCTCCTTCCATTTTTTTTGTTATGTCTTAAGACGGAAAATTAATAATGGCGCACATGTGCTCAGGGTGCCAACAATACATTGTCCCTTCCACGGTTAAAATAAAAATGGACAGAGCTAGCAAGCTGCACTTCAACATTAGTTCAGCTAGTAAAAAAATACAGAAAAAGCTCAGCATTTTATATATTTTCAAATTTTGGATTCTTTGTTTATAAGATAATTCAAGTTAGATTTGACATGTACACAATTTCACAGATTGGATCACTTAAGCACACAATATCTAAGAAAGATGAGGAGATTGTGCATTTGCTGTCTTCAGACGGGCCTAATCTCAGTAAGGAGAGACGTGCACTAAGTTTTCCAACACTTGGGTCTACCTCACCTCGAAGACTCCTGCTAGAGACGCCTCAACCAGGGATCAAAGTATTAGAAGCAAATGATAGGTTTGCAGCTTCTAATGGGGAGGACAGTTGTTCGGATTATAGTGACAATTCAGATAACCCGGATGAAAGACTTAGTTATATTTCAGTAACAATGATTTCTAATGGTGAACAGTAAAAAAACCAATTAGTCACATTTCAAAACCAATTAATCACATTTTGAAACATGTGTAACAATTCTGCACAATGATGAAACATGAGTAACCAATTAAGTAATTAACCCTATTATTAATAGAAATTGACTGTAAATACCTATTTACTTATTTTAATAAGTTCAGCTATTTCGTTGCAAAAAAAAAAGGTTCAAATACGTATTTGTTAATCAGGTTAAAGGTATCAGCTTTCTATTGTATTATTTATCCATAGTCTATTTTTTTAATCTATTTATTTATTATTAATCATCTACCCTAAAAAATCTACTTTTTTAATCTTTGTGATTATAATTGAAATTATAAAATGTGAAGCATTTGTAAAGAATACTGTTCAATTATTATGAATTCTGACGATAAAATTTGGTTCCTACGGGTATTTTGTCTGTTGCGGTATTATTACTTATTAGTATTTGTTCCTCCTATAAATCAACCCTTTATCTGTTGTTCACTCATCTTCAACCTCTCAACGACTCTTCTTCCTCAAAGAACAGTTCAATTCCAGTGAGCTTGGTGCAACAACGATGGAGGGAAAGGAAGAGGATGTTAAGCTCGGAGCCAACAAGTACCCTGAGAGGCAGCCCCTCGGGACCTCCGCTCAGACCGACAAGGACTACAAGGAACCACCACCGGCGCCACTCTTCGAGCCCGGCGAGCTCAAGTCGTGGTCCTTCTACAGGGCCGGCATAGCCGAGTTCGTCGCCACTTTCTTGTTCCTCTACATCACCGTCTTGACCGTCATGGGCGTCGCCGGTTCTAAAACCAAGTGCGCCACCGTCGGAATCCAGGGCATCGCCTGGGCCTTCGGCGGAATGATTTTCGTCCTTGTATACTGCACCGCCGGTATCTCAGGTAAAAAAATCAACTTTATTTTGATGTGGTCTCGAAACTTGGAACCGGATCTGAGAGTTCATCGGATTTGATCGTACCAGGAGGACACATCAACCCGGCAGTGACCTTCGGTCTGTTCTTGGCGAGGAAGCTGTCCCTAACCAGAGCCATCTTCTACATCATCATGCAGTGCCTTGGCGCCATCGCCGGAGCCGCAGTCGTCAAGGGTTTCGAGGGCGGTGCCAAGTACGAGCTCCTCAACGGCGGTGCCAACATGGTGGGTCACGGCTACACCCAGGGCGACGGCCTCGGCGCTGAGATCATCGGAACCTTCGTCCTTGTCTACACCGTCTTCTCCGCCACAGACGCCAAGAGAAACGCCAGAGACTCACACGTTCCTGTATGTTTTCCGCTGAACAGAACTCAAAGTTGTCTCCTTTGACTAATTTGATAACATATTTCAACTCTGGTCGCAGATCTTGGCGCCTCTTCCAATCGGCTTCGCCGTGTTCTTGGTCCACTTGGCCACCATCCCCATCACCGGTACAGGTATCAACCCTGCTCGGAGCCTCGGAGCTGCCATCGTCTTCAACAAGGACCATGCGTGGGACGATCAGGTATTTACTTAAATCATTTTTTTAGCTGAATACTGAGCTAGCGAGCTGAATCAGCGACTAATCGGGTTATTTTTCATTGTGTTTGAGCAGTGGATCTTCTGGGGCGGACCATTCATCGGAGCTGCCCTGGCGGCGCTGTACCACCAAATAGTCATCCGAGCCATCCCCTTCAAGTCCATTTTCTGGTTCTGGTTCTGCTGAAGAGTCATTTTCTACTGTTTGGGACCATCTTGCTGTCTGGTTCTGCTGTCGTATTTTAATTTGGATATTATTATATTATTCTTATAATTAAGACGTGTCAATGTAAATTATTGGTGTAGTGACGCTGGTTTTATATATCGAATTTCGAGGAGTGATTATGCTGCATTATTAAGTCTGCGATATCTTGGCCAAAAAAAAAAGAGTCTGCGATATAACTTTTTAAATAGTTAAAAAAAATAATCTATTGCATATTTACCTTCCTTTAATTTTAGCATATGCTTCTTCATTATTATTGACCCAGGCAACATGTGGTCACGGTGAAAAGAAGCCCATCATCTGACCTTTTTTCGGAAAGTTATATCCTACAACTGATCCTACCATAGCTCCATAATTTATTTATTTTTTCCCTTTTTACATACGAAATTGCTTTATAATATAAGGTTGTATCACTAGGGTTTTACGATTACCTTATATATTTATATAAATTGTACAAAATTTTAGGTATATTAAAAATGATAGGACATTAATGAGAGAGAATGGGTCAAAGCTTTGACACCCGATTGGACTACTCAATTTGCGGAAACAAGAGAACACATGTTATTCTAATGTGAATGGGACAAACGAGTATGTCTCGGAACTCTGGGTGAGACCCGAGTCATCAAGTGCAAGCACAATCGAGTGTCTCAGAACGAAGAAAAGGGGTAGGGGGTACAAACAGATCGGCCATAAGTGCATAAGTGCGATCGTCGGATGGTTTATATGAAAAGATTGATGCAATGTCTTCAATAACAAAAATTTGGAGTCAATCGAGGTGACCAAACATGTATTATCGGCTTGGACCAAATACAACCAGACTCTTTCAACGGAAGTAAGGTGGCCCAATCAAATGTAGTCGACTGAATGAACGAACACTTCATGGAGTAAATAGACGAAAACTGGTGGCATCAGTGTTATAGGGACAAACGAGTATGTCTCGGAACTCTGGGTGAGACCCGAGTCATCAAGTGCAAGCACAAACGAGTGTCTCGGAACTCTGGGTGAGACCGGAGTCATCAAGTGCGAGCACGTCAAGAAATGGCTCACGGAACGAAGAAAAGGGGCGGGGGGTACAAACAGATCGGCCATAAGTGCATAAGTGCGATCGTCGGATGGTTTATATGAAAAAATTGATGCAAGGTCTTCAATAACAAAAATTTGGAGTCAATCGAGGTGACCAAACATGTATTATCGGCTTAGACCAAATACAACCAGACCCTTTCAACGGAAGTAAGGTGACCCAATCAAATGTAGTCGACTGAATGAACGAATAAAGATCAATTGTGACACTTCATGGAGTAAATAGACGAAAACTGGTGGCATCAGTGTTATAGGGCAAGATTGTTAGGGACAAGTTGTAGGAGGCATCAAACGACATATAAGCATCCGGAAGCGATAGGGGATCAAATTGATCACTGAGAATAACTAGAAGGTAATCGAAGTTGAATCAGACGCCTAAAATGTCATTCAGCAGCTAAGAAACGAAGACTACTATTGAAAAACGACGACTCTAACTGCCAACATTTTAGAACGGCGAGATCAATAAATCTCAAGAATAACAAATGAATGTGCTAACTGGATAGTGAACGACTTGATGACTGAGTCTCTCGATTGTCACTCCCTCCTTTATCGCTTATTATTTATGATAACTTGATAAATGTGAACAATACTCTTTCTAGTTATAATCAATAAATGAATTCCTTTGTTTGCCTAAAAAAAGAAGAAGAAAGAATGATAGGACCAACTAACTAACTGTCCAGATTGAATCATTAATAATAAGAATAATAACTCGTGGTTTGTTGGTAGGGCATTCTCATAACATCATTTATGTTGAAAGGCATACCAAAAAAGGGAAAGCTCAAAATTGAATGTTTGAATTAGGGTTTTCTTTGGGTCCATGTTTGAATCATTAGGTTGTTTTGTAATTTTAAATAATTATGTTGTTTTTATAATTTAAAAAAAAAATTACAATCAACCATTATCTTAAATTTTGAATATATTTTTTTTTTTATTTTTTCTTAAGGGCATATTGCTTTATATAAATGTAATGGAAATGTAGGGTTGGTAGAGCTCTCACCAACCGAGCCACATCACTTAGAAATGGATAAGAGATTTCGAGAGCTCAATATTTATGAAATTTCTTATAAAAACTGGAGGTCCAAATTAAAATAGCAATCACTTTCTCTACCTTGTACTCTTTCCCTAAACTTTTAAATTTTGTCTGATAAGTACCTATAGAATTTGGGAATGTTTTTCTTAAATAATTATTTTTAATAGTTACCCAAAAAGATCACTTACAGTAGTAGCTAGGGTTGATCATGGACGGGTCGGGCCGGTCTTAGAGGCAGAACCGAGACTGAAATTTCGGTCTTAACATATGGAAAGCGCTCCTTGTTCTTTAGCATTTCGGCATTTTCTCCGTATTATATTTATATTGGCCGTTAAATTCTAAGAAGACGGTTTATTGCCTTATCTGGTCTCTCCATTTCAGCGGTTGAATCGTCTCGTAAGTGGCAGAAGAGATCACATACACATCCGCTGATCAACATGGTGTGGTTGTTCGGAAGGAAGGGACCATCTGGTTTCTCTGCTGGTTCCACTGCCGAGGAAGTCACCCGGGGAGTCGACGCTACTGGTCTCACTGCGATCGTCACAGGTCTCAGTTCACATACTTTCCGCATCCGCTCATTTATATTCTTCATTGAATCAAAATCCATTGATCTTAGTTTAGTGGACAGCTAGCTGCCATTTCACTGATCAGTTAAGGTTCTTCAATTACCTGGCACGATTAGATTAGCTGGTTTGTTAATTTCTAGCCGGGTTTGTTGGAATATGTTCGTGTTGCTGTCCTTCGGATTGACTAGTTATTTTTGAAAAGGATTAGGTAAGAAGTTGCTGGAGTATGAGCTATATAGAAGAAATTGTGCTATAGGATTTTGTCAAATTGTCAAGATATTGCTTCTTTGAGCTCGGATATAACATCATATAAATCACTCCTCGGACACAATGTTGTAACTTGTAAATTTCATTGCTGATTACATCAAATTTGAGTATCTTAGGTAAGTCGATTAAAATTATCAGGTGCATCGAGTGGTATTGGTGTTGAGACAGCCCGAGTTCTTGCACTACGAAGGGCCCATGTTGTCATGGCCGTGAGGAACACAAAGGCTGGTAACAGTGTCAAGGATGAGATAGTGAAGGAAGTACCATTTGCCAAAATTGATGTCAAGGAGTTGGATCTCAGTTCATTGGCATCAGTAAGGAAATTTGCAGCAGAGTACAATTCTTCGGGTCTCCCTCTGAATATCCTTATGTATGTAGTTTTAACTTATAATTTACGTATAGTCCCCTTAAAATTAAGTCGGCTAATTACTTTGATAATGCAAAACAATGATGCTTCTGTTCTTTTTCAAAGTAATAATGCAGGGATCATGGCGGCTCCATTCATGCTTTCCAAGGACAACATAGAAATGCAATTTGCAACTAATCATGTGGGTATGTTCTATTTTACTTAGTCTTCCATCGTACTTTTCTTAGATACAATCTGCTGTGTGTATTTTTTGACTGAAATGTGGTGGATCTTTAGGTCATTTTCTGTTGACGAATCTGCTTCTGGAAACAATGAAGAAGACATCCCAAGAAAGCAATAAGGAGGGAAGAATAGTCATTGTATCATCTGAGGCGCACCGTTTCCCTTACAGTGAAGGGATTCAGTTTGCTAGTATAAATGATGAATCCAAGTAACACTTTTTAGCTCTTATATGCTTTTCTTAAGAGTTTGAAGAAAATAAACATTTCTTATTTAAAAATTCTTAATTCTTCTCCTTGGCTAAGTTTTAACGTCTTTATGTGCATTTACCTGATTGCAGATACAATTCTATATACGCCTATGGTCAATCAAAGCTTGCAAACATATTGCATGCTAAAGAGCTCGCAAGGCGCCTGAAGGTACATTGTCATTCCACACAAAAAAAAAAAAAAATCTATGCTTTTAGAAAGAAAATTGAGGCGGCAGAATGACATCTATGTTAAAGATCGAGTTCAAATGCAAATTGCTTCTATTCTTCCTTTTCCAATTGAAAACATTATATATTTATTATTAGGAAAAAATATGAAAAATGGTTCAATATGTTTGCACAAAATGTTTTTTCTACCCAAAATGTTCTGAATGGTAAAACACGTTTGAAAATGATGGTAATTGGTACCTCCGTTACTTTTTTGCTAAAAAATTATGTTAAATATTTTTCATATTTGCAAAATTAACTAAATATTTTTCTAAATGTTACAACTAAACCCTATAAACTTACATTAATGTTACAAACAAGTCCCGACTCAATTCGAGCCACATTGGGGGTAGGGTTGGGCATAAAAAACCGGTCTGATCAACCATACCGGTTTTAAACCGGTTCACAAATCGAACGTTTTTTTTTGCAAAAAAATGAAGCGGTTCAGAAGAGGTAAAAAACCGGTTCACAAACGGTAAACCGTACCACTTCTTGTACCGGTTTTAATATAATATTATATTTAATTTTTAAAATATATACTATAAACTATTAGATCAAAGTTGGTTCGGTGATGATTTACAATCTACATTAGTATAATGAATTATGTATTATGGTTTATCGATAATGAATTATGGTTTATGAATTATAGATTATGGTTTATTGATTAGAATTATGATTTATGGTTTATGGATTATTTATTATGTATTATTATAGTTTTTTTAAATATATATAAAGTGGTTCAGTCGAACCGGTTCTGAATCGGTTTTTGAACCAGTCCAGAAGATGTACGGTAAATTAGTCAAAATCTGAACTAGTAAACCGTAACTCTTTAAAATGTGGTAAAGGTACAGTTCATGAACCGATTCGGCTCTGAACCGATTCATGCTCACCCCTAACTGGGGTCCCCTAGCCAGGGTCCGAACCCAGACTAGGTCACCCAACCCTGGGGACCTGATCTGGGGTCGGACCTAGAACATAGGACCTCCGATTGGGAATCAATTGAAGTCCCAATCGGTTTGGACCGAACTCAGCCAAGTTTGGTTTAGACAATTGGATCTTCAATTGAGTCCAAATCGGGGGTCCGAACGGAGCCCCAATCAGAGGTACTATGGTCTGGGTCCGAGCCCAGACCAGGTCCCCAGAGTCGGGTGTCCTGGTCTAGGTTCGGACCCTGGCTAAAGGACCCCCGGTGTGGCTCGAATCGAGTCAAGACTTGTTTGCATCTTTAATGTAAGTTTGTAGGGTTTAGTTGTAACATTTAAAAAATATTTGGTTAATTTTGCAAATATGAAAAATATTTAACGGAATTTTTTAACAGAAAAGTAACAGAGGTGCCAATTACATCATTTTCAAACATGCTGGACCATTAACCTTCACAAAAAAAATGTTGTGCAATCTCATTTTCTACTTTTTTGTTTGTGCTGTTTTCATTTCCGAGTCTACAAAATCTAAACTAAATCTTCTATGTGATTTGAACAGGAGGAAGGAGTGCAAATAACTGCTAACGCGCTTCATCCCGGGTCTATATCGACGAATCTTCTTCGTTACCACAGCATTATAAAAGGTAATCCCTATTCCACATCATCACCTGTTATGCATTTTCTACCTTATTTTAGAACCTTTAGTGCATATCCAATTACCCACAATCTGTAATCATCTAATATTCGTTGTGCAATATGAAACTTGCGCTACATGAGTCAGTTCCTCAGAACCTGCATTGAGAAACCTGATATAGCAGAAGAGCAACATTTATTTGTTATTTCAAATTTGACTACACCTAATTAAGATTTGTGCTTTTCTTTTGTGCAGGGATTGCCTCAACTGTAGGGCAATTATTTCTTAAATCTGTCCCACAGGTACACATTTTAATATTACATATTTTGTGTATGGGGTTTAATATTTATTTTCATAGGGTAATCACGAAAAATTGAGTTAAATGAGGTTTAAATGCATTGAAGAGATCCAAACTGCCCCCTAATCACTTAACCAACTGATTTATAATCTTGAATCTAAATATAAAATGTGATCTTGCTCTCTTCTTGAATGCATTTTAGCGTGAGTTTTGAATTACTTGCCTTGGAAAATAATGCAGGGAGCAGCAACGACATGCTATGTGGCTCTACATCCACAGATTAAGGGTGTAAGTGGCGAATATTTCTCAGATAGCAACAAAGCAAACCCGACCGCTCTTGCAAAAGATGCAGAATTGGCCAAGAAGCTCTGGGATTTCAGCAAAAACATATCATCTGCATGATAATGCATTGTAGTGAAATGCTTCCTGTTGTTTAAACAAAGAATTGGTGTAACTTTGAGAAGATGCAGGTGTAATGTTAAAGTCATTATAGTGTTTTACTACTAGGTTTGATTTCCTGAAATGGTTGGTCGAACCGGAGTGCGTTTGCTTTGTGAATTTTCGGTTTGAATTGTGCTCAAAAGAACATTGTTCTGGCATTGTTGTGTGGTCTTGTGATTTTTTTTTCCGCACATGTGGATTGAATTTTACCTCCAAAGATTATTCAAAATTTAGAAATTAAGTGCTCATTATGATAATTAATTTTCAAAAAATAGTTATTTTTAAATAAAATTCATAAACACATGTTATGCCATACATTTACCATCTATCTCAGATAAAATTTCACAAAAATGTTTATCTTGATACTAGACTATTAATGAGTTTATCTCCATTGATATTAGTTGGATTTCTCCAAAAAAGAATTGGTTTAAAATCAATACAGATGGAGCTGCTAAGGGAAATCAAGGTTTTGCAGGAGCGGGTGGATCATTCTCATTCGAGATTACAAGAGTCAATGAGTTGCAGGATTCTCAAGAAATTTGGGCTGTCAAACAGTCTCGCTGCGGAATGTTGGGTCATCTGAGATGGGCTCCTACTGGCAAAGTCACTCGGATTAAAATTCATTTACGGACGCCCTCTCACCTCATAAGGTAATCTTTGATGAAAATATGTCAAATCTAAAACTAATGTCCATCCTTGCGGATTGCAGAAAGTTCTTGATACAGTTCGAAAGAATAAAGTTCAGACATATATTTCGACAAGCAAATGAATATTCTAACTAAATAAATGAATGTTCTAACTAAATAACGAATGACTTGATGATTGAGTCTCTCGATTCTCAATTCCCTCTTTTATCGTTTATTATTTCGAGTTATAATCAATAAATGAATTCCTTTGTTTGCCCCCCAAAAAAAAGAATGATAGGAACAACTGACTAACTATCCAGATTGAATCATTAATAATAAGAATAATAACTCGTGGTTTGTTGGTAGGGCATTATCATAATATCATTTATGTTGAAAGGCATACCAAAAAAGGGAAAGGGAATAGTCAAAATTGAATGTTTGAATTAGGGTTTTCTTTGGTCCATGTTTGAATCATTGGGTTGTTTTATAATTTTAAACAATTATGTTGTTTTTATAATTTTTAAAAAAATATATTTACGTATGGAGGAATGAGACCAAGATTGAAATTTCGGTATTGACATCTGGAGGACCGAGACCGACTTTGGCAAAAAAGCCCGCCCGTGTTAGTATTGATTGACTCGGGCCGGTCTCGGTATTGGATCGATTTTTTTGGTAAAAAAAAATCACCAAAGTTTTGGTCTTAAATCCGCTCGCTTCTCGTTTTTTATCACACTTCCCTTATGGAACCGATATAAGATTTGTTGAATGATTTAAGGTCATGAATTACTAGTATTTCAAGGATTATGCTATGAATTTCAAAGATTTTTTTTAAGGTCGGACCGGTCCGATTCTAGTCGAGCTTTTGAAAAAAAATGTCAGAGACCGAGACATTGAAAAAAAGAATTTGTCAGCTCGGTCTTTTTTTTTTTTTTGGCCTTAGTCAGCTCGGTCTTAGTCGGACGGGACTTAACGAGAATTGGTCAGCAAGGCTGTTCTATCACCTAGTAGTAGTGTAATAGGTGCAGCGCTCTTGTTCTTTAGCATTTCGGCATTTTCTCCGTATTATATTTACACTGGCCGTTGAATTCTACGAAGACGGCTTATTGCATTACCTGGTCTCTCCATTTCAGCGGTTGAATCGTCTCGTAAGTGGCAGAAGAGATCACATACGCATCCGCTGATCAACATGGTGTGGTTGTTCGGAAGGAAGGGACCATCTGGTTTCTCTGCTTGTTCCACTGCCGAGGAAGTCACCCGGGGAGTCGACGCTACTGGTCTCACTGCGATCGTCACAGGTCTCAGTTCACATACTTTTCGCATCCGCTCATTTATATTCTTCATTGAGTCAAAATCCATTGATCTTAATTTAGTGGACAGCTAGCTGCCATTTCACTGATCAGTTAGGGTTCTTCAATTACCTGGGCACGATTAGATTAGCTGGTTTGTTCATTTCTAGCTGGGTTTGTTGGAATATGTTCGTGTTGCTGTCCTTCAGATTGACTAGTTATTTTTGAAAAGGATTAGGTAAGAAGTTGCTGGAGTATGATCTATATAGAAGAAATTGTGCTATAGGATTTTGTCAAATTGTCAAGATTTTGTCAAATTGTCAAGAATTGCGATTCTGGGTTCTCAAGAACATCGAATCGAATTTGATTCGATTCTGGTTCTTCAAAACGATTATGTGTTCTTCAATACAACTAAGGGCATAATAGTCATTTCACAATTCAATAATATGTTAAAAAAATTAATTAACGTTAAAATTAACGGTTTACTAACGGAATAACCAATTAATCACATTTTGAAACATGTGTAACCATTCTGAACATTGGTCAAACATGTGTAACCAATTAAATAATTAACCCTATAAATCACTCCTCGGACACAATGTTGTAACTTGTAAATTTCATTGCTGATTGCATCAAATTTGAGTATCTTAGGTAAGTCGATTAAAATTATCAGGTGCATCGAGTGGTATTGGTTTTGAGACAGCCCGAGTTCTTGCACTGCGTGGGGCCCATGTTGTCATGGCCGTGAGGAACACAAAGGCTGGTAACAATGTCAAGGATGAGATAGTGAAGGAAGTACCATTTGCTAAAATTGATGTCATGGAGTTGGATCTCAGTTCATTGGCATCAGTAAGGAAATTTGCAGCAGAGTACAATTCTTCGGGTCTCCCTCTGAATATCCTTATGTATGTAGTTTTAACTTATAATTTACGTATAGTGCCCTTAAAATTAAGTCGGCTAATTACTTTGATAATGCAAAACAATGATGCTTCTGTTCTTTTTCAAAGTAATAATGCAGGGATCATGGCGTCTCCATTCATGCTTTCCAAGGACAACATAGAAATGCAATTTGCAACTAATCATGTGGGTATGTTTACTTAGTCTTCCATCGTACTTTTCTTAGATACTATCTGCTTTGTGTATTATTTGACTGAAATGTGGTGGATCTTTAGGTCATTTTCTGTTGACGAATCTGCTTCTGGAAACAATGAAGAAGACATCCCGAGAAAGCAATAAGGAGGGAAGAATAGTCATTGTATCATCTGAGGCTTACCGTTTCCCTTACAGTGAAGGGATTCAGTTTGCTAGTATAAATGATGAATCCAAGTAACACTTTTTAGCTCTTATATGCTTTTCTTACGAGTTTGAAGAAAACAAACATATCTTATTTACAAATTCTTAATTCTTCTCCTTGGCTAAGTTTTAACGTCTTTATGTGCATTTACCTGATTGCAGATACAATTCTATATACGCCTATGGTCAATCAAAGCTTGCAAACATATTGCATGCTAAAGAGCTCGCAAGGCACCTCAAGGTACATTGTCATTCCACACACACAAAGAGAAAAATCTATGCTTTTAGAAAGAAAGATGAAATGGCAGAATGACATCTATGTTAAAGATCGAGTTCAAATGCAAATTGCTTCATATTCTTCCTTTTCCAATTGAAAACATTATATATTTATTATTGAAAAATCTGAATGGTCCCAAAATGGTTTATTATTAGGGAAAAAATGTTTCATATTTATTATTGCACAAAATGGGTTTCCAACCCAAAATGTTTTGAATGGTCCAACACGTTTGAAAATTATGGTAATTGGTACCTCCGTTACTTTTTTGTTAAAAAATTATGTTAAATATTTTTCATATTTGTAAAAATTAACTAAATATTTTTTTAAATGTTACAACTAAACCCTACAAACTTACATTAATGTTACAAACAAGTACCGGCTCGATCCGAGCCACACCGGAGGTCCCCTAGCCAGGGTCCGAGCTCAGACCAGGTCACCCAGCCTAGGGACCTGGTCTGGGCTCAGACCCAGACCATAGGACCTCCGATTGGGGCTCTGTTCGTGACCCCGATTGGGACTTAATTGGAGATATCAATTACCATCAATTTCAAACATGTTGAACCATTAACCTTCACAAAAAAACATGTTGGACTAATTGTCATTTTGTGCAAACATGTTGGACCAGACTTTTCTCTTATTATTATTTTCTATTTTTTTTTGTTTGTGCCGTTTTCGTTTCCGAGTACACAAAATCTAAACTAAATCTTCTATATGATTTGAACAGGAGGAAGGAGTGCAAATAACTGCTAACGCGCTTCATCCCGGGTCTATAGTAACGAATCTTCTTCGTTACCACAGCATTATAAAAGGTAATCCCTATTCCACATCAGCACCTGTTAATCTGTTATGCATTTTCTACCTTATTTATCCACATCAAAGGTTAATTGGTCCAAAATGCATTTTCTACCTTATTTTATAAAATGCATTTTCTACCTTCAGTGCATATTCAATTACCCACAATCTGTAATCATCTAATATTCGTTGTGCAATATGAAACTTGCGCTACATGAATCAGTTCCTCAGAACCTTCATTGAGAAATCTGATATAGCAGAAGAGCAACATTTATTTGTTATTTCAAATTTAACTAGACCTAATTAAGATTTGTGCTTTTCTTTTGTACAGGGATTGCCTCAACTGTAGGGAGTTTCTTTTTTAAATCTGTCCCACAGGTACACATCTCTCTATTTATTAATTTGGCCAAGTTATATAGAATTGTGACAAGAATTTTAAGAAATTTTCTCATTCCTAATGCCAATTTCATAACTTTTAATTGGTCCATGTCAAACATATAATTATCACTCATATGTGGCATGCCATGTAACATAGTTTAAAATCTTCCAAATTCTCTCATTCATTCTCCCAATTAAGTTACAAAATTTCATTAATATTTTCTTATTTTTTAAGTGCATTTATGATTTTTCTTAAGTTTATTTTATTTTATTTTATTTACTAAATTTTATATTTTATGAAAAGTAAGAGGATGTATAAATTAAATCTTTTTTATATCAATTTTATGAAAATAATAATCACATGTTAATTTTATGTAGATATTTATAATTATGATATAAAATTTAGGGTATAAAATAATAATAATAATATTTTTAATATAATTTCCTTACTTTTCTTAGAATTATTTTTATAAATATCATTGTTATATTCTATTAGAATAAACATATATTACAAAATTTAAAAATAATTTATAATTACTATAACTATTATGCATATATATATATATATTCTAATAGTTTGTATTTATTTAAAAATATATGAAAATAATAGATGTCATAAAATGAATTTTAAAATTATTAATTAGCATCATATACATAATTGGTTACATTTGTTTTTATTATCTACTCATTTATTTTCAAATATTTTTATAAAATATAAATAATTGTTATATTGTATAATATTATAAAAATAAAAATAAGTTAACATTTTTTCATAAATCTAATTAATTTTTATGTTGTGTAATTGAATTAATATTAATTAAATGTACTTTAATAAAGTATAAATAATCATGTTATAAATATATATTTATTTAAAAAATATTATTAATTTATAAACTAAAATAATTTTTATATCAGTTTTCTAGTTTTAATATTACATATTTTGTGTATGGGGTTTAATATTTTCATAGGCTAATCACGAAAAATTGAGTTAAATGAGGTTTAAATGCATTGAAGAAATCCAAACTGCCCCCTAATCACTTAACCCACTGATTTATAATCTTGAATCTAAATATAAAATGTGATCCTGCTCTCTTCTTGAATGCATTTTAGTGTGAGTTTTGAATTACTTGCCTTGGAAAATAATGCAGGGAGCAGCAACGACATGCTATGTGGCTCTACATCCACAGGTTCAGGGTGTAAGTGGCGAATATTTCTCAGACAGCAACAAAGCAAACCCGACCGCTCTTGCAAAAGATGCAGAATTAGCCAAAAAGCTCTGGGATTTCAGCATAAACATATCATCTTCATGATAATGCATTGTAGTGAAATGCTTCCTGTTGTTTAAACAAAGAATTGGTGTAACTTTGAGAAGATGCAGCAAGAAAATAAAAGTGTAATGTAAAAGTCATTAGAGTGTTTTACTTCTAGGTTTGATTTCCTGAAATGGTTGGTAGAACCGGAGTGCGTTTGTTTTGTGGGTTTTTGAATTGTGCTCAGAAGAACATTGTGGATAATCTTGTGATGATTTTTTTTCGCACATGTGGATTGAATTTTACCTCCAAAAATTACTCAAAATTTAGAAATTAAGTGCTCATTATGATAAGATAACTAATTTTCAAAAAATAGTTATTTTTGAATAAAATTCATACACACATGTTATGCCATACATTTATCATCTATCTTTAGCAAAATTTCACTAAAATGTTTATCTTGAAAGTAAGACCACTAATGAGTTTATCTCAATTGGTATTAGTTGGATTCCTCCAAAAATGATTGGTTTAAAATAAATACAGATGAAGCTGCTAAGAGAAATCAATGTTTTGCAGAAGCGGGTGGGTCATCCGAGATTACAAGGGTCAATCGGTTGCAGCATTCTCAAGGAATTTGGGTTGCTCAAATAGTCTCGCTGCGGAATGTTAGGTCATCCGAGATGGTCTCCTACTGACAAAGTCATTCAAATTAAAATCCATTCACCTTGAAACGGATGCTCTCTCAGCTCATAAGGTAATTTTTTATGAAAATATGTCAAATATAAAACTAATGTCCATCATTGCAGATTGCAGGAAAACTCTTAATGCAGTTCGAAATAATGAAGTTTACATATATTTCGAGAAGCAAATGCGGGACGGAACATGACGATTAACCAGCGACAGGTTTTTGAAATTCATACCTCACCTCCAAGGGAAACTACTAGCGCGCTCCGTAAATACGCTGTTGATTTTTCTTTTTCGAGAATTGTTAAACCTAACTAATTTTTGTTGTGCAGTTTGAACTTAGGTGATACGTGGTTTAGTCCCCAATTACCCAAAATAAATAAATATACATTGTATGTATCTATCTACATGAAGATCCTCAAATCTTCGATCACAATTCGATCAAGAAATACAAAAGAATAGAAGATATTGCAAGGGGTAAGTATGAATGAGGCTCATCTTAGAATCCTCTTATGGAAGAACAACTCTGCCAAACTTCAACACACTGCATCTCCTTCCTCGTAACGAACATCTTGTTCCCTCCAAACACCAAACTGGAAATCCGAGCTCCGCCAATGTCCTTCGCCCGACCCAAGAGGTTCTTCCTAAAAGAACGAGAAGAACCAGACATGGCAACCTCGGACCACATCTCCAGTTCACCTCCTTTGCTGCAGAAAACTTGGCTCCCATGGCTCTCGATTCGGCATCCAAACCCTTCCTTCTTCACATTGGCTGCCTTCCGTCCATCTCCAAGGCAAACCCACGAACTCTTCGACCCCAAGTTCCTCATATCGAGGGTGAAAACCTCGCCGGAATTGACACCCACCTTGAAGATGCTACTGAAGTGGTCGGAGACAGTGACGTCAGCAAAGCAGTCGGCTTTCTCCATCGCTTCCCAGACGGCCGTTCCTGAACGCAAATCCCAGAGCTTGATGTTGCCGGTGATTCCCGACGGGCTGCTGTGGGACCCACATGCCATTAGCAGATTATAATGCTCCGACCACTGCAGTTTCGTGGCGGGGAAGGCGGCGGAGTCGAGATCTGAGCCGTAGATCTCCGAGTGGGCGATCTCCGTGGCGGGTCTGAGGCTCTGCAGGTCGTAAACGATGATTGTGTTCGAGTTCCGGCGGCCTGATTCGAAGCTGGCGAAGAGGTGGTCGCCGGAGGAGCTGATCGCCTGCACGGTGGAGCTGGATCTTGTGGCGTTGTCCCAGCTTAGGGTGGTCCTCACGGTGCGGTTCTCGACGTCGAGGATCTGCAAGCCGGAGAAATCGGTTGCTCCGGCAGCTACCGTCGTGGCCGAGATCGACCGCAACGAATCAACCGCCGCGAACTGCGTCAGCATCGTCGATTTCCTGCGCAACGACCAGTCAAAATACGTAACTTTGCTGCCATGCGCGACGTGGAGGGACCCGCACGGCGAGGCGGTGACGGCGGAAGGCGCATCCCTACCGTTTAGATCCACAACTTGCGATTTTTCCAAACTGAAGGCGTCGAATTGGGACGGACTCGAAATGGCGTTCCTCAGAATCGACTCGATGCCGTAGAAACTGGACTCCTCGATCAAGTCCTGCAGATCGAAGGCCTTGGCTTTGGACGGGAGGTTCCCAGTCCTAAGGAGGGAGAGAAGGAGGGAGAAAAGCTCAGGGTCTCGATCGAGGAACGGCTCCGGCGAGTTCGAGAGGGCGGAGAGGATGGAGTTGGGGCCGGATTGATTCAAGGTTTGCTTGGTGGTTTGGAAGATTTGGCCGCCTACGTCTACGGCGATGATGTTGGACTCCATCTTGGACGCTCTGAGTGTTTGACTGGGAGCTGTAACAGAAAAGGAAAGAGGCGGCATAGCTAGAGAGAGAGGAAGAAACCGTAATTTCGGTCGAAATCTGGGGTGGGGTGGGTGGTGGAGGTTGAAGAGAAGGGCGCCGCTGATAAAGAGTGGTTTAGGTGGGAGAAGGGAGAAGATTGGTTTTGAGGTCAACAAGGTAGCAGAACAGTGGGGAAGAAGGGTCAGGGATGCTGGTCAAAGTCAACGGCCGACCAAGTCGGACCATATTTCTGTTGTGTTCTGTCTTTTCTAGCACGCCGGAGGGACAGACAGGAGAAGTGGAAAAATAATTTTAAAAACAATTGTTTGAAATTTTGAGTCCGTTTAAAAACTTAAAAATGATTTTAAAAAATATATAAATAGTATAATTTTAAATGTAATATATATATATATATATAAAGTCGGCTTCGAATAGACTGATATGATATATATATGACAAATACTATAATCATATCATATTTTTAAATAACATACTATGATCATAATATAATTTTCAATATCATAACCGTTAAAATAACTGTGGTTATTAACCATGTTTTTACTCGTATACCCATATTTATTTCACACATGTAATATAATAAAAGACCGAAAATTTTATTTTAAAAAATACATAAATCTATATTATCAACAATAAAAATATATAAAAAAAATTAATGGTTATATATTACATGTATGTATAGTAATTTCTCTTATTTAATATATATTAGTTTATTAATAATAAATAATAATTATATTTATATAATAACCATGATTATAATCATGCGTATACCTCATATACCATAACTATAACCATTATGACATTATGGATAGAAAATTCATCAGTATGACCGTAACCGCACCAGAATGATACGATTAACCATATAAAACCGTATAATTATAACGACTATATATTTTTCATTTCACAATTGTCGGCCCTACTATCTGTATAACATAGAAGGTCCAGCCCAATGATGACGACAAAGTTCCCCAGACCAATTAGGTAATTAGCCCAAACCCTAATGCTTACACACCTGGTCCTTGGCTGCATTCGTTACCTGCCTCCAATTCGCTCCCTCCCTCTCTCGGAATTGAAAGTCAATAGCCAGTGGGCCACTAAGAAGAGGACCTTGATGTGTATTTAGGCTATTCACTGAGCTACAGACGTACCCTGCAAATTTTATTGTCAACGCAATGTGATCGGATTCGAGCATCTTCGCGCATGGCTGGCATGTTCGCCCTTCTCTTGAACCAAGGAAACCCTAACTTGCTGTGCTTTTACAATTCTTTCTTGCCCACTTTCAAGTCAAAAGAATCTCAGCTTGGAGCTTGGACGGACACAGCAGGATTAAATTAGTGGTAGTGCTTTTGAGTCAAAAGGATCACAGCTTGGAGCTTTTGATTGACAGGGTGTTTAGGAGATTCGAGTAATTAAGGTTTTTTGGGGCGGGAAATGGTTAGAGATGACCCGGGAAGGAAGCGTGGTTCCAGCGGACCAGGCAGCTGCGGCGGCGTCAGCGGCCAAGAAGAAGACGCAGTCTTCGAGGAGCTGGATCCTGCTCGACTCAGCGGGTCAGGGAACTGTCCTTGATGTGGATAAATACGCAATCATGCACCGTGTTCAGATCCACGCTCGTGATCTCCGCATCCTTGATCCACTCCTTTCTTACCCCTCTACGATCCTCGGCCGTGAGAAGGCCATTGTGCTCAACTTGGAGGTTCCTCTAACATAATAACAGTTTCTCTTCTCTTTCTTTTCCCCTGTAGCTAAGCTATTGATGGTTCTTTGTTTTATTTCATGGTTGAGCAGCATATCAAGGCGATTATTACTGCAGAGGAGGTATGTATTTCATCTTTTTCATTATGAAAATATAGGAGATCTGCAGTAGATATTAATACAGGAAAGTGATCAAAACTTCAATTTTGGTCAAACCAGACTCTTTATTCATTATCACTGACTTCATGAACATCACTAGTAAATTTTGGCCTGAGCTTGTACATTTTGACCTGAGTTTGGATACTACTTTTCTTATAGGATGGAATAGTTACTACTAATTATAACTATGAAGAAGATAACAAACAAAAATATCTCGGTGCTGTTATTATTGATTGTTTTGTAACTTTTGTTACATCAAATAAGATAACTGAGGGAACACTTTATAATTCATTAAAAACACTTTAGTCTTGGTTAGCTTAGATTTTCATTTTTTATGTAGGAGTACAACTGATTTTAAATTGGAGTGTTGTCCTGTGGATACTGATTGTGCTTATTGTTTTGTAATAGGTATTGCTTAGGGACCCATTAGATGAAAATGTCATACCTGTTGTCGAGGAGCTTCAACGGCGGTTGCCTCTTGCAAATAATATTTGCCTAGTTCAAGGAGGTGGCAAAGAGTACCCTGCTGGACAAAATGATGAAGCGGGTGAAGAGGATGGTAGGTTGTATAGGATATCATTTTTTTTCATCTTCAAATAGAGAGTATCTGGTGAGAGTCTGATCTTGGTTGTACAATGCAGAATCTCCATTTGAATTCCGTGCTTTGGAGGTCGCATTGGAAGCTATATGTAGTTATCTTGCTGCTCGAACGACTGAATTGGAGACTGCTGCTTATCCTGCTTTGGATGAGTTGACATCAAAGGTTTATCGTCTTCTCATGCTTTTTCTCCTTTATTTGTGCTGTATATACGTTTCACTAAAATATATGCGGAAATGTTTTTTTTTTTTGCTGGGTACTGTTTTTCCTTCTCGAAGAGCGATTATGGTTATATAGTCTAAGTATTAGGTGTTTGCTAATGGTAGTGATATCAAAATCTGCCTTTTTCTTACACATCTTTAGTACTTTACAATTGCAAAACATTTTTAGAGAAGCTCTTGCAGATTTCATATTTACTCGTTCTAGTTTTGAATTTCTACCTTTTCATCTCCACTCTTGTTGGATTTGTTCTGTAGATAAGCAGCCGTAACCTGGATAGGGTTCGTAAATTGAAAAGTGCTATGACAAGACTGACGGCAAGGGTACAAAAGGTATATATATAGTCCTACTTTGTGGTGTTAAAGCCTAAGGATGTATTTAGCTTATTTGTTCATATTGGTTTTATAGCTATAGCACGCATGTTATTTTTCAACTATGAATGATAGATAGATGATGCCAGTATGTACTCATAGCATAAAGTGGTTAGGAAAATGTTGGAGCATCTTGTCTCGTCTCGTCAACTTTATATTCTTTTTTTGCAACTGCTGGATTATTGTCATCTTCAATTTCAAAAAGTGTCTCATCATTAAAGACATCTTACAGGTAAGAGATGAGCTTGAACAACTACTAGATGATGATGACGATATGGCTGACTTATATTTATCAAGAAAGTTGGCGGGTTCATTTTCTCCCTTAAGTGGCTCGGGCGGTCCCAATTGGTTTCCTTCACCAACCATTGGCTCAAAGATTTCTAGAGCCAGCAGAGCTAGTATTGCTACTGTTCGAGGAGATGAAAATGATGTTGAAGAGCTTGAGATGTTGCTTGAGGTTTGAGATTTATTTACTTAGTTGCTGTGGAGTAATTTAGTATTCTGAATTACGTTCCTCTTACAGGCATACTTCATGCAAATTGATGGTACATTGAACAAGTTGACCACGGTATGTCTTCTCTTAGGAGTGGAATTTTAAATTTTGGAATACCCACGAAATAGTAATACTATTTTGTCTTAGTTATTTCTAAGAAACAAATTGAATGGTATTGCTGTATAATACTATAATTCAATCTTCTGGCTGTAGTCTAAAGCTTTCTGGTAGGGCTGATCATGGGCGGTCCGGTCCGGTCCTGAAGGCAAGACCGAGACCGAGACCGAAATTTCGGTCTTGCCTTTTGGAGGACCAAGACCGAGACCGACCTCGGCCAAAAAAGCCCGCCCGAGTCGGTCTTTCTTGACTCGGGCCGGTCTCGGTCCTGGACCGAATCTACACCAAAAAAACAAAAAAAACTATGAATTCACGGTATTCTTTAGTAAAAGGCGCAGGAATAGTTCACATCTCAAAGAAACACTATGAACTCTCTATATTCTTTAGTAAATTTATCAAGATGCACCTTTTATAGAGATAGAAAACCTCCAAAATCCACATTATTTTCGGTGTGGTATTATGAAAATCTCAAATACACATACATTCGGTCCGGGCCGGTCCTAAACGGGCTTTCGGGAAAAAAGCCCGAGACCGAGACCGACCTTGAAGAAAAAAAACCGCCCGTTCGGTCTCGGTCCTAGTCGGTCTCGGTCCTAGTCGGGCCGGTCTCGGTCCTAGTCGGGCTGGTCTCGGGCCGGTCTTGTCGGGAATTCGGTCCTACAGTCTTTTTTGATCACCCCTACTTTCTGGTGCATTATTCTGTTCATTGCTTTTTCAGATATCAAGGTTAAGGATGTAATGTCATTAATTTCTAATAAACTGCTTCAATGCCTGATCTTTTGATTATACATTATCCAATCTTCTACGCCAGCATGTTGTTACCTCCTCATGTTGCACATACACATAATACACCCGCAGACCTACGATTTTGGACAATCACAATTTTGCACACTCCAGTCGAGGCCTGCTGCCCCATTGAATGCACCACTAAAACACGCTCAACTCTTTACTGTAGAAGTTAGGTTATCATTTGATGTCATTTGCTAATTCACTGACTGAGTTGATCATCAACTATTTACACATCTAAAATTAAGAAATTGAACTTAAAGTCTCTTGAGCTTAATCTTTTTTGCTTTGATTCAGCAAGAAATGCTTCAAAATTCTTATATATATATATATATATATTTTTAATGAGAAAGTGTATTGATTTTTGCAGCTTCGAGAGTACATTGATGACACAGAGGATTACATTAATATCCAGGTATTTGCACTTTTAGTCAATACATATATAATAATTGAAGCTTGTGTTTACTTGTTCTTAGTGATGGAAGACAATGTGTCTGAATATATTTCATATATATATACTGCTCTTTCTTGTAGCTTGACAATCACCGTAACCAGCTTATTCAGGTGCTTTACCTACACTCATCTTCCCCTCACTCTTAAACAATATATAGAAAGGAAAGTGAAACTGATTTAGAATGATTGGGACATGCAGCTAGAGCTGTTCCTAAGTGCCGGGACAGTCTGTTTGTCAATCTATTCATTGGTGGCAGGGATTTTCGGGATGAACATACCCTACACATGGAATCATAACCATAGCTACATGTTCAAATGGGTTAGTAAAAGTTTTCAAATTTTTGTAGTAGTTAACCCATTGAATTATCATATAGTCATAAACTAATTCATATGAATTGGTAGGTTGTCATTGTCACAGGAGTAACTTCTGCGTTTCTGTTCTTGCTCATTGTTTCTTATGCGCGTCACAAGGGGCTCGTCGGATCTTGAAGAAGAAGCTTACTTATTATATCAATCAATTGACTGGTACATTCTCCTGCTTGGACATCATGATACCCTATCTTCCCTTGTTGGTTCCAAACATTTTCCTCGGATGTTGCTTGCTTGCCTGTCTTGTCTGGGGTTGTGTCTGCTGCATTTTGTTGAGGCATGTCTGATTTTTATACAAACATCAGCTGTGAAAAGTGAAATAATTATAGGTTATCAATGGAGAAGATTAGGGTCTAGCTCTACAAAAGAACCATGACGTAATTTTTGTGAAGTGTTCGTGTTTAAGTTTCAGAACACGAAAATGCGATAAAATTGACTTATAAATTTGAATTTTTGAATACTTTTTAAATAAGTTTTATTTAATAACTTTTGAAATATAATTTAATTATTTAATTTATAGAGCTTGTCAATTACGTAATAAGGACACTTAAAATTTGATATTTGAATTTATAATTATTATGATAAATAATTCATTTTTTGATATTCTCTTAAAATTTCACACCTAAGCATACAACTGGATAAAATAATATGAATAAACCTAAAAAATTGTATGTTGTAGATAATATAATATGAATAAACCTAAAAAATTGTATATTGTATTTGTATTAAAGAGTAGTATGACTATGGGTGAGCTTGGGCGGCCCAGATCGGTCTTTTGGGCAAGCCCGAGCTCAAGCTCGAAATTTCAGTCCTCACATGTGTAGGATCGATCCCGAGACAGACTTCGATCTAAAAAACCCGTCTGAGTCGGTCTTGCTTGACTTGGTCCGATCTCGGTCTTGAACCGACATTTTCAATTAAAAAAAAAACAAGATTTTTTTGTCCGATGATACAGTTTTGAAATAAAATCAGTACACAAGGCTCCAATTTGTGGGTAAAGTCTTTGAAGAGTCATCCCAAATTGGAACCAAATTGCAATGAGTAACATTTTTTGCACAAATTGGAAGAGGATACAAAATGCTAGGTTTGAGAGAAAAGGAGAAGGGCGATATAAAATGCAAATGCTAGGTTTTAACTAAACTCAGTCCAGACCAGTCCTAAACGGGCTTTCGGGAAAAAAGTCCCGAGTCCAAGACCTACCTCAAATGAAAAAACATGTTCGCTCGGTTTCGATCCTAGTCAATCTCGGTCTTAGTCAGGCCGGTATCAGACTGATCTTGTCAGAATTTCGGTCAAGCCAGCCTTTTTTGCTCACATAACTAAGACACAAGAATTGGGCATCATGTTCTCTTTTGCAAATGTCTAGTCTTGTGAAGGCGTATTGTACTAATTGGGCCATTATCTCTTGCCAAGAGGCCCAATTATAAGTGGTCCGGTTGATTAATGGGCCAAACCGAGTAGGTGGCCTTTTCTAGGACTTTCATTGCTTGCAGGTGTCGGAATTCAAATATACGCCACGTCGATCTACAATTTAAAGACAAAACCAAACGCTATACGGCGGGAACCCAACAAGTCGGTCGCAAAGGGAAAACTTACTTAACAGATGGTTGGGCCCCACATTCCCCTAATATAACTGAATTTAATTTGTATTAATTTTTAAGAACAGAAAATCCACAAAGCCAAGAAGAAGCATCCCCCAATCTCCTCAGTCGACTAAGATCAGCAGCTACCACAATCCAGTGCCGTTGATTGCTCCAATTGGATTCTTCTTCTCCGTTCTACTCTCGAGCTTCCTCTCTGATTGCAGAATCTTCATCGTCGTCTTCCATTTATAGATCTCCGGGCTTCACTTTCCTTTGGCTCCTCAGCTTTGTAAGCTCATTCACATTTTCGGTGTAGGTTGTGGATCTGTTGACAAATTAGTGCTGCCTTACTGTTCCAGCTGGTACAGATTGAATGGAAATTAATTACATGGCCAATGTTTGATTCGATTTATATGACTGAAGCCTATATATAGTAGTATTAGCTTGAAAATGAGCAGGTTAGTGGAATTCTAATCTCCCAAGGTAATTTGAGTAGGTACACACTCTTAAATAAAAGTTTTTTTTTTTTTGCCTAGTGATCTGTTTTCTGAAAAAAACTTTATTTTTACAGTGATGAATCGATACTGATCGAGAGAGTACTTACTACTTAGTTAGAAGTTCTCTATCATGAGTTTCAAGGACCATAGGTATGGTAATGGGGTATTCGCCAGCTCAAATGAAATTCATGGGGGAGATAATGATGTAGATAACTCTGGGGACATGGTGGAAGGTAAACAAGCGTTCTTTTAAAGTTTCAGCATATCTGTGTAGTGGGATTTTTCCTTCCTTGTTTGTCCTTCCGGGCTAATAGTAATCATACTTTTCGTTCAGATTCCTTGATTTTGGCTCCTTGTTCGGAAAATGAGTTCACAAAGTCAAATGGGTTAGATGTATGCCTTTATATATGTACACATTGTTCGTGAATTTAGTATTTTGATTAGATTTTATCCTTGCTACGCTGAACTCGTCTTGTGTACCATCATGATTGTTTCCTTTGACCCATTATGCAGAATGCTCCGACTCGTTGGCTTTTCAGCACTGCAAATATGATTCTGAATGAGAATATTGAAAGAAAAAACGGAGATGTTTCTCATGTAAGAGACTTCCTATTTTTTAAAATATAATATTCATCATTTTGCCATATGCTATTATCTGTTGGTGTTTAAATTGTATATGTAACTAGTGTATTGATATTTGGTCAGCGGACCTCATTTTTATTGAAGAAAGTCCTTAAGTTGATTGAGCATCGGATGTCCACTCAAGCAGAAAAATGTAGAAATGTAAGCTTCTCATTCAATTCTTTTGCTATGAAAGCTCTGATAAATTGCTGTCATTGTGAAGCTCACACTTTTTGCTGCAGCAAGATAGCATCTACAAAGCTAGGGAAGAAAAGTTCATCTCGAGAATCAAACTACTTGAAACACTCGTGAATGGTATTAGTGAAGAGAATGAGGTAACTTTCAGGATCTCATGTTTCATGTATGCAATTGATGAAGTGGTGTGCTAATGAGATTTTGTATTGTATTTCTAACAAGGTTGTCATGAAGAACTTGGATCAAATCAAGGTATGATCCTCCATGATAACAGTGATGATAAATCATCCTTTTATCTTGTTTATGTTAAATTCAGCTTTAACATTAAACCCATTGAACAATTGAAACGTCATTGATGGATTTCAAAATATTGCATCATCTGTTGGGATTAGTTTTGACTTATATTTTGGGTTCCTGAAACTCAATTTCTTTCATTTACTTTGTATTGCAGGCTGAGAAGGCAAACGTGGAAGATAAAATAAATCGCGAGGAGTCCGATTTACACATAATGAAAAAGGAGAAGCAGAATGCAGATGTGAAAATTTTAAATCTAAAGCAGGAACTTGAATTGACCAAAAGTAAACATGAAAAGTATTGCCTGCAACTAGAAGCTGAGGGCAGGGAAACTCGGCTTGAGTTGGAAAAGAAGTTGAAGGAACTTGAGCTTCAATTAGAGGATTCCAGGAAGAGGGTGCTGGAACTAGAAGATTTCTCTCAATCAAAACATAGGAGATGGAAAAAGAAAGAACACAAGTATCAACGATTTATTGACTTTCACTCCGGAGTATTGCAGGTAAAGTTCCTTAATCAATTAACGCAACTGTAAAGTTGGGTAATCAATTTGTGTTTTGTGTATTAATACTAATACTAAAGTGAAGGTTGTATTTTATTCTATCATTTATTTGTTAGGATCTAAGAGTGTCAGCTGAATTTGTGAAAACTGAAGTTCTGAAGACAAGAAAACGATACTTGGAGGAGCTAAATTATTTAGGTAATATGCTGAGCGTTTTTTTATCCTTTTCAATACATGTTTTCTGAAAACGCTTCACTGGTATTAGGATCGAAGATGAAAGGACTTGTTGAAGCTGCTCAGAATTACCATGTTGTTCTTGCTGAGAATAGAAGATTGTACAACGAGGTTCAAGATTTGAAAGGTATTTCCTTTTATTTATTTTGTTAAAAAAAAATTACGTAATGTTTTTTTTCTTCTCATGGACAGGCAATATTAGAGTATATTGTAGGATTAGACCATTCCTCCCGGGACAAAGTGCAAAGCAGACTACAATTGATTATATTGGTGAAAACGGGGACCTGGCTGTCGCCAACCCTTTGAAGCAAGGAAAAGACAGCCATAGGCTATTTAAGTTCAACAAAGTTTATGGCCCAGAGGCAACCCAAGGTTCTTATTCTTTCACATTGAAAAGTTGAAATCAAATTATTTTGATAACACATGAATTACTATGTAACAAACGCAATTGCAATTTGTTATGCTAGAGGAGGTATTTGGGGACACTCGGCCGTTGATTCGTTCCGTTTTGGATGGGTACAATGTGTGTATATTTGCGTATGGTCAAACTGGATCAGGAAAGACATATACAATGGTAAGTTGGTTGCCTTTATGACTTCAGATAATATAGGTAAGTTGTTTTCAGTTGACATGTTTTCCACTTTTCACAGAGTGGGCCTAGTGTAACATCAAAGGAGAAATGGGGTGTCAATTATCGAGCACTGAACGATCTTTTCCAAATTGCTCAAAGCAGAAGAGCTTCTACTACTTATGAAATAGCTGTCCAGATGGTTGAGATATATAATGAGCAAGTCCGTGATCTACTCTCTGCGAGTGGTTCTCAGAAAAGATATCCTTTAAAGTGTTCAATACTTTATACTCTCTTCTCTTATCATTATGTCTTTTCAAAGTTAGATCTGCAATAGTTCTCTCTAGGACAGTGACTTTATGCTGTTTAGAAAAACAATTGCTCCTCCTTTAACTTGCACACACTAGGGATTTGGAGTACTACTCAGCCAAATGGGTTAGCTGTTCCAGACGCGAGCATGCACATAGTGAAATCAACTAAGGATGTTCTAGAGTTGATGAGCATTGGCATGACTAACCGAGCAGTGGGTGCGACAGCACTAAATGAAAGAAGCAGCAGATCTCACAGGTTCGTTTTGCATACCTTCCATCTTAAAGTGTCCCCACTTTTCTGGAAACTTCTCATTGACCTAGCTATATATACACGCATACATGTATAAATACAAGCACACAAAATATGGGGGGAAAATCCCCTTCTCTGGAAATTTCTATTTTAGCCTACATAATACATATAAAATATCAAAAGAAATCCATTTTTAATGAATAAATATAACAAATTACGTGTCGAATAAAAACTTCTGAGATAGAGAGGAATCGTCAATTCAACAAAAGTCATTTTTACCATTTAATTTTCTTTTATTAATCCACTTAAGAGGTGTACTTGATTCATGCAGCATCTTGACTGTTCACATTCGAGGCACGGACTTGGAGACAAACTCTATGTTGCGTGGCAACCTGCATTTGGTTGATCTTGCTGGGAGTGAAAGAGTGGAGCGGTCAGAAGCAATCGGAGAAAGGCTTAAGGAGGCACAATACATAAATAAGTCACTCTCTGCACTCGGAGATGTTATATTTGCTCTGTCACAGAAAAACACTCATGTACCTTACAGAAATAGCAAACTAACACAAGTTCTTCAGAGTTCTCTAGGTAATTTTCTCTTTAAATATAGAGTACCGTGTACCTCATGTTGGAACAAGTAAATTGCGTAGGATGAGGATGTGCCCTGCATATGTACTTTAGCTTATTTGTTCATTTGGCCTATGGTGCAGGTGGTCAAGCAAAGACACTGATGTTTGTCCAGCTCAATCCTGATATTCATTCCTACTCTGAGACGATAAGCACTTTGAAGTTTGCTGAGAGGGTTTCTGGGGTGGAGTTGGGTGCTGCTCGGAGCAACAAAGAGGGAAGAGAAGTTCGAGACCTTATGGAGCAGGTCCACATTTTTATATAAATTTAACTTTATATATTATTGCAATTTGGATTCACAAACTAAAGGGTTAAATACCAAATTAATTGTAGCTGTATTTTTTTTATTGCGACATTTGGCTAGTCAAACTAATACCTTAGTGCATTTTGCTAGCTCCTTCCATTTTTTTTGTTATGTCTTAAGACGGAAAATTAATAATGGCGCACATGTGCTCAGAGTGCCAACAATACATTGTCCCTTCCACGGTTAAAATAAAAATGGACAGAGCTAGCAAGCTGCACTTCAACATTAGTTCAGCTAGTAAAAAAATACAGAAAAACTCAGCATTTTATATATTTTCAAATTTTGGATTCTTTGTTTATAAGATAATTCAAGTTAGATTTGACATGTACACAATTTCACAGATTGGATCACTTAAGCACACAATATCTAAGAAAGATGAGGAGATTGTGCATTTGCTGTCTTCAGACGGGCCTAATCTCAGTAAGGAGAGACGTGCACTAAGTTTTCCAACACTTGGGTCTACCTCACCTCGAAGACTCCTGCTAGAGACGCCTCAACCAGGGATCAAAGTATTAGAAGCAAATGATAGGTTTGCAGCTTCTAATGGGGAGGACAGTTGTTCGGATTATAGTGACAATTCAGATAACCCGGATGAAAGACTTAGTTATATTTCTAATGGAGAGCTCTCAATCGGCACTGAGATCGATGGTTCCTTGTCCAATGTTGTGGAATATACTCTGTTTCCTGGATCTCGAAATCCACAGGACTCTGAGAGGTGAGTACCATCTACCATGATTATAAACTGCTTTCTCATACACATTATAGTACATCTTTTTTTGACATATACCAAACCGAACTTAAAGCTAAATCCTGCAAATATGTTTTTGCTATTCTTCTAAACTTTGGTATGCAGTTTGGTTACTACCCCTTATGGTTGTCCAAAACAAATTGAGTACATTAAGAATCTTGCATTGCATCAATCTGCTCTTTCTGTTAACTGCAGAGAGACTGAGACTCCCAAACTTCCGAAGATCCAACAGAAGCCTGTGGAGAAAAAAGCATCCCGATTGGCCAAAAGCACCACCAAGGTTTCAACAAGTATGTTCTTCTGTTATAATTAACCTTAACATGTTCCTGTTTTGGTTTGATCTGTATAGTACGGGTTAGGTTCTACATCAACCGAATAGATTTTTTGTATTAAGAAAAAACTGTCAATTTTTACTGAGTTGGTGCTTTTTTGTTATGGCAGGTAGTAGTAAAGCAAAAACTACTGCTGTTAACTCCTCATCGAAGCTTGTTAAGCGATGGTAATAAATATTCACCATAGGAGGTTAACTTAATTGATTGTTATATTCTTAAATCTTAAGACCACGTTTTATGAGGCGTCTTATATGATTTCAGCATTTTAGATAAGGTTGTGTGTGGTATTGTTGTTTATGTATAACATTAACATTAGTAGGGAAATGGCACTGCTTGTAAGGTGTGCACATCTTTTTTGTTTTGTTTTATTGAAGGTAATATGATTCGGTTCAGTTTATATTCGATAGTCTGGATTGATCCGGATTGATTTAGTTCTCCGAAGAAGAGTTCCTTATTTTATAATAGGGTTAATTATCTAATTGGTTACATATTTTCAAAATGTGATTAATTGATTTTGCTATGTGACTAATTGGTTACATATGTTTTTTCCAATGTGATTAATTGATTATTTCGTTAGTAAACCGTTAATTTTAACGTTAATTTGTTTTTTTAACATATTATTGAATTGTGAAATGACTATTATGCCATTAGTTGTATTGAAGAACACATGGAAGGATTGAACAACCAGAATCGAATCAAATTCGATTTGATGTTCTTGGGAACCCAGAATCGCATTTCTGGGTTCTTCACATTGTGGGTAACATGTCGAACTTTTTAATCACATCATTGCAAACAACAGTATCCATTTAATCACATTATAGAGAAATATGTATGACCTTTTAATCACATTATAGAGAAACATGTATGTCAATTTAATCACATTTGCTGATAACATATACTGCAATACAGAATTTCAAGAACCCAGAAATCAAATTTCTGGATTCTTCGATTCTTGTTCTTGAAGATGATGATGTGTTCTTGAAGATGATTCTATGGGTAATTACGTCATTTTACGTATCTAAATAGTGACTTAAATGTGATTTCTAACGGTGAACAGTAAAAAAACCAAATAGTCACATTTCAAAACCAATTAATCACATTTTGAAACATGTGTAACCTATTAAGTAATTAACCCTTTATAATACGTATAATCTAATGAATAATTTATTCACCTAACAGCTCTTGACAGTACTTGCAGGGAGAGGCCGTCATAATCTATGGAATCTAATTATAATTTTATTCACCAAACAACTCTTGATTTATTCACTATCTAATCTAGAATCTAATAAGTTAAAATTAAATAATTTAATTGGTGTAATGTACTGTAACTACTAACTAGTGCTTCCAAAAAGCAACAATAATTGTCACTTAGCAGATAGAAAGCTGGATTTGAGTATTATTGGGGTCTGGACCATTTCTGTCCCTTTTCACACCAGACAAAACCGCACGCTCTCTCCAGATTATCAAAGTTCATCCTTTTAAGGTTGAGTGAAGATTGCAAACCAAGTTTTTGTAACTTTGATTGGTTCTATCTATCTGATGCAAATTATCAAAATCTTATTTTCACTATAAAGTAGGGATCTTCTATTATCAATTGTGATCTATGAAGTGACCCAAAAGAAATGCATGATTAAAAACTATAAAATAAAAATTCAAACTTCCCATATATGCTATTTGTTGACCAAATCGAGAACGAGGAATCACGAATTTTTTTTAATGGGTTTTTAGTTTTTACCTTCCATTATTTTTATTAATAATTATAAAAATAGTTTGATAGGGAAGGAAAATGCAGTAATAGTTTTGCTGTTAAAATCCACTACTGAATACTGATGTTTGCGCCTCTTCCTTTCTTCTTCTGTCTGCCGACTCTGCCCCTCCTCTCTCTCTGCGGAAGTTTCATTTTTGTTCCTTGTTGGAATTAATCAACACGCTTGGAGTCTGGCTGGAGTTTGTTCTTCTGTTGACTTTGCAGTCAGAAAGGTATTTTATTTTTTCCTTTTTGGGGCTCATGTTGACTGCTGATGAAGTCCTCCCTCCATTATCTGGCCAAAATGAGTTGTCCCTTCCATTTCCGCTTCTCTGATTGTCGGTGATTCGTCTAAGGATTGAACTTTCTCAGGTGGGTTTCATCTTCTTCAACAATCAGTTCCGTTGTTGAAAAAAACTGTCGTTTCTGCGTGTCTCATCTTCTTCCAGTAGATTATCGAGCTCCGCTGCTGAAAATGGGGTGTGATTGCTCCAAGCTCTCACCTTGTTTCTCGGATTCAGTGCAGGAGCAACCAATTCAAGAGACACGTCTTCGTGGTAACCTCAGTTGTCGGTCGTGTCTGATTTCTTGGTGTGTTTTTTATGTCCGAATACGTAATTTTTTGAAGTGTTGTTCATGTTTTGCAGATAATGATGACGAGAGTGAAGTTGGAAACTTACCTCGATTTCATGAGTTCACATATGATCAGATTAGAATGGCTACTTCTGGATTTTCTGCAGAGAATATAGTGTCTGAGCAAGGTGAGAAGGCTCCCAACGTGGTGTATAAAGGGAAATTGGATAATCAGAGGCGAATTGCAGTTAAACGGTTTAATAGGTCGGCTTGGCCCGATCCAAGGCAGTTTCTGGTAATTGATTCTTGTAGAAGTAGTAATTATCTTGTGAGGTTTTATCACATTTATGCATTTTCGTGTAATTTTAGCAGGAAAAATAATTATCATGTGTGATTGTATTGTATCACATTTATGCATTTAATCTGTTAGGGACTCAAAATCAATAGTTCATAGGCCATGTGGGTCTTCGAATTGTGTTATTATTGATGTTTCATTGGTTTCATGTTGAAAATATTCAGATGTTTGATGGTCATTAAGTGTTATTCCGCATTTAATGAACTACAATTATCCGATTTTTCAGGAGGAAGCTAAAGTGGTTGGGCAACTACGTAATCCAAAATTGGTAAATTTACTTGGTTGTTGCTGTGAGGGTGATGAAAGGTTGCTTATTGCAGAATATATGCCCAATGATACCTTAGCCAAGCATCTCTTCCACTGTAAGTAAAGCATAACATGTAAATTTGAGCTTATAATTTGTAGTAAAAAAATCTCTAAAGTCTAGAAATTGCACTATTATTTTCCAATATTATAAAATGGGTTAATTACCAAAAAACAAACTGAATTTTGAGGAAAACCCAATCAGCAAACCAAACTTTTGGAATTGAGCAAACAACAAACCTAGCTCAAACTTACATCATGTTTGAATATATTTTTCAATGTTTGAGAGAGTTATTAAGTCAACATTGGTTAAATTATTCTAAGGAAAGAGTATTACGACTTAATAACTCTCTCAAACATTGAAAAATACATTCAAACATAATGAAAATTTGAGGTAGGTTTGTTGTTTGCTCAATTCTAAAAGTTTGGTTTGTTGTTTGTCAACAAAATAAGTTCAGTTTGCTGTTTGGTTTTTCCTTAAAGTTCGGTTTGTTTTATAATTAACCCTTATAAAATTTTGTATTAAGTTTGAGTTGTGTTTTTTTTTCTTAGGGGACATGCAGCCAATGAAATGGGCAATGCGATTGAGAGTAGCTTTGGATCTTGCAAAAGCCCTAGAGTATTGCACAAGAAAAGGACGAGGCCTTTATCACGATCTTAATGCCTACAGGGTTGTCTTTGACGATGTAAGGAAAATTGGACCCTTTTGATGTTTCATCCATGTTATTGTAACCAAAACTAAGAGTGCATTATTATCAACTTTTGTCGTCTATTAGGAGGGAAACCCTAGACTTTCTTGCTTCGGTCTGATGAAGAATAGTAGGGACGGAAGAAGTTACAGCACCAACCTTGCATTTACTCCTCCCGAGTATCTAAAAACAGGTATTAGTGTCTCACTGAGATATACGGAGCTAGGTCATGAAAGTTTTGTTTTTTCTTTATAATTAAGGGTTAATAACCAAAAAACAAACTGAACTTTGAGAAAAAAACAAACAGCAAACCAAACTTTTGGATTTGAGCAATCAACAAACCTACCTCAAATTTTCATTACGTTTGAATGAATTTTTCAATGTTTGAAGGAGTTATTAAGTCAACATTAGTTGAAGTATTTTAAGAAAATATTATTACGACTTAATAACTCCCTCAAACATTGAAAAATTCGTTCAAACATAATGAAAATTTCAGGTAAGTTTGTTGTTTGCTAAATTTCTAAAGTTTGGTTTGTTGTTTGTCAACAAAAGAAGTTCAGTTTGCTTTTTGGTTTTTCCTCAAAGTTCGGTTTGTTATTTGGTTATTAACCCTATAATTAATGTCTTACTATAAATAGGTTATATTTTTTATATATATATCGAATAAAAGGCTATATTCATAAGTTGAAATTCCTGCTTAAATTTGGCTCAATATTATCGAGCATAACCTTATCACATAAATTTAAGTTGTCCATTTCTAGTATTAATAAAACTGAGACACAAAGTGACACTTTATTTAAAGAAAAGATGGTACTTTTGCTATATTTGTAAAAAAGAACAAAAAAATTTGCTAAGTTTTTGTGTTCCATTGTTACAGAGTGACAGATGTTCTAACGTATATCCATTATGCTGCATAAATTTTTCAGGACGAGTTACACCTGAAAGTGTAACATATAGCTTTGGTACTCTTTTGATTGATCTCCTAAGTGGAAAACATATTCCTCCGAGTCGGGTATGTTATGCTCTTGATTCATGTTTTTCCCAAACCGATCATTAACTTGTCTTTGCAGTTATTTGAAGAAAAAAATTCTTCGTAAGCTAGACTAAATTTGCTTGTTTTTTTTTTCTTACAGGCTCTCGATCTTATAAGGGACAGAAATTTCCAAATGCTTACCGATTCATGTTTAGTAGGTGAATTCTCAAACGATGAGGGGACTGAACTTGTACGCTTAGCATCACGGTGTTTACAGTATGAGCCCCGTGAGCGACCAAATCCAAGGTCTTTAGTTGCCTCCCTTCTCCCACTTCAGAAGGAAACCGAGGTTGCACTTACTCTTACACACTTTCTATCATTAACATTTTTTTGTTAATTCCTGAAATTCAATAATCTATAAGCAGCTAGCTATCTGACCTTTTCCAAAAATTAAAAATGGCAGGTCCCTTCTCATGTGTTAATGGGTCTCCACAATTCAGCATCAATTCCATTAACCCCGCTTGGTGAAGCCTGTGTTAGAAAGGATTTGACTGCAATTCATGAGGTTCTAGAAAAGATTGGGTATAAAGATGATGAGGGTTCTGCTACTGAGGTTCGTTTTACCTGTACACGTAATTTATATAAATGCAGATTCTTGCGAGCTTTAGATTGAGTTAGAACATATTACAGTCAGGAAGTGATCAACGGATTAAATTTTACATCTTGTATGTAGTTCGTGCCTATTCAGATGTATTTCCACGTTTTTCTTGCAGCTTTCATTTCAGATGTGGACCAACCAAATGCAAGAAACCTTGAACTCCAAGAAAAAGGGTGACTCTGCTTTTCGGCATAAAGATTTCAGAGCTGCTGCTAACAGTTACTCCCAGGTTAGCAACATTTCCTATCAAAGACCCATTTTTTTATGGGTTAAATACCAAGTAGCTACCTGAACTTAACTTTGGACGTTTTGCAATGAGTTACCCGATCTTTGAAAATTCAAAACGGGTTACCTCAACTTTGAAGAAGGTGCAAATAGCTACCTCCGTTAAATTGAGGTAGCTCGTTACAAAACGTTCAAAGTTCAGGTAGCTACTTGGTATTTAACCCTTTTTTTATATCTATTTTTAAGAAGAAAAAATCAAGCTTTTTTTTCCCTTACATGTTGCAGTTTATATCGGTTGGGACAATGATCTCCCCTACAGTTCTTGCTCGTCGAAGCTTATCTTACCTGATGAATGACATGCCAGAGGAAGCACGGAAAGATGCTGTCCAAGCACAACTGGCATCCCCTGCTTGGCACATTGCATTTTACCTACAAGCCGTTGCTCTATTCACTCTTGGAAGGGAGAACGAAGCTCGGGTCGCCCTGAAAGAGGGTTCGGTTCTTGAAACCAAGAAAACGGGTACCTCTTGATTCTCATGGTAGCTATTTGTTTAAAGCCTCGAAGTACAGAAGATTCTAGCTCTTTACTTGGAGCCTAAGGTACTGTTTGGTGCAAAGCCATAGCTTAACTCTTCATTTTTTCTGGCTGAATGTTGACATCATTGCCTTAAGTGTGCATATCTGAGCTCGGGAAGTCGCATAAATGCTTTGTAAGGTTTGATTATTAAAGGGTGGTGCTTCATTTGATGAAGATGAATTTTGATGTTGATTTTGCATCTACGATTTGTAAAATATAATACACTAGGTATCTGACCTGTGCTTTGCGCATTAAGTAGTAAATTTAATATATTTGTCATTATGCATATTATAAAATTTATTTTCTTTAGTCTTTAAATAAAATTTATTTACCGTTTCTTAAAACACAAATGACATGAAATATGTTTAATGGAAAAAATAATTAAAACTAGATAATCAATATATGAAATAAAATAATAATAATTATAGAGGTAATTGTTCAATAAAAATTAGGTATTTAGATTAAAAAATAATCATTGACAATTAATTTAATTGACAAATATCATAATAAAATTATATACAATGAAACTACTTATATATTAATGTTAAAACTATACCTCTATAAAAACAATATTAACACTAAATATTAATTATTATTATTATTATAATATAGTGATCCATTAATAATATTGTGATTATATATACATATATATAAATATAAATTATTGATCAATTATTAGTATTTTTAATATAGATATTTGTGTTGTTAAATGTTAGAATTTTTAGATTCCTTAAAGAGAATATATTTTCATAAATATTTTTATAATGGCAAAAATAAAAAATGAATAAATACTATTCTTAAAATTTCATTATATTGTGGTAATTTTAAAAAGGGTTAATTACCAAATAGCTACCCGAACTTTGGACATTTTACAAATAGCTACCCGAACTTTGAATTTTCAAAACGAGCTACCTGAACTTTGGTCGGAGGAGCAACGAGCTACCTCCGTTAAATTTTCCGTTAAATATGGACGGAAAATGACGTGGCAACACATGATTGGTCCATAATTATAAAAACTATATTATTTTTTTACAGTACTAAAATAATCTTAAAAAATCTTTAAAAAACTTGAAAATTAAAAATAAGAGTTTGTAATATAATTTTTGTAATGAAAAATATGAAACAAAATTTAAAAAAAACTAATCATTTATTTTTATTTCATAATTTTAATAAAAAAATATATTTAAATCTCTTATTTTTTCTATTGAGTTTTAAGTTTTTTAAAGAATTTTTCTAATTTTTTTAGTATTTTAAAAAAATAATATAATTTTTAAAATTATTGACCAATCATGTGTTGCCACGTCATTTTCCGTCCATATTTAACGGAAAATTTAACGGAGGTAGATAGCTGCTCCTCCGTCCAAAGTTCGGGTAGCTCGTTTTGAAAATTCAAAGTTCAGGTAGCTCGTTGCAAAACACCCAAAGTTCGGGTAGCGGGTTGGTTATTAACCCTTTTAAAAATGTTTTTTTTTTTATCAAATATATATTTGCATTAAAAATATGCATTTAATTTATAATATACTTTTATTATATATGAGATGATTTACATTAAAAAAAAATATTTTTTTAATAATCTTTGTTCAAAATATTGGACTTTTTTTAATCAACTTTGTTCAACACATCGACCACAATATGGTATTTAACCCTAATCAAACTGATACCCTATCACACGATGAACCGGGCACAAGCAACAAGCCTCACCATTTACCATTTTAACTAAAAAATGGAATCTTCAAGTTATCAATGTTTCTACTCTGCTCATTAGCCTCTGCGATTTCCTTGAGGCTGGTCCATGATTTTCTCCTCTTCTTGCTAGAGGCGCCGCCACTCGCCTCTGAATTGCCGTTAATAGAGGGGCTGTCGGGTTCCATTGGTCTCTTAGACCCTGACTTGTTCCTCTTTTTTTTCTTCATATCTAACAAAGTTCTTACCAATGGAGTTGCAGGGCTGTCCAATGGCAGCACCTCTCCTTCCATTGCAGCTGAATTACTAACCTCCATCTTTTCAGTTACTACATTGGTTGCTGTCTCTGTTCCTGGGTTCGTATGCATCTGAAGGGATTTTTTCTCGGGTTTTGTTTCTTTGGACTTGGATTTAGGGTTTATGTCTTTAGTGTGGGATTTGGGTGTTCCTCTTTTGAAGTTCTTGTGGGAGCAGAAACTGCATGTGTAAACCACGCTGTTTTTAGAGGCAGCGTTTGGCTGCTTTCCTCGGCGACGCCTTGGCTTTGTTATGTTCTTCTCGATCCGTATAGTGCAGTTGAAACCAGGTTGAAGAATTGTCTCGCACCTGCAGAACAGCATGAAGATTATCGCAAAAATGACCAAAAAATAGCACCTTCATCTCCAGCGAGTACGAATGTTCAAAATGGAATTTTCTAAAGTACCCTCTAAACAAAAATGGCTAAAAGTCATCATACAAAATTTAATATTTATAAAAGAGATCATATAACTAAAGCACGCTGTGGGGAAGAACCGATGCAGAATGTCAGAATGCTTAATAGCATGGTATTCAATGATTTCTGCAGAAAGGGCGACTGCATGAAATCAAGTCATGAACACGTCAAAAAGGCCCTATATCAACAATTTGATAGGCGAAAATTTAACGTTATTTAATTAATAGAAGTGATTAAAGTTACATCATTTGACTGTATAAAAGAACTCAGTAATAATGTCTATCATCCTTTGGCCTGTTTCAAGTTAGAAGCATAAGTTCAATCACCACTACTGCACTACATCTTATCAAATCTGAAAACCGAAATATTTTCTACTTATAATTCATAAAAACTGCAGATTTTACGAAATTCAAGCAATTAAAAAGACAAACTTTTGGAGTAATTATGCCACAAACCTCTGGCAAGAGAGCAAAGAAGGATCTGGAGGCACCGCCAAGGACTCGCTGACTGCAGCCAGACGCCGCCCAAAGAAGGCGCCCAAGGAGGGTACAGAGCCTTCTCCGCCGCACCATATGGCCAGATTCTGCAAGTGCTCGAGCTTCAGCATGGATTTGGGGTTAGTGTTTCCCACGCCTTTAGAGGCTGGCTTCAAACCGGTTACTTCCGCTCTCAGAGAAACTGGGTGGTGAGAAGCCATTGGAGTACGATTTGGAGCTTTACTTTGGCCGCCGCCTCGTTTCTTCGCCATATTTTCGTTCCCGACAAGGCTTGGTCTCAGGAGAACTTTGTCGAACAGTTGGCGGGCAGACGCTGCTGCTTCCACGATCTACTATGCTTGTGAATCCAACAAGCTGAAACCGGTGAAGAGAAATGGAGACGAAGATAGTCTTCGACAAGGCCAAAAAAGTTAGAACGATGGAAGAATGATTTGAAGCTCCATCACCGTCGTATATACTATACCGGAGAATTCGGCGGTGCCGGGAATGGACAGACGTCTATGGGGTTTCAGTTTCAAGCGAGTGCATTTTATATGTAAACAAAGGGACTACAAAAAAGACATCTTTACTTTATGGGTTATTCACGTTATTGGGCTTTAATTTTCTAGTCTCAAATTAAATCGCTCTCCCACTAACTAAGCCTTTTATAAAATATATAAAAAATGGATTTATATTTTAAAATTTATTTTCGGTACTTAAAAATAGGGGTAAATTTTATATGTATAATAGTTTTCTTCTTGTTAATAAGAATCATGTAAAATCTATATGTATATACCTTTTATATTTGACAAAATTTACCATTTCTCATTTGTTTATTAAAATTTAACAAATTTTTATATTATGTTTAAAGATATCCAAATCAATTTAAACCGAATTGACTTTCTCACTATTAGGGATGTCAAAACGGGCCATGGGTGTTGACCTATGCGTCGTGTTAGAGACTCTAACTCGTTGACCTATGGGTCGTGTTAGAAACTCTAACTCAAACACGACCCGTGAAATAGTATTAGTCAGTTTTTGAAATTCAAACCTCACTCGCGGGTTGGTGTGTTCAATCTGCGGGTCGGAATAACACGTCAAGAATATTAAGGGCTGAGTCAGATTGACTCGTTCGATCTCCATGACTCGCGGGTCAGTTTGACCTAATCGAAATAAAAACCATAAACATACCAAAATATATAAATGGAATGGATCACGGGTTGACCCGTGGGTCACGAATTCTGATCAAAATATGATTCGTGTTTTCACGAATCGTCCAGAAATCTTGTTAAAATGACTCATCACCCATCACTGGTTAGGTTAGATTTTGATACGTATACTTAGTATTCTATACCATTAAATTAAATTACATGTGTTGCCATTTTTTACTAATTATTTTTTTCCACACATTATATTTGACTCATTAATTTCTACACTCAAATGTCATATTATGCATCCCTTTATGAAGCTAAAAATATCACATCGATACAATATAATTTCAAATAAATAACACCAATCAAATTTTTAATTTTTTTTTTCATTCATTTACTAATAATACACACTATACAAATTATAACATATAAATACACCAAAAATAATAATAATTGCAATCATATCAAGATCATCAAATCCCTCCATTATTGAGCAACATAACCAGAACTTACAAGCTAAGAAGAACAACCTCAACCTTTGCCGCCGGATCGCTGGTTTCCTTAGTCTGCAAGAGCATCATCCTCGTACTCCTCTGCGTCCTCGTCGGCGCTGGCATCCTGGTACTGCTGATACTCCGACACCAGATCATTCATATTGCTCTCCGCCTCGGTAAACTCCATCTCATCCATTCCCTCCCCTGTATACCAATGCAAGAACGCCTTTCGCCGGAACATCACCGTGAACTGCTCCGACACACGCCGGAACATCTCCTGGATCGAGGTCGAGTTCCCCATGAAGGTTGACGACATGGAGAGGCCTGTCGGAGGGATGTCGCAGACGCTGGATTTGACGTTGTTGGGGATCCACTCGACGAAGTAGGAGGAGTTCTTGTTCTGGACATTGAGCATCTGCTCGTCGACCTCCTTGGTGCTCATCTTGCCGCGGAACATGGCGGATGCGGTGAGGTAGCGCCCGTGGCGAGGGTCGGCGGCACACATCATGTTCTTGGAGTCCCACATCTGCTGGGTCAGCTCCGGGATGGTGAGGGCGCGGTATTGCTGGGACCCGCGGGAGGTCAGAGGGGCAAAGCCAACCATGAAGAAGTGGAGGCGGGGGAAGGGGATAAGGTTCACGGCGAGCTTGCGGAGGTCGGAGTTCAGTTGGCCGGGGAAGCGGAGGCAGCAGGTGACACCGCTCATCGTCGTTGAGATCAAGTGGTTCAAATCTCCAACTGCATCACCAAAACGATGGAAAATTAGCACAATAATAATAACAAGTGAAATCATATATCGGACTGATAAGTTGAGCGGCCATACAACTAGGGTTGGTGAGCTTGAGGGTGCGGAAGCAAATATCATAGAGGGCTTCATTATCAAGAACCATGCACTCGTCGGCATTTTCGACGAGCTGGTGGACGGAGAGGGTAGCGTTGTACGGCTCCACCACCGTGTCCGACACCTTCGGTGACGGAAACACGGAGAAGGTCATCATCATTCGATCAGGGTACTCCTCCCTTATCTTCGATATCAGTAAAGTGCCCATTCCCGATCCGGTTCCACCTCCGAGGGAATGACAGACCTGGAATCCTGAGATCACAGAAAATCTGGTCATTCTACGTTATTGTTGAATCTGATCGTGTTTTCTCTTCATGGTTCACACGATTTAACAGTAGTACCTTGCAGACAGTCGCAGTTCTCAGCCTCCTTACGCACGACATCAAGGACTGAATCGATGAGCTCCGCTCCTTCCGTGTAATGCCCTTTAGCCCAGTTATTCCCAGCTCCGTTCTGCCCGAACACGAAGTTATCAGGCCTGAATATCTTCCCGAACGGACCGGTCCTCAGGCTGTCCATGGTCCCAGGCTCGAGGTCCAGGAGCACGGCTCGAGGCACGTACCGCCCACCACTCGCCTCGTTGTAGTACACATTGACCCTCTCGAGCTGAACATGGGTGTCCCCGACATAGTTCCCAACACCATCGATTCCATGTTCGTTACAGACAACCTCCCAGAACTTGCCTCCGATCTGGTTCCCGCACTGGCCGGCTTGGATATGGAGGATTTCTCTCATTTTCAATGGAGGAAGCTTGGGAGTGAAGGAGTGAAGGGAGTGAAGATGGGGTTTTGTAGGGAAGGAAGGTGATATTTTTAGATCTATAATATTGTGTATAATTGATTACCAATAATGGAGGAGGTGAAGGGGGAGTTAAATGATAGTTTAATGGAGGTTGAGCAAGAGGGGATGTCAAGATCTGCAACAAGAGGAAGATGTGAGCTGGACTTGAAGATGACAGGAGGGCAGCTTCACTTCTTCATTATTGATCATAGACTACCAAACCATAATGGATAAAAATCTCATATCTCTCAAATTGTAATTAATTTATTTATTAGCTTAATTATCAAATAGGTAGTCTACTCGAACTTACATGGTTTGGCAAGTAGTTATTCAATTTTTTTTTGCCGCAAATAGGTTGCCGAACTTTTGAAAATTATCAAATAAGTTTATGACGTTAATTTTTTATTGATTTGTGAAAGAAAACTGCACGTGAGAGCACGTGAGGAGCAACCAGGTACCTCAACTTACACAAATTAGCAAGTAGATACTCGAACCGGTTTTGAACCACTTTATTTAAAAACAAAAAAGATTAGGGTTTATATATCAAACACATGCATGTCTTAAAGTTTAAGTTGAGTCATGCATTTGTTTTGTATATAAATCATACCTTTTTTTATATAAAAAAAAAAGTGGTTTGTTTAAAACCGGTTTTGAACCCGCTTTTGAACCGATTCAGATATCTACTTCCTAATTCATGTAAGTTCATATATCTGTTTGACAATCCATGTCAAGTTCAGATACATGTTTGTTTCTCACGTGATATTTTCTGTTGATTTTTAACGGGAAATTAACGGTCCACCTATTTGCTTATTTCAGAAAGTTAGGCAACCTATTTGATAATTTCGAAAAATTCAGAAACCTATGTATGGCAAAAAAAAAAAAAATTAAGTACTTACTTGTCAAAAGTTCGGCTAGATAATTATACCTTATTTATTTTGGGCGACTTTTCACTAAATGAACTAATAACGAGTGAATATATTTAACAGAGGGGAGGGGATTCAATTATTGGAGATTTTCCACCTATGATACTTGTCTCTTCCTCCAAATGATATCAGATCCATCCTCACAAGTCTAGCTGTGCAATTACAGTTGAATCCAATGCCCCTCTCTCTCATAATTGACCGAACAAATGCATATGCAAGAACATCAACTAATCCCAGATCAAGAACAACTTTCCACAGACTCATCTGTCTGAATTTTTCTGATCTTGTTCCATTTACTGTCATTATGTCTCTGCTTGGGAAATTTGTCGGGATAAGGCAGAAGGGTAGGTAGTATGATGGCTAGCAACAATGCGGTATTCTGTTGTTAAAGCATCGGTTTCAAGTAATCAAGAAAGAGGTGAGATTCAAAGATTGAGGTGGAATCGATGAATATGTTAAAAAGTCCACCTCAACATCTACTTTCCACCGGCAATTGAGAAACTTCACTTACTGTGTAAAAAAAAAAAAACTTTTTACGATGTTGCAGCATATGTATTCAAATCATGAGGTGCTTAATGATGAACAAATTCTGTGGGTGGAGGTTAAAGAATTACCTTGCTCGAAGTCATGAGAAAATCCAACAGCTGAAACAGAAAAATCAGTATGTTAAGTTTCAACTTAGAACACGGGGAGAATGGTTAATGCGAAATGAATGGGGAGGATGGCTAAAAGGATTCCAAAGGCGTATCGGAATCACCAATAGTCTTGTAGCGGAATTGTGGGCTTTAAGAGACGGACTAACCATGACAGCAAATCTGGGTGTGCAGAATCTGCACGTCGAAGCTGACGCACATGAAGCAATTAACTTGAAAATTGAGGATCCGGATGCAGATAGATCACTAATGCCTCTCATTTTGGATTGCAGGAAGCTTGTTTTGAATTTTAACAAATTCAAAATCAGACACGTGTTCCGGAAAGCAATGGGTTGGCGGATGTTTTGGCTAAGGGAGCTGTTAATCTGGAGGAGAATTTCCATACACTAACGAATCCTCCCTCATACATTTTGAAGCTCGTGATGTTTGATAGTCAAGAGAAATACACCATTAAAATAGTTAAAGACAATTAGTTTTGCTTTTGGTTTGATTTTGTTTCTCATTTACCAAAAAAAACTTAGAACATGGGGTGGGACATGTTTCAAGAGAAACACATGTACCATGTTCTTATAAAATATTCGTTTCAACAAAAATATTGATACAATATTCATCCAATGTAAGAGATTTTTCTACAGATTTGAATCTCAATCGTGAATGATGATGCATCATCACCTTGATCCTCAACATTTGCCTTTTTTCAGGGTTCCAATCTGCTGTCATGCCTAAAACTCTCTGCAGTGAATCTTCATCATAGTGGAGACATACCTGACGTTATAAAACTTACCTCCAGTTAATACTGATATAATATCTTTTCTGTGATAAGATCAACAAAGAACAGCTAAACTGCCAAAAAGGAATTGCTTTTCTGGAGTGGAAAAAAGGGATCTTTTGTGCAATTATCTATATTAGGAGACGGCAGTTCGAACCCAGAAAACCAGCACGAACTTTCCTGATCATGTAACTTCAGAACTAAAGTCCAGATTAACCTGTAATTACGGAGTTCATTGACTTAATTCTGTAAAACTCTTACCCATAGTGAACAAAGCTAGTAAAAACTTATATTAATGATGTGATCACAAGACGATTTATATTACGTGAACAGTCCATGTTTGGAATATCATATCAACCAAATTTTGGCATGTAGCATAATGTATCAAGAGAAAAAACAGACCATTCTTGAGAAACAACTATAAATTTGGCCCCAAAGATAAGCAACTATATTCAAATAATAGTAACTAATCAGCTATTTTTGTTATGTATGACAGGAATGTCCTTCATTCCCTATTTTTCCTGAGAGTCATGTTGAAAAATATCACACTGTGACAAATAATAAATACCACACCGGTGGTATAATACTCATTTAGGCACCATATATACAACAAGGCTACCTCCTCCTATCACCAATTGGTTTTAGGATGGAACCGAATTGTATAATGTAGTTGCTATTTGGGTGTGGCTCGGCCCCGATATTAAAATTTAACAAGTCAATCCAAAATAAATCAATACCCATTTGCTGTGTTACACAGTCTTTACCCGTGCCAGACAGAAAAAAGCTAATCATAAAGCAACACCAAATAGAAGTTTAGAAGGAGCTAGATGAACTGCATTAAGTGCAATTATTGACTATCCCAACTATTATTACCTTTTGGCCAAAAAAAACACTATTATTACCTGATAATGGTGTGAATTAACTTCAGCACAAGTTTGATGTAGATTTTCTGGAGGAGAAACACTCACAGTGATATACTTTGGTTCACGCATAGTAAAGTATTGATTTCAAAACCGAATTTCTCATGCAAAATTCACGCAGACGAGTTACAGTGTTCACACATTTCCTCATCAGAGCAAGAGTCAGTTGAATAATCACATTGACAATTCAACAACAATACCTCCAGTTCTCTGCATCCAGAGGTAAGATATTGCACTAAATCCTCCCTGGTCAGCTGTTCTGTCGGGATACCGCATCCTCAGTTAGAGGAGTATCAACTACTATCACTTGATTCACCGACGCATCATTATAAATAGTGTTGATGATGGAGACTTTCGGGTCACCACCACCACTTGCTGAAGGTGGACAAGCCATCCATGAAGGTGGAAAAACTAGCCAACTTCTGTGGTCTATAAGAACCAACAATGTTTGAAGGAATATCACTTCAGATTTGAACCACAAAATTGAGAGAATAGTTGGTTGTTGGTATCTTGAGTGTGAGAGAAAATAGTGTTGTGTTGTTAGCCAGAAATACGGAGTGAGTGTTTCAGAGTGCGATACAATTTGTAACACTATTTGTCTATAGTGAAAGTGTGGGTGTGAGCGGTGGACGTAGCCAAATTGGTGAACCATGTAAATTCTTGTGTCGTTTTGCATTTCTCTTAATCCATTGAGTCCCAAGATCCTGCAAAGTGAAAATTAACCAGCAAGTAATATCCTAACAAATAGAATATGCAGCCTTGGCAAGACATTTTTTGGACATTATCACATTACTCGTAGCCGCAAAAACCCAACTGAATTTCGGGCTAAATTGTGTCGGTCTTACATTGTAGACGGTGCTACATGTGAAATGAGTCGTCTTCAATGTGAAACAACCTAAGAATTTAGCAAGGCAAACGAAAATTTTAAAACTTTTGACAATTGGATGATTTTACTATGAATTTGACCCTCAAAAAAAATATATTTTATATCCACACTTATTCCTCAGTCTCTTTTCATATTTATTACTCAACTGTAATTTTTTTACAAAGTTAAACTTTCATAGTAAATTTAATCAAGAATATGAAGTGAAAAAACTAGCTTTTTATAGGTTAAAAAGAAGTTGCATTTATAAAATCTATCCATTTAGTCGATAAAAATTCACATCGCAGAGTTGATATAAGTTTTGCTGCTGCCCAATGACACCAACACATTTTTTGCATCATACAAGCATTTGAAATCAGATATAGACCTACTGGATGAATAAATCAGGAACTATAAAACATTTTTTATATATGTTATATAAATTACATGGTTTCACTGAAGCATGTTCAATGCAGACACCCGTTTGTGAATCTTTTCTGTTTCCCTTTCACCCCTTCCAAGTGGTAACAATTTTAGTGACAAACGGAAGGGAGAAGAACATATATATGTATTTAACTGTACAACTGTCGTATTTCCAACTACCAGAAATTGTCATCAACCGCCACCCCCCTTGGCTCGGGCTCATCTTCTTCCTCGAGCTCCATCTCCATCTCGGGCTCGAACTCTGGTGATTCAACAGCCGCCAAGTTCTTCAAATCCACTACTGACAGCTCATCCAAGTGCCTAACCACCAAATCAGCCGCCCTGAGTTCATATATCGGGTGCTTACTAGCCACAGCCACGCACTTCATCCTCGCATCATGGGCTGCCTCCACTGTCTGGTTCGAGTTTCCAAACACAATGCACCGCTCGGGTACAAACTGAAGCATCTGTGCTGCATAGACATACATTTCTGGGTCAGGTTTACCTCGGTAGACATCCTCTGCAGAAACAACAACGTTGAAGCAGCTGTCGATTCCAGTTGCTCCAATGGCTGTCTCAAGGGCTTGTCTCGACCTAGTCGAGACAAGAGCCATCGGGATCTTGTAATTCATCAAAACATTGACGAACTCCTTCGACCCAGCTCGTAGCCTGTAGATTCCGCCCTGAAGATTCTGGTGAATCTCCTCTTTTCTCAATGACAACCTTTTTAGCTCTGCTGGGTCACGGGACCAGCAAAGAACCTCAGACATGGCTTGTTCGTTCTTCATGCCTTCGATCCGTTTGAGGATGAAGGTTGGAGGGGGAGACTTTGCTTCTTCTTGGGAGAGGAGGAGCCACGATTGCTTCTCCAGATCCGGGTTGTCTTCGCAAATAACACCTTCCCACTCAAAGATTGCACCTAACCATCCGCAGCCCATTCTCTCTTGACGTCGCAACGGGTTGTGGAGTGAAGGGTTGTCTGCTCGGTTTTCTGGGGGCCATGGTGCTGGTGGTTTTCGATCAATGTCTGACCCCATCTGACGGTTCCAATTTCGTGGGAATTTTTCATTTTCTTTGAACGAATAAGCCTCCTTTGTCAACTCCATGGCAAGGGCCTTGATGGACGAAGATGAAGAATGAACAGTCCTCAATTGTGGCAATGGAATGAAGGTCATCGTTTTCCCCAGAAATTCTGGGCGTGGAATCGTCATTCTAGGAGAGAAACCCTTGAGAGGAGCTCCGATCGACATTGACCCGCACCCAATGAGCGAAGCCATGGAAAGTCTGCAGCTTTTTTTGACTACTATCTGAGACTAATTTCAGTAATATGAACCCTAACTTGCACTTTGACGAATCGCTATTGGTTCAATGATTCATGTCGATACTGGATAATTCCCACCACTAGAATACGTTATGGAACACAAACCCTAACTTTACAAACCTTAATTACGACCCCTTCAATCGGAGCTACGAATCGAAGAAACCTAAGCTAGAATAAAATAAAACAAAACCCAGAAAAGTCAACCGACACCAATCTGCAGCAATTTTCAGCGGAAACGAGGTCTAATTTGAAAGTGTCGCTATATAGACGGTGGATTTTGCAGCAGCTGCGAAATTATATACAGATAAAATCGGAAAGTGGAGACGATGAAGAAGAACCTGGAAAGGTTGTAGCTTGCATACGTTGTTCCCCGGCCAAGATTCGCGCCAGAGACAGATGAGAAAGGGTGAGAGAGAAATTAAACTTTCCCAATTTTAGAATTTTGGTTCAATCCTCTTCCTATATTTGTGGTGCGCAATTTGGGCTTTATTAGGGAACCCGAAAAATAAATTTCAGCATTTTTCCTAATAGAAAATTTAAAAATATATATATATATATTTTTAATATGGTGTAAATTTAGGTTGTAATTATTTTTTATATAGATACTTAGTATTACATTTTCCTCTGATTTTTTTTAAGTATAATAGTTTGTTTTTATTTTAATTCTTAAATATATTCAAATAAGGTATTTATTTTTTTGATCAAATTAATAAGGTATTGACTCGTCTCAGCGTACACAAATAAAATAATATTTTAATTATATTCATATGTCCTTTTATCATCTTTATTAGCCCTGACAATTTCTGACACGACACGATCTGCTTTAAAGCGTATATGAGTTTGACCTTAACGGATCTGTATCTAAACAACTCTTATACGTTTAGACACGATTAATAACCGTGTCTAAACACCTCGGATCTGCAGATATTTGTATAAACACGATTAACTATTCGTGTCTAATTGTGTCGTGTATTCATGTGACACGAATAGAGACATAGGGGTGTCAATTTCTGACACAACACGATTTCTAAGTGTGTCTAAATAACTTTTATACATTTAGACATGATTAATTAATCGTGTCTAATTGTGTCGTGTACACGGTTACTTCTATGAATTGAGTTAGACTTAAATTTATACTAATAAAGTAAGTGATCCATTAACCACACTCATGAGTTCTAATTATAATTAATTATTAAAAAAATACTCAAATTTTAGTCTACTTAGAAATTTTTAATTTATTATTATTTATAATTTCAGGTTCAATGTTCAATAAAATAACCAAAATTTGAGTAGTACATTTTTGTAATTAACCATTTTCCGAATAAGATAATTTCTATAAATACTTAACGAATCTTGTGTCTAAACAACTCTATACGTTTAGACACGATAAACGACTTATACGTTTAGACACGAGATATGTTTAGACACATTTAAAATTTATCCGTTTAGACACGAGACATATTTAGACACGGCACGATTAATGACACGACACGACACGATTGCCACCCCTAATCTTTATGGTGTTCTTCAATTATAAATTTATATTTATTTTAATCAGTGCAAGACGCGTAATCCTTAAGCGCATAGTTATCATAACCAGACTGAACCGACGGTCCGTCCGGTTTTGGTTCAGTTAAAAGACCGTTTTACAAATGAACAATGTTTGAACCGGACAATTTTTGGAAAACCGACCGGTATTCAATTCAATTTTTAGCCTATTTTTTTAAAGGTGGAAGAAATAAAAAAAAAAGTGTTGTTTTTAGAGTGAAAATTTAAATAGAATTTGTTCTAAAATATTTTTTAAAAAAATAAAAAACTATTTTTTCTATTCTACTTGACGTCCAAATTACCTTAAAAATATATTTTTTCAAAATATTTATTTTATAATTTGCATCGTATAATATATATTATGTTGCAAAAGAATCTAAAACGACACATATAATATAAATAAATAAAGAAAAAATAAGTAGATGAAATAGAAGAATTATAAAAAACTTTTAAAAAGTTATAACATTTGGAAAAAAAATAATATTAAAGATAAATGATTAAAATACCTATCAAACAAATATTAAAAAAAATGTTTGTAGGTTTTAATTTACAATACTAAAGTACGGAACTATAAGAGAAATTGAAAACAAGGTTAGAAACAAACATAATATGATACAAAAAAGAGTCATTAAAAGAATGAAAAAAATCTATACAAAACTATATATATAGTTTTTTTATGTTAGTATATCATATATTTTTTCATTACTTTTATATGATTTTATAAATTTTCTAGGTTCACTGTTAGGTTTAAAATCTATTGTCAATCTGTTTGATTTTAATACTATTGTGTATTGTGTTTGAGAATTGAGAGTAATGTGTGTTCGAAATTGAAACTATGTACTTTGTGTGTGTGTGAGACTATGTAGTTTGAGGTAATTATGTTTATGTTTGAAACTATGTATGTATTTTAAGTTTTCAGTTTTTTTTTCCCTTATGAACAGTTACCACACACTGAACCGGGGGGGACCAGTCGAACCGTGAACCGGCCCCTCGCCGGTTTGATGGTCGGTACGGTTCTGATAACTATGCTTAAACGTTTCAATAGTTTAGAAGTTGATGTACTTAATTCTTTTTACGCATTAGTCCATATGTTTAGGACTTTGCTACTTAGATTATAATAGTTATTCTATAAGGAGTATTACCCCTATATTCAAGTAACTCAAATAATAATGTTTACTCTAAATAGGGTTGTTCATGGGCGGGGAGAACCAGTCTTGGAGACAGGGCCGATACCGAAATTTCGGTCTTGACATTTGGAGGACCGAGACCGACTTTGAAAAAAAAAACAATGTATGAGTCGTTGCTTGACTCGGGCGGGCCTCGGTCTTGGATCAATTTTTTTGGTAAAAACAAAAAAAATAACTAAATTGGCCAAAAAAATTACCGAAGTTTTGGCATTGAATCCGATCGCTTCTCGTCTTCCATCGCACTTCTCTTATGAAACCGATCCAATGGTTGTTGAATGCTTCTAGATCATGAATTATTAGTGTTTCAAGGGTTACACTATTAATTTTTATAGTTTTCTTCAAGGTCGGGATCGGTTCGGTCCTAGACAGCTTTTTTTGGGGGAAAGACCGAGCCCGAACTTGAAAAAAAATTCATTCACTCAGTCTTAATCGAACCGGTCTTGTTAGAAATTCGGTCCAACCAGACTTTTTTGATCACCCCTAACTCTAACTCTAAGTTGAATTTCATTTTCTTTCACATAATTTTTTCAAAATCTTTCACTTCGTCCCTTAACCATAAATTTCGGATTCGTATCTTAAATCATATGAGATAAAATTCTTATATATATAAATGAGCCTTTCTAAATATTTTACGAGAAACAATAATCTTTTATTATTATTATTTATTAATAGAACTACCTATCCAAATTCCAACCCAAATGCAAGTCATGCTTATTAAGTTACATAAACCAAAATATTGGCTTCTAGTTTTTTTGTTTTTTGTTTACTTTAACAAAAAATAACTATTTTTTTGGGTAGCACTTTTTTCTAGTAAAAAAAGAGAGTAGGTTTATATATATATAGAGAGAGAAAAATCATATTTTTTTAAATTATAATTATATAGACTAATTTGGTCAACTAATAATTTGCTAAGAGTTTAACCATTTTTTGTTAGTTGAACTTAAAAAAAAATGTAATTGCTTTATATATGAATGTCTCCTATACAATTTATGAAAAAATAGTGGGATTTCTTTTTATTATTTAAAATTCTATTCAAACTTTTTTCTTCTAGAATTCGAATAATTGTGTTTTGTCAGAAAGACCAATCGATTATCTGAAGTCAGTTACGCAACTGCAAAATCGTAGGATGCGACCGACATGAATACTCCGTGAAAAATAAAAAATAATAAAAATGGACCAAACACATCAAACTTTTATATTTATATATTCCTCGAATCATAATTATTTAGCACATATGTGAACATATTTTTTATTCAATAATTCCATTTCTGTATATGTATTTATACAGATGAAAAATGTGATGTTAATAATACGATATGATTGATTAAGCGTTCGATATGTATACCCGAACGTAGGGCTGGACATAAAAAATCGGTTCGGTCGAACCGTACCGGTTTTGAACCGGTTCGATCGAATCGGTTCACAAACCAAACGATTATTTTTTGTAAAAAAATGGAGCGGTTCAGAAGAGGTACAAAAAAACGGTTCATAAACGGTAAACTGTGCCACTTTTTGTACCGGTTTTAATATATTTCTAAACTACTAAACCAGACCAGACAGTTTGAGCATTAATAAATTCAATCGTTCTTCACTTTTTATTTTTTATCCACACTTCACTTCAGTTGGTATTGGATGTTGCTTAATGAAACCTCAGTTGAGATTTTTTTTTGTGTTAGTGACAAAAAAAAGAAGTTTTTTTTGTTATCTATGAAGTGGTTTGGCCGAATCGGTTCAGAACCAGTACAGTAAATCAGTCAAAATCTGGAGCGGGCAAAAACTGAAGCGGTAAACCGTACCAATTTTAAAATGTGGTAAATATTCGATTCTGAACTGGTTCGGTCCTGAACCGATTCATATCGGAACGCCCGTGGGGGTGGAGCCCACAACATGAATGAACGGCATTTGGATCATTTTACGTGTCCATGGTAGAGAAGGAGAAATATCCACCTCAGAATCTTCTTCCACAGATGTGAGGCCATGGAGTCCTCCACGTGGCACAAATTCGGCCACTATATTTATCGTGACTTTCTTTTAATTTTCTTATACAATGCAAATACGATACATATAAATATCGTGTTTAACTTATATATATATACTACCTATAAACTCCGACAAGTTATGTTATGTGTATACACATTATTATTGTTAATCGCGTAACATGTGTTAAAAAGACATGATCGATTTGTAATACACAAATTTAAACAAAAATAATATAATATGACAACGCGACATGAATATACACAAAATACTACATGGTGAGTTTATTTTTATTAGCATGATACGATAAATTTATCATATGTATTCATAATATTTAACACGATAAACTTTTTAATACGTATAATAAAGTATTTATATGCACAATTTGTACACTACTTTTAAATGAAGGTCACTATAAGTATAAGTTAATATTAAAAGTCAATCATAGAGAATTCAAACACTACCTTCATAAATTGGACATGAAGATATGAAAACTTTATATAAATTGAAAAAATATACTTTTAATTTGTAGATAAATGAAACATAATATACGTGCTACAAAAATAAAAATGGTACTCACCTAAATCGCTAGAGAAAATTATCTTTGGATATCCTAATTATCTTATCAATGCTGGAATTAATTGATTAACTTATTGAATTGAACCTTTAAGTTTAAACTACCATGTGGACAAACATACGAGTAATAATTGGACTCGAAGTTCGGATATGTTCAGCCCAATAAGTTTTATTTATTTATTTAAATCATATATATTAAATATTAAGTGATAATAATAAAATTAAAAATGACGTGCTTACTATTTTACAATTTTTACTATTAACCCGAACCATCTGCAAAGACGACATAGTTCAGTAATTCGTTATTTTGGTAAAAAAAAAAGAAAGTAATTCGTGATTTAATAAAAAAATTCAGGTTTGTGTCGGTGAAAAAAAATCTTCAATTTTTTTATTTTTTAATAATTAAGTTTTATACGATTACGATTGGAAATTATTATAAATGTATATTTTTAAATTATTAGTGGACCAAGTTTCATTCCCCATTTGGAGATAACAGGAAATCTTGTCCGTCCATTTATGCGCGTGAGATGACAAGCGGCGCACGACGGCACGAACGGTTTTCCCGTAAATAGTCCCATATTTAGATCCAAATACGTAAAACTGTATAAAAGAAAAGGAAAAGACTCGTCGTTTATTTCTCTTTAGCCAAATCTCCCACTCCACTTCAATTCAACAACTCTCTGGCTCTTGCTCAGACTCGGTTTTTGAAGAAAGGTAATTCCTCGAAAACCTAGAAATGACTAATTTCTATTTTCACGCTGTTGATTGATTCTCGAACGCTTAAGGATTTAGATGCTCTTGCTTGACCCAGTGAGTAGATGATTGAATTTCGTTGATGCTGTTGGTGTTGGTAAATGGGAAAAGGGAGGCCTAGGGCGGTGGAGAAAGGGGGTTTGAAGGAGATTTTAGGTCAGTCGTCTCATTCAGTTGCGAACATACCCTCTGCTCCGGTGTATTACCCTACAGAAGAGGAATTTAAGGACCCTTTGGAATTTATATACAAGATCAGGGCAGAGGCTGAGCCCTATGGTATCTGTAGGATAGTTCCTCCGGAGAGTTGGAAACCTCCTTTTGCATTGGACTTGGAATCATTTACGTTCCCGACGAAAACACAAGCTATTCATCAGTTGCAGGCGCGGCCTGCTGCATGTGATTCCAAGACTTTTGAGTTGGAGTATAATAGGTTCATAGAGGAACATTGTGGTAGGAAGGCTAGGAAGCGGGTGGTTTTTGAAGGGGAGGATTTGGATTTTTGTAAGTTGTTTAATGCTGTGAAGCGGTACGGTGGGTTTGATAAGGTTGTGAAGAAGAAGAAATGGGGAGATGTTTTTCGTTTTTTGAGGTCTGGTGTTAAGGTTTCCGAATGTGCAAAGCATGTGTTGTCTCAGCTGTATCGAGAGCATTTGTTTGACTATGAGACTTATTATAACCGATTAAACAAGGAGAAAGGTAAGAGGTGTAAGAGGAGAGGAGAGTGGAAGAGGGATCACTTGACTAAGTCATCTATCTCGACAAAAAGGCAGAAAAACAACGTGGGTGAGAAAGTCAAAGTTTGTAAGCTGGAGTCCGATGATGAAGAGCTTGATCAGATTTGTCAACAATGTAAAAGTGGGTTGCATGGGGATGTAATGCTTTTGTGTGATAGGTGCAACAAAGGGTGGCACATTTATTGCCTTTCGCCTCCGCTAAAAGAAATTCCACCTGGGAATTGGTATTGCTTTGACTGCTTGAATTCTGATAAAGATAGCTTTGGCTTTGTGCCAGGAAAGCAGTTATCCCTGGATGCATTCAAGCGTATTGCAGAACGAGCCAAGAAAAAGTGGTTTGGTTCAGGACCTGTTTCCAGAGTACAGATAGAGAAAAAGTTTTGGGACATTGTGGAAGGATCAGTAGGTGAGGTTGGGGTTTTGTATGGTAGTGACATCGACACTTCAGAATATGGGAGTGGGTTCCCTCGTATACGTGATCAGAAACCTGAATCAATAGAGTCCGAGCTGTGGGATGAATGTTGCTCAAGCCCATGGAACCTTAATAACCTACCTAAGTTAAAAGGGTCAATGCTTCAGACGGTTCAGGACAGTATTGCTGGTGTCATGGTTCCGTGGTTGTATATGGGCATGTTGTTCTCGTCCTTTTGCTGGCACTACGAAGACCATTGTTTTTATTCAATGAACTATCTTCACTGGTATGTATCCTGTTGTGATAAAGACATGCTCTTTCACAGTTCACTAATTTATGTTTCTGCTCCTTCCATTATGATTTTGTTGTAAATTTCTAAGAGATGCATGTGAACACTTTTGTGTAAGTTTCTTACCTGGGATTAAGGTCACTGTTGTTCTAATACACTTGAACTTAGTTCCTATGAGCATGCAGTGTATCTGGCTGTAGCTGAGGAAGTTTGATGTTAAGTTTCCCTATTGCTTTATACTTTATAACTTAGAAGGATTACTTGAAGCAGTTAGAAGAATGCAAGTTAAAGATGTAAGTGTTTACCACTTTGGTAAAAATGTACAATTCTAACCCGGCTCTGTATGACTAGATTGCCTGTCAGATTCAATACTCTCAAAGGCGTGACCTTTCTGAACCCTTTAGTTGCATGTTTATTAGAGAACTTTGCCTTCTAATTTATTTTTTAGAAAAGATCCAGTGTGTACAGTAAGCCGTACATTTCTTACATATTTTATAAAGCAGTTTTTGATTTTGGCATATTATCTGCGTACTCATGTCAGTTAAGATCCCTTGGTACTCTCATCAAGTGAAGTGAACCTTCTCACATAGAATGATAGAATAGTAGGCCCCACAATCTCACACAGTCACACTCTCACTTGAATGAACAGTAACTTGTTTAATGTGTATCAATGTTAGGTTTTGCCGAGCTGCTACTCTAGCCTGTTGTACTTGTGATCCTTGACCTTTGGGTCCTTTAATGCACAGTTAATTTACATTCTAGATACCGTAGAGACACGTGCAAAGTGTGAGAAATTTCTGACATATTAGTCATATCATGTAAGACAAATAAAAATACTTAGTCACCATGGATGCTGGATAGAACTGAATAGATACATTAAAATGGTTGAGGCTCTTTTTTAGGATGGTTGAAATACACGCTTTAGGTGTTTTGATCACTACAGGCGATGGCTCCCTTAAGTGCCTCTTGTGAAAATATGGGATTTTTGACTCATTTTAGGAGAGGGTTGGAGAGTCATGAGAAACAAGCTATGTAACATGTGCTAGGTATTGAAATATAAGGAAATGACCTTATGAGCTTTAATGATTTGGAGGTATTTAATTCCGGTGCTTTGCTAAATAACAAAACTGCTAACTTTATGTTATGGCATACAAGGAAAATGTGTCCATATCCAATACAAAAAGTTAAACTGATAGGTATGCAGAACCTTACAATATATGCCCATTTTTTTCTCCTTTTTTAAACTAATGTGGTACTCAGTTCTCGACTATTCGTCTCAGTTGCAAAATGAAATTTCACATTGATATTTTTTTTTTCATGTTTGTGCCATTTAGCGAACTAGTTGGTATGATGAGATACATCTACACCCTTGAAACAGAGGCTTAGCCTTTACTCATACCATATAGCATTTGGCACTGGACCTCAACATTGATTTTATACTTGTAGACTAAGTTAAAAAATTTCAGTTCAATAAATCCCCAAATCTGATTTAACTGAAAGAAAGTGATAAAGAAAGCCTTAAGCCGTACATAAACGAAAACATAGAATTATGTTAGAGGTTGTACATGTGTAAGGAGGTGAATATTCATATGCATGGGTCGGAGTTAGTACTCTGCCTCGAACACACACTTCATGAATTGGATTTTTTTTGAACTTAATGCTCTTTTGAATACATTATTACTAACTTTTACATCTTTATCATTTTTTAGCAATCAATAATGCATTTCCTGTTTTCTTAATTACAGGGGAGAACCAAAATGTTGGTATAGTGTTCCTGGTAGTGCATGCAATGCCTTTGAGAAGGTAGTCCTCACATTCCTTTTGCAGAGTTTTGCTCCCTTTGGGTTTGTTCACGGTAGCACAGAATGGTTTACTCATGGGAGACATTTACCTTTCTAATGTTGCTTTGTTTTTTCTTCTTGATAACCTTACGTGTTAGGACTACGAAGTAAAGTGTGGTCGAATGTATCTGCAAAGAGCTTGTAAAGAGTTAAGCTCAAGCTTGTAAAAGCAGTTATGGAAACCACTTTATTTACTCTATAATCTACGTGCTGACACTTCAGCAGCCTAGGGTGGACTTGGGTCTGGCTCTAGTACAATGTAAAGAGTCGGGCCAATTCCTTAAATGGTCAAACTTGTGTAGATTGTTCAAACCACATTATATATGCCAGACATATAATTAGATTATGTGATGTGATACAACTTAACAAAGTAGACACTAGGCTACAAGCTAAATGACTAATTTTAATACCATGCTTGTTAGTTCATCTCTAGGATTGTTCAACAAGGCACAGTCACAATAACATAAATGCTGATTGATGTAGTCTACTTCTCAATGTTCTCATGAAGGTGATGCGGAAAGCCCTTCCGGACTTATTCGATGCCCAACCTGATCTGCTCTTTCATCTAGTTACTATGCTAAACCCGTCTTTGCTGAAAGAAAATGGGGTTCCGGTTTATAATGTATTGCAGGTTCGTGATGCAACAACAAGCTCTTCATACATACGTATATATAGATGTAATATGTGCCATATATATATATATTTATATATTCCTCTGAATTATTTAAGAAACCAATAATTGTTTCTTCTATTTTTCGTTTCAACTAATAAAAACTGAAAACTCCAGCTCCAGAGGACATGCATATCTTTTAGCTTCTGATATCTACATTCCTTTGCCATTCAGCTTTATTGTTTTCTTTGCTTCAGGAACCTGGAAACTTTGTTATCACCTTTCCACGATCATTCCATGCAGGCTTTAATTTTGGTATGAGATCATCTATGATTAAGCTGATTCAGATAGTGTGCTTAGTGAAGATGCAAGCTTACAGTTTGTTTGCATATCCAGGTTTGAACTGCGCTGAGGCTGTAAACTTTGCTCCGGCTGATTGGATTCCCCATGGAGGATTCTGCGCTGAGCTATATCAACTTTATCGGAAACCCGCTATCTTATCTCATGAGGAGCTTCTTTATGTTGTTGGCAAGGTAATTGGCATTCTGTATCAGATGATTCTAATTTCTATGGTTCTGATTCAGAAGATTTTACGAGGCCATTAGTTTTTGCTCTAGCCAAAGTATCAGAAACTTCTCAAAACAGAAGTTCATTTTATCTGGGTGAAAATGATCAATTTTCTGTTTCTATCAGAGCAATTTTGATAGCAAAGCATTACCTTTTCTGAAGAAAGAATTGCTTAGAATATATAACAAAGAGAAATCCTGGAGGGAAAGGCTGTGGAGAAGTGGCATCATTAGATCGTCTCCCATGTCTCGACGTAAATGTCCTGAATTTGTGGGATCAGAGGAGGTAATTCCATCCTGTTATCAGAACTTAATATCCTACTGTTGATGTAACAAAAAAAGAGATGAACCCACATTTGATCATTTCTGTACAACTTTTCCAGGATCCAACATGCATCATATGCCGGCAGTATCTTTTCCTTTCTGCAGTTATTTGCCGCTGCAGGCCATCTGCTTTTGTTTGTCTCGAGGTATGTTGCCATTTTGTTTTAGTGAAAGTTGAATTACATAATGCAACTGATGGAAAATGAAGGCTAATGGACTTGCAAGATGTTCCCAGCTATAGTGGAAGAAGGTTATGCTAGAAGAAAAAAGCGTACCACGATGCTTTAGATGAAAGAATAGTGTTTGATAAATAAGTAAATTAGAAGGATTGAACCAAGAAAACTTTTTTGAGCAGGTTGTGAACTTCATCCCATCTGATATTGTGATAGCACTCTCTTTGCTGCTCTATAGATATGTACAGGTGTCTGAATAATTCGTACTCAACTCTAAAATCAAAGGGATTTGTTTATTGAAACTGAAAATACTACTTTACTTAATAAGGAACATGGTAATTATCTAGTCAGTATTATAACGTCTTATGACACTTCTAGCTCTTTCTGCTTTCTCTTTTGATATTATATTTATTCATAGAACACATAGAATAGTGCAATTGTTTGTAAAGATGCAAACGAAAGAAAGGACTATCCAAGGAAAATGAACTTTAAAATTTAAATCAGTTTCCATCCCCTCTCCTTGAAAAGCTTGAAACTGTCAGGTGCCATGATAAATAGTTCTTCTTATGCAGCACTGGGAGCGCATTTGTGAGTGCAAGCCTATCAAACGCCGCCTTCTCTATCGCCACACTCTAGTGGAGTTGGAATTCCTGGTGCAATCTATGGATGATGGACCTGAAGGTAAAAGTAAATCTGCGCTGGTCCAAGGTCCTTCTAGTGAAGTGAATGCTGTTCCGAAAAAGGTATTACTATTGTATTTTCTTGTTAATAATGTGACAGTCTTCTCAGCTCCACGGTATCATTTGCGTGTTGGCCGTTAAGGGACTGGTTTGATATTCACATAATTGTCTGACTCCTTATTAGGAATTCTAAAAGTCTGGAATATTCGGGTAGTTATTTGCTGTAAATAAAGGAAGTTCATTTTATATATTGACACAATTAGGTGTCTTCAAAAACCTCTTCGTGTTTGACTATAATGATTAAAGGACCGGCGGAACATAAGTTTTTAGATGTTATTTATTTCAATTCATTAAAATTGTTTTTATGCTTGTTAATTTATATTTGATTCACGCAGGCAAAAGATGAAGCTACTTTGTCTCAACTTGCAAAGAAATGGCTTTCGGACTTTTCAAGTATAGTTGACGGTCCATATTCACAGGACACTTATCATAGAGCACTGAAGGAAGCTGAACAATTTTTGTGGGCTGGTTCAGAAATGGATCCTGTGAGTTTTTCTAGTGCAATGATTCAATTTTTTTATGTTCAATTAAATTTGTTAACTTTGTCGATTACGATAAGTTTAATATGTAAATGTGAATTATTTTAGGTTCGGGAGCTGAGGAAGAGATTGGTTGAAGCTCGAGGTTGGGCTAAAGGAGTGAGAGGTTGTCTTTATAAAATTGAAAATTGGTCGTATGGTGCTGACAATAGTATGGGAAAAGTTGACCTTGAAGTGGTTTTAGGATTGTTGAGTGTCAATCCTGCACCCTGCATTGAACCTCGATGTACTACGTTGAAGGTTCTACAGCACATTCACTATTTGAACTTTTTGTGCCTGAGCTAATGCTTGTCCATTATCAATTTGAGTCTAAATGGTATTTGGAAAGTGCTATACAGGATACAGCAGAAGGTGCACATAAGTTGGTGAAAGAAATCAATACTGTCATGTCGTCATACTCTACAGTATGTCATTAACACCTTCACGTATAAATGTATCATTATGATAGTCTGCCTTTAGTTAGAAATATTGCATGCTTCTCTTCTCTTTTATGTTACTGTCCTTATATGAATTCCTGTTGAGATTCCTTTTAATACTGTTGGTCTAGTTGTCTGAGCTTGAAGCGGTTCACTCTAAGTGCCTTCATTTCCCGATCCATATCAAAGAGAGTGAAGATCTAGCTAAAAGAGCTTCTTTTTCAAAGGTGACTTCTGAAATCATCAAACCTGAAGTTATTTTGTGGTTGTATACTATGTGCAATTATATGCCAAGATAAGCCTCAACTCATTTTTCCAATGAATTCTCTTGTACAGCTCTGGATTGAGAATGTGAGAACATGCACATTAGAGAGGTGTCATACTGCAGTCGAGATTGATTATTTGTACAAGTTAAAGTCCCAGGTGATTGGCTTTATATGTTCATATTTGCGACCTTGATCAGCTTTTATGCTGCTCTAATGGGGCTAATCTTTTGGGTAGATCTCAGAGCTTAGAATATCAGATCCAGAGGTGGATATGCTTCTGGAACTCCTACAGGAAACAGAACATTGGTATGCGCAGTGTAGTGAAATTTTGAGAGTCCCTACTCGGTTAGAGGTCAGATCTGTATATCTACTTTTTATTTCTTGCTGGTGTTTACTATAGGTGAGTGCTGATGTTTTTGAATTGTTGTGTTGCAGGAAGTTGAGACTTATCTTCAGAAAATGGATAAGTTAAATGTAAATTTCCCTGAGTTAAAGCTTCTGAGGCAGAATTACGAGGATGCTATTTCTTTGATATCTCGCTTTGAGAGATTTCGAGTTAACATACATGAAAGAGATGATCAAGACACTGTGGTTAATGAGTTGAAAAAAATGTTAGAGGATGGAGCATCCCTCAAAATTCAAAGTCTGTCTTTTACTAGTGAAAACTTTCCTTGTGCATTTATTTGTTCGAAAATCTTGTTATTGCTTCTGCTATTCTCACCATCCACTAGTTTTCCTGATATTTCCCTTAATCTTGTTTGACAGTTGACCATTTACCTTCCATTGAGCTTGAGCTGAAGAAAGCCCGATGCAGGGGAAAGGCTCTAAAGGTCATTTTGACTTTGTGCATCTCACCTTCAATATTATATGGTGTTTCGGAGGTTTATGTTGTAGTCTGTTGTTTCTTCTTCTGCGATTGGCTATTCAAGATAACATTTTCTTTATTTATAGTTTGCTGGTGGATCCTGTCTATTCTTATTATCCTCATACTGAATCATTGGTTTAGGGTTTAGGATTGTATAGAAGTTTTCCATCTGCTAATCTTATCAAATACAGGTACGTGGCAATAAACTGTCTATGGACTTCATTCAGCAAGCACTTTCTGAGGCAATTGGGTATTTCTTTTCTTGAATACAACTGGGAATGATTGTAGTTACTCATTTGTTCTTAATTATTTCCCTTCCCCTTTTTGAGTCCTATGTTATTCTTCTGTAGACTGCAGATTGAAGGAGAAAATTTATTTTTATACATTTCTGAGGTCCTTAAAGCTGCTATACATTGGGAAGAACGTGCAGCACACATTTTAGCGAATGAGGCTCAGATCGTTGAGTTTGAGGAGCTGATAAGGTTGTGCTTGTGGCACTGCATTTTCTCCCTACTATGCCTCTCCTTCTGGTCCACTGTCTTATGTCATTAGCTCTTGGTTTCAGGAATTCAAAGGGCATAAATGTATCGTTACCAACTCTTGGTGATGTAAAGGATGCACTCACTATGGCAAGATCCTGGTTGAAGGATTCTGAGCCATTCCTAGACCATGCAAATGCTGGTGCATACCAAATGCTGAAAGTTGATTCCTTAAAGGTTCTCTTATTTTGCCAATATCTCTTTAATCTACTTAATTTTGGTCAGTTTGAGACATGCTCTACCTAAAGCATCAATAATTTACGTCAGATTCAACCCCACAGGAATCAGTTATCAAGTCAAAGCTTCTGAAGGTTTATATGAAAGAACGGTATGCTCTTGAAGCAATTCTCAGTGAATACATGGAGTGGGAGCTTGAAGCTGGCCATCTACGGCAGGACGCAGAAGATTTGTTAGGACTCCGTGATGTTGATGGAGTCGTAGGTTCATCAGTTGAAGCAGTGAAAAGTCTCATCTCTAAAATTGAAGGTCTCCTCTTATCAATTGAAACAGTGAGAACACGAGGGCTTTCACTTGGGCTGGAATCTTCTGAAACTTTAAAGCTTCAACAAGCTTATACGAAGTTGCACTGGTGTCAGAGGATTCTATCTTTGAGCTTTATTTCCCCATTACCTGAGGTGATTATGTTCCTCCTGGAATTAACTGCTTGCCCTACTTGCTTGCCCCCTTCTCCTCACGTTTGGTGGATATCTGCTATAGAATTTCAAGGTTAATATTTAGTGCTTTATTAATGATATATTAACTAACAGTTAAAAAATAAAATTTCAAGGTGAATACAAAAATAATTCTTCATCGAATTTCAGTTACGGAATAGAAGCATTTCATTTGTGTCTGTTGAACTTATACGTCAATGTTGCGGCATCGTTAGATAAATTCTTAGGTTGTTAAAAGAGGGGATTACAGTATTTTGATCAACCTACCATATATTGATTTACTCTAGTATTTTTGGAGATATATTATTATTGTCCTTTTGCTATTTTCATGTAAAAGATTCTGTAAGTTTATTGTTTACTGATTGTGGATGTTCTCCATTGATTTGCCTGTAGGAAATTGGAACTTTGATGGAGCTTGAGCACAACTCCATTGCGTGTGATTCTAGTGCTCTGTGTTGTGCACTAAGTGAGAGACTGGAATGGATTAAAAAAGCATCAGAGATTGTTCATACATCATTCTCTGACAGAATATGCAGCGTCAGTTATGCAGAAGAAGTTCTTGCTAAGTGTCAGGTACATAAATCATAAGCCTTACTAGTCGAGTTCCTTATGCTGAAATTCACCTCAGTAGATGATCTTCTCTCCGATACATTGATAGTACTTTTTAATTTTACTCTTCAGAATATCTGTAATTTCTTCCCAGTGAATGAACAACTTGAAAATGTTGTTCAAAAGCACAGGTGAGTGCTATATTTCTTAAATGTAACCTTATCCTTCTCTCTCATTCCTGTTGATGGTAGGATGTATACATGTACTCTGTGATTCTATCACGTTTACTATGATATACATTTACTTAATGGTTCTTGTTGCACTTTTATCCTAAATGATATGCTGAATGGTGCAACTTATTCTCTTGTGAATTTGAATGTATTAAATGTTAGGTTATGGCAAGAAAAGGTGCGTCAGTATTTTCAGCAAAGAAGCGATCAGCGTTTGTGGTCTCAATTGGTGCAGCTTAAGGTAATTTGACTGTGAGAATTTTAGAAATTGGTGTCAAGTTATGTTTTTCGTCCATCCCCATCCTCTCAGCTAATAAGTACGGTTACCTTAAGGACATTGGGAAGGATGCTAGGTTTAAATGTTCTGAGCTAGAGATGATGCTGTTAGAGGTAGAAAATGTGGAGAAGTGGAAGGAACGGTTCCAGAATATAGTAAGGACATTCTCCAACGACTCCAGCTCTCTTGTTAGGGTTATAGAGAAGGTTATTTATCCTCTCTTTACTTTTCTAATGCATCCTACATTGTGAGCACATGTTTTGCACTTGAGTTGATACCTTTTCCTTTTTCCTTGGTGTTGAGCAGATCAAAATTACTCTAGATAGATCTCTATTCATATATGATCAGTCCAGAGGCTACTGTATGCAAAACTTATGCATGTGCTGCTCTGATGCTGTTGAGGATAGTGAGTTCCTAGCATGTTTGGCCTGCAAAGACTGGTAAGACCGTATATCACGCTCTGAGATCTGTAGGGAATCCATTGAAATTGAACTGCATTCTACATTGCTGAATGAGGCTAGTATTAGTCACAATTTATTGGCCACACTAAAGATTTGATCATATTCTCCATTCTTTAAGCGTTCGTATGAATTAGTACATAATGACTGTAGTTTGTAATTTTAGATATACTTTTATACTATCAAGCGCTACTCATGATTTTCTATTTGATGTGGATAGCTATCACCTGAAATGCCTGGGATCTTCTTTTGGTGATAACAATCAGCCTCAAGTGTTTATCTGCCGTTTTTGCCGATTGGTGAAAGGTGAAATACTTCAAAATGAAGAGCATTCACTGGTGAGATTTATTGCCTTCCTGTTGTTCATAAAATTTCACACTTATTTTTTATGAAAAGCTTAGGCAATTTCTAATCCTTTTGGTCATTCAGCAAGACAAAGGAAAGCGTGTTGAATTGAATATTCTGATCAAACTCTTATCTGAGTCGGAGGATCTTCGTATAAGGTAAAAAGCTGCAATTGCTTGATGATGAATAACTTTTTAGAGTTACTCGTGCTATGTTAATCGGAATATCCATAATCATATGATAATTATCACCTCTAAGATGCTACACATGAATTCTTCTTAACGATTCAATGACTTTCTCAAATTAAATAGTCCTCTGTTGTTGTCAGGATTGATGAAAGAGACCCGTTGCGGGAGCTTCTACAACGTGCAGATGCATGTAAACTTCACTTGAACGGGATTCTGGATTTTGTATCTGCTTATGCAGGTGAAGATCTCAATGTCATTTCTGAAAAGCTAGCTGTGGCTTTGAAGGTGCTTACTGTACTGCCTTGTGTCATTTCATTCCTAATGATTTTTTCGATTGAACATGCTCATGCCTACTTTTAGCATTGTCCCTTTAACTACTCTATGGGGACCTCTCAACTTATGCATATTTAGTGAACATGCTATAGTTGGTGTATAACCAATAAAGTCTCGACAAATACAAAATAGAACCTACATTTCCACAGTTGAAACATTCCGTTTCAGATCACTATACTGAATATTTTCTCTCATATGTTGGTATTACTTTTACTGTTCAGGCTGTGCATGTGTCAGGTGTCCATGATCATCAAGGAAACTGCAATCTCGAGCAAGCTACGACGAGGTATTTATGGAGGGCCAGAGTCAACAATTTGATCCAAAGTTCACAAAAGCCAACTATCCAACAGATCAACCTATTGTTGAAAGAGGTATGAACTTGATTCTTACGTTCTTTCTGTTTACAGTTTTTAATATATGATATGGTTGGTCCTCTGTGAGACGGTCTTCAGCAATGCTCTTGGGAGTATTTAGCCTTATTTACGTCACTGGCAGGGATTGGTGATTAGTGTACCACCTAAGGATCGTTACAGGGAAAAACTTCTAGGGTTGAAGGAGATCGGTTCAAAATGGGCTAGTATTGCCATCAAGGTAATTCGCAAGTAAAATTCTGTGAGAGATAAAGAGCAATATCTAATATTGGTTTGATTTATGTAGGTTGCAAGAGATGATGGAGTTTTTGGCTTAGATAGAGTTTTTGAACTGATTTTAGAAGGTGAAAATTTACCCATCCACTATGATAAGGAACTAAAGGTAAACCCCAACTTCCCATTTTTTTTTAATCAACACTTCAAAGCTAACCACACAATTCTTGTTGTTGCAGCAATTAAGATCTAGAAGTCAGCTCTATTGTATATGTCTAAAGCCCTACTTCCGAAGTGACCAACGATCTTGGATTGCATGTGACCAATGTGATGAATGGTATCACATGGACTGCCTTAAATTGACCAAAGTTCCCAAAATTTACATCTGCCCTGCCTGTGAGCCTGACAAGGAAGAAGAATTCTCTGGAAAGTTGTCCATGCATCATGAACTGTAAGTGGAACCGTACTGAGTATCCAACATTCTTTTTGCCATGTCATGTTCTTACGAATCCTACGTTCTTACCTTATTCTTCAGCATAAAAATAAAAAAGTATGTCTTGCTTTCGATTCATTAACTGTGACTTATCACAAAATAGTTGCGGGTATTGTAACGTTTCAAAGTTTTTGTATGGGACTTGCAACATTGTGTGATAGGGACTAAACAATCCTAGTTGGATCCAAGCTATAATTTTTGCATAAAACTATCTATTTCTCAACACGTTACTACGGAAAATTGGAAATTGTTCTGTAAATTTTGGCTTTGATTGTGCAGACTGACAAGTTGTGGACATTTAGAGCCAAAAACACCCTCCCCGAAGCACAGACTGCAGCGGGAAAAGCCATCTCCACAAGTTGGTCCCGCTTCACCGGTGATGACATCGACCGTTTCTTCAAATCTGAAAGAAGACTCGTCTTTCAGTGGAATTGACCGACTGTGGTGGCGAAACCGGAAGCCTTTTCAGAGATCTGCTAAGAAACGTGCTGACCTTAACTGTTTTGTCTCTCTACTAAATCTGCAGCAGTAGCTTTATCAATCTAGATTAGGGGTTTTTGGTTTTGAATGTTTCAGCCATTCAATTGCCATTCAATTGATTGTTATGGTTCGGTCTACTTAACCGATTTTTGAGTTTAGGATATGTTGAAATAATATATGGGGACACAGGGCTCCATTGTACTCTTTCTTAGTTTCTTGTATCCCTCTATAACACGACAGAAAACTAGACATGTTATGTTACAATGGACAATACGGATCTCTTATCCATTCTTCTAGAATGTTCTTGCAAGATTGATCATGCAGATCCTGGTGTTTTCATTAGGGTGTGAAAATGTGCAAGATTAGTAAATCCTTTTTCTTTCCAATTAGCTTTAAAAGACTTCATATAAGATCACCTTGCTGTAGGCCATTATATATACAAAAACATGTATTTCGAAAAAAAAAACGAAAAAAAACTTGACCCAAAGCGTCCGGAATATATATTTTGGTGCATCTTTTTCATTTTTTTCACTTTATTTCATAAATCAGCACTTCGGTATTCTCTTTCGATTCCATCTACAAAATTCAAAACAAAAATCAAACCTATCAGAAAGCAAGAGATTATGCTCATGGAAATGGAAAATAGTGACAATTATTGGTAAGGTGGAAATTTAGTAGGCCTATGCCTCTAATTTAGTCATCTCCTTCTATCTCTTGGCCACCCTTATTTAGTCAGAGATACTCCCCGCTCTTTAGTCCCTGACTTGTTCATTAAAGAAAGAAAGCTCCTAGTCATTTGTCTTTACACTATACTAGACTGCTCTACGTCTACTCCTCTCTACTTCAACTACCAGCCACACTTTAATTCGAAAACGCTCCCCTTTCACTTTTCAGATCAATCGTCTCTCTTCCCTCTTCCACAGTTCCTGCATTTCCTTCAAAAAACTAAATTTACATACTAGGGTTTTGTTCTTACCCCTCTTGCCTCAGTGTCACTAAAGGTCTGAACTTTTTGTCTCTGCTGTTGAAATTCTTGAAAAACATTTCATTTTTCGATTTCTGGTCTTTGAGGGTTAAATGCCTTACCTTTGAGCTGTACATGTGATTTCTTTAGAGACCCACTTCCCTTAATTTATCCATTGACGGATTTAAAGGTAAAGAGGTGATCTGGTGCTGTTGAAGCCTTCTTTATGCATTAGATTGAGCAATTTAGGGTTTCTTGAATTAGCTCTGCCCTGTGATCTCCTTAATTTGTAGTTTCAGTGAGATAAGTTAGTAATTTTGGCTAAATTTGAGATAAGTTATCTATAGATTGCATTTTGAGGAATTGTGCACTGTAAATGAATGGATGGGAGAGAAGCTATGGCAATGTCTAGTGGGAGTGGGACACCTCGGTATCTCATTCATAAAGGAGGGATTAGTGGAGGCGGAGGAGGGTCAGGTTCTGGAACCTTACACGGTCATCATAGTACGTTAAATTCATCGGCTCCGGTCTTTAGGCCATTAGCAAGTTCTCACCACCTTCAGGCTTCTCAGTTGAGTATCCATAAAACCCTACCTGGGCAGTCATTCACAGTTGATTCACCACCTCATGCCGACTTAAGTCATGGAACCTCGATTGGAACAGTCTCGATGGTTCAACCATCGGTGAGAAAGAAGAGAGGACGGCCGAGGAAGTATGGACATGATGGAAATGGAAAGATGGCTTTGGGCCTTCTTCCCATGTCTAATACACCATCTGGGTCTCAACCAGGTTCAACTGCACTGTTTTCAAAGCGAGCAAGAGGTCGGCCCCGTGGATCAGGAAGGAAGCAGCGCTTAGCTTCAGTTGGTATGCTCTTTAGCTTTTGATGCAGCTAACTGTTAAGTACAAGAAATGCCATGTGATTTGGATACGATGCTAATTTATATGAGCACAAATCATGTTAAAGGCATTAACTTGTAATTTATCTTCTATGTGATCATGCTTTTTGTTAGCTTCAATTAGAATGTATTATTTTTTTGGGATAGGTGAGTGGATGAATGAATCAGCTGGTATGGCATTTGCCCCACATGTGATCAGAATTCGTTCTGGAGAGGTATGCTGCATCTTTCTAAGCATTGAACAACTATTGTATTTATGCCTTAATTTGTTACAAATGGTTGATTATGGTTCTTCTTGGTATATATGCAATGCAATGACACGGAAGTTATGAATCGGGTTTATGAAAACGTCCAGTTAGCTAATTTGAGGCTCTAGTTCGGTTATTTCCAGAAAAAAATGAACCAAACATGAAAATGAGTCATTTTAATTGGCCATTTTTCAATCTAGCTATGTTTGATGCAGTGATTTCATACATGTTGCAGGATATTGCAGCAAAAATACTGTCATTCTCACAGCAAAGACCCCGAGCAGTGTGTGTACTATCTGGAAGTGGCACGGTGTCTTTGGTAACTTTTAAGCATCCTTCGTCCTCTAACGGCAATATCACTTATGAGGTTGAAGCACTCCAATATCCTAATGTCTTTATCTTGTCATTTCTTTTCATTCCCATTTGCAATATGAAGTCAAAAACTCTAATATAAAGGGTCATCCTTTAGGCATGTTTGGAGTGTCCAATCATGTAAAAAAAACACAATTACACCATTCATGAGTTCAAAAACTAGATTATGAGAATTTATTGGTTGGTCTTAGTGTATGGATGATACCGGGCTTAACTACCAAAAACCAAATTGAACATTGAGTGTGACAAAAATTTAAGGGTTAATTACTTAATTGGTTACACATGTTTGACCAATGTTCAGAATGGTTACACATGTTTCAAAATGTGATTAATTGGTTTTGCTATGTGACTAATTGGTTACACATGTTCCAAATGCGATTAATTGATCATTCCGTTACTAAACCGTTAATTTTACCGTAAATTAATTTTTTAAACATATTATTGAATTGTGAAATGACTATTATGCCCCTAGAATCATCTTCAAGAACACAACATAATCTTCAAGAACACGAATCAAAGAACCCAGAATCTGGTTTCTGGGTTCTTCGATTCTTGTTCTTGAAGATGATGTTGTGTTCTTGAAGATGATTCTAGGAGTAATTACGTCATTTTACGTATCTAAATAGTGACTTAACTGTGATTTCTAACGGTGAACAGTAAAAAAAAACAAATAGTCACATTTCAAAACTAATTAATCACATTTTGAAACATGTGTAACCATTCTGAACATTGGTCAAACATGTGTAACCAATTAAGTAATTAACCCAAAAATTAAACAAAACTTTTTTTTTAACGAAAAGCAAACTGGACTTTTAAACGCATAGCAAAGTGCAAATGATGTTTTTGGTAATTAACCCTTTCAACAATTTGTGATTAGGGAGACCCCAGTAGGTCGGATCTCCATGTTTTGACACACAATCTTGCTTGGGAACTTGATTGAATTAGAGGTTGAGATTCAGATGAGATCCATTTTCTTTTTTGATAAGGACCCACAGTAGGCTGGTCCTCCATGTCTTGACACATGATCTTGCTTGGGATCTTACTTGGTTGAATTAGCTTGCTCCTTTAGGGTCGATTCGAGATACTTTGCTTGTCGGGATCTTACTTGCTCGCTGAAGAAGGTGGTCCCCATAACCGAACCGGAGGCATAAGTGTCTCGCTTTCAAGCCCCGATGGACATCTCATCGGTGGAAGTGTTGCCATGCTTATTGCTTCTGGTCCTGTCCAGGTACTTCCTAAGAACATCATTGTATCTAGTCACATAAACATTGTCTTATGTTACATCAACTGTTGGAGATAATGTTTTATCCTAGGTCAAATTATCATTCCATATCAACAACCTTGAAGCTTTGTGATTTTGCAGGTGGTGGTTGGCAGTTTCTTATATGGCTGTAGTTCTAAGCCAAAGGAGGAGGTGAAACAGATAGCTGCTGCTGCACCGGAACCAGAGAAAGCAGACTCCAAACCTCCATGCTCAGGTGGTAGCATACCATTTGCCACCTCAATGCCTCGTCACTCATCCTCTTCTGCAGTGGCTGCCATGTGGCCAAGCTCGCAACCGTTGGATCTGAAACACCTCCACGCTGATATTGACTTGATGCGGGGTTGATTCGGGTTGCATATAATATGTAGTGATGTTGTATATGGAGCTCAGTCTGTTCTAGGCATATTTGACAGTAAAGCTCTAACTTGTTACAGTAAATTGGGTGTATTGTACGATGAGGTAATTTGTAGTTTTACGGTCAAGAGAAGAAGTTAATGATATTAGTATTTAGTAGGGCTAATAGCTCTAATGGTACCATATGTTTGGGTCATGTGATCGGATGAAATCGTATGTTTTTTTTTATGTGATCAAATGGTATGTTATGTTTGGAGGATGTTGTCCTATAGTATTATGTTAGTCAACCGTTAGATTTTTCTGTTAAATAGTTCATGTTAACACCACGTAGATATATAATATAATATTTAATTTAAAAAATGAAAATAAATAGAGAAAAAAATTAGAAAATTTATAAAAAAGTTTTAAAAATATTTTAAATTTTATATATTAATAAAAATTATTTTTAAAAAAAAAATAAAAATCGAAAAAAAAAAAACACAAAAAAACTAGGATTCGATCCCTGCGATTCATTTGACCCAACTGGGTTCGACCCAGACCTGGTCGCCCAGATCAGGCGACCTGGTGGGGGTCCAACCCAGCCCAGGGTTCGACCCTTGACTGTGTCAATTGGACCCCAAGGGTCGAACTCTAGTTAGTTTTTTTTTTGTTTTTTTTTCAATTTTCGTTTTTTTAAAATAATTTTTATTAATATATAAAGTTTAAAATATTTTTAAAACTTTTTTATAATTTATCCTATTTGTTTTAATTTTCTTATTTATTTTTATTTTTTCATTCGCCACGTCAGCGCCACATCATCATTCTATTAGTTAAACTTGACGACAACAGTAATTTAGAATAAATAACAACATTATGAAAACATAAGGTACCAACAAACAACATAAGTGTATCATCCGATCACATGACCCAAACATATGGTACTATTGGACCTATTAACCCATGATAGTATTCATAGTTTGTCAAGATACATATTTCAGGAACATGGGAGTTTACTAAGAAGCATAAAAATGGCAATTTACATAATTATATTACCAATTTATAATCAGATTTTTTTAAAATAATATTCTGATCATAAATAAGACGGAAATAGTTTTTGTGTTACTTTCAAAAGCAAATTTACACACAAAAACAACACGGATTTAAATAACTAGTTAAGCATGCAGCACTCACACATACACAATATGTTATTATCATTATACATACATCACAGAAACCGCAAGATGGTTCAACATTTAGCAAAATTACAATTGTGAAGAGCTTGCTTGTCCATTAAGGAATTTCCAATAGCTTCTTCACGTCTCGCTGCAAGTGGAATAGCAGTCAATGAGTGACAAAGCGCTTAATTCTGCAGAATTGATGAAGAACAAGATACAGATCAAAGATGTATATGTTGTCTACCTCGATGGTAAGAGGCGAAGTTGTTGGATAATATCGATCCACAATAACCCCATTTTTATCAATCAGAAACTTGACAAAGTTCCATTGAATCTCATCTCCAAAAAATCCCCATTTTCCTGATTTCAAAAACTTAAAAAGTGCAGCAGCATTTTCTCCATTTACTTCAACCTGATAAGAGAAGAACAATGCACTTAAAACTCTCAGGAATTTCAATATCCTAAACAGAACAAAAAACAGAATTTGGATTTAGGTTGTGAATTTTGGGTGCTCGAGACCTTGCCAAATATAGAAAATTCCGATTTGAAGCGAGTGCATACAAACTCCTTGATTTGTTCATTGCTCCCTGGTTCCTCATCACCAAATTGATTGCATGGAAAAGCTAATATCTCAAGCCCTGCAAATAATTTTGAACCAGCATGCTATTATAGATAGATGGTTACTTTGACCAAAAATCCATTGTGTTTTTAAATAAAAATGATAATTTTAAGGCAATGCAGTTACATACTTGTTGGTTTAGCAAGATGAGTTAAGGAATTAAGGGCACTGACCTTGATCTTTGTACTTCTCATAGAGATAATTCAATTCAGCATAGTTTGAATTAGTGAATCCACTGCATAATCAAGACCATGGAAATATTTAATTTTTGATCGAGTAGAGTCGATATGAGACAAGAAAAATGAATCAATCAACAGAGGATGTGATTATGTGGGAGTTAGTATCTCACCACTGAGAAGCAACATTCACAATGAGCAATACTTTTCCTTTATAACTGCTCAGATTGACATCCTTTCCTTCACCATCCTGCGGGTGAAAAATTAAACAAAAATAAAATAGCAACACTACAAAGATTGAAGTTTATAGTAAAAACTGGATTTTTCTTTCGATTTCAGAAATTTGTTGACTATAACATTTAATCATTTGCTCTAAATTTCACACTTCACGGAATTTACCCAGCAATCTCAAGTTTCTTGCCAAAAAGAAAATCTTTACTCTTTTTATCAGATTGAAATTAAAATATCATTTCAAATGATTCAGCTGAAATTGAATCAAGAGCAGCTCACACTGCTTGATAAGTTACTTGTAAACCGTTGAGACCAACAAGGAGATTCTGAGATCAAAAAAGAAAATGATTCTCTTCCAGATTAAAATCAACAAAATCCACGACAAAAACCGCAGATTATCAAGAAAGTTCGAAGCTTTCGAAGAAAGAACTCACCTTGACGATAAAATCGTAAATTGGTCGTGGATCCTGCATAAGTTGACTTGCCATGGCGATCTCTGGACTTCGAGTTGAGGCAAAGAACACTCTCACAGTCACAGGGACACAATACAGAAAAGAAACAATGAAGGAGAATATTGCCGCGGTTGGACTCTTAACTCTTACTTCAAACCATAATGCACTTAGAACTCTTAAATAATTGCATTTGTGACACCTATTCTTTTTCCTCTGTTTAATTGATTTTTTCTCAAGCTATATAAATCACCAACAAAGAGAAAGGCCTTAAAAAAGTTTTTAAAAATTTACATTCATCATATCACATCTCTGACAAAAACCCAGTAAACAAATCTGCTCTTTTAATCGTTGGGTTGAATTGTCTACCTAACATTTAAGCTGCTAAGTAACATAGAATGGTATTCTTTCTATATATCTGGTCTCTGATCTGATCGACGTGAGGCTAGGGTGTTACAATATGCTCCTCCACTGCAATACCCTAATCTGGGTTGGTCTCTAAATTGGTGCACCAGCTGCTCGCAGCTCCATTACTTCAGAAATCCCCAACAGTTTCTTAATGTTATTCTGCATGGATAGTTATCAAATTGAATATTCTGTACTTGAGACGAACTAAACTAACTAAATTTACAAACAACATATATATATGGGTTAATTACTTAATTGGTTACACATGTTTGACCAATGTTCAGAATGGTTACACATGTTTCAAAATGTGATTAATTGGTTTTGCTATGTGACTAATTGGTTACACATGTTTTTCCCAATATGATTAATTGGTTATTCCGTTAGTAAACCGTTAATTTTAACGTTAATTAATTTTTTTAACATATTATTGAATTGTGAAATGACTATTATGCCCTTAGTTGTATTGAAGAACACATGGAAGGATTGAAGAACAAGAATCGAACCAAATTCGATTTGATGTTCTTGAGAACCCAGAAATCAGATTTCTGGGTTTTTGAAGAACCAGAAATCAGATTTCTGGTTTCTCAAGAACCCAGAAAACAAATTTATGGGTTCTCAAGAACCTAAAAATCAGATTTATGGGTTCTTCTTCACAATGTGGGTAACATGTCGAACTTTTTAATCACATCATTTCAAACAACATTATCCATTTAATCACATTATAGAGAAACATGTATGACCTTTTAATCACATTATAGAGAAACATGTATGACATTTTAATCACATTTTAGAGAAACATGTATGACCATTTAATCACATTCGGTGATAACATATACTGCAATACAGAACTTCAAGAACCCAAAATTGCGATTCTGGGTTCTTGAAGACCCAGAAATCTGATTTATGAGTTGTTGAAGAACCCAGAAATCAGATTTCTGGTTTCTTCAATTATTGTTCTTGAAGATCATGATGTGTTCTTGAAGATGATTCTAGGGGTAATTACGTCATTTTACGTATCTAAATAGTGACTTAACTGTGATTTCTAACGGTGAACAGTAAAAAAAACAAATAGTCACATTTCAAAACCAATTAATCACATTTTGAAACATGTGTAACCATTCTGAATATTGGTCAAACAAGTGTAACCAATTAAGTAATTAACCCTATATATATTCTGTACATGCATGAGTTCACTGTTGAATAATTGAATTGATAGTATTTGCAGAATTGGTTTACGTTGGGTATATATATATATATATATATATATTCTGTACATGCATGAGTTCACTGTTGAATAATTGAATTGATAGTATTTGCAGAATTGGTTTACGTTGGGTATATAATTAGGGTTTACCTCGCAACTGAGAGGTAAATTAGTGGCCGGAATGCGTTCAACCACCTTTCCATCCCTATCGACGAGGAACTTGGTGAAGTTCCCGTTTATGAGTTCCTTTGGCATACCACTTTTGCTCGATCTTAGGAACTTGTAGAGCGGAGAAGCATGTTCACTATTTACATCAACCTGATTAAAAACCACTATCCATAGGTTTCTTCATGCCTAAGTTACTTCACCGTTTTCATAAATGAAGCAAACTTCAAACGTAAGGCACCTTGGCAAAGATCGGGTATTCAACACCAAATCTATCACAAACGAATTGTTGGATTTCATTGCCGGTTCCCGGTTCCCGTTCTAAGAATTGGTTGCATGGAAATGTTGGGATATTAGACACTGCTAATTTTTGTCTTACAGAACCTTGGGATTCAATAACTCAAGAGAAATGCACAAGACACTAATTTGGTTACAGTCCACGGCTCACACTCACACTTTCACTATAGACAATTAGTGTTACAAATAGTGTATCACTCAAACATACACTATGTATCGCTTGCACTCTAAAATATTCACTCCGTATTTTTGGCTTACAAACAAAACGCTATTTTTCTAACACAGACTCAACACTCCAACAACCATTTCCTATTATTCTCTCTTTCTTGTGCTTGTTATTTCCTTCAACATTGTTGACTTCTTATAAACCAGAAAATATGACAATCTTCATTGGCTTGACTACTTTGCTGAGTGTCTTGCCCACTTTGGTCAGTGACTCCACTTTTGTGAGTGACTTGTCCACTTCAGTGAGTGACCTGTCCAATTCAATGAGTGGTTTGGCCACTTCAGTTGAGTGATGATGCTTACCCGAAAGTCTACATTGTCTAACAGGAAATGCTAAAATCTCGAAACCTGCAAAACCCATGCTTAACGGGTAAACGTGATAATACTCTATAATAACTCCAAAATCTAAACTTAATAGTACAAGTAAAAAACCCGACCTTGACTTTTGTATTTCTGATATAGTTCGTTCAGCTCGGGGTAGTTCGCATCTGTAAGGCCACTGAAACCAACCAAAGTGGATTAAACTTATCAGTATCAGAATTATTTGAATATAGGATTGTAACAGATTAGGGTTTATAATAATTTACCAAGCAGATGCAACATTGACAATCATCAAGACCTTTCCTTTGTATTGATATAAATCTACATCTCTTCCCTTAGCATCCTGCAGATCATATTCAAGGGGTAAAAGGATCACAAACCTTAACTCGGAATTGAAATACCATGTCATTCAAGCCTTAACAAGTAATATCGTGGATTGATTTCGTGGAGTTGGCGCCCATCGTTCGGATCGAATTTGCGAGAGGAAAAAATGTGATCTCATTTGAGACATCAAACCTTGTTCAGGATGAAATTTGTGACAACCTTAAAATGGCTTGAATGAGTGAGTTTATCAGCTGTTTGTGAGGGACTAATTGGGTTATTGACACGTGTTAGGACGGTTGGATCTCGAAGTCACCACTTCGTTCTCCGGAATCTCGTGTTAGGCGCTCCACAGACCTATAAGAAGGAAATCTCGGTGTGTTCCCGTCGTTTTCCCTCCAATGCCTAAGTTAGTCGAAGTTTGGGGTATTATAGAGAGTATATGTAAGGTAAAATGTATGTGGTCACATTAGTTTTAGAGTGGAGGTGGGTGAGAGTATTTATAGCTCTCACCCCTCACCTGATTTGAGTTACTTTGACCATGGTTATCCTAGGTGGCGCTCGGTTAACTGAGTGGGGTTGTCTCGAGCCTTGTGCTACCTGGTGTCCAGTGCATAGTGATATTGTGTCATGTGCCTCTGTTCCACGCTTGACGTGCTAGTGCCTCATTCTCTACTGTCAGACCTCGAGTCATGTATTTGTCAGAAAGAAATGTAAGGGAGAACTTTCCTACTTGGTGCGCCTTTACGGTCTTAGTGCACTTCTAACATATGAGCTTCATTACTGGGTCAGATACCCAATTGTAAGAGCCCAAATGCCATGATCCATCAAGGACATCAGCTCGTGAATCCGGCAATGACCAAGTCGTCATCTCTTCTTGTTCCTACAACTTTGGAGGGATTAAGGTTGTTGTGGCACTGCAAATCCGTAATGTTAAGGTAAACAAATTAAGAACACATTTTATGTAATATCGCAACAATTGAATATATAACCAAAGTTGGAGGATAAAGCTAAAATAACACAATACTATAAGGACTTGTCTGAAAAAACAAGAAATTAAAGCTGACCAGCGGCGATTACAATAAAAAACGGGGAGTTCTAATCTAACATCCTTCCACTGCTGCACTTGCAGACTTGCATTACGCATCATCACTGTAGAATATCCGTGCAAACTGCCAAACCATATCCATATCCGTGGAAGGGAGTTGACTGTTGAGGTCGATCAGGGATAGTCGGAATTAGAAGATGAAGCTGAAGGTGTATGCTGATCGGATGTCACAGCCTTCTCGAGCTGTCATCATCTTCTGCAAGTGCGGTATCTCATTCGATTAGTTTTGGTTTTGTCGTCACAAATTTCCAGTTTTAATTGGATTTCATGTGGGTATAAAATTGTAAATCCTTACTGATGTTCCTTCAGGGTTAATGGAATCGACTTTGAGGAGGTGAGAGTGGACCTCGCGAAGCGTCAACACTTGACCCCTGAATTCAGTGGTTCGTATTTCTGTTAGCAGTGGCAAGATTCTGAATAACTGTAATTTACTGCTTATATCTTAACTCTCCAATATCAAGCTCTGTTCAGCAACTGCTCAAAAAGAACAAACATGAAAGAACTGTGATTATGGCAATTAATATGCTTTAATATTTGTGCATATATTTTTTGAAGATGTAAGTGGCATGCCATTGAAGGAGATAGCTAACATGGTAGCATACTGATTACTTGTGTTTTGTTCTTACAGAAATTAATCCCATGGCGCAAGTTCCGGCTATTGTGGATGGAAGATTCAAGCTTTTTGAGAGGTAGGAGGACATGCGATATTTTTTTATACTCCCATGGATTGAAGTTCATTGGCAAGCTGAAAGAATGTCTATTTTAGATTATCTGATTGTCTTCTCTTTCTCTGCAGTCATGCAATTCTCATTTACCTTGCTTGTTCATTTCCTGGAGTTGCAGATCACTGGTAGATCTCTTTCCTGCATTTTTCATGATGTATATAAAACTATTGGATTTCTCTGAAACTGGGATGTGAATGCATCACGTATAGTAGCCGGTACTTGTTTCCTACCAAAATAGAAGGAGAAGTTTTCATTTTTCTATTCATTCAGAAAAGGGTTCCCACTGCACAAACGTATGATCATGTCTCCTTAATAATGACATATTTATGTATATAGAGGCATGCTCAAGAGGTTCATTATGATGTCCTAAATCTAGAATCCATAGATTATTATGGACTTTACAGTTTACTGAGGGCCCTGCATCAGCTTCTCATACAACTTAGTCATTATTCATATTCTAATCTATGTGCTTGCCTTAGATGAATGATGGATTCAGTTATTAACCCTTCATGTAACATGTTTTCTAAAATTCGTAGGTACCCAGCAGATCTTTTCAGAAAAGCCAAGATTCAATCGGTATTGGATTGGCACCAGTCTAATTTGCGACGAGGAGCTGGTAAAGTATAAAACTTCAATCTGTTCATCCTTAGATTAGATGATTTTTCACTTGTAGTTGGGCTGTGAGGTTCTTCTTTTTGGCAGCTGGTTACATTTTCAACTCCGTATTGGCTCCTATTTTCGGTCGTCCGTTGAATCCCAAAATAGCTGCTGAATCCAAAAAGCTTTTGTCTTCATCCCTATCACGGATAGAGTCGATATGGCTCCAAGGGCGCGGTCGGTTCCTGCTGGGTGGGCTTCAGCCATCCATTGCTGATCTCAGCTTAGTATGCGAGATTATGCAGCTCGAGGTAACACTAGCACGAATCAAAACTTAATAATTTCTGAGATTTAACCAAAATCAGGATCTGGGTAGCTTCAAAAATAGCATTTTTTTTTCAAGAAGGTTAGAAGTTATACTTTAAAAAGATGTTGCTTTGCAGCTTCTGGAAGAGGAAGAACGTGATCAAATTCTGGGTCCTCACAAGAAAGTGAAGAACTGGATTGAGGATACCAGAAAGGCAACTCAGCCTCACTTTGATGAGGTGCATAAGATCCTCTTCAAAGCGAAATCCATGTTTGCGGAGCGGCAATTGACTGCCAAACCATCTTTAACCTCAAAAATGTGATCTTTTGTCCTCCAACTCTGTCCCTTAAGTACTTTTGTATCTTTCTTTCTACCGTTGGATCAGTTCGTACTGTAGTTCAACCAGTGGTTGCTCTATTTATCTGGGATGTTTGGAAATAAATGTTCTCTTTATAGAAAAAACATGAGGACAAGATGTACCAAACGTTGGAAATCTCCATCAAATCCATGAGATTTATTCGAATTCCCAATGGTGAATTTCGTTTCATCTATCAAATTTCTTCAACACATTCATATCCATAGATTAGCAAAACTCAATCCAAACATCGCCAACTACTTTTTTACCACAAACATGTAAAAACTCTCCACCACATCCACACCAAATGTACCACACAAACTTACAAATTTGCAAACAAAACCAAACCAACGTAGAATGTGTCCCTTTTACTTACTCTTCGTCCTGGTAATCTTCCTCATCACCATAATCATCACCTTCCTCATCAGCCGTGGCATCCTGGTATTGCTGATACTCCGACACCAAATCATTCATATTACTCTCAGCCTCAGTAAACTCCATCTCATCCATTCCCTCCCCAGTGTACCAATGCAAGAAAGCCTTCCTTCGGAACATGGCAGTGAACTGCTCACTTACTCTCCTGAACATTTCCTGGATCGAGGTCGAGTTACCGATGAAGGTCGATGCCATTTTCAGACCGGTCGGAGGGATGTCACACACCGTGGATTTCACATTGTTGGGTATCCACTCCACAAAGTACGAAGAGTTCTTGTTCTGAACATTGATCATCTGCTCGTCCACCTCTTTAGTGCTCATCTTACCACGGAACATGGCTGAGGCAGTGAGGTATCGGCCGTGGCGAGGATCGGCAGCACACATCATGTTTTTGGAGTCCCACATTTGTTGGGTTAGCTCGGGGACTGTCAGGGCTCGGTATTGCTGGGACCCACGGGAGGTTAGAGGGGCGAAACCAACCATGAAGAAGTGGAGCCGGGGGAAGGGGATGAGGTTCACGGCGAGTTTCCTAAGGTCGGAATTGAGTTGACCTGGGAAGCGGAGGCAGCATGTGACTCCACTCATCGTGGCTGATATTAGATGGTTCAAGTCTCCAACTGGTCATGGAAAGATCAATACTTCAGGCAAGAAATCAATAACTCATGGATAAACTTGGAAAAGATTTGATTTTTAATCAAGTAGATGCAGTGGGACATGTAGAAAAAGTTTGGATTTCTAATCAGCTAGATATAGTGGGACATGTTAAATCTTCAAGACTAGTAAGATTAAAAAGCATGTGGCAAGTCAAGTGTGATTTTTTTTGGTCATAAGTCAAGTGTGATTAATTTGTCATTTATGTATGTACAATAGGTGTATAGGATTATTAAATAAACATCACGTGATTTGAGCTGTCCAACCAATCTAATCTAAAAAAATAAATCCTACTACCAAAAAAAAAAACTGAAGATAACGGAAAAATATTGGATACTCCCAGAATAAATGCTCCCTCACAAGATAAACCGCTAAGGAAAACAAATAAAGGTCTTTTGTGTCTGACATCAGATCACAACTTACAGTCTGGAAAGTTAGTGCAACTCTGACACTGAGAATGCTTGCTTAAGATGGGAGACTAGAAGTGATATCATGACAACTGATCTGTTGTATTAAGATAAGCAATTAGACCCAAACTCAACAATATTCCTCTGTAAAATTTTGATTTCGTGAAATTTCTAGAGCTGTATTGTATTACTTACATCTAGCCTCGTCTACTAAATAAGGTTTTTATTCTGGAAGACTGACTTCTTAGATGGAGCAGACTTCAGATTGTTAGTTATTTCACAAATCTCGAATTCATTCCAATATAGAATTATTTGCTGTACATTTCCAGCTCAATGAGCTATCATATGCTAATTGGTTTCTTTTATTTATTAAATTCAACTATTGATCAAACAAGAAACCTTAATTGTATTTCACGGTATGAAAGATTCATGTCAGATAAGTGAGATTAAAGAAAGTCTAAGGGAATGATATCTTACAGCTGGGAGTGGTGAGCTTCAGGGTACGAAAGCAGATATCGTAGAGTGCCTCATTATCGAGCACCATGCACTCATCTGCATTCTCAACAAGCTGGTGAACAGAGAGGGTGGCATTGTAGGGCTCCACAACGGTGTCTGATACCTTTGGGGAAGGGAAAACTGAAAACGTGAGCATCATTCGATCTGGGTACTCTTCTCTTATCTTTGAGATCAACAGAGTTCCCATTCCCGACCCGGTACCTCCTCCAAGAGAATGGCATACTTGAAACCCTAAAGAATTACCAGCAACGAGATGAACACGCTACGAATACATATACTCGAGTCTCATGAACACCACAAATTGATCCCGGATTTATACCACCACATATCATTTTCCAGAAGTTCAAATGATCACAAAATCGGACGCGAAACTTGTAGACACCACATATCAGTTTTCAAAATTTCGATTGACCACTCAAATACTGGATCATGCATCAATCAAGATCTTAGAAGCGAATAACTACAAATACTGCTATATATACAGCTATCAACATCCCAATGAAAATAATAGCACTTCAAAATCACAACAAAGGTGTCATTTCGAGCAGTAAAAGTGCACCATGATCAGTATAAAACAGCGCATAAACCATCCATCGTCAACTAACTATCTAGAGACAAACCTTGCAGGCAGTCGCAATTCTCGGCCTCTTTCCTCACTACATCAAGAACCGAATCAATCAATTCAGCGCCTTCAGTATAATGCCCCTTCGCCCAGTTATTTCCCGCTCCAGACTGCCCGAACACGAAATTATCCGGCCTGAAAATCTGTCCGAACGGGCCGGATCTGACGCTGTCCATGGTTCCTGGCTCCAGATCCATTAGCACGGCGCGCGGTACAAATCGGCCGCAGCTGGCCTCGTTGTAGTACACATTTACGCGCTCCAGCTGCAGCTCCGTGTCTCCTTGGTACCGCCCCGTTGAGTCGATGCCGTGCTCGGCGCACACCACCTCCCAGAACTTGGCGCCGATCTGGTTGCCGCATTGGCCACCCTGGATGTGGAGGATTTCACGCATTTTCGCAGTGATCTTCGGCTTCTCTGTATTTATTTTTTCCCGGGAAAGTGAAGGAAGGTGATAAAAATGGGTAACGATCGAGAGATTATATACTGGGTGCAGCTGACGGCGTCGTAACGGCGTCTTTTTTAGGGAGGGAATCCAGCTTTTGAAATCGGGAGGTTATTGGGTGTATATGGTTCTACGGTAGTTTTGCCAGATCAGTTACTACATGGATTCCATTGGCTGGTGACGAAAGAGACAGCTATTTGATTGGACAGGAGCCCGCATTGATGGGACCATGTAGCGCTTTGTTATGATAACTGCTTAACAGCAACGTAATCGCTGTAATATAAAACTCCACTGGATCACATCGACTTGAAACGACGGCGTACGTTGTAAGCTCTGGCTTGCTGATATTTTAGAAATTCTATATAAGGATCTCATATTACTTTTTAAAAATATTATAATTTAAGATTATTTTGCTTTGTTTTAATACAAAAAAAAAAACAGAAATTTATTAAAATACATACTTTTGTAAAGGAGTAAAATGATTTTCTTGTAGATTCTCTAAAAATCGCCCGGTTCAACCAGGTACAAATACTGTTCATTTGTAAAATGGTCTTTTAATTTAACCAAATCGGACAGAGTTTCGATTCCCGGTCGGACCATCGGTCCGGCCCGGTTCTGATAACTATACTTGAACAACCCTAAATATTCTTCACGGTTTTTTGTAATTACTCAGAACAATGGATGATATTTTTGTCAAATATTCACATATTCCGTATTCCGGGTGCGCCCTCCATACGCAATCCGAATTTTTTAGATGGAATTCTTATTACCGCTTCTCTAGGAATTCGTAAAATTTTTCAATTCCGCGAAAAAAACAACTTCATACAAAATTCATATCACATATTCTACTGCACCCTACACTATTTTAATCAAATTATAAGTTCTATTTAAATACGAAATCATCAACTAAACTTTTATAGAATGTGCTAATTGGTGACTAAACTTTCTATCTATTTCCTTTTATTACTACTTTGGATAACGATTCATCGAGTGCTTCAATTATTGTTTAATTAAGCCAATTAATGATTAAGTTAGGTCAATTCGATGATATCCTACCAAATAAGGTTCGTTTTCCATATAATGGAGGTGGAGTAAGAGCTACGAAATCTGCACTTCCAAAGTCGCTGAAGTTGATAGATGACAAGATTTAATCCATTGCAAATGAAAAGTCGGCATCACTTCTTACTTGATGTCCAAGCAATGATCATCACTCATCATTCACACTCCTTCAGTTATAAATACAAGAATGTATTATTTTAATATTTGCGTTAATAAAAAATAATTATTAAAATGCAACAACAAATCAAAAAATATATTTAATATTAAGTACACAAAACCGTATCGGGTATCAATTTTTCACAAGTAACGTGTAAAATAAAATAATATATTTTATAACCGACAATAAAAATCCGCAAAAGGTGTCGATAAAGAGGTAAATTGCTCATCTGCCCCTAATATTTAAATGTTTTGAAAATTCAGATTAGAACGTTTCAATTGTTAAAAATTTAAATAGAATTATAATTTGTCAAATTTGTAATAATAATAAATAAATAAATAAAATGTGCAATTTGATCGTTAATATTTATATATATAAGGTTATAAGGTAAATGTAGTAATATATCCATGAATCTATTCACTAACATTTAGGGTGTCAAATTCTTATCCAACCGTGGATCACCTGCCCACGAGTCATGTTTGAGTCAGGGTTTTTGCCACATGGGTCAATTTGACACGACCCATGAAAACACAGGTCAGAAACCTTGACCCACGGATCAACCTGTGACTCGTTCCATTTATATATTATATTAAATCATAATACTGGTTCATATGCATTTTACACAAATGGTGTTTTATGGGTCAATCTGTTTATGGTTTTTATTGAAATGGTGGGTCGAGCAGGTCATAGAGGTCGAACGAGTCAGACTTAACCAACCCTTACTATTCTTGACGGGTCATTCTGATCCACGGGTTGACCCACCAATCCGCGGTCAAGTTTGAGTTTCAAAAACTGACTCATACTATTACACGGATCATAATTGGGTAAGGGGTCCCTGACATGACTCAAGGCCGACACGACCCATGATCCGTTTTGACACCCCTAACTAAAATGCACAATATTAGTCTCCAACAACAAGCATACAAGAAGTACACTAAACATTCTCCATTCCCCTACGATATTGTCTCTTACCATACAAGCATTTACAAGAGATATCATATTAGAAGCACAAAATCATAGCATCCTTTTTCGATTTACATCGGGTTAGTATCACACTCGACTGTTACGATGAAAGCGCCAGCTCAGCCCATGCTAGAGAAGACGACCTGAGCTCAGCCGATATCGAAGTGTCAATTCTGCCCTCTAAAATCGAGGTAATATCGGCCATGGATGGCCTCTTGGTAGGGTCCGGATCGAGGCACAGGTTCACCACCTCACATATCGCCTCCAGGTCGTCTAAGTTGAAGTGCTTCAGCTCGGGGTCCACCACGTAAGACATCGCTTCCGGTAGGTCAAGATAGTCTTTGGCCTACCATAGCAGTCAGGAAAAGAAATTGGTCATGATCCATAGATCCCTTTAACAGTGAAATGGATGGACTAAGTTGAGTCAGTCTTACCCAGTTTACCAAATCACCCGTGTCTTTGGAATTCGGAGGTCTTCCACTGACGATTTCGAGCAGAAGCACGCCAAACGCGTAGATGTTACCTTGAACATCTTCGTGGCGCCGCTCGATTGAGTTGGAAAGAACACAGACATCCCCCTGATTGCCTATCGATCCTGAATGCTTTTCCGATCTCGAAAGAATATTTTTCCAACTCTCAAAATCAACAAGCTGCAATTTTTGAAGAGAATTTCATGTCTTTCAGGGGAGGATCCAGTTTTTTTTAAAATAATGATGAATAAAAGGAGGAACTGATAATACCTTGGGGAAGAAATCTTCAGTTAGATAAACAGCATTTGAATTCAATTCCGATATGGCAAATAGCGGGTTGAGCTCCGTATGTAGGTACTTGAGGCCTCGAGCAATGCCCAGTACAATTTTCATGCGCCGAGTCCAAGAGATTTGGCAGCCTTCTCCATCTGCATTCAAATTTTAGCTCCACCATTAGCTCGAGAATATTCTGAAATGACTCGAATCATTTCTATTCAAGATTTGATTCTGGATCCATAGATGAGATTCTGCCAAATCATCAATCTTTTGGAAAATATTGCTTATTTATTATGTTCTGGAGGATGTGACTGAATCTAATCAACCGATCAAGTTCAAAATTAGATCTTGGAGATGAAATTGACTAAATCCACCTAAACCCAAATCAAGAAGATTCAAAATTGCTGTCAAGGAATCAGGACTTACAATGAAGGTGCTCATACAAAGTTCCATTTGATGCATATTCAAAAACGAGCATCCGAGTAAACGGCGTGCTCTCGCTACAATAACCTAGCAACTTTCCCGTATTATCATGAGTCAATCTAGCTAACTCTGCCACCTGGACGAAAAAAAACGATTTTTTAAAAATTCTGCCACCTACAGTGCAAACAAAAATGATAATTTAAGTACCTCTCTTTGATAATAGAGTTCGAGGTAGTCCGTCCAGTGCTCCTCCTTGATGCAAAGAGATATCACAGCAATCTCAGGCCCACATTTAATAGTTCCCTTATAAACTAAACTATCAGGTGATGAACCGATAATGTTGCTGAAATCTTCGCAGGCTACTTCTAGTTCTTGTCTGCTATATTTCTTAACATCCTTCAACATCTCAGAATCTGTACAAGACCACCGACAACTGGAGTAAGTTTCAGAAGACAGGTTTCTTGAGCAACAAGCATGAATGTCGAAGGGAAATTGCCAACCTAAGCACAATGTGGAATGGTCTTTTCCGCTGGATGATTTCCTCCATGGCATTATGATGGAAGATTTGGCGTTGAAGCTTTGGAAGGCAGTGAAGAGGCCTACGAGGAGCAGAGACCCGGCCATGACTCCTGTCACGATTTCTAGAGCCAATAGCCACACGGGTTTTGGTTCTCTCTCATGTTTACTTTCATTTTCAGCAGTGTTATGCTTGGGTGAAGTAGTTGAACGAGGTTTAGGTGGTGGAGAGGCACCTACATAATAATAATGTTTTATCAGCTAAGATTCATTTCACAGAGAGAATCAAAGTTTTTAATTGATGAATCATTATGGAGTATAGTTTTGCGAGAAGTGCTACCAAGTACAAACTATGGAACTTATAGTAAAAATTAAGGGATAAATAGCAAGTAGCTATCTGAACTTTGAACGTTTTGCAACGAGCTACCCGAACTTTGAAAATTCAAAACGAGCTACCTCAACTTTGAAGAAGGTGCAAATAGTTATTCCGTCCAATTTCTGACAAATTTCCAACGATTTTCCGACGAATTTCCAATGATTTTCCGACGACTTTCCAACAGAAAATTGGACTGAGGTAGCTATTTGCACATTTTTCAAAGTTGAGGTAGCCCGTTTTGAATTTTCAAAGTTCAAGTAGCTCCTTGCAAAACGTCCAAAGTTCATGTAGCTACCTGGTATTTAACCCAAAAATTAAAGCATTTTCCCTGAAAAGGTAACTGCACTCATTTCCAGTCAAATTGTCACCCAAAGTATTGCATTTTGTAGAATTGTCCTAAGTTTGCTGCAGTTGACTAATTCCAAATCAATTAAAATATCAAGAAAAGCATACCTCCACATTGTCCGCTAGAACGTTGTTTTATATCTTTGTTCTGAAGACAATTCCCTTGAAAGCTCACTCTGCATAATATAAAGGTATGTAAGAGTTCTAAAAAATTATAAAAGTGGCAAGACCAAGAACGAGCAAGAATGTCAAGGAATAGAAGAGGCACCTTGGGAAAGACTCCAAGCACTTGGGAACACTCCCGATGAAGAAATTATATGAGAAATCAGCTACCTTCAACTGAGATAATCGACAGATGCCACTTAAATTTGAACCAGAAGTATACCTGAAGCAAGTATACGACATAAGAGAAGTTGCCGGAAAAAATAAATAAAAATAAACTGTTTATGCTAGGGAAGACAATGGAATGAATTCAATTCAACTATATCTAATAAAATCTACTTTAGCGTCAACAGAAGAACGATTTTACTGACATTCCATGCAGGGAGGAAGTGAAATTTGAGCTGCCCTCCGCAGGAACAGTTCCTTGAAGTCTGTTTCTGTCCACCTTAAGTTCCTGAAGATACTTCAAGTTCCCAAGCTCTGGAGGTAACTTACCAGTCAAGCCATTACTTTGAAGGTTTCTGCACAATTTGAAGCAGTAACAAGAGTTATATTTATTAACCATGGTCCAAAATATGTCAAAGATGAATTTTTTTAAGGATTGTACATTTTAACAAGGTTGGTCAACTTCCCGATCTCTGGAGGAATTGGACCTAATATTTGATTTTTACCCAAATCCAAGACCTTGAGGTTACTCAGCATGCCCAATTCTTTGGGGATTACTCCTAGAAGGGAATTGTCATGCAAAACGCTGCAAACTCGTGAATTTAAAGAGATTTAGCTCCAAAGAATAATATGAATCAGCCCGTTAAAAAATAAATTTAACCAGTAAATTGGGAATGGAGCGTACAGTTCCTGCAATTGGGTGAGTAAAGCCAAATCTGGAGCAAGAAACCCTTTCAACGACGAACTTGAGATATTTCTGGAGAACAAGACATGTAGATAATATATTGTTACTGAAGTAAAACACAACGCCTGATTCATATTGGACCGACCTAGGCACGAAAAATGTAGATGAACATTGAAAAATAAATTGTTGGTAAGAACATATCTTACATTTTAATCACATGTTGACGATCTGCTGAGCACCTAATGCCAGACCAATCACAAGGATCCACATCAAGGACATTCCAGCTCGATGTTAACATTTTCGGATCCTCGTATATGGCTTCCTTAAATGTCATGAGGGCATAAGCTGCAGGAACCATGAACTGTAGTATTAAGCACATGAATTAAGCATTTGCAGCATTGACATCACTTCAATGAACTCACAGAAGGATCAATTTCGTCTTTTTCTCTGCAGGCAAATTTAACAATTGAACCAGTAGTCTTAAATGGACCCTTCACAAGACAAAAGAGGAATATTATCCCTAATCAAGCCTAACTACGTGAGGGTGATTATAACGTTTATGCTGAAATCATTGTGGATACTGGTGACTATCTCCAAACTAAGCTCAAAGAAATCATTTTTCTATGAATCCAGAACAAGATAGAACGTCAAATCCATAGCAGGCTGGATGTTTCCAGCATTTTCTAAGACAGCTCCGAGCAGCTTGAAGAAAATATAAGAAGCAAGATCTGAGGAATCACATATTCGCAGAAACTCAACACTTACATTCATAATTTCCAAACGAATCGCATTCGAGGAAAAGAACTCCAAGAACAGCCAAAAGGAGACCAAACGAACTAACTGATCTCATCACTCGCTCGCTTCAATCTAATCCCAGAAGAATCAGCCGTCCCCAACCAAAGCAACTTCTCAAATTCCACAGATTCGAGAGGAAGGCCAGTGAAGAGAACTGTACTAGACTATCTTGCAGGACTCCAGTACAGTAATCTCGACTCTAGGGTTCCATGGCAATGCCAGAAAACCCAAAGACGGTACCAAACCAAGATTTGGGAACTACCGATGAAAGCAGATAATGTGTGGATGGAGATTGACAGAGACACTCAAATTTGAACGAAGCTTGGATTCAAAGAGAAGGGTTGGCGTTCGTCTTCACCAGCAAAGCAGGAGGAGAGTGAGTGAGATAGCGGATTTGGTAAAGATTGACTGAAGAGGGAGGAGAGGAGAGAGATGAGTAGTGAAACCGCAAGCAAGGATGCGAAGAAGACGAAGAGTGACAGTAATTCTTGTTTTATTATTCGTTAATTTTTTTCGTTTGAAATATCTTAGTTAATTAATAATTAATTTATTGACTTGGTTTAGTTTAATTAAAAATCTTAATTAACCATACAAAGATGCCGTTAGTATTTATTGTATGATTTTTGTGTAGATGAGATAAGAAGAAGAATGGACAATAATTCTAATGAATTTTAATGTTTTACTGTGGTTAGTAAATGCATTAAACTGATTAAAAGTGTTATGTAGGCACTTAAATTATTATAAGACCTTGTTAAATGTATTAATCATTGAATATTTATTTATTTTTAGTGTTAAATATATCAAAATGATCATTTTTACCATCTTGTTATTTACCATATCAATATATCATATTCAATACTAAATTCACCAGAAAAATACATATGAATCCAGGGACGGAGCCACGTAGGGGTGACTGGTGAGGAGGAGCAACTTTTGGATTTGTGTCAATTCTCCCCTGAACTTTTGAATTTGTATCAATTTAGCCTTAAAAAAATTTACATTTGTCCCCTCTGGAATTTTTTTATTTTAACTATTTACCCTTATACTAACTATTACTAATTATTACCCTCACTGACTTAAACTCCTGGGTTCGTCCTGTATGAATCTAGTATTGAAATGATATGAAAATGAATAAAAGAGTAAAATTGTCATTTTAATGATAAAAAATAATAAATAATTGTTGATACATTTAATAATATATTTAAATGCATAAATGTAAATAACTATATGAGTTCTGGCAAATAACACCATAAATAAATTTATAAATGCATCAAGAGTATTTACTCTAATAATAATAATAATAATAATAATAATCACTGCACTGCTCTGCACTAGACATAGCTGGTGGTGCACGATAGCACGTTCCAAAAGTCGTTACCAACTATTTGGTCAAAATGGGCGCATCTTATCGGCGGTAAAGTTCCAAATTACCGTTAGAGAAATTAACGAATTACTGCGTAATTATAGATGTTAAAGCAAAAATAGTAAAATGCCACTTTAGTGAATTCAAAGATAATAAATTGCTAGTGTCTTTCTTTCCCAAGTTAAATACTTAGATTGCTAGTGTTTTTCTTTCCCAAGTTAAATTGTTAGTTGAGTTTTAAATATTTTAAATAATTTGGTAATTGATTTTTTTTAAAAATAGTTTGGTAGCTGAATTTACATAAATTGTAATTTGGTAACTCTGATTAATTTACTATTAAGTATTAAGTTGTGATTGAATTTGCATTTTATTTATTATTTTATTTCATTTTTTATACAACTTACTAGTTGAACTTTAAAAAAAATTATAATTTGTTAGTTGAATTTTACGGGTACAGACAGTTTACTAACCGAACTTTGGAAAATAATTTGATAACTAACACGTGACGAGCAAGTAAATATTTTTCGGTGATATTTAACATCAAATTGAAAAGTAACAAATTGCAATTTTATATAAAATCAGTTAGAAATTTGTTTAAAAAAAAAATCAACTAGCAAATTGTTCACATCAACAAAGTTTTGCTAGTAAATATGTAATTAATATCTTCAAATATTTTTATTATAGAGATTATTTTAATAATTATTTTTGTGAATTTCATTGCTATTATGACTAATAAGAAGAAGAAAAAAAATCAACTACCTCTTTTGGACTAGTTAGGTGCCACCAATGAATTCTTCTTCGATAATTATTTTAGAATTCTGTATGAAGTCGGCCGAACCCTACATATTATATTACGGCATCACATTATATTTTCAATGACCATCGTCCATATATAAACTATGCTTTATATTTGAATGGGTTGATTACTTAATTGGTTACACATGTTTGACCAATGTTCAGAATGGTTACACATGTTTCAAAATGTGACTATTTGTTTTTTTGACTGTTCACCGTTAGAAATCACAGTTAAGTCACTATTTAGATACGTAAAATGGCGTAATTACCCCTAGAATAATCTTCAAGAACACATCATCATCTTCAAGAACAAGAATCGAAGAACCCATAAATCTAATTTCTGGGTTCTTGAGAACATCGAATCGAATTTGATTCGATTCTGGTTCTTCAAAACGATTTTGTGTTCTTCAACAACTAAGGGCATAATAGTCATTTCACAATTCAATAATATGTTAAAAAAATTAATTAACGTTAAAATTAACGGTTTACTAACGGAATAACCAATTAATCACATTGGGAAAAACATGTGTAACCAATTAGTCACATAGTAAAATCAATTAATCACATTTTGAAACATGTGTAACCATTCTGAACATTGGTCAAACATGTGTAACCAATTAAGTAATTAACCCTATTTGAATAGACATGTTATTAAATTTTGGGACCCTTTTCCACCCACGTATCTAGTAGCTACACTAAATAAATGAAATCTCCACATGATGTATTTTAATGATCTTGTTATTGCCCTTTTGTGGCTTGTTTTATTTATAGTTAGTACATAAGAAATTGCTTTAAAAAAAACATAATATAATAATAATTGTCGAGGATCTAACGTCGATTTTTTTTTTTGGCCAATAACGTCGATTTAGATAAAGGGTAAAACCACATTATACAGGAATAGTCCAACCATATTGATAAAAGACAATTCATCGTCTCAACTTGTGTTTTTTCAAACTTATTCCATAATAATATAGTTATATCAAATGACTTAAAAAAAACATGAGTGCCCCCTCCACGGCCAACTTCCAAGCAAGACAGGACAGACATTGAACGTTTGTTATATATATATTGTTGGGTGTCGGGTATCAGGGCCCATGTATTTCGGTACCGACATGAGGGCAACCCGATCCGATACACAAAATACAAGCAACACCTCGAAAGAAACGGCATATGTGACACCACGTTGAACGCTCCTCGCCTCTAGGTGCCCGCCTTTAGGCTCTCACCCTTGGATGCTCGGCTTTAGGCTCTAACCCAATACTCCTACGTAGGGATGTCGATGGTTAGGATATGGTAGAGATGTCGATGGTTAGGATATGGTAATGGTATGACAAATATCATAACTATACCATATTTTTAAACCACATAACATAACTATAACCATAATCATTGCGAGTACAATTTTCAATACCATAACCATTAAAATAACCGTGGTTATTAACCATGGTTTTACCTGTATACCCATATTTATTCCACACATGTAATATAATAAAAGACCAAAAATTTTATTTTAAAAAATACATAAATCTATATTGCCAACAATAAAAATATATAAAACTAACATCATGGTTATTTATTACATGTATATACAGTAACTTCTATTATTGAGTATATATTAGTTTATTAATAATAAATCATTATTATATACCCATATTTATTCCACACATGTAATATAATAAAAGACCAAAATTTTTATTTTAAAAAATACATAACTCTATATTGCAAACAATACAAATATATAAAACTAACATCATGGTTATTTATTACATGTATATACAGTAACTTCCATTATTTAGTATATATTAGTTTATTAATAATAAATAATTATTATATTTATATAATAACCATGGTTATAACTATGGGTATAACTCAAATACCATAACCATAACCATTATGGGTAAAAAATTCATCATCATAACCGCACCATAATGGTACAGTTAGTCATATTAAACAGTAACGGTTATAACCATGGTTATGAGTTTTTCACCGCACCATTGTCGGCACTACTCATACACCGTATAGGGGACAAAAAAGTACAAATGTATAGGGGATGTCAGAGGACTAAGGAGTAACTCAGCGGACAGTATCACATTCCCTACACCCTATTACGGTCATTTATGGCATGACAGGGGACATGTTTGACAAGGGAAGCTCTGCCCAAAACCAGTATGTCATTCGAGTCATTAATGCCCTCTTAACCCCAATTGACTCGCCTGAGAGACAACCCAACCTAGGGTCGGCAATGATGCGGTGAAAAACTCATAACCATGGTTATAACCGTTACTGTTTAAAATGGTTAACCGTACCATTATGGTGTGGTGCGGTTATGGTGATGAATTTTCTACCCATAATGGTTATGGTTATGGTATTTGAGTTATACCATGCTTATAACCATGGTTATTATGTAAATATAATAATTAATTATTATTAATAAACTAATATATACTAAATAATGGAAGTTAATGTACATACATGTAATAAATAATTATGATGTTAGTTTTATATATTTTTATTGTTGACAATATAGATTTATGTATTTTTTAAAATAAAATTTTTGCTATTTTATTATATTACATGTGTGGAATAAATATGAGTATACAGATAAAACCATGGTTAATAACCACACTTATTTTAATGGTTATGGTATTGAAAATTGTACCCGTAATGGTTATGGTTATGGTATGTGATTTAAAAATATGGTATGATTATGGTATTTATCATACTCGTACCATACCCTAACCATTGTCAGTCCTAACCCAACCTGACCATAATAAGGTCATGACCTGACTCAAGTATGAGGTAAGAGGTGTATAAATATCCCTCACTTATCTATTCACTTCCATTCAATTATAAGTATTCATTACCAAACTTTCAATGCATTTACTTCCCACAACGAACTTCCAACACAACGAACTTCTAACTGACTTGATCGTCGGAGAAGAAATAATTGAAACACTCAAGGTTTTCCTTTTATGCAAATCACCGGAACAACAAATGGATCACCTCAAAAATTCCGAACCGGATCATCCGCACACGGTGATCCAACATATATTATTTTGAGACAGACAATAATTATGCCGTAAGCAATGAAGAAGCCACAACCCTCATGGAAGGGTTTCCACTTTCTAGGGATTGCATATAGTTTTATCACGTCATAATTAATTTATTCAAATAGGTCTAGTTTTTAGTTTCTTAGAGATGTTTTGATTTACGAACTCTTATTTTATGCACTTTTTTAAAATAACATATTTATGCACATTACTGCAATAGATTAATTAATTGTACTGAATCGGAAAATTAATAGGAAGTACATGTTAATAATATGATAAATTAAATATTCATTCAAGTAAAAAGTTTAATATCACCCTGCCTGATCATAATGGTTAAGTTAAAATTGAGTTTTCCCCTAATATTTATTTTTGGAAATTTTGTTCCAACATATTTAGTTATCAATCAAGTTTACTCATTTCATCGAATTTTCCATTCAAACTTAACAAAATGTGTGACATTTAAAAAAAAAAAATCTATTATTTTTGTGATTTTTAAAACATATTATGTTAAGTTTGGATGAAAAATTTAACTAAAGTGGTAAACTAGATTGATTACCAAACATGAATGAATATTTGTTTTTTTTAAAAAATACACTTCAAAGAGAAAACTTGATTTTAATTTAAATATTATGAAGTAAAATGTGATGCAAATAAGATTTTTTTGAAAAAGTAGGCATTGTAAATAAAAAAGAAAAGTAAGTATATAGGAAAAATATTTTGAAAGCTGGATATACGCGCTACCGTGGGTAGCACGTTTTTACAGTAGGCGCTACCCTGGGTAGCGCCTTTGGAATATGCGCTACTCAAGGTAGCGCCTATTCCAAATCTTTTTATTTTTTAATGTTTCGATGTTTAATTGAAAATTAAATTATGTATCTATTAAAAAAATAAAAAATAATAGTAAGTAGATATTTTAATTGCGATTCAAATTATGCAAAAAAATATTAAATTTGGACTTAGGGATTGACTGTACGCTCTGCCGTAAGTTCATATATGAAAATTTAACTTAAAAAATATAATTCAGACTCTGTATGTCTAAACTCAACACTGTTAACGACATTAATGACGAAATTCAATTATCTACATACTCTAATTTTTTTTAGATTTTTTTGATTAGATATATATTTAATTTTTTAACTAACATCGTTTGTCCTATAATTTGATCGTAATGATTAAATGCATTAGGTGAGAAATTTAATTATATACTTACTAAAAAGAAATTAAAAAAATTATAGTACATATATAATTTAATTACGACATAAATGACGTTAATTAGACATTGTTTTATGACTATCGAACTAACAGTATAATACGACAGATAAAAAAACTATATATATATATATATGTATAGTTTTTTTATCTGTCGTATTATACTGTTAGTTCGATAGTCATAAAACAATGTCTAATTAACGTCATTTATGTCGTAATTAAATTATCTGCGCGCTATAAATTTTTTATATTTTTTTTAGTACTTATATAATTAAATTTCTCACCTAATGCATTTAATCATTCTGATCAAATTATTGGACAAACGATGTTAGATTAAAAAAATTAAATATATATCTAATAAAAAAAATTAGATTATGTAGATAATTGAATTTCGCCATTAATGTTGTTAACCGTGTTGAGTTTGGACATACATGTTCTGAGTTATATTTATTTAAGTTAAATTTTCATATATGAACTTACGACAGAACGTTCAGTTAATCCGTAAGTCCAAATTTAATATTTTTTTTGCATAATTTGAATCCCAATTAAAATATCTACTTACTATAAAAAAAAATTAATAAATGCATAATTTATTTTTTAATTAAACATCGAAACATAAAAAAGTTAATAATTTTTTTTTTTGGAATAGGGGCTACATTGAGTAGCGTCTTTTAGCGCCTACTGTAAAAACACGCTACCCACGGTAGCGCGTATACCCAGATTTCGAAATATTTTTTATGTTTTTTTTTACAATACCAACTTTTTCAAAAAAATATGCAAATAAGGGTGAATGATTACTAGACTATAATCTTACTTGGAAAAACAAATGACAAATAGATGACATTTCTATGTTCTAATTTACAATTGAAGATAAGAAAACCCGCCATTTGGCTTCATCTTTTCATTGTTTTAGGGTATCAAATTTGAATAGAAGATGGGTGGTCTTTGTCAAGGAGCGCAGAGTTGGGGGATCAAATGGGTCCATCAAAAGTACTTTTCTTTTTCTTACTCTTTTATTTATCATCATCATCACTTGTCTCCATGTGCTTTTCTTAACTAATTAATTAATAATATTCACCCTTTCTATGATTGCCGTTCTCTTTGAATATATATATAATTATTAATAATAATGTAATTAAAGACGTAAATGGTAAATCAAATAAAACAAAATTCAGAATTGAAAATAAATAAAAATAAGAATATGAATTTCTATGTTTGGAAATAGGAGTAAGTATTCTTTTAAAAAACCTTAGAATGAATATTTTTAAAGAGTTAGGAATAAGGAATAGATGCGCTTCACATTTAATTAATTATATTTTAATTTAACTAATTATTTATATTTTAATATTTTTTACGATATAATTGCGCGTGTCCAATTACAATAGTCTTATTATATCACAACACTTATTATAAATACAAAATATAACGAGTAAAATACAAGATTTGTGGGCCGTGTCGAAAACAAGTCGTGTAAAAATATATTTAATTTAAATACGTTCCATGATTATTAATATATTAATTTTTAAAACTCAAACACGACTCACTGGTCCATGAATCAACTTGCATGCCCCGTTAACTCCTACCCAATTAAAATTTTATGCTTTGAATTTTGCGGGTCAACTCGTTGTCTCACACGACTCATAGACTCATATGACCTATGAACTCATATGACTTGACTCATACAACCCGTGTGACCCATGCCATTTAAAAAAAAAAATTTATTATATATTTATTATACGAGTATATAAGTTGACCTATATGTAGAGAGTTATGATCCATTTTTCGTGCGAAATGGATAATTCGTGTTAAAACGGGCCACATATCAAAACTGCTCAACCTAAACATGATCCATAAGCGATTCATCCATGGAGCTACTTCAAGCTGGAGCATGATCTCGGTATGCACTTATACTGAGTATAGAAATTATGTTTTATTTTTTCTAATGGACAGAGTTCCTGTTGAGTATCTTTTCATCTTCGACATTCAATTGCTATTCAGGTGAATCTACCAAGTTTCTAGCAATCCGTTATTGCAATTGCTTTACAACTATGCACAAATAACTGCATCACTATCACTGCACCTGCACCTGTTAACTGTCGTGTCCTTATGCAAAGGGAAAAAGAGGGTACCAGTATGGAAAAAAGGCAATTTGAGATATGAAATAAGAAATTATCTAAATATTACTACGGTCATATATGTCAAGTAATGAGACAAATAAAACTATTTTCATCAAAATCGAAGTTCCAAGTCAGAAGATATTAAAAAAGTACAAAATCGACGTAAACTTAAAAAAATATATTCACGGAAATAATGTGATATAAGAAATGATATTACCAATACTATGATCATATATGTCGATAAAAATGTAAATAAAACTGATTTAATCTAAATTGAAGTTTCGAATGAAAAAAATATTGAAAAACTACAAAATTGATGTAAAATTAAAGGGGCATAATCATCATGTAAAATAGGTGATGTTGAGTGTGAAATAAGAAATTATTTATTAATATTACTACGATCATATATGTTGAGTAAGAATGCGAATAAAACTAATTTCGGCAAAATCAGAGTTCCAAGTTAGGAGAAATTGAAAAACTGTGAAATCGATGGAAAGTTAAAGGGGTACTATCATAAAAAATGTGATTTGGGGTGTGAATAAGAAATGATCCAAGTACTACTACCATTATATATGTCAAGTAAGAAGGCAAATAAATCTAATCTCTTCAAAATTGGAGTTCCGATTGAAAAGATATTGAAAAAATACGAAATCAATGTAAATTTAAAGAGTTACCATCATGAAAAGTAGGTGATTTGGAGTTTGAAATGAGAAATGATCTTAACATTACTACAATCTTATATGTTGAGTAAAAATGTGAATAAAACTAATTTATCCAAAATCGGAGTTCCGAACAAGAAAATATTGAAAAACTACGAAAATGATATAAACTTCAATTGTTACCATCATGAAAAAAAATGTTATTTGAGATGTGAAATAAGAAATAATTTAAATATTATCTACGATTGTATATGCAAAGTAAGAAGACAAATAAAACTATTTTCGTCATACTGAGAGTTTCCAGTCAGAGAATATTAAAAAACTACAAAATCAACGTAAACTTAAAGGGTTACTAGTAGAGAAATAAGACCAGTGTTGGGATACTTACCCAAAACCAATCCCTCTATATATGACTATATATGCAAGTGCCCATGATAGAAAAAGTGAAAAACCTAGTAGTTTTGTACTCGCTTTAGAGCACAAAAACTATAGTCACCATACAAATGAGACAAATATTAGTCGTTGTGAAAACTTAGGTCATTGTCTATTAAATCGTGACGTGTCCTCCAACTGACACAGACCATGATCCCAACCTTAGACATCTGCTTTCGTCAAGTCAGTTTTTTTTTTACCAAATGTCAAGTTAGTTGTCAGGAAAGTAATTTAAATATGAGTATTTATGTTGTATGCTAACCGAATGCATGTCTAGTATAAATTCGAAAAAATCACATGAACCTAAAACTTTAAATCGCAAATTTTGCTAATTTTTAGCATCAAGAAATGAAAATCTCTCACTTCTACCATCTCAAAATGCTAAATTTGTTGCTAATAATAACAAACAAAATGGAGAAACAAGCATTATAAGACAAATCTTTCAAATCCACATACAGAAAGTGGTGGTTGTGTTTTAATTTTATCTAACAAACGTAGTCACCGTCAGTATTTGCTTCAACAACTTTCTCTTCCATTGGTTCTTTTACCAACTTTGTCTGCATTTTTTGCAATGAAGGTTGCAAGGGCTGACTTTACAGTCACTGTAGGATCTTTGTTCCTTCGTTTGCTCATGTCTTCTGTGCCATTTACAGGTTCTTGAAGCTCAGGTGCTGAGCTCGGTTCAGTGGTTTTAGAAGCAGTAGCTTTTGGAGGTGCAGGTTTGCTAGGAATCATCATGTGCTTGAAATGGTAATCCGCCATGTCCGTCGTCTTGAAGAATCGTCAAGTGTGGTGCATCTTCTTAGCTTTCCTTGTGCATCTATTCAGCTATGGAGTTTTAAATTCAAGAAATTTGAGGATCAGACTCAAAACCAAATAACAGAGAGTTCAAAAATGGCAGACGACAACTGCAGTAACACGACATTAAATTCTACATAGGAGAGTGAGGGAGATGAAATCGGAATCATGAAAAGAGCAGACGGTTTTTGGAAATTTGTGTACTCCGGGTTGACGAACAAACCCCCTCAAACGAATAAAATTTATTGTTTTGGAGCCAGTTTTGTATTAGGTGAGTATACACCGGGATCATGTAAAACTAGTCTTGTGTCTTAATGGATTTCGCTGGAGCATCCAGTTTAGTTATAATATTGTGTACACCCGGTACATAGACAAGCAGTCTCAAAAAATTGATTTTGATTGATTTAAGGTCTTTTTGATGGGCATTTATAGAGACCAGGAGCACGCAAATATAGTCTTATTTCTGTAAGTTTCATTATCGTTATTAGTTTTTTTTTTTCATTTTAGTCCTAATACTCTAGCAAAACTTACTTTCGTCCTCACTCTCTATGGATTACACTTTCATCCTCAAACTCTGAACAATATTAATTTCGTCCCCAAACTCAAATTTATCCAATTCGATCCTCAAACTCTGAACAATTAAACATTTCGTTCCCAGACTCTAATTTATCCAAATTTGATCCTCAAGCTCTAACTAATAATTACTTTCATCTCCAAACTTTCAAATTCTCTCATTTGATCCTCGACCTCTGAAAATATTATTGTTGTCTCCAAACTCTCATATTTCCTATATGATTCTCAAACTCTGACAAATTATTCTTTACTTCCTAAACTCTAATTTTTTCCAATTTGATTCCCAAACTCTAATCAGTCGTCGCTTATGCCTTCAAAATTCAATTGTTTCTCTAAATTGATCCCCGAACTCTGACAATCGTTACTTTTGTCCATACACTTTAATTTACGCCAAATTGATCCTCAAACTCTGACTGATTATTGCTTTCATCTCCAAACTTTAATTTCATCAAATTTGATTCACAAACTCTAACCATTCATCACTTTCTTCCCCAAACTGTATTTTTCTGAAATTTGATCCTCAAACTCTGACTAAGTATTACATTCATCCCCATACTCTAAATTCTCCAATTTGATTCTCAAACCAGCTTTATTACTTTTATGCTGAAGCTTTATTTTTCTCCAGTTTGATCCTAGAATTCTCACCTAATAACAACCTTCGTCCCAAACTCTATTTTTCTCAAATTTTGATCCTTGGACTCTAACAAAATCACCACATTGGTCCCCAAACTGTAATTTTCTCCAATTTGATCACCGAAATTCGACCAATCATTACTTCCATCGTCAAACTCTGACCAAGTATTATCAAAATCATCCATTCCTATTAAGGAGCTCTAAACTATATAAGTGACCCCTCAACCTTAAATTGTAATCACCATCAACTTCACATCTTCATGGAAGATAGAATTAATTATCTCAAAATCATAACTTCTGTGCCAAGTTTGACAAACAAACAAACCTTATGAGACACCTTTCCAATTCACAGCACGAAAGCAGTTCTTGTGTTTCATCTAACCAACAAAGTCATCGTCAGTATTTGCTTCTCCTCTTTTCTCTTCCATTGTTTTTTTACCTCTTTTACCAACTTTGTCTGCATATTTTGCAAAGGCAGTTGCAAGAGCTGACTTTTACAGTCACTGCTGGATATTTCTTCCTTCGTTTGCTCGTGTCTTCTGTGTCATTCACTGGTTGAGGCTCTGATTGCTGGATCGTGAAAGAGAGAATGTAATAACTCAAACTTTCATTAACATAGGAATATTACAGACTCGAAGATTCACATACACCAGAACACTCAGATTAAAGGATTCTCAGTTGTTGTTTTTCAACCGTGAGTATCCCCTTCTTACAAACACTCTATTTATAATGGAGTTAGGGAAGAGATAAGGTTGATCGGGTGCTCTCTGAGCCCCATCGTCATCATTCTTATCTCTTTACAGACTCACCACGCTCCAATTATTAAAGTGCTTTTATAAAGCACTTTTAAAAGCTTTAATTACACACTGTTTATTACTATCTTATCTAAAAGCTTATCTCCTTGTCGACCATCTTCCCTTATATAAAGGGTATATCTGTAAAATAGTCAACCGATTTTTCCAACTCCTGGACTTTGTTGGTTTCATGATCCAACATATCTCCGGACCAATTGTCCTTTGTTGCTTGGGCTCCTATCCTTGTGAGGTTTATGTACCTCATAGATAGTAGAAAAGTCATTTCTCCTCTTACCCTCTTACCCTCTTGACCTGTTCCTTATATAGCTGGATGAGCTTGGTTCTTTCTTCCCCTTCATCCTTGTGGTTGATTGGACTTCTGAACAAGTTTTCAGTAAGGACTTTGAAATGTTGTTGCTTTGCAATGCCCCCGGAAGTACAGTCTTCAGTATATTGTGCAAGAGTACTTCTTTCTCGGATACATGCTTCCCCATAATCCTTCCATAACTTAGCTCTTGTATAACTTTCTCTGGCTGCTCCACCGTGGTCTTTAAGTCTTTTTCTTCCACTGGATCCTGGTTCCATTGTAAATGCTTCATCTGCGGAGAAGATGAGTATTTTGCACGAGAATGCAAACGTCAAAACGATAACATTGCAAGAGCAGCCGTGGTGCAAGACTTAGATTTACCGGAAGACTTTAACGTGGTATCAGTGGACTTAAATGAAGAAGACTCAGATGTCATCCGCAGTTTTTCAGAAGGAGAATGAATGAGTTCTAGGGACTTCATATCAAGTGTCCTAACAGGAGATGGACTCCTGGATGAATTGGGATTTGTCCTAACAAAAGGAGAGGATTTGGCCTGGAGAAAAGCAGTCATCCTCGAAAAAGAAAAAGAGGAATGCAGTGATGAACTGCAAATGAATACAGAAGTAAGCAAAGAACAGGAGGCCTATAACTTTTGCGGGTACTGAACATTGAAGAAAATGAGGAGTCATTGTCCAAAATGTACAGTGACGGCCTACCAGTATGTTCTGGGTTTTACTTGAATATCAAAGTAAAACCAGAAGCAGCAGGATCTTCGAAGTATAACAATAAAGATACTCTGATAAGGGAACTGCTAGCCTACTGTGCATACCTAGTTGAGGCAAATGAAAGGTTAATCAAGGAAGCTGAAAAACATTTAACCGCATCACTGCGGCAAGACTTGAAGGACTTTGGAAAAGGAAAGGAAAAAAAAAGTGTTGAAGACACTTATCATTTGGGAGAAGAGAAAAAGGAAGGGAGACAGATAACCAACAGACTGTACAACATGACAGTCACCCTGATTATCCCTGGAGTTAAGTCATTTACAGTCAAAGTAATACTGGACACGGGAGCAACAACATGATGTATTGACCAAAAGGTGGTCCATGAAGGATCTCTAGAGTTAAGCCCTAACCCAATTGTATTCTTAGGCATTAACTCTAGACAAATAGCAAGGCATAAATTGAAGCAAAGGCAGATGGAAATAGGTGAAATAGGTTCAGAATACCTTTAATCTACATCTACAGCATGGGCATGAAGGAAGGTATTGAAATGCTCATGGGATGTAACTTTATCAGAGTTATGTATGGAGGGTTGCGAATAGAAGGTAACATAATAACCTTCTATAAGAACTTGATTTCAATCCATACGAAGCAGGAAACCTTGCAATCCAACACGGTCATAGAAGAATTGGAGATGGAAGAAAATGAATATATAGCCTTCCAAGAAACGGCATTATTCAACATAGGAAACACAAGCCTATCATTCAAAAAGACGGTTTCAAGCATTGTTGGAAAAGCTAGAAGTACAAGGCTATATTGGAGAAGACCCTTTGGTCGAAGAATCAAGTCCAGTGTAAGTTGGACATCATCAATACTGACATAACCATTCAGGATAAACCACTCAAGCATGTTACCCCAAAATTGAAAGAGCAATTTAAGATGCATACTGATACCCTCTTAAAACTAGGGGTAATACGACCAAGTAAGAGTAAACACAGAACAATGTCCATGATTGTTTACTCAGGATCTTCAATTGATCCAACCACTGGAAAGGAGGGAAAAGGAAAGGAGAGAATGGTGTTCAATTACAGAACACTAAATGATAGCACGTATAAGGATCAATATTCCCTACCAGGAATCAACACAATTATGCAGAAGGTAGAAAAATCAAAGATATACTCGAAGTTTGATCTAAAGAGTGGATTCCATCAGGTGGCTATGCATGAGAAGTCTATCCCATGGACCACATTTCTTAGACCAGAAGGGCTATATGAATGGAAGGTAATGCCTTTTGCATTAAAAAATGCTCCTGCAGTTTTCCAAAGAAAAATGGATAACTGTTTTCGAGATCATACTGATTATATAGCAGTGTATATTGATGATATATTGGTATTCTCGGAAAATGAAGAAGAGCATGCAAAGCATTTAGCCCAAATGCTAGCAGTCTTTAAAAAGGAAAGTCTGGTGTTGTCTGCAAATAAAATGAAGATTGCAACAGAAGAAATAGAATTCCTTGGGGCCATAATTGGAGGGTCAAAAATAAAGCTCTAACCACATATCATCAAGAAGATGGCAGAATTTGATGATAAAAGCTTGATGGAAAAGAAGAGATTACGATCATGGCTGGGCAGTCTTAATTATGCCCGATCGTATGTTCCCCAATTAGGAATTCTCTTGGGCCCTCTCTAGGAGAAAACAAGCCCGCATGGTGATAAAAGGATGAAAGTCTCAGATTGGGACATAGTCAGGCAAATAAAGAAGAAGATACAAAAACTCCCAGACATGGAGTAATGCTCATATGGTGATTGAGGCAGATGGTTGTACGGAAGGGTGGGGCGCGGTTTGCAAGTGAAAATCGAAAAAGGCAGACCCACAAAGTGCTGAGAAGGTCTGCGCCTATGCAAGTGGAAAATTTCCGGTGATAAAATCCACTATAAACGCAGAAATTCATGCTTCGATGGAAGGGCTAAACACATTCAAAATTTATTATCTCGATAAGGAGTCAGTAACATTAAGAACTGACTGTCAAGCTATAGTAAGTTTTTATAATAAAAGTTCACAACATAAACCATCAAGGGTGAGATGGATAAGTGTTGTGGACTTTATAACTGGCTCAGAAGTTGATGTACAAATCGAGCATATTGATGGAAAGCAGAATGCCCTGGCAGACACATTATCAAGATTAACATGTTTTCTATTTACTGCATGATGGAACCAGGATCCAGTGGGAAAAAAAGACTTAAAGACTACGGTGGAGCAGCTGGAGAAAGCTATACAAGAGCTAAGCTACGGAAGGACTGTGGGGAAGCATGTATCAAAGAAGTACTCTTGCACAATACACTGAAGACTGTACTTCCGAGGCATTGCAAAGCAACAACATTTCAAAGTCCTTACTGAAAACTTGCTCAGAAGTCTAATCGACCACAAGGATGAAGGGGAAGAAAGAGTCAAGTCCATCCAGCTATATAAGGAACATGTCAAAAGGGTAAGAGGAGAAATGACTCTCCTACTATCTATGGGTACATAAACCTCACAAGGATAGGAGCTCAAGCAACAAAGGACAATTGGGCCGGAGAGATGTTGGATCATGAAACCAACAAAGTCCAGGAGTTGGAAAAATCGGTTGACTATTTTACAGATATACCTTTTATATAAGGGAAAATGGTCGACAAGGAGATAAGCTTTTAGATAAGATAGAATCGAATTTTTTTCAAAAAGTACACACTGTGCCAATTTTTTTTGAAAAAAGTAAGTATACTGAAAAATATATTTAGCAAAATGTATATAACCGTTACTGGGGTTAGCGTTTTTTTCAACGTGCGCGACTAAGAGTAGCGTTTTACATAAAACGCCACTAAGGGTAGTGTTTTTATGAAAAACGTCACCCCTACTGGCGTTTTTTTTTTTTTACGACTTCACATATATATATATATATATATGCTTGTGCTTCGCAAGCACACCTCGTGGATGAAAGTCCCAAGCACAAGAAATTTTGGTGTCTTCAAAACAGAAATAGAACAATTAGATATTAAACAAATATAAAAATTAAAACTTTATGTATTTATATTTATATATTTCGATTTGAACTTCTTATGAAAAACACTACCCTTAGTGGCGTTTTATGAAAAACGCTATCCCTAGTCGCGCACGTTGAAAAAAAAAACGTTACATCAGTAACGCTTATATACGTTTTGCTAAATATTTTTTCAGTATACTTACTTTTTCAAATATTTTTGGCACAGCGCCTACTTTTTGAAAAAACACGATAGAATCCTATTAAACGGTGTGTAATTAAAGTGCTTTATAAAAGCACTTTAATAATTGGAGCGTGGTGAGCCTGTAAAGGGATAAGAATGATGATGATGGGGCTCAGAGAGCACCCGATCAGCCTTATCTCTTCCCTAGCTCCACTATAAATAGAGTGTTTGTAAGAAGGGGATACTCACGGTTGAAAAACAACAAGTGAGAATCCTTTAGTCCGAGTGTTTAGTGTTTTGGTGTGTGAATTTTCGAGTCTGTAATATTCCTATGTTAATGAAAGTTTGAGTTATTACCTTCTCTTTCACGATCCAGTAATCAGAGCCTCAACCAACCCACCTCCAAGCACATAAAAGAGTGCAGTCATGAGGGCTGTTTTTTATGATTTCAAGCAGTGGCTTAACCACATCCTCCTGAAACCAGCAAATAAAAATATAAAAAAATAGCAAATTAAGGAAAGGAGCAACTCACCACATCAGCATGACATAAAACAACACGGAGTTTGAAGTTCTTCTGCAGCTCCCTTATGCGAAAGTACAGATAATCCGGATGCAATAGATGGTATCGAAGGCTACAAATTACGCCAAAAGAATAACTATTTCTACTCGGTATTGTTATATTCTTAACATAAGGTGACAATTTGGAACAACCTATGCAGACCAAGATAATAAGGACATAATGAGCTATTGTGCTACTTCAAGAACGATATAAACATGAATACATGATGACCAACCTTAAATAAAGAGCACAAGAGCTCTGCCCGAGTAAATAATCGCAAACAATGCACTCCGAAAATGCCCATTTCACGTTCCTTATATATGTTTAAGCAAAGGATTTCCCTTCTGCAAAACAATTACAAAGGCTGCCTTAGAGATATGCAGAAAACAAAAACAAAATGGCGCCAAAATTGAATAATTTCTTGGTTTGAATTAAGAGGATTAGGCATTACCTGTCTAGGGCTGACAAGGATCTTTTTCCGATGTGGCACCGAATTGGATGCTGAAGAAGAAGAACGCGGATGAAGATTTGATTGACACGATTGGCTAAAATGAACCAAAAATAATCACAGAGCGAAACTTAGTAATGCTTCCATTTCGTAGAGCAGTGTTAGGGTTAACTGGATGAAAAATTGTGGTGGAGCAAATTAATCTCTACCTCGGCGGTGATGGTGTGGTTGACGTCGACTGTGAGGCAGAAAGTGCGAAGACTGAGGGAGAGGAGAGTAGAATTCGGAGGATTTTATGAAGGAGAAAGCTTGGGTGAACGAAGGGTTGGGGATAAAGAGAGATGGCGAAGTCGTCTTCGATTGGGAGCTCTCCAAAACTTATTGGTAAGAAGGAAATTTGATTACCGTCTTGTTCTTCCTCTGCTGCTGCAATACATCGTCTTCTTCATCCTCCATTGATATGGTCGATGAATGAAGCTCAAGCTCATCACCCAAGAGAGCGAATGAAGAAGAGAGATAGAACCTGAGTCGCTGAGTCAACTCGGTGACTCGGCATTAACCGGCTGGACTTCATAAAGCCCACTATTTTAATCGAGTGGGCTTTTAAGAATCTTAAGAAAATAGTTAGCTAATATATATATATATATATTCCTTTTTAATAAAATTAATTTAAACATATATATATATCCATACGATATTTATTTGTATAAATTATATTGCAGAAATTTCTCACAACTCTTTAATAAATTTATGTATTTTTTTAGAATAAACTAATAGTAAAACTTATAGAGTAGATCAGTAACATTTAAAAAAATATATATATTTTTTAAAACATAATATATATTCATTATATAAAAAAGTTTAACCTTTTATGGGGAAATATTTAAACCTAATTTTTGTTATTGTTTTAAGAGTATACCGAAAATTCGCTTATAAATTCGAATTTATGAGTCAGTTGGTTAAGGCGTACGTCATACATCTCACATGATATCAGAGCGGCGTAAGTTCATCTTCAAATTGTAATTTGATGGTAGATGTAACATTTTGAATCATATACGTCATTACATCACTCAACACATGCGTACACTAAAAATGAGTCGGATTGATTTACGCAACCTAATCCCCTAATAGCTATGGCAGAGCAAAAAGGACAAGTGAACCAAAAAATTGATTTAAGACCGTCATGAATAGCGCGTTTTGAATCTTAGACTGAATGAATGATTTTTTAATTTAAATTGTATTTCGGTCTTGCTAACTCAATTCCCAAATGGACCTATTTTCGGTAAAGTTGAAATTGCAAGTCCGAAAATAGTAAAAACTACAAAATCGTAAACTTGAAGGGGTAATCACGGAAACAAGGTTATCTTGGTTGTGATATAAGAAACGATATGAACGGTACTACGATCATATATGTCGATAAAAATATAAACAAAATTGATTTCATCTAAATTGAAGTTATGAGTGAAAATATATTAAAAACCTATAAAATCGATGTAAACTTAAAGAGGGGTACCATCATAGAAAATAGGTGATTTTGTGTGTGAAATAAGAAATGATGTTAATGTTACTACTATCATATACGTTGAGTAATAATGTGAATAAAACTAAGTTTGACAACATCGGTTTTTCAAGTGAGAAAATATAGAAGAACTGCGAAATCGATACAAAGTTAAAATAGTACCATCCTGGAAAAAGATGATTTGTGTTGTGAAATAAGAAACGATCTAAATAGAATTATGATCATATATGTAAGTAATAAGGCAAAAAATAACTAATTTCTTCAAAATTGGAGATCCGAGTAAAAGAGATGTTGAAAAACTACGAAATTAATGTAAATTTAAAGGGTTAAAATTATGGAAAGTAGATGATTTGGAGTTTAAAATGAGAAATGATTTTAACATTATTACAGTCGTATATGTCGAGTAAGAATTAAAATAAAACAATTTTTGATAAAATCAGAATTCCAAGTGAGAAAATATTAACAAATTACAAACTCGGTCGACGTAAACTTAAAGGGATACCATCACGTAAAGTATGTAATTTTAGATGTTATTTAAAAAATGATATTAAAAGTACTACGATCATATATATCGAGTAGCAATGTAAATAAAATGAATTTTATTTAAATTGAAGTTCTCATTGAAAATATATTGAAAAACTACAAAATTGATATAATTTAAAGGGTTAATTACTTAATTGGTTACACATGTTTCACCATTGTGCAGAATGCTTACACATGTTTCAAAATGTGATTAATTGGTTATGCTATGTGACTAATTGGTTACACATGTTTTTCCAAATGTGATTAATTGGTTATTCCGTTAGTAAACCGTTAATTTTAACGTTAATTCATTTTTTAAACATATTATTGAATTGTGAAAGGACTATTATGCCCTTAGTTGTATTGAAGAACAAATTGGAAGGATTGAAGAACCAAAATCGAATCAAATTCGATTTGATGTTCTTGAGAACCCAGAAATCAGATTTCTTGGTTCTTGCCCAGAAACAGCATTTCTGGGTTCTTCACAATGTGGGTAACATGTCGAACATTTTAATCACATCATTTCAAACAACAGTATCCATTTAATCACATTATAGAGAAACATGTATGACATTTTAATCACATTATAGAGAAACATGTATGACCATTTAATCACATTTGGTGATAACATATACTGCAATACAGAACTTCAAGAACCCAGAAACAGCATTTCTGGGTTCTTGAAGAACCAGAAATCAGATTTTTGGTTTCTCAAGAACCCAGAAATCAGATTTCTGGTTTCTTCAATTATTGTTCTTGAAGATGATGATGTGTTCTTGAAGATGATTCTAGGGGTAATTTCGTCATTTTACGTGTATAAATAGTGACTTAACTGTGATTTTAACGGTGAATAGTGAAAAAACCAAATAGTCACATTTCAAAACCAATTAATCACATTTTGAAACATGTGTAACCATTCTGAATATTGGTCAAACATGTGTAACCAATTAAGTAATTAACCCTAATTTAAATGGGCACATTCACATAAAATAGATGATTTGGTGTATGGAATAAGAAATACAAAATATATATCCTCGAATAGATGTACTCTATTCGTGTTTTGAGACATTTTTTGATCAAAAAATCCATATTTATTTAATACCTCAATTTATATTTCCACAATAAATCTTATTTCTTAATATAATTGATACGGCATCACATCAACTGATTCGAGCGGTTCGATTACTTAAGCTAAGCTCAAACATACGGATTTTTTGGGTCAATTATGACTAATTAAATATTATTTTATAAATAAAATAAATGATATTATTTGAGTAAAATGGTAGATTTGAATCTCGAAGATATCTATGAGAGACTATTATTTATAATTTAAATTATTTCATTATTACCCTAATATTATTGTTATGTATTTATCTATGTGACACATCAGTGTGGACGTGTTGAGACTTCTATTCTTTTAAGTTTTTAACACTCTTAACATGTTTAGCTGATGGCAAAAAAAAAACATTTGTAGCTAGTGTTCGAATTTGAATTTTTTAGTTAAGAGATAGAAGAAGTGATAAATCACTATATTATTAATTATATTACAATAATTCAACTTCGTCTTCTTGCCAATATATTGGGTTTATTTTCAAAAGAAAATTATTATATTGTAATATATATATATATATATATATATATGTATACATGCGTTGAATTTATTCGTTGAGATATGTACACACTAGAAACACATTATTTATCGATTGTCGAAATGGTCCACATGACAACTCGGTATTACCACATTTTTTGTTATTTAAATGAGAAGCGAAGACTCTTGAAAATAAATATATTTGTATTCTATGAGAAATATAATACAGACTTTAGGGTCTAAATAATCTCCAAAATAAACACATGGGTTTTCCAAAATTTATTTGAAGAAGAGATGTCAGTTTTACACAAATATATATATATAAATATTTTTCAGTATTGTGGGAATTAGTGTGATGTCACTGTGGGAATTAGTGTGATGTCAAATATTATTGAGCCGTCGAAAATTTAATATAATTATTATTAATGGCTCAATGATTAATGAGTCGTTCAAAAATTGATTTACCGGCTCAATTATTTGAGTCGTTCTTATTTTGACGCTAAAACTCTATTAATTTAAATCGAAATTATTTTAGACGGCTCTAATACTGTAGAGCCGTTAGTCAAAATATTTGTTTTTTAATCCAAATTATTTTGGACGGCTCAGTTTTGTTGAGCCGTCAAGTAAACCGATTTTTTTTTTCGAACATTATTTTAGACGGCTCATTTTAGTTGAGCCGTCTATTAAAATGATTTTAAAAAAAATAGTTTGGACGACTCTGTTTTGTTGAGTCGTCACGTAAATCAGATTTTTTTTCGAATTTTATTTTAGACGGCTCAGTTTTATTGAGCCGTCCATTAAAATCATTTAAAAAAAATTAGTCTGGACGACTCAGTTGTGTTGAGCCGTCCAAAGTAATCGATTTTATTAATCAGAAAAACAGTTGGACGGCTCGACACTATTGAGCCGTCCCAATTAGGCTTTAGTTGACAGAATCAAAGACAGACTCCTCAAATTTCATTTCAGCAAAAGACCAGAAGAACTGCCTCCTCACCGAAGAACACAGCCTCCTCACCGAAGAACACAACCTCCTCACCGAAGAACACAACCTCCTCCGAATCGGTAAGTTGTCTTCATTTTTTTTTCAATTCATTCATGGATTCGACATTCCCAAGTCTTATACATGTTATCCTTCCTTCGATTTCAGAGAAAACATCAACAATCACCAATTTCGAAAACTCTAATTTCTACATCAAGCTTCGATTTCAAGGTAATAAACTCATCTCTATCTCTTTATGTAAGTTTCGTTGTTGGTGTAAGCTTCGATTATGAGTTTTGTGGTTGGTGTGGTCTGTCGATTTTCGGATGTTGTGTGTTCTGTCCAGTTTCGGGATAATGTGCATTTTTTAAAAAATATAAATCTTAAGAATATTGCAAAAGAATTTATGTAATAGAACAAATGTAACCTAGAGCACGCTCAATGAACTTGTTAGATAATTATTGTTATTATTAAAAACTAAAATATAATTAATCAAACTAAAATGTTGTTAAAACTCTAAAATCAATTAATGTACATGACTAATGTATATAATTATGTATTGACGTACTGTGTTCATCTCAGACGCTTTCCTCGTCATAATGATCTTGATTTTTATTAATATTAATATAGGCTTAAGTCATGAAAAATATTTTAAAAAATAGAGATAAATAAACTTTAAAAAAAAATTGTACTGCATCGAAATAAAGAGTGAATTATTCTTAACTATATTTAGAAGACAAGAATTATATTAATTCATTATTTTAACCAATATACTTTATTTTTATAACGGCACTAAATATTTAAATACCGTATATGGCGTCTGCATCATTTTTATATTTACTTTATTTTTAAATCTCACACAACATATGCTCTAATAGTCAAATAAAGTGCTCAGAAATGGAGTGCTTCTGTGGGTGTGCTGGCAGTACGAAAAATGGATAAATACATAATTAAATTTAAAATAGTAAATGAGGGATAATAATATAAATTGTTTTTTTAGTTAACCCAATTTAATTAAATGTTCATCTTATAACCGTTTTTTAAAAAAAAATATATTTAGAGCAGTAGAATTATCGAGAGACTCTTCGGTAGGATAATATAATTTAAATCTAGAAAACTGATTAGGGGTATCGTGTGTAAACAGATAAATCTTAAACGTGTGTTGTGTTTAAATAGATATGATGTTAAACAGATCACATACGGAACACGTGTTAAGACACATACAATTAACATTTTGAACAAATAAAAAAAATTATATATACATGAGACATGTCGTGTCACATGACAGAAAATGACACGAAATAAATAATACAATATGAAATTCATAGATTCTATAATTTAATTTCATAATCAAATTTTAAAATTTATAAGTGATTAAAAAATAAGTTCAAAAATAAATCTTGAATATTAGATAAATATATTTAATTGTGTTTAGTCGGGTTTAATCATGTGTTTGCAGGTTAGATGTGTTTAAACACACTTATTAATCGTGTCTAAACAGATAAGAGTTGTTTAGACACAGAATGTGTTTAATGCAAATCATTCTCGTGTAAAATACAGATCGTTAAAGATCGTTTAATCGTGTCATATCAGAAACTGTACTCCTAAAATTGATGTTAAATTTCAAAATGATGAATGATCATTATAAAAATATATGATTTTTTTAGTTAAGTTCAAATGTATTAATAAAATCGTATTCATATTGTGTTAGTGAGTAATAAGTAATTTTCACAAAAATAAATAAATTATATCTGAAAAAGGACGACAAGTAAAGAAAATTGTATGAATACGTGGCTACGTGGGTCTCCTTCAAGAACTGACTAGGGTTGATAGTTGATACTCAGCATTAAATCAAAAGAAAAACATCAAAAAGGACAAACAAAGTAGAGTTTCACTGCTAATTAAAATATGAAGAAAAAAACATGCTATAAACGTGGAAAAAACATCTCTCTAGGGCCAGGGCTCAAGCTTCTTGAAGGTGCAACAATCTCCATTGTTGCCTGCTTTCTCTCCAATGGAGTATTTAACAACTTCTCAAACCAAACAAAACTCTACGCTTGAACCCCTCAGCTCTTCATCTTGTTCCTTCTCTTAACCCTAAACCCTAAACGATTCAAATGGCTAGTTCGAAGGTTTATTGCATCTCAGAAATGGCGTCTTCTTCTTCTTCTTCTTCTGATTCTGAGAGTGTTTGCTGTTCTTCTTCTGATGAAACGAACTCGAAGAGAGAATCACTCACCGTGTGGATGAAGTCGCTTGTGATGCAAGGCAACGGATGCACCGTATTCAACGAGAATGGCGCAGTCGTTTATAGGATGGATAATTACGACACGAAGCGCAGTAAGAAGGTCTATCTCATGGATTTCAATGGAAAAGTCATCTTCACAATTCTTAAGAAGGTAATAAATTCAGTTCCATGGAGTATCGATTTTATGTGTTCGATTGAATCTACGAATTATATAGTTCGGGTTCGAAAACTTACGGTATTGTTGATGCAGAAACTCCGATTATTCAGAAGCTGGGAAGGATACAAATCGAGTTCGAACAACGATAATATTTGGTTTCGCGTAAAAAAGAGTCACTGCATTCTGAAAAAGAAATCGTTTTGCAAAATTACGGTGTTCTCCGGTAAGATCGAAAGAGGGTGTTGCAGCATCGAGGGTTATCCCGGTAATTTTACGATCAGGAACAACATCGGAAAACTTGTTGCGCAAGTAAGTATTTTTATACTTCGAATATGATCTGTTTCGCTTGCTTCATCGAAAGTCTAGGATGTCAAAACAGGTCGTGAGCCGTGTCAGGGACCCAAGCACGACTCTTGTAGTAGTATGAATCAGTTTTTGAAACTCAAATCGGACCCGCGGGTTAATGGGTCAACCCGCTGGTCAGAATGACCCGTCATGAATAGTAAGGTTTGGGTCAAACTGATCCGTTCGACTTCCATGATCCGCGGGTCAGTCTGACCCGTTCGGCGTTTGATCCACCAATACATAAAAACCCAGAAACAAACTGACCCATGGGTCATAATTATATATATTTAATATAATATACAATTCAGGACGGGTAAGGGGTTGACCCATGGGTCAAGACTACTGACCCAAACCTGACCAGTGTTTTTACGGGTCATCCATGGGTTGTGTCAAAATGACCCGTGGATCAAAAAGTCTGACCCAAACACGACCCGTGAACGGGTCACCCAACGGTTGGGTCAATTTTTGACACTCCTAACTTAAATGACTGACAATGCTATTTTTTGTTGGGTTTCTTAGGCAACAAGAAAGCAAACAGCTTCAGGAGTGTTTCTTGGAGATGACGTTATGAGTCTGGTGATCGAACCTCAGGTGGAACATTCTCTTGTCGTGGCTCTTGTGTCTGTGTACGGATCCATCTGCCACAGAATCTGAGACAAGTCGGGAAACCCGAACCACATTTTTTTGTAATCTTCTCTCTTTTTAAAAAATAGATTCATTGCGAATCGGGTTGTGGGTAGGGGTGGCAAATCGTGTGTGTTATCGTATGTATCAATACGTTCAATGTGTGACACTTACCAAACATGAACACGCACGATAAGTTTATTGTGTCATGTTACTCAACACGAATATGACACACAATTTTTCGTGCGTATTCATGTCGTGCTATCGTGTTGCCTTAATTTAGTCAATTATATCTTCACATTCGAGATTTATATGAAAATATTAAAATAATGAATTGTTCATATTAAAATTATCAATTCAAACATTAAATTTCACGAGTCTTTAATGTATAATTGACAAAATTTATAAATTAAATATCTAAGTAGACTTTTAAAAGCTACTAAATGAGACTTGTTTGGATAAGTAATAAAAAATAGTTTTTCGGTTCAAATTTATAGTTGACAATAAAAAAGTTCAATTTTATCGTGTTCTGATACCTAAACACAAACACGTCACGATAATATTTTCGTGTTATCATGTTCATACTATCGTGTTATCGTTCTGTCATATGCTTCCACAAACACGATTTTTTTCATGCATATCCGTGATGTGTTTCGTAGAAAATTATCAGCACTAGTTTGTGGGATTCTTGATTGATCCGAGATCGATTAAAGATGATTTGTTAGATACAGAATGAATCGTATTTTATGTTGGTTAAGTCGGATAATTATGTTATCTATATGTCATTGACACGATCCAATGTAACTTGTAATAATGGGTGCCACGTTTAGCGCCAGCATTGTGATTCTATATTATTTTTGTTTAATTCACCCCAAAACAAACCCGACAATCTTATACTATATGCCTAACATAGATTAAAACGAATCAAAAAATCCTTATTTTTATACTAATTTTAGTCATGTCTGAACCATGAAACCTGCTTATTTATTACCTGAAATTTGACAGTTTTGCAACGAACTATCCGAACTTTAAAAAATCAAAGTGATCTATCTTAACTTTAACAAAGATGCAAGTGCAACGAGATAACTCCGTTCAAATTACCGTCAACTATTGACAGAAATTAGTCGGAAATTCGTCAGAAATTGAACAGAGGTAGCTCGTTGCACCTAACCGTTTTGATTTTTTAAAGTTCGCTCTTTAACCTATATATATATATATATATATGCATGCATACACTAATAAACAGATTAACAGAAATGGGCATCATCTTCACTAACATCATCATCAACTCTTCTTCTTGGCGTTCTTCAGGTTGCGAACTGTCATCACAAGCTTTTGCCTTTCTCCTTCGACTTCTGCAAATTTAAGACTGATTTCCGAGTACTTTTCCTGCATTTCCTTCAGTTCGATTTCCATGAACTCAGTCCTTTCCTTCATTAATTCCAACTCAGATATCGTATTGCCTTTATCGCCATTAGCGACCTGCATTTCGTATCGTATCATCAGCAAATCAGTTTGTTCCGTATAAACTAAACCCTCATATTTTGGAATTTATAATCCAAATCTACCTGTGATGGATGGGGTTCTTTGAATCTGCTGGTTAGCTCGTCGATTTTATTTTTGTAATCAAGTTCCTTTTCCATAAATGAATGTGATGAATCCTTCAAAGCAGCTTCCTTTATCTTCATTTGTCCCTGTCAAATAGTTCATAGCAACTCAAGAACATAACCACAGACATTGTCAAGTTCTACTTTCTTTTTAACAAAATACAGAAATATTTACCTCTACAAAGTGAAGTTTTTTCACCACCTCGTTACAGTTGAAAGTAGTTTCCTGAAGTTTCTTCTCAAAACTGACCAATTCAGCTTCCTTGTTCTTCAAATCATCCTTCAGATTGGAAACTTGCTTCCTCAATATTTTCTTCTCAGATTCATCCTCGAGCATCGAACGCTTAAACCCATCACACCTCTTACCCAACCTTTCCCTATGTGACTCCAAATCCAGAATCACCTCCTCTCTCTCGTCCTTCACCTGTGTTGCTAACTTCAAATCTAACGTTGATTCCATCAATTGCTTCTTCAGACGATTCACTTCATTCTCCAGCTTATTCTCAGCTTCCTCACTCAGTTCCTTAACTCGACTCAGTTCCTTGGAAAGCAAGTCATTATCTTGGGTGACTCTCAGAATCTCATCTTTGAGATTTTTAATCTCCTTTTCAAGTTCATCGCAAAGTTCGGCCTGCTTTGACTTTTTATCAATCTCCAAGACCATGTTCTTTATCTGCTCTGCTTTCGATCGGTTTTCAGCTCTAAGCTCAGCAGCTTCCTTCAGAGCTTTCATGGCCACCCGCTCATTGGCATCAAATGAAGCCGCCATTTGAAGAGACAGACGCTTGAACTCCTCCTGAAGCTTCTCAGCAGTATTCACATTCTTCCATTTCATCTTCTTCAGGGCCACCTCAGCTTGGATTGCTCTCTGCTCCGATTCAACTTTGGCTCGAGTCACGATTGCTAAATCATTTTCAAATTCATCTGTCTTCTTTTCCATCTCATCCTCCAAAATCACAACACGACTCTGAAGCTCCTTGATTGTGGCTAGAGAATCAGACAACTCAACGGACTGTGAAGCAAGTTCGTTCTCCAAATTTTCGATTTTTTCAACCATTTCGTTGTTTAGATTACCTGACGGTGCAGACTCATACTGCAGCTGCAGCTGTTCTTGCATCTGGCTCTGCTCCCACTTATACAACACCTCGTGATGCTTCTGCTTCAAAATTTCATAATCCAACGCGATCTGCTCAATCTGCATCTCAAGTTCATCCCTATCCCTTCTGTAAATCTCCACCTCGCTGCTCAGATCGAGAACCCTCTGCTCCAAAATGTAGTTTTCCTTGGCGTTTCTTTGATCATTCACGATCTCCTCCAATGCCTTCTGCTCTTCATCATCACTGGATTCACGAAACCCAAATTTACGTGATAGATTCGATATTTCATTCTCTTTCTGCTCCAACAGACCGTCCAGATCCTTCACAACAAGAATCAGCTCCGAGTTTGATTCTTGGGTCTTCTGCAGCTGCAGACGAAGATCTGCATTGAGATTTTTCTCGTAATTTAGTTCTTCCAAAAGAACCGACATATCTCCAGTAACCTCGTAATGCGATCTGCTCTTCTGCAAATTTGTCTGATCGTTTAAGGATTTGAGTCTGTCTCGTTCTTCCTTTAAGCAAGCTATTTCTCTTAACAGATCCTGGCTCCTTCTACTCTCCTTCACAACTTGTTTTCTCAGACTCTGCAATTCCATATCCGACGTATCAACCTGTCTTGTCAAAGCAGATACCTCGGATTTTAACTTGTCGATCTCGATGTCTGGTCCCTTGGCAGGCCTTTCATCGTCATTGTCGAAATTATAAAGCACTATTGCTCCATCCATACTTAAGTTGTTGGGACCTTGCTGATCATTGCTTGGAACAGCATTTCCCCGAGGTGTGTTTAGCTCTGAGCTGCTATCTAAACTAGACAAAGTGAGATCCGATATGCTGGATCCGCTGAAATTCACATTTGATTCAGCATTTCCAATTGGCTCATCGAGCTGTGAATATGAAGATGCAATGAGAAACCATTACCATTCAATCAATATGACTCCAAATGAAGTTTTCATCTAAGAAAAAAAATATTACTTCTGTAGAACCGATCTTTGGGCTTTCATCTATATGTCGCTGTTGCTGAATATGGATCTTAAGCTCTTATCCCGAACCTCAATTTTTGCGTCTTCATTCTCCCTGGAAATGTTTCAAATCAGGTTAAACCCAGTTAAAAGAAATTCAAGTTCTTTCCTCAACTATGAAAATTCAAGCCGTATCACTACCATGCCCGTGCTTACCTTTGATCAACATTTTCTTGCAGCCTAAGGATCGTAACCTAATCAACAGTAAGAATGCGAATCAATTAGAAGTAGCAGGAAAGTCAAGAACTTAGATAAACCTGATTTAGAATGACAATGAGAGCTCACATGGAGTAAAACATCACTACTACTGTTCTTTAGAGGAAGGGACAACGACGAAGTTTGGGTTATTTCAGCATATTCTGCGAAATCGATCGAAATTTCTCCAATAGAAGTGGATTTTGCAGCTCCCTGAAATAACCATTCACATTGGAGTAAAATTGCATTCACTTCTCATGTCAAGCCAAGATATTAATGAGATTAAAGTAAAGGATTTACCGTGGAGATGATGAAATGGTAGATTCTTTCAGTAATTTTCCCACTTTTGGGGTCTCGGTTGAATTTTACAGTTTCATACAGTGGAGTCTCCCATTTGCAGATTCCATCTCTGATGGAAGCTTTCTCTAACCTTGATGTGTGCTTGGTGGAATCTCCAGGAACTACTGATACAACCAGTGCATCAGCCACCAATTGTGAAACCTGAAATCACATTCAATTCATCCAAGGCTCCATCATTCTCCTCCTCACAAAATTCAATTACTTTTCACCAAATCTATCAATTATATTGCATTTTCACTCAGCAATTGAAAGCAGACCAGTAGAATTATTTATAATTAAACCGTAAAAACTTGGGCAAATTGAGTTGAATTTGGTTCAAGTACCTGGGTAGCATGAAACTGAAGCTTGAATACGGTCTTGATCTTGTTCTTCTCGTTCCTCCACCTCGCCGACCGGAACATAGTTCCTACGTTTCTCGGTTCAAGCTCGAAAAAGTAACAGGGAGGTCAACATTGTTGGCGACGGATCGTCCGTCATCTCGTCACGCGATTCGAGCTAGTTATCGACCGAGCGTATCGACGTAGTTACAGCGTCAAGAACGTCTACGTAAGGAGGAAACTACAGAGAGTCTTGAAGGAAGGAAGGAAGGAAGGAAGGAAGGGAGGGAGGGAGGGAGCAGTTGATCTACTCTGTTCTGGCGCTTGTGCGTTTGGTTCTGCTGCTGCTCTCTGTAACAGCTGCGACCTTAAGAAGACGACACTCAATGTTTTCTTTTTTACGTCAATAAATTGAATATGGAGCTGAAGCTTCTGTCATACTAAAGCTAATTTAATTATTTATATTTAATATATATATATATATTTTATTTTGGATTCAATGGATCTTATAAAACAATAAAATATGTATTAGTTGAAAACAAATGGTGGTATCTGATTAGAGACTCTAAATTGAAAGATATGCTCTCTATGTAATGGATATATTTTCTGAAAGTAAAACTGACTATTCGAATTTGTAGGTGATTAGCAAGTAGATACCTACATTTGTTTTTTAGCAAATATGTTGTTGAACTTTCTTAAATAAGCAAATATGTACCTACCATTAATTTACATTAAGAATAAACGAAAATATAACGTGAGGATCAAACAGGCACCTGAACTTACACGAATGAGTAAGTAGGTACCTGAACTGATTCGATCAAACTACTTAATTTTTATTTAAAAAAATAGGGGTTTATATACAAAACACATGCATGGCTCAACTCCAGACGTTCTCGGTGCATCAACAAACACTCCGAGAATGTCTGGAGTTGAGTCATGCATGTGTTTGGTATATAAACTCTACTTTAAAAAAATGATTCGACTGAATCGGTATTTGAACCGGTTCAGGTAACTACTTGTTAATTCGTGTAAGTTCAGGTATATGTTTGCTCCTCACGTGATATTTTCCGTTTATTCTTAACGAAAAATAACGGTAGGTACCTATTTGCTAAATTTCATAAGTTCTGCTATTTAGTTGCTACAAAAAAAAATTAGGTACTAACTTGCTAATCACCAACAAATTCAGGTATCAGTTTGGTAGTTTTCGCTTTCTTAAAAAACAGAAATAAGAGAGTTAAATATCACATTATCTTTATATACATATATATAGGTAAAAAAAAAATTAACAGATATAAATTGTATAATTAATCATCCATGCCATTAAGAATCGGAATTCTGGTGTTAAGATATGGTTTTAATATTTATGTAAAAGCATAATAAAAGTTTAACTTATGAAAAAAATAATTTTGTTTTGTAATATTTGGTCATTTGTCAAGTTTAATTTCATCTAATGTTAATATAATGTATTTTGAAAATTATAAAATAATATAATATTTTTAAGAATATTACAATTAAACTAATACCCTATACATCTCATTTAAGTCTTAGTAGTTCCGATCAGTGATAGAAAGTATTGTAATATATAACAAATATTTAAAGAATTTAATTGTGACATTGTTAAAACTATTTTATAATTTTTAAAATATATTATCTTAAGTTCAAATATAACTTTTAACAAAACGAGAGAATTCAATTTATAGTTAAATATTAAGATACATAATTTAGAAAATTCTTAAATTGTACTAAAATATTAGAATTCAATGTGGTACTTTTATCAATTTATAAATGACTATAAGCTCATTTTGGATTTTTCATGATCCATAAGATTCTGTCGGATATTTACTAACAAATTTGAGTATTTGACCATGTTAGTTTGTCATTATTTACTGTGCTGTGGGTACCGACCGACGCTCTATAGTCGACACATGATTGGTTGAACCTAAAAGAGAAGAGACAAGTGCTGACGTAATGGCCAACGGTTACTTTTACCGTTTTACGCTCGCCCAACGACATTGACGTTTTAACTACCCAACGCCGAAGATACCTTTTTTGGGCTATAAATCGATCAATAACCTTTGAGACATTATAATGTTGTTGAGTTTCACGTTACACTGATTTGATTTTGGAGTCATGAGTTTGAATCTCTCTAGAAAATAAAATGATTACAATTTGGGTGTAATAGGTCGACCTCTCAATCCTAGCTAGACTGTTGGTGGGATATGTTGACGGAGTTAGTACATGCGTTAGTTTTCTAGTGGAAGCTTGAGTATTGTGAGACGAAAACCTGAACATTACGTAACAAATGTTGGGGTTACATTGACGGAATCAGTGCATGCGTTGAGTTCCTAGTGAAAGCTTGAGTATCGTGGGACAAAAGCTCGAACATTACATAGCGGAGTGGAGATTATCACCACTACTACTGAATAAATTTATTGTGTATTGAATGAATCTAAGTACTCTTACAAAAAAAAAATTAAATATACATTTTATTCTTAATAATATTCAGGATTTCCCTTCCTTTTAATATAAATGAATTGCTTAGACAATGTGTATTTAATTTATTGGAAATAGATAAAGGTTATATTGCTTTGCTTTAACGACCTTCATGGGAAGGGCGTGAAGTAGTTTGGTAGGAGCCCCAATCCAACACAACCGCAGTATTTCAATTTCAATTTCATATATATATCATAATTATCATTTATTGGTGGAACAACCTGACGTATTAAAATAATATTATATTAAAATTAAAGACAATAATATAAATAATTTAATTTATGTTGATTTTTATTGGTGCATTTTAAAATTTCAGAATTCTCGTCAAAATATAGATGGTCATTTGTTTCCCAATATCAAGCACGAGGAGATGACTTTTAATGATGAGTAAAAGAAACCTAAAGAATGTTTTTTTTTTCAGTGAATTAAAGTGAAACAAGACACATGCGTTTGGTCCCCCTAACCAAGAAAATAATGTTATGTTTTGACAAGCAATGAACGAGGATGTTTAGGGTTGGAGTATAGAGAAAAATACCTCATTTTGATTTTTGATGATTATTTATATTATGTAAATTAACATAATGTAAAATGTTAAATACTCAATCAGCTACCTGAACTTGAGACGTTTTGCAACGAGCTACCCGAACTTTAAAAAATCAAAACGGGCTACCTCAACTTTGGACGAAGGTGCAACGAGCTACCTCCGTCCAATTTCTGACGAATTTCCGACAAATTTATGTGAACATTTGACGTTAATTTGGACAGAGATAGCTCGTTGCACCTTTGCCAAATTTGAGATAACAAGTTTTGATTTGTTAAAGTTCTGGTAGCTCGTTGCAAAACGTCCAAAGTTCAGGTAGCTCCTTGATATTTAACCATAATGTAAACTAGGGATGTTAATATGGGTTGATAAGTCAGTTCTGAGTTGTTTTGAAGATATATTATGTTAAAATATTATCAATTCAAACACAATTTATACTCATTAACAAAATAATTTGTAAAACACTCAAACACGACCATTGGATCCACGAGTTAATCTGAACATCCCATGGTCTCACATCCATCTCAAACGTTGTGGGTTGACCTACACAATAAGTAGACTCACACGACTCATGGATCTATGTGACATATGTACATGTGATTCATACACCTTTATATAATATTATATATTTTATTGTATGAATCTACATATTAAATAATGAGTCGAAAGTTACAACACAAACCCAACTCATTTTTTATTTTCAATTGACGAGTCATGTCAAAATGAGATAATGGTGATCTTGGTCATCCCCTATAATGTACTTTTCTCCTATCCTTTCTTCTCCCATTGTTCCCGTGATCAAAGACAATGACTCATAAGTAATACATAATCCACTTCAAAACACACAAAACATCATGATTTCATACTTTATATGTTGGGACTTCTCATCTAGCTTACCTACTCAAAAATAAAGAATTTCATTATCAACAAAAAAAACTCAATTATTCATATAAAAAAATATATTTTGTTTTGATTATGTTTATGGGCTTAAGGTAACTAATTGTCCTAAATAAATATAATCTCTTCTTCCTCATAATAATTATAGTGGAGAAAAAATGTCAAATCAATAATCTTTTAATTCTTTTGAAAAATCGAGAACAATAGAATTAATTTTAGCTTATATAAATAAGGGAATAAGTAGAAAATAATTCTTACAGATCTATTTAAACAAACAAACAAATAGTATTTTATGTGACGATAATGATCTCATCTACTTTTGAGAATCAAATCCCACTAGATATAATATAATAATTATTATTTAAGTCCATTGTACCGTTAAAGGTCCATTAATAAAATAGTGAAAGTAATTAGTTAGGATATCATTATCAACTACCATAAGAAGATCAAATGTTATCTATCTATATAAAAAGACATATGAAGATATACATGTTAGTTAAGGCATAATCACTCTCTTACCTAAATTCTAAATATTATTAGATAATATAAAAAAGCTACAAAAATTATTTTCATTTTGTTAAATTTTCATTCAAACTTAACCATAATTGTTTTATAAATTTCAACAATACCATAATAAGTTTGGGGAAGTCACACTTAAATTCTCCCAAAAAATTAAATATATTACATTTGAGACTCAATTCGATTGAAACTCGATTAAACTCTACATTTGAGTTTCAATTAAGGGGGTTAATGTTTGAATCTTGACCTAAACTAACGTTTACCCATAGGTATTCTGGCACGTGTCAAGACGCAAATCCTAACTCATTTGAGCACCCATTCAATTGAATTTCCTCTTACAAATTTATTTTGCTAAAATTCGACACAACTCTATTAGCTCTTTGGGAATAAATAAATGGTTAAATACCAATGAGCTACCTGAATTTTGGATGTTTTGCAACGAGCTACCCAAACTTTAAAAATTCAAAACGGGCTACTTCAACTTGGACGAAGGTGCAAACAGCTACCCCGTCCAATTTACTGTCAAATGTTAACAGAATTTCGTCGGAAAATCGTTAGAAATTGAACGGATGTAACTATTTACACTTTCGTCCAAGTTGAAGTAGTCCGTTTTAAATTTTTAAAATTCGGGTAGCTCGTTGCAAAACGTCCAAAGTTGAGGTCGGTCCTTGATATTTGATCCATATTTTTTTTTTACCAAAATCTATTTTTTTGATCCATAAATGAATGAATGAATTAAATATCTATTTATAAATAAAGAAGAACCGCATACTAAAAAGAGACAATATTCGAACCATAGTCAGTCTCAGAGATGTATCATGTGCATGTCATCTACCTCGAAACTCGAAGTGGTACTGAAAAAGAAAAGGTAGAGACTAGAGAAGGTCGAAATCACGTGCCTCGACAGCCACAAAGCCTTCTGGCTCACGTAAGTACAAATACTTAAATACATACGAAACTACAGAAAACAAGGAGAGGTGTAACATTGAGGTGGTCGTGTCAGGAATACATACACCATTTTCTAACAACTTGGGATGATACATAAGAATAATAATAATAATTAAATACCAATTAACTATATGAACATTGAACGTTTTACAACGAGTAATATAAACTTTGAAAATTCAAAACGAACTAACTCAACTTTGAAGAAGGTACAAATAGATACCTCCGTCCAATTTTCCGTCAACTGTCGTCGGAAATTCGTCATAAATTGGACGGAGGTAGCTATTTGCACCTTCTTCAAAGTTGAGGTAGCCCGTTTTAAATTTTCAAAGTTCGGGTAGCTCGTTGCAAAACGTCCAAAAATTAGGTAGCTACTTGGTATTTAACTTTAATAATAATATAGTAGTACAATCAAATGGGCATACAAAGAGTAAATGATATATAGTCCAATTTTATATTAAATAATAATAAAATATTACTTTTTAAGTTATTATGCATCTCAACCACTACAATCAAATACAAATTTTTAATATTATGTAAGAGTGTGAGTCAACTCGTTAATCCATGCAACTTATATATTCATTTAATCAATACAATTCACAATCTCTCTATATAATAACATGCAACTTATATATTCATTTAATCAATACAATTGGTAATTTCTCTATATAATATCATATATTTTATTGTACGGATTTACATATAGAACAAAAATCTAAACACAACTTTTTTTTTTCGTGCGTACTGAACAAATCATGTTACTATAATTAAAAAAATACAAAACTCAAACACGATCCGTGAGTGAATCACCGACCTTGAAGTTCGTTTGTCATAATTCCAATCACAATTAGCTGAAGCTTTGAATTTAAGTGTACCACCAAAATAGCCCCTTACAATCATTGGGCCTGTAATTGGGCCCTTTAGAGACTATATGGACATTGTACTAAAACAAAGCCCATTTCCTCAAACTTGGCCCAAAAGGCACCTCTGAAAATTCTAACTTAATAGTTTATAGCTAAGTGTATATACTCTGTAGTCTCATCAATAATTCAATACCTTCTCCAACAAGAAACAGATACAAATTTGTGTTGACTACATTCAGCAAATACTATCAAAACCGCAAAATGTCGTCCCCTAAATCCATACCCTAATTTTGTTTTAGCAAAAAGGTATCTAATTCCATTTTTTTCCATCAAAGAGACAAATCGAACTTGATCGATGAATCTGAGAGAAGAATATCTTTCGAGTTATCACCTTTGGCATGATCGCGGGAATCTAACCTTATCCTAATGTGCAGCGGCTTGGTGAAGATAAGGTCCCTCGGATTAGTCTTCGATTTCAACAGAATCCGATAGCATAAGTCTTTCTCTGATTCTCTACTTCCTTCTAGAACCAACAGTTCTGCTAACCTTTTCGCGTAGTTTTCACGACTCTCCTCTTTCGATCCCGGTTCTGACTTTAGTTTCAAGTACAGACCCACGAAGATAATCACCTGGTTTAAAGAGAACACAACAAGGCAGTAAAAATCCACACTTGAGAAGCTCATAGGACTCAAAATCATAGAACTACTGCAAAGTGCTACATTATGTTTGAAGCTTAAGAGCAAAATTTAGTGGAAAAAATCAATTTTTTCCATTTTGGATGTTGTCGACTCTCTCCAACCCAATCGGTTTTACCCCAAATGGTAATTTTTGTTTTCACCTTTTTACTAAGTTTGAAACTTATCGTGAAACTCAGTGTAAAAGTCGACATTTTTCATTTCTGGAAATTGCTGGCCATCTCAGTTAAAGAAATTACCTCGCTTGTCCCAGGGCTAGTATTAACTGAGCAAGTAATCTGCACTTTTCGATCTGCAATGCTCGTATCTGTTGAGGTATTGTCATCTTTTTCATCTTCTTCAAGAGATTCGGTCTCAACTTCTTCAAAAGCAAGACTGTCTAATTCATCGTACCACTGTTGGGCCACACCGACTTTCTCTGTTATTCCAACAACATTGTTTGATCCCGATACTTCTGTAGCAGCTCCTCTGGTTTGGCGCCATATGTTGCTGTCTTTTAACGGTTCTACGAGCTCAGTATCAATGGGAATATCCACATTCAACTGAATATCCACTCTTCCTGTTAGTTTTTTTAAAAATAGGAAGACAACACATTTATACATAAATTATCAAACTGGTTAATTAAATTCAAGTTAAATTTTTATAATAAAATACAACATACCAGGAAGCAGAATGAAACGTTTTGCATGGAAATTTGATGCTCCTCGGCTTCCATCGGCGCTATTACTATAAAAATAATGAGGAAAAGAAGGGAAAAATATGATTTAAAGAATAAGGAAAAAAACAGGCTCAGCTATTATTAGACATACTTACATAGTATAAACCTTTTCCAAAGAGGAGCTGAACCAATAAGGCAATCCAAGAACGGCTAAATTTGAAAATTCGAATTTTGAAACAACTCCAGATTCTCTACAGAACTTCAGAACGCTGTGACCAGCTTTTACAGGAGCGTGTCAATTATATTTGCATTTCAAGAACAGGAAAAAAACAAAGATGAAATAAATATATACCTGTATCGTATACTATCGTGTTCTTCCCTAATGTAGTAAATGATGATAAAAGACTCGTATGCTGTTTATCGTCAGACTGAAAACTAGCAAGTGCTCGGTGACGTAATAAATCGGATGGCATCTGCTTCAAAAATGATATTTTTGCAGCGATCAACTCTTCACATGTCTCTAGAATCTCACAATATCCTTGTTCAAATTGGAGGACCAGGTAGTCAGACTAAATATTAGAAGATTTAGCTACAAAATAAGGAAGAAAAAAGAAATAAGTAGAGAGAAATTGAAACCTTTGATAGTTTGTTCGATCTCTCCTGAAGCCAAATGAAGAACCCATAGTGTTTCAAAGCTGAAACATTGTTACCAACAACAGTTAATATAGCATTACCATAGGATTCTTTTCCATTTCAGGAAACATTTCACTTTCTCAGTAAATATCACATTTTGTAGAACTTTCCAAACTTAAAATGATGTAGATTAGTTTCACTAGAGGGAAGTATGAAAGTAAAATAATAAAAAGATATAACTTTTACGGTTTTACCTGCGGTTGATTATGTATAGTTTATCCTCCTTGGACTGAATTAGATGCCAAGGAAATATTAGTACTTGGGTGTCAGAAATCTCAGGTTCGGCAACATTGCTTTCGTAACCCAATGCGTTTGTAATCCATGACCAGAAGGAACTTGTTTTCTTATTCGTGTGGCTTTTTGGGTAGACAGTGTCGACTACCCGCTTCCCCATATCAGCTCTCCTTATGGCGTGGTTCTTGGTAGTTTTAAAATAAAAATAATAAGAAATGGTAATAAAATGAAAAACAAGTTTTGCTAGGAGATATTCTTTCATGCTCTTGCCACATTGTTCTGAAAAGGGTGTGACGCAAGAGACTTAGAGTTCAAGAAAAGAATATCTTTTACCTCTGAATCCACGAAATAGAGGCAATCTTCATCATCACAATATATAGAGGAACCAGGGCATAATAATTTTGCAGAGTCGAAATCCCCATCCTCAAACCCTGGAGAAGAACCAATCTGACAGATTCTCCTTGTTTAGTAAATCAGATCAAATCAAATGTGTAGCAATAGAGCAGTTATATTACGGGAAGGTCCAACCTTTGATGATCAATTACCAAATACTATGACAAATTACAAACCAATTAGATTGCAGGTGTACGATTATTGCTCCCATGAGAAAGAAAGAAATCATTCTACGAGAATTTAAGAGAAACTGCAAACATACACAATCCAGGATTTCTCCGCTGCCAGTTGATACAATTATGCGATGGTGGTTGCTGTCTGAAAGGAATAAACGTCGACCTTCCTCATCTGCTGAGATGCAACCTTCAAGATAAAAATGGAAAACGTTAGCAGAATCATAAATTCGAGAAGCACACATTATCCTTACATAAAAAGAAACACTAAGATACTGATTGGAGCGACGAAACATACTATCATGGTTGCTTCATACTTGTGTAAAGAATGGAAAATTTATTGCCAATATTCTTCTTTGCAATATATAAATGATATGCATATTTTATCTGAGACTAGAACGCGTTATAAGAGCAAGGATTGAATCTATACCTTGGGAAGAGAGCAGTATGTTCTGCATAAGTGAGCATATATATGGTTCTTTAGCAGCATTATTATGTCTTGACACCACCCAAGAGGAATTGTCAAATAGCTTATGCCACTCATCATTTGATTGACTTGCCTCCTCCATAGCTGAATCAAATGTAATAAAGGAAGTAGACAATTGAGCAAACCTACGAACCATACGAAACCGACAAGATTTCATAACTAATATTCAGTACCTTTATCAAGAACTTCATTATCCAACTCTCCTTCATGGTATAACTCAGGTCTCCTTGAGCCTCTCAGTAATATGTAATTGCGCCCATTGCTCACCTGGGTTAGTAGGAAAAATAATTGTTAAATAAATAAATAAATAGCCATGCAATAATGACTTTTAGAGTTGTTAAGTAGACGTGCAAAAGAACTCAAACAAGGCAACTCCGAAGCAATTTCAATCTTGAAACATTCTACAAAAATTCTGTCAAGTATAGCCTATTCATCTTACCTCAGAGTAGTGCTTGTTTACCAATAGTATGGGAAAACTAATATATTCCTTGATTATCAGCTCGGCCAAATGTGTTTGATATACTTGTGATGAAGCATCACTTCCACAGAGAAAACCCATGACAAAAAGGCTCGGGTACCTACAGAAGGAGAGACAACTAAAAATTACTTGAAGGTTTCAAAAACTACCTATCAGATACGTGTTAAAAATATTAAAAAAAAAAAAAGCTAAAAGGCAACCTTTGTTGTATAGATTTCAACTTTTCAATGACACTTCTACAATCTGAAGAGAGAAAAGAATCAGGCAACAGCCCAACAAGGATCACCGAGAATTTGTTTCTATGAAGAAAGTATTTAGTTTCCTCAGCTGTATTCAACCAATAATGATTTGTCCCTGCAACATTAAATAAATCATCATACATCTCTCTCCATGGTACTTATAATGCAAGGAACTCAATTACGATCATTGCCTAACAAGAAAAGAAATCCGAAAAGGCTATGCATGAGCCTAGACATGAGTTTTCCCTACCCTCAAGTTCTTCAAAAGCAGACGTAATGAAGGATACAAGATCAGCATCGCCCACTCGATCATTTAACACTTGTGGGATCGTGGAGTACCTGAATAGAACTGTCCATCATAAGTTAAAAAGACATCAAAAATCAAATATAAGAAACAATTTGACCACAATTCACCATTCTGCGAACTGTCTAATTACCTGCATAAATGACATAACCTTGGTTCGATTTCTCCGTAGCTGCCCCTTAATCCATGATAAGGAGGTAAGGAGAAAGCTAATATACCGAAAGCTGACGAGAATTGCTTTCTGTAATTTTTTCCTGAAAATGCTGAATCAACGGGCTATTGTTGAGTTTACTTAGTAAATATTAAAATTATGGTCTGGAATTATGCATAGCTTCATCGTAGCAAGTTAGAAATGCAGTGCATGAACTGAAACACCGAATCAGTAAGTATCAGCTACAGAAATATCTCCACAAATAACCAATAATCGATGCAAATTGAACACTATGATATAGAGAGAGTACTGTTACTGGGTAGAGAGATCACCTGAGATGATACTGGGCAGGACCTTAGAAGCTTCAAAGAGACGGCGGTACCTCATCACCATGCGCAAGCAATGATGCAAATTTTGTCCTTGCAAGTACAAAAGCAATGGAATAAGCCGATGGAAGCTATATTGTTCAGTAGGAGTGTTGGCCTCAGAGAGAGGGAAAGAGATGAAGGAGGCGCCGCCGCCACCCGACGATCGTTCGCCGTGGAAAGGGAGTAGCGTTAAGCAATTGGGCTCCTTATTGGGCTATAAAAGCCCATTTGACTCTCTTTTCTACAAACAAAAAAAACGTTAGTGATTTTTTTTGTGTGGGCGTGAATAGGGGTGAGAAATAAAAATGGTTGGACTGAAATTCTAACAGAACCGGCCCAATTAGGATCGAGACTGACTAAGACCGAGGGGGCGGTTTTTTTCTCCAAGGTCGGACTCAGACTTTCTCCCCAAAATCCCGAGTAGGACCGGTCCGACCCGAAATCGGTTAAAAGGTATGGACTTTCCTTTGGGCCTGAGGAAATCAGAGCATATTCCCTTTGGGATTGAGGACTTCACTTTGGACTTCCCACTAGGTCGTCCACTTCCGTGAGGGAGTGAAATACAGTGTTGTCCAGAACATGAATTCGTTGCGAGATTTATCTCATTGTTCTGCAAAATGCTTTCACTTTCTTCTTCTTCTTCTCTGAGTGCTGCGCCACTCTCTCACCCTACATTGCAGTAGAAGCTCCAACCAACATCTCCCACATAATGTTTGGAATCGGCGGTTCTGTAAAGACATGGTACAAGCAACGCTACTACAGCGAGCTCTGGTGGCAACCCAATATCACGAGGGGCTTCGTGTGGCTCGAGGAAGACCCCACACCGTTCCTAAAGGGTGCCACGTGGCCAGAGAGTTCGCCACACTATAAAGTCTCCAGTGACACATCAAAGTTAAAGTACTCGTGCTAGTATGGATCGCGGTCCGCCATATGTATAGCCCAGATCGTAATTTTTTTTTTGTGTGTGTGAAAATTTCGGACCAGGACAGAGACCTGTCTGAGTCAAGCAATACTGACTCAGTCGGTCTTTTTAGATCGAATTCGAACTCGATGCTCCACATGTGAGGACCGGAATTTCGGACTCTGGGCCTGCCCGCCCAACTCACCCCTAGGTGTGAAGAAGGGTGGAATGAAATACTATGTTTAAAATAATTTTTTTAATATACAATGTAATTACATAGTAAATATTACATATATATATATAAACAATACATGCAAACGTTTTGAGATAAATAAAAACAAAACGTATATTTAACTCCTAAAAGCCATAGCTATCTCTCTATAATATATATATATATACATATATATATATATATAATGGATATATTTACATAATATGTATAAAGCTTCCTCTTAGTATATATAAATCATATTTATACTATACAGAGATCAATTATATAATATAGTGAAATTTCTCATTTATATCTGTAGTGCCATTAAATCCAAACCCACTTCTTATGTCACTAAATTGACTTTGAAGGTTTTTTCTTAAAAAAACAATAATTGTGTGTAATTTTTTAAGCATATGACCTTAATTGTTGTATTTAGCATCAAGTAATTATATCATTATAATTATATACATTTGACTTAATTAGTTTTTGTACACTAATTTTGATTGGCCGGCCTGACTACTGACTAGGGCAAGCCGGCCATTACTAGTCTTCTAATAAAACCTCCACAGCTCCACCATTAATGGAATATTCCTTCAGTACTCGTCTATAGACTATCTAATATCTATATATGTATGTATCTTTTCTGTAACTAAACAAGCAAGTTGATAATGAGGCAACCTGGGACATATTCAGGGTTTTTGACTGTGGGGAAGACAGGTCCCCACTTGCTGCCATTGGCAAGGATCAAGAAGATCATGAAACGATCGAGCTGCAGCGACAGCGACGGTACTGTGAATATGATTAGCTGTGAGTCTCCCATTCTGTTCGCCAAGGCATGCGAGTTCTTCATCGAGGAGGTGACAAGGAGGTCGTGGATGGTAACTGTGCAAGGCAAGAGAAGGACACTACACAGAGACGATGTTGCTTCTGCTGTCATGGCCACTGACATTTTTGACTTCCTTGTCAGCTTGGTCGGAGCTCATCCTCAGGGGGGTAGAGAAGGAGAAGCTGCACTGCGTGATGATTCTGAGTCTCTACAGCAGGTAGATAAGATATGAACATGAATTCGTGGCAGGGAAGAGGAAGTAATTTGAAGTCATTATGTAGAGAGAAATATGGAGTTTAATTATACATTTGAGTATATGAATTGAAAAGGGTGTATTTATTATATGTAGTCAATGAAATGATAAAATATGGTCATCTGAGAAGATACCACAACTTAGGGTTTGATATTTCTGGAGCTTGTGTTATATCTCCACCTTCAACTTCAGAAACCCTAATTATGAAGATTAAGGTTAGAGTTAATTTAGGGTTTACGACAATTTACTGGTTGATTTTTTTAACAAGTTGTTGTATGGAGTTATACAAAGTTGCAAGGTTCTAATTCAATTAGCAAATTGCAATTTTTCACAAAGTTCAACTAAAGAAATGTAATTATTGAGTTCGGTTAACAATTTACTCAAAGAGTAATAAGACAACAAATTTAAAATGTAAGTTTCGTGTAACAAAAAATTAGACAAAAATGCAATTTTATATAAACTCAACTAACAATTTCTCTACAAAAATCCAACTATCAAAGTATTCTTTTATGTTTAAAACAACATTTAGAATGGTAATTCGTTTTAGGGTTAATGGTCAAAGTGCCCCCTAAAGTTTGGCCGAAATTTAAGAATCCTCCTTAAAGTTTAAAATTCCCCCTAATGTTAAAGAAATTATGAAAAATTCCTCCTAAAAGAGCGTATGATAAGAGGAGATTTTTCATCATTTTCAAACATTAATGGACACTTTAAATTTCGGTCAAACTTTAGGGGGGACTTTGACCCTTTACCCTTCGTTTTACTATTTCATATACTTTAAACGTCTAAATAGTATGACTTTAAACGTAACACTGATGGGTAGGTGTAGAGAATGCTATAAAATATATACAAAATAGTTTATGTTTGTGAGTCTCACATTAGTTAAAATTGAGTTGTTAGAGTGAACTGAAAACTTAATATAGTATATAAATACACAAATTACAATCCATTAATTCAATGCTTAATGCATTTTTTTTTAAAATAAGCACATATTATATAAAGGATTTGAGGTAACAGAAAGTTGAGATTTTTTCTCCTTAATCTGCGGTCTGCTCATTGAATTAACACATCCATGAGACCTCCTCTCGCATCAATCTCTTTCGATGAACATTCCTTAACAAACGCCATGAATATCTGAAGATTGGGACTTTGGAGAGGAGCACACACTATAACAAATCCTTTCTGTAACCATGAATCTGCAAAACTTTCAAGGTTTGAACAACACAACCTTGAGACTTTTGACCTGAAGAAAAGAAGAAAACAAAAATATCACCGGAAAGAAGAAAAAAACACAAAAAAGAGGTGGTCGGGAATTATAGAGGAAAACAAGAAAGATGGCACCGTTCACTGGGAGCACAGAGAAATGCAAAACTTGCGATAAGACTGTTCATTTCGTGGAGATGGTTTCGGCCGATGGCGTCCCCTACCACAAGAATTGCTTCAGATGCACACAGTGCAATGGCCTTCTTTCTGTACGTATATATAATTTTTTTCATTAGTTTTGACCTTTCCCTTTGCATTCTTGAAAAAAATATGTTTTTTTGTTGCGTTTGCGATGTTTTTCGATGATAAGATTGAAACGGGTGTTGCAGATAAGTACATATTCTCAGCTGGAAGGAACCTTGTACTGCAAGCCACACTTTGAGCAGCTCTGCAAGGAGAAGGGTTTCAATAACATTGCCCATACACGTAAGATATAACTAACTGTTTGTTGTTTTCAAGGTAATCTTAATTATTGTAATGAATTCGTCTGAGATTGTCTGCAAATGTTCAGCTGGGAAGAACAGACCTGCAGGATTGGTAAGATTTGTTGCCGTTTGAGAATTAATTTGTAGAGTATTTGTTGAAACGACAGATGAATGGACATGTTCTTGGATTGTGTTTTTTGCAGTCTAGGGCTCCAAGTAAGCTCTCCCACTTGTTTTCTGGGACACAAGACAAATGTTCCATCTGTAGCAAGACAGCATATCCGTTGGAAAAGGTTCGTTTTTTTTTACTGCTTATTAAACAACATCTTCATCCGCAATCAAAACATTTAAATTAGGAGTGACAAGTCAATAAGTTTATCGTGTTATGAATCAAATATGAACATGTGTAATGTTCATAAATACAAACACGTCTCTTAATTTTTCGTACGTATTCGTGTCATATATATGTGTTAGTTGACTGTATCATATTTAATAGGATTAATAGCTTCAATGGTACCTTATGTTTAGGTCATGTGATCGGATGATACCATATGTTTTTTGATGTGGTCAAATGGTCTGTTATGTTTGGAGCATGTTGTCCTATGGTACTATGTTAGTCAACCGTTAGATTTTTCTGTTAAATGGTCAATGTCAGCACCACGTCAGCGCCACAGCAGCGGCACATCAGCGCAACGTAGATATATAATATAATATTTAATTTAAAAAATAAAAATAAATAGGGAAAAAATATGAAAAAATCAGAAAAATTATAAAAATATTTTAATAATTTTTTCCGATTTTTTCCGATTTTTTCCCTATTTTTTCCCTATTTTTCCCTATTTTTATTAATTTTTCTATTTATTTTTATTTTCCATCCGCCACATCAGTGCCACGTCAGCATTCCGTTAGTTAACATTGACGACAACAGTAATTTGGATCAAATAACAACATTGCGAAACATATGGTATCATAAAACAACATAGGAGGTACCATCCGGTCACATGACCCAAATATATGGTACCATTGGACCTATTAACCCTATTTAATATGAATATGATACAAAAATTACCTCGTCTTATCATGTCTGTCTTATCATTTATTGATTTGTTATATGATTCCACGAACACATGGGTTTTGTATATTCTACATTTTTCATAAAACCACCTCTTCCTAACATTAATCTCTTGAACATACTTGAGATTCTATGTTTATTGTTGTGCAGCTGACAGTGGAAGGACAGATATATCACAAGCTATGCTTCAGGTGCTCTCATGGAGGATGCCCCATCAATCCATCATCTTATGCAGCATTGGATGGAATCTTGTACTGTAAGCCACACTTTGCTCAGCTCTTCAAGGAGAAAGGTTGCTATAACCACCTCACCAAGACTGCTTCCCTCAAGAGGAGCGTCTCCACGCCTGCACGTTCGATCTCCACTGAGGAGGAGCTATCCGAGGTTGTGGAATTGAAGACAACTGCAGAAGAATAGTAGAAGTGTGTCGGAGACAATGTAGGAATATTCTTTGTGTTCCAGAAATACGGTTGATTGGTTGTGTTTTCTTTCTTGTCGTTGTGTTATATGCATATGTTGCTGACATACTCCATTTTTCTTGTGAAAGGCAATCAAAAGGATGTCTTTCAGGTTCATAAATTGTATGTGCAAATGTATATTGAAACCAATATAAGATCTCTATAATTGAATTTGCATTTATAATGAGTGTTAGAAATAGCTAGTAAGTATTGACTAAATTTGTTGATTATACACCCAAATACGAACATATTATGCAGCAATTTCATTATTTCGTACCGCAAACCAGCATCAAAACCCTAATATTCAACCGAATTGAGGATTAACGAAGTGAAACAGGGTAGAAGAACACAAACCCGAGTCCGAAAACAGCAAGAATGCGAAAAGTCACACAAACCGAAGTTCAATCGAAGCAAAAATACGAACTTACTTGCAGTTGCAGTTCCGAAGCGCAATGTGGCCGAGGAGGGTTACGTCTGTGCTCAAAATTGACAAGGAGGAGGTCTGCAAGTTTCGGTGTGAGTGAAATGGGAGTTGATGGGAAGTTGGAGTGTGGAGATGATTATAAAACGAGGGGGAAACGTTGCAAAGGTGACAGGAGGGCATTATTGTTCTTTCAATTAACTTCAAATTGTTTTAATTGGGTCATGTGCTGTGCACGTGACATTTAGACGGTAAGATTTGACGGAAACTTCACGGAGTAACCTTTCAGTCACATGTTCAAATTTTAGTAACGTTTCAGCTACACAAAAAAAGATGAGTAACATTCTAATCACATTAACCAAACATAAGTAACGGTGGAGGTAATTAACCATTTATTTTAAATTAAGAACATCGTTAAAAACTATATTTTACTTTTGGGTATTTTTCGTTTTTGCTAGATAATTTTTTTGGTTTGCTTTTTTGTCTGCACAAGAAAAGTTGTTAAAAAGCACCTTGAAATTATGATAATGTTGGCAGTTGGCACCGGAGATTGAGAAAGCTAAGCCTACGCCTGACAGCCATCAACGCTGTCGGTTGACCACCACCCATTTGAGTAGTAACAGTAATTGATTATGAAATAAACATGAAAATGATTCTTTTTGAGTTTTTTCTTCGTCTCTGTAAAAATGAAATTTGTCTTCAACAACAAAATAGAATCGAAGCCGATCCAACGCAGCAAACTGCAAACCAGAAAGAGCATGAACTAACGTTGGTGTCGTGTTCGCCGTTCGGTGACTGCCGAAAATAGAAGCAGATGAAAGGACATCCACATGTGCCTATAATTATTTTTCTGACGTATATACTCTGTTTTTTCTTGAATTGCGTAATAATTTACCATCTCGTACAAAATTAAGAACAAGACAGATTTAGTTCGAACTTCGAACATCCACAAGGCACGCACGCGCGCACGACAGCTTCTAGAGCTTGCTTTGCTCTAAGCTCTCTTTTCTTATACTTCAACTCTTCAAGTAACCTTGCTAAGGGCAACTCTTCTTGCTTCGCATTCCTCTTCAAGGCAGAGATGGGTGTCGGAACGAGCACATTTGTGATCAGATGGATAAACTTCCTCACCATGGTATGAACAATATGCCCACTTCCTCTTCTATTATTGTGGTTCCCAATTGCCCAGTAAAGACTCTCTCTTTGACACTAAGAACGTCCTCGTTTCTTGGGCGGACGACTCTGGGTGATAGAAAGTTCCGATTTTTCTTTGCCGTTGTTCTGAAGTTATACTCATTTATTGGTAGAACTAGCCTCCTCACTTGTCCTTTGCCTAGTTTATTGGTCAGGCAGCATTGGGTATTAGAAAAGTTTCGATTTTTCTTTGTGGGTGTTCTTCCATTTGTCATTTCTTGGAAGAATTGGTCTCACTGCTTTGTGTGTTGCATTTCTACTATAAATTTAAACGATTTCTTCAGTTCCTAGCTTTCCTCTCTAATCAATTTTGCAAATTTTCCTGAGATCCTAATCCTGACTTACTGAACTGTCAAAATGTAGACTCCGACATTCTATGAAACAGCATACCTGTCATGTTTTACTGCTTAGATTATTAGATTAGATTGTGTAGATTTCCTAGCCAAGGTTGCAACTTTATTGTGTAACTGGATTGTTTGTTCTATAACCTCATTGATTTGGTAAACCATTTACTACATTTTGCTAAATGCATATTACTTATATGATATCCTCAAGGTGGCCTTCTAATTTCTGCAGCTCTTAGCAATAGTTGTGGTAGGATTCGGGATCTGGATGAGTACTCACGACGATAACTGTAGAAGGTCACTCACTCTTCCAGTTCTCGGTCTCGGGGTTGTCATATTCATAATGTAATTACTCTCTTTATCGACTCGACCATATGTGTCTGTCACTTGGTCTTGATTATAGCTACTGATTTGGTTTCAATTTAGATCTGTAATAGGTTTCTTGGGTGCCTGGAAGAACAGCTCCATTTTGCTATGGATTGTATCCTTTCAAAAAATAAATTTTTACTCATCCATTTCATTTCTACTTTGAATCCTCCTTGACCTTTTTCATTTGCAGTACTTGTCATTGCTCTGCCTCATTCTTCTGGGAATCCTCGTGTTTACGGTTCTAGCGTAAGTACTAAATATCATGAGGACTGTAACATGAATTCATCATTGTCCGGTGTCTGTAAAACTGTAAATTTCTGATATTTTTTTGGATTCACTGACTTGCTTTAGGTTTATAGTGACGAACACTACATCGGGACATAACGTAAGTGGTTTAAAGTACAAAGAGTATCAACTCAGAGATTACAGTCCGTGGTTCCTAAAACAAGTTGGTATTTTTGTCTTTGATTCACAATGCTCTGAACATGTTGTATCAGTTCAAAGTTGCTTACTTTCTGGTGCGGGTTTATTTTTTCGTTCATCAGGTGAATAAAACCCACAATTGGGAGAGATTGAAGAGTTGTCTTGTGAAATCCCAAGACTGCAACAATCTGCCAAAGAAATATAAGGTCCAACAATTTATCCACTATCATCAGTGATTCTTATATATATTAATTAGAAGAAAAAAACAAGTATTTGGCAAAGAAAAAAACAAACTTTTTCTTTGACAAAAAACATACTGAACTTTCAAAGGCATAACAAAGTCCAAACTCTATTGATTTTTCCATTAAAGCATAACCTTAATTGCATACGTGACAGTCATATCTACATTTCAGTGTAATACATGGATATTACTTATAACTTTCGTCAAATTTTAATAGAAAAATCAACATAGTTTGCATTTTGCTATGCAACAAAAATTAGTTTTTTGCCAAACATATAAAGTTTAGTTTTTTTGTGTGTGATTAATAAGGGTCGGTAATGGTGTGGTGAAAAATTCATAACCATGGTTATAACCATTACTGTTTAATATGGTTAACCGTACCATTATGGAGCCTTATAGTTAAGGCGATGAATTTTCTACCCATAATGTTTATGGTTATGATATTTGAGTTATACACATGTTTATTATATAAATATAATAATTATTTATTATTAATAAACTAATATATACTAAATAATGGAAGTAACTGTATGTATATATAGGTAATAAATAACCATGATGTTAGTTTTATATACTTTTATTGTTGACAATATAGATTTATGTATTTTTTAAAATAAAATTTTCGGTCTTTTATTATATTACATGTGTGGAATCAATATGGGTATACGGGTAAAACCATGGTTAATAACCACAGTTATTTTAATGGTTATGGTATTGAAAATTGTACCCGTAATGGTTATGGTTATGATTATGGAACGTGCTTTAAAAATATGTTATGGTTATGGTATTTGTCATACCCGTACCATACCCTAACCATCGACAACCCTATGATTAACCCTTTTTTATACTTCAATTTTGACATTATTAGTGAAATTGTTTCTTTCTTCTTTTTCAAATTACAGACTTTGAGACAGTTCAAATCTGCAGAATTGACCCCAATTGAGTCTGGTTGCTGCAGACCACCATCAGAGTAGGATTCTATATATATATATATCTCCCTCCTTCTATATGTATATGTATATATAACATTAATCTGCTATCCTATCAACTGCAGATGTGGATACCCAACTGTGAATGCTTCATTCTATGATTTGAGCTTCCATCCCGTGAGTTCTGACAAAGACTGTAAACTTTACAAGAACGCTCGATCAATCAAGTGCTATAACTGCAACTCCTGCAAGTAAATATTTTGAACTTCACCCAGTATTCCTTATATCTTTACAATGGAAATTCTTACCTTCCTTCTCAACTGCTTGTCGTGTCTGCCACACACAGAGCAGGAGTTGCGCAGTACATGAAAACTGAATGGAGAGTGGTGGCAGTCTTTAATGTGATTCTGTTTATCATCTTGGTAAGTCTAATTTAAGACAAATAAAGGCCACTGCATTCATTAACTACCATTTCAATGTCTTTGTTATTATATATATATATATATATATATTTTTTAATGATGATTTGCAGTCGATGATTTACTTTGTTGGGTGCTGTGCAAGAAGAAATGCTGCAGATAGCGGATCCAAGATTTAAATGGAAGGTGTTTGACTTGTTCTTGTTTTAGTTGTGTGTAGAATTTGCCTTCCATTGGAATCTGTTGTGAAAAATAGCTCATTTCCTACTGTATTTATGAAATCAAGAAAATTCTGGAAAAAAATATAAGGGTTAATATAATCAATGGTTAGGCTAATTAGTTATTCTTTGTCGAGAATGATTATGTATGTTTATACAAGTGACTATTTGGTTACAATGACTTTTTATGAAATGAAAAGACAAAAATACCATTATGACTTATCTTCATTTTCTTCATTCATGGTAGCTTTCTTCAAAAATTTATTATTTTTCTTTGAAATCCAAAAAACTTTTGTGAAATTTTCTACTTCTTCAAACGAACTCCTACTGAATATTTGTGTTTGATTTGCAAAGAATAAGATGATATTGAAGATAAACATGAAGAACTTGAAGATATCCATAAATAATATGAAAATAAATATAAAGCATGATGAAGATAAGAGAAAGGGCAAAATTGTCATTTTAGTGATCATTTAATCACATTTATCAAATTTGAGTAACTAAATAACACAAGTTGTAACTGAATACGTAACCATTTAGTTACGCGAAAAAATATATATAACTAAATATTCCCATTGAGCAAATATGTGTAACCTTCGAATATATTAATTCAAAATATAAAAATATGTATAACTAAATAGTCACTTTGAACAAATATGTAGATCGAAATCTTTAAAATCATATATTGATATATATAATGTTTGGTGTATGAGGAAAAAAATGTATGTTTGTTGGTCTGTCTAATATAATGTACAAATATGAAGTATGAACCGAATGTGTCCAAATATTTGTACACATAATTTGTATTGAGTTTAACGTATTATTGAATGAATCCCTAGTAATTAATTATACAACTAATTAAGATAAGCAAATAATGAGATGATGACTCACATAATATTAATTAATATCATATATCCTCAACATAATAATGCACTCAACTAATATAATTTTTCTACAACTTTAGATATCTCTAAAGTTTCCTCATATATTAGTCCATCAAATTATAGAAATATTTATTTGACTTAAAAAACATTTTTTTGACTTATACATAAAATCATTTGCTTAGGCAACTGCCCCTTTCATTTCATTAATTATTATTATGTCCCTACTACTAGTATAATAGTATATATCTAATAAAAAATGAAATTCGTGCCTTTTTGGCTAAACAAAATATTAATTTATTTTTCTCACTAATTGGTTGGTTAAAGACCAAGAAAAGATTGGAAAACCGAAAACGACACTACCGGTCTTTTGTAGAGATTTCACATCCAATTTGCTTTGGACTGCTAATTCTTTTGTATTAACTATTAAGACACTTAAATTCTAAATTTTTACTTATAATTTAGTATTTTATTCTTTAATAGAGAGTGAAAAAATAAAAGAAAAAAGTGCATTATTTAATAGTGATATAAAAAAAATCATAAGGACACATGTTATTAAAAAAAACAAGTATCCTTCTAGCATTCATATGATGTTTTTTTTTTCGTATCAATTCAGCCTTATTAATTATAGGGGCGGGAAAACGGGTCATGGGTCAATCCATGAATCATGTCGGTCTTTGGTTGTATCAGGAACCCACTGACCAAAACACGACCTGTGTAATAGTATATGCCAATTTTTTAAAATTTGACCCGCGGGTTGGTGGGTCAACTCGCGGATCAGAAGACTTGTCGAAAATGAAAGGGTTGAGTCAGACTGACCCGTTGTACACCCCTATGAGCCTATGACCCGCGGGTCAGTCTGACTTGTTTGACCCGCGCATAGGCTTGTTCATGAACCGGTTCGACCCCGAACCGGTTCTGAACTGAACTGGTCTGGTTTGAAAAAAACCAGTACATTTTTCTGTTTCTAAAAAAACTGGTCTGGTTTAAGGAAAAAAGAACTGGTCTGGTTCGAACCGATTCAGAACCGGTTCGAACTGTTCTGGTCTGTTTTTTTAATATCAATTTTGGTTCGGAAATTTTCCGGTTCAAATCGAACCTAAACCGGATGAAAATTCTGTCCAACACACTGAACCGTCTTAAAAAATACTGAACCAACTGAAAAATATTGAACCGGCTGAAAAAACACTGAACCGACTAAAAAATACATTGAACCGACTGAAAAACACATTGAACCGATTGAAAATATGTTACACAACCGACTAAAATCTTGTCCAACATCAACATACGAGAGTCCAATATATCTCTAGGTTTGGTTTATTGAAAACATATATAGGTTTGGTTTAATTTCAGACCGGTTTAGTTAATTTTGCTTCAAACCGGTTCTAAAATTATATAGGTTTAAAGTGGTTTGATTGAAATTTAAGTATAAACCAGTATCAAAAACGAGTCGAGTCGAACCGGTTCGAACTGGATTTTTGGTACTATTTTGAACTGTTCTATTTGAAGGCAAAAAACACTGGTCTGGTTTTGGAACTAGTTCGGCCGAACCGGTTCGAACCAAACCAGTTCCAGACCAGACCAGACCAGTTCGCCCGAACCGGTTTGTTTGGCCAAGCCTACCCGCGCATACAAAAAAAACATAATGAAAAATAATTTCACTTGTTATTTTAATATAATATAAAAATATTACGAATTGACCCATGAATTAAACCTTCATTTCCAAACTTGATATGAAGTATCACAGATCATCTACGAATTGAGTCAGAATGACCCATAACTCAAAAACTCTCTTTCACAATGCTGGATCATTCATCCCTTGTCTTGTGTTATTGGACGTGCGACTAAGTTGTCTGAATTACCAACACGTGACGGACATGTGGAATGGATCTGACCATTCGCCCTAAATTATCAAATCATAATTTCTTTTCCTTGTTTTCAGGGAAACAATAATAATAATTATTATTCAGTAAACCCCCTCTAAATTATCGTCATTGGGGACCTATTAGTAAAAGTCAACGACACAGCAACCCAAAAGAAACGGATTATTCAACTTCCCACCGCCGGCCAAAAAAAAACTAAATTTATCCTTCGGGAGTTACCTATTTACCCTTTCATCCTTATAGTCTCAAAGCTACAAAGTACTAACCTCTTACTATATGCTAACAATATTCTACAAAACACGATACGAATATACACACAGAAAAAATCGTGTTCGTAGAACCATATGACAAAATAATTTCAAGAAAATATTTTCGTTTTCGTGTTTAGGTATCAAAACACGACACGCATAATAAAACGATAATTTTTTTTTTTGTCAACTATAAATTTGGACTTGAATTTTTTTAATATTTTTTAAAACAAATCTTATTTAATAGCTTTTAAAAGTCTACTTAAACATTTAATTATTAAAGTTTATCAATTATACATTAAATACTCGTGGAATCTTATATTTGAATTTATAATTCTTATTATGAACAATTCATTATTTTGATATTTTCTTATAAATTTCGCATTTGAACATATAATTGATTAACTTAACACAACGCGATAACACGACATGAACACTCACGAAAAATTTCGTGTCGTGTTCGAGTTGAGAAACATGACACGATAAGTTTATCGTGCATGTTCGTGTTTTGTAAGTATCAAACGATAAACATATTGATACGCACGTTTGCATAATTTGTCACCCCTACCTTACTGTATAATCTCGACCTGCCTCATCGAGAGCCGGCAAAAATATTTCGACAGACGGAAGCTCGACCCGGGTTCAGTGCACCGTTGCCTCAAAACGGTCCCGATCAAGAGTTTCGACAGGGTATCACTATTAACTAATAAATCCATAATAATTGATGCGATGGAGATAATTAGATGATGACCCGAGGGTGTTTCCGTCATTTCACAAGGATCTGCTTGAGAATTTCTGGCTATTTCTTCGCAGGCTCGTTTAAAAGTCTCCCCCAAACCCAAACCATCATGCATTAAACTCAAACCTTCTTATTCTTCTCCTTCTATTCATCACCCCCACCATTATTCCGCTTCTACCTTTGTCTCTCCCTACCTTCTTCACCATCCATGGGAATACAACATAAACTCATACTTCCATTACTGCTAATCACCACGCTAATGATAAGTTCTTACCTCTGTGCTGCCCGCCCCCTCTATCGAACAACCGAAGCTCGGAAGTCTGAAATGGCAGCAAAATTCTACTTGAGATTTTCTCAGCATTTTTCAGCAAATATCCCGGCAACAAGAAATGATGAAGAAGAAGAAGAAGAAGAGATGGACCCTCTTTATGGTGTCTCGAAGAGGAAGGTTCCCGGGGGCCCCAACCCGCTTCACAACTGATCAGCATCATCTCAGCAGGAAAAACAAACTGTATCATATATAATTTTTTTGCAGTTTATAGCAGGGTGTGTTTTCTTCTCCCATATGTAGTTTCTGTAAAACATGTTTCATAGATAGTCTTCAAGAGAGATATGAAGTTAGATTTGTATTACTTTGAGTATACTAGATTGAATTGATATAAATAGACAATCATGATGGTATCAACTATGCTGTTTCAGAATTCAATGGCTGTATAAGTAAGTTATCAAGGTCCATATGCAACCTAAAAGCCTAAACCGATGATCCGAGACAAACTATGTACTACTCTAACTGCAGCAAGAATGCAATGAATTGCAGATACAGAGAACTGTAGATGAAGTGGCAGAACACGCAATAAATCAATTAAATATGAATATATTAATTTTGGAGGTCATGGATGATGACGGGAGGTGGCGTGTATTATATTGGAAGTACAGTACTAGTTTATAAAGACAAGTCAAAGACAAGTTCATCAATGGTGTCCAGTACTATTATTTTGACTGTTTTAAGTTTTTAAGAAATTCTAGGAAGACAACAAAGGTAACGTGTTATTTAAAATGGTGTCCAGACAGTCAATTCAATCTTAGGATTCAAACAAGAAATTTGGTAGGGTGTAGCAAAATAATATATCAAAGTGATTAGAAATTGTTATTATCCAAGAGGCAAAATTTCAAGGAAGAAGGGAGAGCAAGCAACAACAATGGCACGTTGACAAGTAAATCAATCAGGACTCAAGAAGTTCATTCATTGGTTAGCTTGTGGAAATTTGATATCAGATTGAGGAAGAAAACAGTAAGCAACACACAATTGTTTGTCACAAATCTATGAGGAAGGCGATCGGTTTGACTCAAGAGTTATTGCAGATATGTTATTTTATAGCAAGCAACGTGTATGTATCCAATATATCCTCAGGACTGAAAATAAGATAAATTCATTAATAATATTTAAAAAGAAAAAAAACTCCAGAATGAAATCAAAATTTACAAAGAAAATCCCTCACCGAGATTTATGTTACATGAGTTGTTTTCCAACTGGGTCAACTGAAAAATGAACAGAGAGTGTTCTTCGAACAATTGGCTCGAATTTGGATTTCCAAATCTGCTTCATAGAGGAAAAAAAGTGTATTAAGGATCTAAGATGGGAATACGTTTCATATATGGCATGATATACTGATTAATCAACTAAATTTCGAACCTCTTTGTACTCCGAGCTCTGCAAGAAAATCTCCATGGTTTCAACTGCAAGTTAAAAATAATTAGAAAAAAGCAGAAGATGAAATAACATTCATGAACCTAATTTAGCTATATTATTCACCTGACCGAAACCGAATTACTACACCATGTGTGTATTCTTTGTTACTCGGGTTGAAATTTGAACCTGTAAGTTGTGAAATTACAATTTAGATGAAGTTAAATTTGAGATCTTTAATCAATATTGCAGTAGTTGATACAAAAGTACCAGGAAGGAAAAAAAAGAACACCTCGAGTTAATTGGACTATTAATGAAGGGAACTCCAAAGCCAATCTCTGTAGAGAAGCTAATGCATCTTCCACAAGTTCCTCAGAAGCACTATCTATAAATGACATCAAGAAAATAAATTCCACACCGCAGTTGAATTCCTGTTTCAAATAGAAATTACCTCAATATGAGTCCTACCAAAGGCTATAAACCAAATAAAGTCTAAATGTTAAAATTGGAAAAAAAAAATTCGGACCTCTCCTTTTCTAAATATTGTGAGCATATCGTGTTCTACTTCAGCTTCGTAATCCATGTACATCAACCCCTGCGATTGTAAAAGTAGTTAAGTTGATAGTTCACTTATTGAACAGTAAAAAATGAAAATTATAGAACATGAGGTCGTGGGAGTTACATCTAAGGTCGTACATGGCAGTAAGGCATCACATGCTCCTTCAAAACTTTCGTGTAGAAAGGATTTTCATAGAATTTGGAAAGGTCGCCTTGTTTCTGGAAACGCATGAAGACAGCAAATGTGTAGCTTTCACTATTCGGATTGGAGATACGACCTACGAGTAATAGTTACTCAGGATATACATATAACCAAAGGTAAATCCCAAAGTTGAGAATAATGGAGTTAAAAAATCACCAAGTGATATTGCGATGATGCCACTCATCTGGTATTGGGTAGTGTAGAGATAATCTAACATGTTGTTCTCATCAGCTTCAAATATGTCCTCCCTTGTCTTAAGCAAGCATATGTGTTCTACAACATTTCTGCATAAATGAATATAACTAGATAACATCGATCAAAACTTAAAAGACCCTATGCATGAAATTGATCACTCTCAAATCGGAGTACCATCTAAACCTAAAATACCAATTTTTCTATTCTGAATTTGGCATTGCTCCTCTTCATCAACTTTCTTGGGCTATAATTATGCATCAATGGTTTAATATCACAGTAGCAATGCAGGAAAGGAATGAAGTTTGATTTCGAAGAGAAGCGGACCTTTTGCTCTCTACTGGGGTTCCATTGGAATCAAGCTCCCTAGATGCTGAAGTTATCAGTCTCATCTTATTCCTCTGCTCAAGATGGGCATTCTTCATTACTCCATACATCCGCGCATCTGGAATCAATTGAGAAAGCGCAATTGAAGCTTGATAGATCAAAATTAAATAGTTTTTTCCTCCAAAATTAGGGGGAAAGGGTGCTTAATTTCGCATCACAGACCGCAGCACCAATAGGCTGCAACCTAGAACTGAATCAAAGACATCGGATGGAAGATGATCTCACCGTTGAAGGATACGCAACGTAAGGACACGGAATTCTCATGGCGTCTGAGGCGACGGCAGCAGAGAATGTGAGGTGAGGGACTGGAAGTAAGGACTTGTAACATCATCGCTTCTGCTTCTCTTCCGAATGCGTTGGCGACAGTGTTGAATTTCGATTGCTATCAGCAGTACTCCATCTTCCACCAGCAAGAATTTCCGGATGTAAATGGAAGCTGCAATGCAGAAAATCTCACGGCGGAGGAATTTGAGGTGTAGAAACACGACGGACCTGGAAAACAACAACGACCATTTAAATTACATCTTCAGAGTGGCGCCTAATCCTGTGTAGCGCCCGTCAGTTAGGTAGACGGTAGTTATTACTATTAGGTTTAATTCCAAAAAAATGTTTGTTTTTTTTTAACAAACAACAAACTAAACTTTTGGAATTGAGCAAACAACAAATCTACCTCAAATTTTCATCACGTTTGAACATATTTTTCAATGTTTGAAAGAGTTATTAAATCAACATTAGTTAAAAAATTATAAGGAAAGTGTAATACGACTTAATAACTCTCTCAAACATTGAAAAATTTGTCCAAACATAATGAAAATTTGAGATAGGTTTGTTGTTTGCATAATTCCAAAAGTTTGGTTTGTAGTTTGTCAATAAAAAAAGTTTGGTTTGCTGTTTGGATTTTCATTAAAGTTCGGTTTGTTTTTTTGATAATTATCCCTTACTATTATTTATTTATTTATTTTTACAATTACAAATTTAAATCATGTTAAAATTCTTTTCAAATGATTGATTTAGGCAAAATTATTCTTATAGTTCTATTATGTTTTAAAAAATATTTACCTTCCCTATATTTTTTTAAATTTAATTCTAATTTTTACTCATCCTACCTTGTTGAATGATATTGATGACTATGATTATGGATTGCTAATTGTTGCTTTATAAGTTTATTTATTTATGGGCTTAACCCACTAAATCGTGGTTGGCCCAATCATCATGTATAAGTGTGGAGGTTCCCTTAATATTGTTTAAAGGCCCAACTATACCGTAAGGAACGCAGTTAGGATTTTTTATTTAAATGGATAATAATTAGAATAATAATATTTTTTTTTGTAAGATATGGATTAATATATCTTGGATTGATCTAAAGTCGTGACGACAATTTCAAATTGAAACTATTTGGTGATTCATCCAAAATTTCAATCGGATAAAATCAAAATCTAAACAATAACTTGAGCATGAATGATTGTTTGTTGTGTGATGATTCGAACAAGACAATTGACCACTCGCCCCTTTTAGACGAAACTTGACACCAAAGTTATTGCACCTCTTCAAATCAAACTTGGCGCCAAAATCACTTATATCTATTCAGATCAGACTTGGTGCCAAAGTCAATTGCACCTCTTCGGACCAAACTTGGCGCTTGGACCCAAACTAGCAGACCCCAGCTAGGGGCTCCCCCGGCCCCAAAGGGCGCCCCTTGGAGCCCTCATTGCTTAGGGGCTTCACTTCTAACAACTAATGATGTTCTGATATCATGAATCATAATAAACTCAAACAAGTGTGCACTACGCACTTCCTAATTTGTTCGATGAAATATTATGATCATATTGGTCAACTAGTCAATCTAATTATACTAAAATATCTAAGATATTTTAAATAGTTAAATTAAATATAAAACTACACTACTCCAAAGATTTCATACAGAACTCTATATGGGATAATATAAATAAGTATAAAATGATTTTGGATTATTAATTATAGATCTCGTACTTGATTCTGAGAATAGAAATATTTCTAATTTTCCGTATGATCTAAAAATAATTGGAACAACATAAAACATAATCGAATACATACATAAGTTTCTTTAGTGACCAATCACCAAAGCAGAGTACAAATATTACGCATGGTTATATGTATATATATAACTCATTATTCTATGCTATAAAACACTGGCGGATAATAACCTTTATTCTATTTTTCATATATATATATATTATTATATTGTATCCGCTCTATATATCGCTTTCCCTACCAACCATCTCCAATGGAAATTTTGAGCCACCTCTAGGGCAAAACACGACCCGATAATCAGTGGATCCGCTCGGACAAGTAAAAGTACTTGTCGGATCGTCTTGTGGGTAACTGTACGCGTCAGGGCACCGGCTTTTAAAGAACCTTGAGAGGTCGGTCGGACCGCACGCACCCTGGGTGCAACAGTACTGGTTGGTCTTAAACACGGTGCAGGGGTTATTGCACCCACCTGGCGCCTTCAGTTGGTTCGGACACTGACCATTTATGTTAGCAGTGCACGCGATCGGTTTGCACTTTCCCGCCGGACTCCTGGTCGGACTGAACTCCATCGGGATGTTGAATCCGTCGACTAACGAAATGTCGAAGAAGTCTAGGTTTCCGAATTGGTTCAGAGCGTACTCGGCGAGGGTGTTGGGTGGCACACCCCAGCCGGTGCACTGGAGGACACCGCCACAGTCGCCTGTCCCGCAGTGGCCCCGGCCAGAGGCGTCGAAGTTACAGTTGGTTCGGCCCCAAATACGGGCCATGGAGGTTCCCGCTGGGACATTTAGAGTCCAGGTTTGGCCACGGTCGAGGCGGCGGCCGCCTCCAGGTGAGGCTGCCGCCCAGACGGTGTAAGGGCAGCTGTTTCGGATGGTGAAGGTGGTTGCGTGGGTGGTGGTAGCAAATAGGGTAAAGACTAGGGCGAGGAGAGGTAAAGAAGAAAAGACAGTCTTCATATTGTTCGAGACAATGTACTTAGAATGTTTGATTTATGTGATAGTGTTGGGGACATGTTAGGGTTTATATAGAAGGGTAGTGAGGGGCTGCCAATTCAGGGAAATAATGAAACACGCCAACACGTGGAAAAAACTAGATTAGGCAGATTATTCAGATAAGACGTAATATGTTGGAAGTATGATTAGTCAACGAAGCATTATTTTATAATAAACAAGGACGATTATTGTTGTATCTTGTATAAATTTAAATCTAAAAAATATAATCATTTTAAATTTAATATTTTAAAATCTTATTTTTAGTTTTAGTTTAATTATTTATTATTATACGTCTAATTTTTACTCCCGCTTAATTATATTTATGACTTCATCTTTACTCATAAATATTTAAAAAATCATTATATATTAACTAGAATCAAAATAAAAGTGTTATTATAGCTATAAAGAGAAAGATGGTTTAGTTAATTATTTTTATAAATTGTAAATAAATACTTTATAAAATAGAACCTTAGATTTTAATTCTGTTTTATGGATCGAAAAAGTATATACGAAATCTTTAAATGTTTGCTATAAAAATAAATATATCCTTTTAAAGAAAAAGGAGACAACGCGGTGCAAACCTGTGCGGAAACTAGACCAACGCATCAGCCGAGCATCACAAGGTGGACGAGGTCGGAGAACTGAGTTATCAAAATCAACCGTGACACGGCTTGGTGCTCCTCGAGGTCGGGGGATTCAGTGTTATTGCAATGGACCACACATGCATTATTCGCAGGGAAAGTCACACGTAACGACTCGAGGTGGATCGGTAGAGGAGTTATAGGTCAAGGTCATCCTAGAATGACTTAGGACGAGGAGAACAGTTGGCACAAAGTCTGGGTGGAATCAGATGTCATGGCTGTCATAAACCACTTGAGAGATACCAATTTCTTATGGAGGATTGAAACGATGGTGGATAATATTTTTGCTTTGGTTAGATCCATAAGTTATGTTACCCGAGTTTCTGTTCCTAGAACTACTAATCTGTGTGCGGATTGAATAACAAAACAAACTAGATAGAGGGTGTGTCCTTCGGATTGGGTCTCTCGACCCCACCCGCTTTATCTAGTTTTATTAATTGGGAGTCTTTTATAGTTTTATGTAACATAATATAGTTTATTTTATGGAATGAAATCTAGTTAATTGGAGAAAAAAAAAAAAGAAGGAAAAAAGATATTTTGACGTTTGTACATGAATTAAAGTGTCCGCATGTTAATAAAGGTGGAGGCGGCGGCTAAGATGTAATAAGAATGCATGCATTGAAAAAGTCAAAAGTTAAAAAGATCAAATGACAAATATGATATTTCATAGACATGTAGGCTTCCGTGGATGACTGTGAGTGCGGCGGGTGGAAACATGAACATTAATAAGATGGACAAACAATAATAATCAAACGTTGTATCGGGTCGTTTCAAAAGTTGTTCCATATGTGGAGATATAAATAGATGGATAGGAAACTAGTTTTATTTGCTTCAATAAAATAATAATACTTAATGAAACGATTTTTTTAAGCATAACCTACAAATTTAAACTAACCTAAAAAATAATATCATTATTACTATGCGGATCATATTATTGCCTATAATATTATTTGTTACAGACTAATCATTTTTGCCGGTTTAAATCGATTAGTTTTTAGTTATTAGGTTTCCGATTGATTAAACCAATCATCAGTTTTTTTAATAACCGACTGATTTGAAACTTAGGTTAAGTTTGTGTGTGTTGTATTGTGTTTGAGAGTAATGTGTATGTATGAGACTATGTATTTTGTGTGTTTGAGATAATTATGTATGTGTTTGAGACTGTGTTTGTAACTTTGTATTTTCAGTTTTTTTTTTTTAAACTTATGAACAGTAAACCGAACATTGAACCGGATCCGATCGGATTGGACTGTCCGAACCGAAAACCGTCCCTCGTTGTTCGAGGGTCAATCCGGTTATGATAATACTGTTTGAAAATTCTTCAAACTTTTTAAAATGATTTCTCAATAAATTATAATAATGTTTTTAATTTGAAATTGCTATCAAGTCTACAAGGACTGGGGCTGATTACTACCCTAATATAGACTATTGGGCCAACTTGGCCCAATATGATCCCAAGGTTATGGGTCAAAGTGTAGGTTTAAATTCGGGCTCTATTAAACTTCAATCGATGTCCTAATGAGTTCAATTAAATTTCGACAGTTGGGCTTGCGTTTAGGTCCTTACAAGATTAAGTTCGGTTCAAATTGAGTCCAGAGTCTCCAGACTTTATTATAATACATCAAACATCAAAGAGTATTAACATGTTTAATTGTGACATCAGAAAAACTATTTTGTACTTTTTACAATTTTGAGAAATAATTCTGTTAAGTTTTGACGAAAAATAGACAAAATTAAATTTTGGTAGAAACATAAAATGTCAATAAAGAAATATTAAATAAAGGGGTAAAAACTAAAAAATGTAGGGGTGACAATTTCTGACACGACACGATTAAACGATCTGCTATTTACACGTTTAGACATGACACGATTACTAAGCGTGTCTAAACAACTCTTATATGTTTAGACACGATTAATAATCGTGTATAAACACATCTAACATGCAAACACACGACAAACACACGTTTAGACATGATTAATTAATTGTGTCTAAACGTGTCTAATCGTGTACTAGGTGTGTCTAATCGTGTAGTGTCTAAACATGTCTAATTGTGTCGTGTCTAATCGTGTACACAGTTACTTCTATGAATTGTGTTTTCTACTAATATAGTAATGTACCCATTAACAAGACTCATGAGTTAAATTGATCTAAGTCCATTTTTTTGCATGTATATTTATGATTTTATCTTAAATATATTTTATTTAATGGACTTTATAAAATACTAAAATCTAATGCAATGAATATGAGGGGCAAAGTGGAGATTATCCCTCATTATTATTTCTACTAAAGTTAAAACTTTGGAGGAAATCTAATTCATGAGAAAATATTGTAATTATATTACCATGGTTTTCATGTTGTATTACTTGAACACAAATATAATAAATACATTATCTTTTATTATTGTGTACATACATATTTTTTTCGTATATATTTTTGCATTTGTATGATTTTTCTAAGATGTGTTGAATAGTTAATCTACAGAAGTGTAGATAAATAAGTTTTATTTCATTAATATAACGGAAAAAGAGCAACTATGCGTGTCTTTCGCAACATTATTGGATACATCTATTATTGGGTATAGAGTCATTCACCCAGCCCCGAAACATAGTCGATGACTCCAGAGTTTGATCAGCTATCTCCTCACGGGCAGAAAGTAACCCGATAGTTGGTCCCACCGGGGCAAGTGAAAGTGCTAGTCTGGTCATCTTGCGGGTAGCTGTAAGCATCGGGGCACCTATCCTTAAAGAACTTTGATAACGGGGTAGCGGTGCAACTTCCCGGCCCGTTGGTGCAACAATACATATTGGTCTTGTAAACAGTACACGGGTTATTGCACCCACCAGGAGCCTTCAACTCATTGGGGCACTGCCCGTTGATGTCAGCAGAGCAACGGATGCCCCGCTGGCAAGACCCGCTAGTAGGGCTAAAGTCCATTGGGATGTTAAACCCGTCGACTAAGGAAATATCGAAGAAGTCATTGTTTCTGTCTTGGTTAAGAGCGTACTCTGCTAGGGTGTTCGGGGGTGAGCCATAACCCGTACAAACCAGAAGTCCGTTACAGTCTCCTGTCTCGCACCTTCCCCTACCACTGGCGTCAAAGTTGCAATTGGTTCGACCCCAGATACGAGCCATTGTAGTTCCCGGGTTCACCCCGAAGGACCATGTCTGACCAGGGTCCAGAGGGCGACCACCTCCGGGCGAGGCAGCGGCCCAGACTTTGTAACTGCACCGGTTGACAACGTCGAATGTTGCTGCTTGAGAAGTAGTGAGGAACAACCCTACTACCAATACGCTCATCAACATAGAAGAAGACATCGTTGAGAATTAAGGTTATTCGAGAGAATCGAAAAACCACCGTTGATGAGTTTGTATTGTGTGAAATTCATAAGTAGGGTTAGGCTTTATATAGATATTTGGAGTGGAGTAACGTGTTATATGGGCAAGAAAATAAGGGGAGAATAGTAAATAATACATATCATAATAACGTTGGAAATTTGTAAACATTGTACCATAGTGAATGTATTAGTTGCTGTAGTTCTAGATGGTAGGCAGCGGTCGCCTTCCAATTTATTTAGAAAAGTCAAGTTGAGATAAGTCAAGTTTTTTTGAAATATATATATATATATATATATCAGAAAATAATAATAATTAAATATTCATTTATTTTTAGAAATTTAGGCATACGTGCTACTAAGTAGTGCAAGACCAAAAACGTTATTCCGGATAGCGCAAGACCAAAAACGCTACCATTGACGTAAGGCCAAAAACACTACCCTGCTACCCAAGTAACGTTTTTGGCACTACACTAACAAGGGTAGCGTTTTTGGCCAATATATATATTTTTTAGTTTAATGACTCGTATATTATTAAAAATTAAATAATATATCTATTAAAACAAATTAAATAAATTATAGTAAGTAGATATTTTAATGGCGATTCAAATGATGCAAAAAATATTAAATTTGGACTTACAGATTGACTCTAAGTCTACGCTCTGCGCTAAGTTAAGATATAAAAATTTAACATAAAAAAATATAACACAGACTCTGTAAGTCCAAACTCAACATGGTTAACGATATTTATGACGAAATTCAATCATCTATCTGCTCTAATCTTTTGTATTTTTTTGATTAGATATATAATTATTTAACCTAACATCGTTTGTCCTATGATTTGACCGAAATGATAAAATGAATTAGGTGAGAAATTTAATTATATATTTACTAAAAAAACAGTGTGTAAATAATTTAATTACGACATAAATAACGCTAACTAGGCGTTGATATATATGATTAATTAAATTTAATTCTTTTTGATTAAGTATATAATTAAATTTATCACCTCATTCATTTTACCATTCTGGTCAAATTATAGGACTAACGATATTAGGTTAACAATTTAAATATATATATAATCAAAAAAATCCCCCCCCAAAAAATAGAGTAGGTATATAATTGAATTTCGTCATAAATGTCGTTAAGCGTGTTGAGTTTGAACTTACAGAGACTGAGTTATATTATTTTTAAGTTAAATTTTCATATTTTAACTTAGGGCATAGCGTAGCGTCAATCCGTAAGTCCAAATATAATATTTTTTGCATCATTTGAATCGCAGTTAAAATATCTACTTTATATAAATTTTCTAATCATAATTTAATTTTTAAGTAAATATCGAGTCGTCGAAATAATAATAATAATAAAAATATGTATTAGCATTACACGTTACCTTAGGGTAGTATTTTTGGCCTTGCTAGGGGTACCGCATTTTGTAAAAAAAATAAAACTACGCACTACCCCCAGTAGAGCGTATGCATAGATTTCTAAATATTCTTGAATATTTACTTTTTTAAATATTTTATGTGACACGTATATTTTTCGAAAAAAAGCATAAAAGTTATATATCCAACGGACAACTCTATTTTTTTTTTAACTTATATATTGATCATAAACTAACGTATTATATAAAATTTATTTATATAGTAAGTTATTAATTTGTATTTTATTTAAAAAAATATCTAAAAGTGCTAATGAATACACTAATCAGATTGCTATCCATAAAAAAAATGTTTGGATCATATTTCTAGTTTTTCACCAAAATATATTTCAATTAATAAGCAAATAGTAAAATGTAATCGTTTTGCTAACAAATACGAATCTATACCTACCCACGATTATTTTACACTGTAAGTTCCACCCGCGACTAGGAGTCACAGATATGTATAGATTCGTATTTATTGGTAAACCGATAACATTTTATTATTTACTTATTAATTGAGGTATATTTTGGGAAAGTATTATCATATTTCACTAATTTGTAGTCCCCACTTTACACATATTTCCTTGCTTTTCCCTCCATCATATTTAATTCATTTTATTTATTTATTATGCTTTTGCTAACAAGTAACCGTATCAATATTCTCTAACTTATATTACTACAAGAATAAGAAAATCGACAGGAATTTAAAAAAGTATAATGTAGTTTAAAAAAATGATATAATAAATAATATAATCATTACAATTACGAATATATATATATATGTACATTTAATAATTGTAAGAAAAAAATTGATTTTATCAGAAACAAAAGGTATAGTTAATTTTGATATTTAATAGACACATGGCATGGGAGACAAAAGTATCGATGTGGCCAAATAGTTGGGACCATAGTTATCATAACCGGATCGGACCGCTGGGAATTGGATCCTTGTCCGGTTTGGTTCAGTTAAAATACTGTTTTATAAATGAACAGTGTTTGAATCAGGTTGAACCGGTTGGTTTTTTAAAAACCAGGCGGTTGCTGATTCACTTTTTAGCTGATTTTTTTGGGGGGTTGGTTTTTTCGGCACTTTTTTTTTGGTTATGCACAAACCAATCGGCTTAACCCAATTGGTTAAACCAGTTCACTACTATTGTGTTTGAGAATTGAGATTAATGTGAGTTTGATATTTAAACTAAGTAGTTTGTGTGTGTGTGTGAGACTATGTAATTTGAGGTAATTATGTTTGTGTTTGAGACTATGTATGTATTTTAAGTTTTCAATTTTTTACTTATTGTGAATAGTGAACCGCACACTGAACCGGGTTGGACTGGTCGAACGGTGAACCAACCCCCTCACCGGTTCGATGGCCGGTCCGGTTTTGATAACTATGATTGGGACCATACCATTTCATTATTGGTTATATTATTTTAATATTTGCATTCAATAAATATAATTTCCATTATCAAAACAACATTGATGAAGTTTGTGTTTTTTTTGCCATACTCACAAGTTTAATTTTTGAATTTAAATTATGCGGTGACTAAACGTTTGTTTTTATATATACAGACACGTGTTATTTATTGCATATAAAGTAGAGTATATTATGCATATCGAATTTATATATACAGACACGTTTGTTTTTATATATACAGACACGTGTTACTTATTGCATATAAAGTAGAGTATATTATGCATATTGAAGTTAAACCTTATATTAAAAATTACTTTGAAGTAATGTCTCGGATGCCCACAAGAAACATACTTAGTAGGTTTTTTATGCTATTTTTAAATAAATAAATAAATGTTTTATGTTCAAATATAGTGTATCTAGTATATTATTATTCATATTCATAAAGTCATGTCACAAATTGATAGTTCCAATCTAAGCTATTGACTATTTTTTATGTAAGTTTTGGGATCCTATCAAAATGATTCATATATTCAAAATTTCTAATCAAAATACAACCTGAAATAGATAGTGTAGTCACTAAGGGATGAGGGTACTACCCCTCAACTTTTTTGAATTTTTGATCTTAATATACCTTATTTGATAATTATATACAAAAATATTATCATTTTTTAAAAAAAATACAAAAATATATCTATCCGCATATAAAAGCTTATTTTTTTACCATTGCAAATACCCGCAAATCGGATTTGATTTGATGAAGGTGAAGAACATGTTGACTGCCACAGTGATGCTCTGACCAGCTAATCGGGTTTCCAGTGGGAATATCTCGCTTGGACCACACATTATCTTGGGAATAAACACTAGCCCCATTGTGGAATAGACAGTGGGAATATACTGTGATTCCAATATACAGTGGCCTCATATTGGGAATAGAGAGTGTTATCGACCCTCAAACCGGCGAGGGGGGCGGTTCAACCGATCTAGCCCGATCGATCCGGGTTCAATGTGTGGTTCACTGTTCATAAGTAAAAAAAAAACTGAAAATACAAAATTACAAACTATATAGTCTCAAACACATACATAATTAACTTAAACTACATAGTATTAAACACACACAAACTACATAGTCTCAAACATACACATTACTCTCAAACACAATATAATACAACATAATTATCTCAAACTTTGAACATACATAACACAATAGTCTCAACATCAAACACAATAGGTTTAAACTTTAAACATAACTTGTCCATATAATGCTTTAAACATAATTTTAAACATATACACTGAGAGGTTAATAATATGAGGGTTCATGTGGTGGACACTCACACATGAGGCACTTGTTGCAGCAACAATGGACCATTCATTTTTGGTATAACAACAACTATCCACTAAGGGGGAATTTACAAGAGAAGGGTGAATGTAAATTGTAAACTCATATTAAACCATGTGAAGGGGTGCACGAATTTAAGCACAATCAACATATTAACCACGAATTGAAAAACAATTTCAATGGAACCGAAGAAGGACGGGTGAACTTACTGAAGAATTGAACAAGGGACCGAAGTATTGCGGTGGATGTGCTGAACAAGGAACCGAAGAACAAGGAGTTGCGTACAAGGAGCTGCTGCGTGGTGCGGCGTGGTCGCCTCCATGAAGATGTTAGAGAGGCGTCAGCCTATAGAGGGCGTCGCCTCCACGTGGCAGGATAAGGCCACATTAAATGGAAGTCAGACAACATTAAATGGGATCAAATATCTCTGATATTTGAAGATAAGGACCCCTGTCCTATCCGAAGGTCAGTTTGACTTCAGTTAAACTGAGCTAACCAAGGTAAAAAGGAAGCATTGATCATCAGGTTAAGCAAAGCCTATAAATACCAGCATTCATTATCATTTATTACATTCTGATTTTTCACCACATCCAGATAAAAGCTCTTCAAAGCCTCAGACTTACTTAAGCTTCAGAGTGGAATAAACGGGTCAACCCGAAGTTGTCAATTTGTGCAGGTGAAACCCGAGAGGAGCGACGCCTGTGTAGAGAGGAAGATATTCAGGATCCAACAGACATGATCTCGTATTGTATTATTGTGTTCAGAATTGTATTGTATTGGTTGTGTTTTCAGTATGTTCAGAATTTCAATTGGTTGATGTGTATTGATTCAGTGTGCAATGGTTCTCTGTCGATTCAGTGTGCAACACAGGATTTTCAACCGATTTGAACTGGTTAGGTTCTTAATCAGAATTATTATAAAAAATCACACCATAGTATTTTCGAACCGGTTCTAAATCAGTTCGAACCGGTTCTAAATCAGTTCGAACCAGACCCGTTTTTTTCAACTAAACCAAACCAGTTTTTTAGTAACAGATAAAAAATACTGGTTTTATACAAATCAGTTCAGTTTAATTCTGAACCGTTTCGGGGTCGAACCGATTCATGAACAAGCCTAGGTACGATCAAAATATATTCACCAGCAAATACCATTTGCGGTTGGTAATAAAATAAACTTTCAACCGCGGATCTCATTCGCGGATAGGTATACTTTCGTATTTTTTAAAATAACGAGGACATTTTCGTATATAATTATCAAATTTTGTGTAAATTTGACTATAAAAAATGTAATAATTTTCAATATAGTCACTAATTTTTTTTTAGTTTAACTATTTATGCTTACACCTCCAGAAAAATAAATTTTTACTCTTCACTGTATACAGGCGATGTCGAAGTTAACAGTTCTAAATTAATATCCAACCTATTCCAGGTTTCTTAATATACATATATGGGAAAAGCCCAAGGTCCATAACTTTACCTTTACGTGCTATTTTTTTGGGGCCATTCAATAAATGTATTGTTTTGTTTTTTTGTGCAAAAGTAGCATTTATTTCTTCCCCAAGGGCCAAGGCAAGTTTGTGGGCATACTTGTTGACTTGTTGTTGCACTATTTTACCGGAAAGTCATGAAACGTTTGGTTTACCGGTCTAAACGAAATCTAACGGTTATTATTGAATTGCGACTTAATAATTACATCTTATTAAAAAAATGAAATATTTTATATAAAAATAAACTGAAAATGATTCAATACATCTTATAAAACTTTTGTTGTACTAATATTTTTCTTCTCGCGATCGTGAATGTAACATTATATTTCTAAAGGATGGTAATTACATCTTTCGTTAATCCTCCGCAAAAAAAATCTTCGTTAAATACATTTAAATAATTTTTCAAATGTCTAAGTTATATCCTAGTTACTTATTATAATGTTATAATTAAGTTTAGATACGATTAAGACTCAATCAAAGAGTACTTAACTTGAGTCCCACCCAAACGAATATTATTTGTTGAGTCTCAATTGGAACCCCAATCGGTGGGAGTTGACTGTGAATACGTCGGGTGAAACATGAGCATTAATAAGATGGACCAACAATAATAATCAAACGTTGAATCACGTCGTTTCAAAAGTTGCTCCATATGTGGAGATATAAATAGATGGATAGGAAACTAGTTTTATTTGATTCAATCAAATAATAATACTTAATGAAACGATTTTTTTAAGCATAACCTACAAATTTAAAATAACCTAAAAAATAATAATATATTACTATGCGGATCATATAATATTATTTGATTTTGAATTTATAAGTAAAGATCTGAACATTTGAAAGTTGTCTTAATAATTTTTTCTTCAAACTTTTTAAAATTATTTCTCAATAAATTATAATACTGTTTTTAATTTGAAATTGCCCTAATAGCGACTATTGGGCCAACCTCGGCCTATTATGATCCCAAGGTTACGGGTCAAAGTGTAGGTTTAAATTCAGGCTCTATTGAGCTTCAATCGATATCCTAATGAGTTCAATTAAATTTCGACAGTTGGGCTTGCGTTTAGGTCCCTACAAGATTAACTTCGGTTCAAATTGAGTCCAGACTTTATTATAATATATTAAAGAGTATTAACATATTTAATTGTGACATCAGAAAAAAAAAACACTAATTTTTCCGTTATTTTGTACATCAGAAAAACTGTTTTGTCATTTTTACAATTTTGAGAAATAATTCCGTTAAGTTTTGACGAAAAATAGACAAAATTAAATTTTCGTAGAAATATTAAATAAAGGGGTAAAAGCTAAAAATGTATGAAGGTGAGGGGCAAAGTGTAGATTATCCCTCATTATTATTTCTACTTAAGTTAATACTTTGGAGAATTTGATCAAAAAAAAAAATACTTTGGAGAAAATATAATTCAAGAGAAAATATTGTAATTATATTATCATGGTTTTCATGTTGTACTACTTGAACACAAATATAATAGATACATTATCTTTTATTATTGTGTACATACGTCATTTTTTCGTATATATTTTTGCATTTCGTACAGAAATGTAGATAAATAAGCTTTATTTATTTCATTAAAGAACAACTATGCGTGTCTTTCGCAACATTATTGGAAACATCTATTATTGGATATAGAGGCATTCACCCAGCCCCGAAACATAGTCGATGACTCTAGAGTTTGATCAGCTATCTCCTCATGGGCAGAAGGTAACCCGATAGTTGGTCCCCCCGGGGCAAGTGAAAACGCTAGTCCGGTCATCTTGCGGGTAGCTGTAAGCATCGGGGCACCTATCCTTAAAGAACTTTGATAACGGGGTAGCGGTGCAACTTCCCGGCCCGTTGGTGCAACAATACATATTGGTCTTGTAAACAGTACACGGGTTATTGCACCCACCAGGAGCCTTCAACTCATTGGGGCACTGACCCTTAATGTCAGCAGAGCAACGGATGCCCCGTTGGCAAGACCCGCTAGTGGGGCTAAAGTCTATTGGGATGTTAAACCCGTCGACTAAGGAAATATCGATGAAGTCATTGTTTCTGTCTTGGTTAAGGGCGTACTCTGCTAGGGTGTTCGGGGGTAAGCCCCAACCCGTACATACCAGAAGTCCGTTACAGTCTCCTGTCTCGCACCTTCCCCTACCACTGGCGTCAAAGTTGCAGTTGGTTCGACCCCAGATACGAGCCATTTTAGTTCCCGGGTTCACCCCGAAGGACCATACCTGACCAGGGTCCAAACGGCGACCACCTCCCGGCGAGGCAGCGGCCCAGACTGTGTAGCCACACCGGTTGACAACGTCGAATGTTGCTGCTTGAGAAGTAGTGAGGAACAACCCTACTACCAATACGATCATCAACATAGAAGAAGACATTGTTGAAAATTTAGGGTTTTTCACCTTTGATGAGTTTGTGTTGTGTGAAATTCATAAGTAGGGTTAGGGTTTATATAGATATTTGGAGTGGAGTAACGTGTTATATGGGCAAGAAAATAAGGGGAGAATAGTAAATAATACATATCATAATAACGTTGAAAATTTGTAAATATTGTCCATTGTGAATGCATTAGTATTTAACTATTAGCTAGTTGCTGTAGTTCTTGACTGAGGTCAGAAATTTAATTCAAAGAGGAGAAAAAAATAGAATAAAGACGAATAACTAGTTTTTTGTTTTTTAATTTTAAAAAAGGATAATATAAAGAATTTAAATGATTAAATAAGATAAATATTTTATTATTAAAATTACATAATGTCAAAATTTTGAAAATAATTACCTCCCTACATGTGCATTTTTATGAGGTGTTTCGTTGTGGAATTAATTGTCTCTCACTCCTTTGTAAGTCTTGGTCAACTTGTGTAAGGAGAAAAGTACTATATCGACCGACACCTCTAATTTATATATATATATTATATATTGATCATAAACTAACGTATTATATAAAAAAATTATTTAAATAGTAAGTTATTGATTTGTATTCTATTAAAAAAAAATATCTAAAAGTGCTAATGAATACACTAATTATATTGATAGAGTTTAAAAAAGTAGGTATTGTAAAAAAAAAAATAGAAAAGTAAGTATATATAAAAAATTCGAAATATGAGTATACGCGCTACCGGGGGTAGCACGTTTTTTCAATAGGCGCTACCATGGGTAGCGCCTATTCAAAATCACTTCTTTTTTTAAATTTTTTTTTTATATTTAATTAAAAATAAAATTATGTATCTATTGAATAAAATTGTAGTACGTAGATATTTTAATTGTGATTCAAATTATGCAAACAAAATTCAAATGGTGATTTAAACAGTGATTTTACTGTTTACACTATTTATTTTTTTTGTATCGTATGTAGATTTTTTTACGTGTCGTATTATATAGTCAGTCTAAAATTAAAAAAAAAATTAACGTCTAGTTAGTGTCATTTAATTCGTAATTAAATTATCTACGCACTCTAAGTTTTTAATTTTTTTTGAGTAAGTACATAATTAAAATTTTCACCTAATGCATTTAATTATTTCAGTCAAATTATAAGACAAACGATGTTATGTTAAAAAATCATTGTATTTCTAATCAAAAAAATTACCCTAGGTAGATAATTGAATTACGACATAAATAACATTTACTGTGGCGGGTTTGGACTTACATGGTGTAAGTTATATATTTTTAAGTGAAATTTTCATATCTCAACTTACGACAGTCAATCCGTAAGTCCAAATTTAATATTTTTTGCATCATTTGAATCACAATTAAAATATCTACGTTCTACAATTTTTTTTTATTTATTTCAATAGATACATACTTTTATTTTTAATTAAATATCGAAACATCAAAATAAAAAAATAAAAATTGAATAGGTGCTACCCTGGTAGCGCGTATACCCAGATTTCGAAATATTTTTTTATATATACTTACTTTTCTATTTTTTTTTTTACAATACCTAATTTTTAAAAAAAATCAGATTGATATCGATAGAATAAAATAATTTAAAAAATAAAAACTGTTTGGATCGAAACTCTTATCTCTTTTTTTGGATTGGATCAGATACGACATGAACAACTTGTTGAGTAAATGCATGCATATATGTCGTGTTAGTGGAAAAATAAGTGGTTAGTGTTAAGATAGGTTTTGTCTATTAATTTTATAAATTTAAACACGACTTGCATGTTAATCTATACGATACATATTCGTATCGAACTTAATTAAATTTATATGATACAATATTTAATACTTTGTGTCGGATGTCATATCTGACTTTCTCCGACCCTTTTTGATTTTTTTTTTAGTTTTTGTTTCCCTCGAAAATGTCATGTCTTGGCGAGTGACAGGTCCGGTCGAGCGGGTTCATCAACAGGACCGAAAAATGAAAGAGTCGTCAGCGATTAATTAAAGACTAATCAGAATCCTAAAATTTGCTTAGGGTACATGGTGTTAACATCCTAGGGCTTGGGAAGGTCTACGTCGAGATAATCGAGTTCGGGGGTTTGATTACGTCTTAAGGGCTCGCAGACCCATAATCCGCCCTTTCGGTATTTTAGTTTGTTTTTGAATTTTTTTCAATTTACCAAAATTGCCCGTTTTGATCATACTTGGCCAAAAAGACTACATGCGTTTTTCAAAAAAACTAACTAAACAATATACAATCATTTTTTATTTACGAGTTAATTTCAAATAAATAAACAAAAGAGAATAAACTTAATCATGCTCGAGAAAATGATGGCTTAACTTTGGGGTCATTTTAAACGTGTCAAAAATACACGAATGATTTTGAAGATATTAAGCACGTTGGACCAATTTGTAACACTTTGACAAGTCATGGGATGTCCAGAAAAGTTTAGGGACCAAAATGCAATTATTTAAAATTCGAGCTGAATTGGAAATATATTTTTATAAAATGACAGAATTGACCCTAAACTATTCTGGACTTATTTGTAACACTTGGTAAAGTTCCAAAATAACCCGAAATTTATTCTGGACTTATTTGTAACACTTGAAGAAGTCATGAAATGTCCAGAAAAGTTTAGGAATCAAAAATGTAATTTTTAAAAAAATCGAGCTGAATTAAAAAATATTTCAAAAATTGCACAAATGACCCAAAACTTTTCTGGTTTGGTTTTTAACACTCGGTAAAGTCCCATAATGACCCGAGAGTACAAGGACCGAGTTATAACCTTCATCAAAGTTCACGAATGACCTAAGTCAGTTTTGAAAATATAATTTTTTAGACCGAAATAAACCCCCATAACTTTCACAAATGTCTAATATGACCCCAAAATTATAACGAACTTAAAACCGAGTACAATTCTTATATGAAATATAAATATTAACACATAATATTGATAAGATAAATTGCATTCACATCAACAAATATAAATACAATATTGAATACGAGAGATATACACCTAAGTTATTTAAAGTTTAGATACCGTACGAGGAACTGAGACCGATAATCACCGATTTCCCCCCACTCAATTTCTATTTATTTTTCACTCAATACCTCACTTTGATTTTATTTTTTTTCTCACTTCTCCCTTTCTTTTCTTTTTCACTCTTTTCCTTCAATTGTCGTAGCTTACGACAATCCTTCTTCTTCTCCTCTTTGTCGAAGCTTGCATCCCCTTGATAGAGTTTTCCAAACAATATTATAAGGTGATCAATTGGGAAAGTTGTGATGGCAATTAGGAGATCTTTTGGTGGTAATTGGAGAGAATTTGGCCAAAGATAAGCAAAGGTGATCAAGTGGTCAAATGGTGATGGCAATTAGGAGACTTTTGGTGGTAATTGGAAAGAATTTGGCCAAGGATGAGCAAAGATGATCAATTGACCAAATGGTGGTGACAATTAGGAGACTTTTGGTGTCAATTGGGAGTGATTTGTGGCATGGTGGGAATTTGGACGAAAATGGATGGCATGGTGGGTGTTTGGCCAAAAATGGGTGGCATGGATTTAGGGTTTGGGGTTTGAGGTTTAGGGTTTGGGGTTTAAGGTTTGGTTTAGGGTAGTTTTTTTAGGGTCTAGGGTTTACGGTTTGGATTTACGGTTTGGGGTTTAATGTTTAAGGTTTGGAGTTTTAGGGTATGGGGTTTAAGGTTAATGTTTAGGGTTTGAGGTTTAGGGTTTGGGGTTTGGGGTTTAGGATTTTTAGGGTTTAGGGTTTGAGATTTAAGGTTTAGGGTTTGCGGTTTAAGGTTAGGGTTTGGGGTTTAATGTTTAGGGTCTAGGGTTTAGGTTTTGGGGTTTAGGGTTTGAGATTTTAGGGTTTGGAGTTTATTTTATTTTTCGCGTACGGTATTTTGACCCCGAGCCAAAATCAGATGTTTACAATTTGTGGATCAACCCATTTAGTCACACAACTCATAACCCATATTTTGTATCATATAATATTAAATATTATTATTCATATTCATCAAGTCATGTCACAAATTGATAGTTACAATTTAAACTCTGACTATTTTTTATGTGAGTTTTGGGATCCTATCAAAATAATTCATATATTCAAAATTTATAATCAAAATACCTGTGAAATAGATCACCTACGGGTAGGCTAGTTCATGAACCGGTTCGACCTTGAACCAGTTATAAAATGAACTGGTATGGTTTGTAAAAAAATAGTAATTTTTTTTATTTCTAAAAAATTGATCTGTTTTAGGTAAAAAAAACTGGTATGGTTCGAACCGATTCAGAATCGATTCGAACTGGTCTGTTTTTTTTTTGACATTGTGTAAAATTTGACTATAAAAAATGTAATAATTTTCAATTTAGCCATTTTAAAACATATATTTAATAACAAAAAAAGTTTAGTTCAACTATTTAACCTTACTCTACTACTTACCTCCACTAAATAAATTTTATGACTTCTTCACTGTCTACGGGCGGCCTGTCAAAGTAACGAGTCTAAATTAATATCCAACCTTTTCCAGGTTTCTTAATATATATATATGGGAAAAATATATATGCAATTAGGCTTTGAATGACTTACGAATAAGCCCAACTCCTCAAAAGCCCACGGTCCATAACTTTACGTACTATTTATTATTTATTTATTTTTAACAATTTAGTGTGTTTTTTTCATGCAAAGGTAGCATTTACTTCTTCCCCAAGACAAGTTTCTGGGCTTAGTTTGTTTTTTCGGCCAAATTCTGGGCTTAGTTGTTGTTGAACTATTTTACAGGGTATTGAACCGGAAAGTCATGAAGCGTCTGGTTTACCGGTCCAAACGAAATCTAACAGGTATTATTGAATTGTGACTTAATAATTAAATCTTATTAAAAAAATAAAATGATATATTTTATATTAAATTGAAAATGATTCAACACATCTTATAAAACTTTTGTTGTACTAATATTTTTCTTCTCGTGATGGTGAATGTAACATTATGTTTTAAAATGATGGTAATTACTTCTTCTGTTAATTCTCCGCCAAAAATATATATTCGTTAAATAACTTATATATAGTTTTCCAATATCATACTATCTTATTCTAATGTTATAATTCAGTTTGATTCGATCAAGACACGATTGAGATTCAACCGAGAAGTGCTTGACCTGGGTCCCACACATATCAAAGATTAGGGGTGAGCTTGAGCGGATTGGGCCGTTTTTTTTTGCAAGCCCGAGCCTGAAATTTCGGTCATCACCTATGGAGGGCCAATGCCGACTTTGGTCTAAAAAGCCCGCCCGAGTCGGTCTTGCTTGACTCGGGACGATCTTGGTCTTGGACCGAAATTTTCACCCAAAATAAAATGTCTGAATTTTGCTGTCACATTTTGTTGAAGCAATCATGAATCAGAATCGGAAGCAAATCGGAATCAGACCATCATCTAAATTATGACCTAAATTGTGACAATCAGAACAATGACAAAGCAAATCGAAGCAACTTGAAGCAATTTCAGAACAATTTGAGCAACTTCAGAAGCAAATCGCGAAGGAAATGAAGAACACTTACGGCGGAGGCGAGAAGACAAGGAACGAAATGAATCTGCAGAGAAGAACGTCTGAAGACAACAGACTGAAGACAAAAGAGAAGAAGACATTGAAGACCTAATGTAAGTGGCAACGTTGTTGTTCAGAGACAAGTCCTTCCCTACAGTGGCGGCGTTGTTGTTATTCATGAAGCGGGAGCTGAGCTGAAGCGCGAGCTTAAGGGATAACTCCATAGCTGGAATGTTGGATTCATGTTCTGGACTACAGGGTCTACATCACTGTGCTTCACTCCCTCATGGAACATGTGGGTGTGGATCTAAGTTAAAGGAGTGAACAACCTAGTTGAAATTCCAAAGGGAAGTCCTCAAGCCCAAAGGGAACATGCTCTCACTTCCTCAAGCCCAAAGGAAAGTCCATCTCTTTTAACCGATTTCGGACCAGGCCTACTCAAAATTGGGAGGGGGGGGGGGGGGGGGGAGCCCGACCCCGATATTGGAGAAAAAAAACCATCCGTTCGTTCTAGATCCTAATCGGTCCGATTTTGTCAAAATTACAGTTCAGACAGTCTTTTTTACTCACTCTTACCAAAGATTTCTGGTTGAGTCTCAATTTGAGCGCCATTAGGAATTGAAATGAGTGTGAGTTGATTTGAGTTTCAATTGAGACTCAATCGAGAATTCGAGACCCAATTGAGCTCAAGTTCATCATCTAATTTCTAAACAACCATAATATATATATATTATTTAAAAATCATTTATGCATTTTCTTAATCTCCTTTTTTGTGTATTATTATAACAAAAATAACAATAATTTTTTTTTTTGGCCAAGTAAAATAACAATAATTCAAAATGCCATAGAACATATTACTAATTACTATATTGGTATTGTTTGTCCATATAATGTCATGTGTTGTGGTGTCCCACGTCACGTGTGTATCTTACTATCTTACGTTACTACTCTTGTTGGGGTCCACAAAATGGTTGTTGCCAACCTCAACTTGCCATTATTCAATCATTCAATGCTTACACATTGTTGTGTTACATTCTTTAAGATAAAAAAAAAAAAAGAACTCTTGGTAAGTAGAAATTTAAAATATTTATAATAGAGATTCATTTATTATTACATAAAATTTATAATTAATCTATCAATATTTGTGGTAAAATTAAATATAGATTTAAATTCAAATTCTATGCAAATATGTATTTTGGGTTGAATTCAAACTCAAAAATGCATATTTCAGAAATCAACTAAAATCTGCATTTGTTTTTATTGAAATCAAACTTAAATCTCCATGGAGTTTGATTTAGCGTTAAAGAGAATAAGAAAATGAATAGAATAACAAACAATATAAATAACAACATATTCAAATATATATAAGTATAAATAATTATATGAGTAGTGTAAATAATAGTATGAACAAATACGTAAGTGCATTTGAATTATTTGCCCTTTTTGTATATATTTGCCAATATTAGTATTTTAAAAGAAAAAATATATATTTAATTCAGTTGAATTATTAATAGTTATATTGAATTTTAATATTTTACGAAAATATATTCCTAATGACATCTTGAATAATTAATTATTGTGAAATCTCTTTACTTTACCGACCATGTGGTGAAATAATGCGTTTCTTCATTTTTACACAACTAATTATGTTATAATGACAATTATTTCATTTCGAAAAGGATAAGATCCCAACCCCTGAACTGACGATCGCATCAACTTTATTAAAGAGAGCATAACATTAACATCTGATCCGTGGGGATTCGAAATTGAACAATGATTTTTCGCGTATATATCTATATTTTTAATTCAATTTACTGTCACATCTGGTTTAGAATAGCAATAATGCATTAAGAAAATGATAACCAATTTTTTAAAATATAAAACTTCCGTAATTTTGAAATTAGAACACTAAAGTTGAAATTTTATTAAATTTGTGTCTTTATAGTCGTTTATTTTTAATGAGTAAATTACTTCAACAATCACTTATGTTAACACATGTCAATGAGTAACTGAATAGTTGAAATTGGTGCTGAACAATTATTTATATTTCAAAATACGACTAAATGATTACAAAAAAAAATTGTGAAAAAAATAACTAAAATATATTATCTTTATCTTCTTTATGAAGAACATGAACATGAAAAACAAATAAAGAATAAAATGGTCATTTTAGTTAGAGGTGTCAATTTGCGAGTTGAGTCGACCCATAGTTCGTGTCAGGAATCGTGCGACCCAAACCTGACTTGTCTAGTTGTATGGATCAAGTTTCGTAACTCAAATTTGACTCGTCAGCAATTCAGGAGGGGAACAAACAATAGCAAGAACACAACACAACAACTCAGCAATTCAGAAGGGGAACAAACAGTAGCAAGGCCACGAACAGCAGCATCCGAACAAACAGCAACTCAGCAAGTAGGAGTCGAACAAAGTTAGTAAGCAAGTAATCAGACATAGATTCAACAACCGAACAAACAACAACAACTGACCTTGATTTTTTTAGCAACAACTGAACTTGATTATTTAATAATTATAATTTCAATGGGTCACAGGTCGACCCATGGATCAAAGTTAGTGACCCAAATCTAACCCGTTTTTTAAGAGTTATACATGAGTCGTGTCAAAATGAATCATGAGTCAAAGTATTTGACCCAAATCTCACATGTGGGCGGATCGCCCACGTGTTGGGTCAAAAGTTGACACCTCTAATTTTAGTGATCATTTAATTACATTTTTTTAAATTATTGCAAAAGAGATCAATCCTTGATCAAATGATGATCCATATTAGTATGTCCAGAAAAAGGTAAAAAGTAAATTAAATTTAAAACAGAAACTTCCATAATTAGAATTAAGGTGGTGAAGGGATTAGCTTAATTAACTGATTAGTAGCTGTAAATACTGTCCCGTTCCATTTGCTTGTCCTTTTTTAACAACGGCCAACACTCATGCATTTGTATCTCTGCGGCGCTGCCATGTTTATATAAAAGCCTCGATTCCATCAATCTATCGCACTCCATCTTCTTCCTTCGTCTCCATCCTCTCTTTTTTCTCTAACAGACTATCTCTGTTGGCGTGTCTGAAGTTGCCATGGCCACTGCTTTTTCTCATATCCTTGTTACCGGCGGAGCTGGATTCATCGGAACCCACACTGCAGTTCAGCTGCTCAAGGAAGGTTTCAGAGTCTCAATCATCGACAATCTCGATAATTCCGTTCCTGAAGCTGTTGATCGAGTTCGTGAGCTCGTTGGGCCAGAACTTTCCTCGAAACTTGAATTCCATGTGGTACTTTAATCTTGATTCCTCTATCTCTCTGCATTTACTATATTTAAGCAATCGAATGTTCTAGCACTGGATATGGTAGACGGTGGATGTTATTGCATACTTTTGGTTTCGATCATTGAAATTTCATTCAAAGCCAGCTTTGGCTACTACATATTGCAGAATCTTCTAGTTCATCAGTTCTTGTTTCATGTATATTCTAGCTTAGTCTTGGCTTCAATCATTGAGAATTCACAGTTTCGTTTTCGACATTTTGGCCGAATCTTCTAGTTCGTGTGCTTGATTTTGATAATGTGGAGACTATTGCAGGGTGATCTCAGGAATAGGCAAGACTTGGAGAATTTATTCTCTCGAACCGAGTAATTCATCTGCTTGTGATTTTGGATAGATCCTAGTTGCTTTTGAATTTTGGATATCTGTTCATTAACAGTTGCTCTGATTCATTGAAATGGCAATGGAACAGATTTGATGCAGTGATCCATTTTGCTGGTTTGAAAGCCGTTGGGGAGAGTATGTTGTATCCACGTAGATACTTCGACAACAATCTGATCGGAACAATCAATCTGTATGAAGTCATGGCAAAGTATAACTGCAAAAAGGTATATCTATCTATGTATATTGATGCGTTGGTAACTAATCAACTCTTAGCTGCATATATCCAGTATTCATATCAGCAAGTTGAATGAAAATACATAAATTCAGACCCAGAATTTGCATTATTTATTCTTTGCATCTATTCAAATTTTCTCCCTTGGTTAATTATAGGGGGTAATTCACGATAATGTGTAGTTTCAAGCGAGTGATTATTGGCTTTGCTGATCTGATATGAACAGATGGTATTTTCATCTTCCTCGACTGTTTACGGACAGCCTGAAAAAATACCTTGCATTGAGGATTTTGAACTAAAGGCAATGAACCCTTATGGGCGAACTAAGGTAATTCTATGTTGCCAGATTTCTCTCCTACTATCTATTTTATTACGAGTTACAGCATATGAAAGCGAAAAATGATTCATCTTCTGGCTTCTGCTATATAGCTTTTCCTTGAAGAAATTGCTCGAGACATTCAAAAAGCCGAGCCAGAATGGAGAATCATACTGCTAAGATACTTCAACCCTGTCGGGGCTCATGAGAGTGGACGAATCGGTGAAGATCCTATAGGAATTCCGAACAATCTCATGCCCTACATTCAACAAGTAGCTGTTGGTAGACTGCCCGAGCTTAATGTGTACGGAGTCGATTATCCCACTAGGGACGGAAGCGCGGTACTTTATTTTTATTTTTATAAAAAAACTTATTTTCTTTGATGTTTCAACTTCAATTGATAGTAACTTGTTTGATTTATCGATTTCAGATTAGAGACTACATCCATGTTATGGATTTGGCAGATGGTCATATTGCAGCGCTTCGCAAGCTTCTAACAACAGACGATATAGGTGACAGATTTCTTTTACCAATCATGATCATAAGCTGCCCCAAACATAGTGTTAAATACATTGCTAGTTGAATTTGTGACTGATATGATGGTGGTTGCTAGCTGAATATCAAATAGATGCTAGACTAATACTTCAGTGCAATTTGCTTGCTCTGACCATTTGTTTGCTAAATCACGGAAGGAAAATTCACTTACCCAAATGTGTAACCTAGTAAGACTGCCACATGTACATTTCCCATTCACGTTAGCAGAAAAATAGACGGTGCTAGCAAGCTACACTCAGGTATTAGTTCATCTTGTGAATAGCTGCAAAAGAAACTTCAACAAGTAAACTAGCCGTTTGTATTAAACCCTTCAAATTTATTATCAAATGGGTTCTAATTTGTTTTCTTACAATAATATATGTGCAGGTTGCAAGACGTACAATTTAGGGACTGGGCATGGAACTTCCGTGCTCGAGATGGTGGTTGCATTTGAGAAGGCATCCGGCAAGGTTCAAAACTATCCCTTTGATCTAATTTTTTTTGGTCAACAAAAATGAATGAGCTAGTAGTAGCGACTAAAACCTACTCCAGCGCTTTGCACTGACTCTGTCAACGTAGCCCCACTAGTAGCCTGTAATTGAGAGGTCGGCCCGTTAGGCCCAAGTTGTAATCCTTTCCCCAAGCCAGAGCTTCTTCTATTCATTTCTCATTTTCTCTAATACATACCATAATGTGATATATTGATTCTTCTTTTCCCTCCAGAAAATTCCGATCAAATTGTGTCCGAGGAGGCCCGGAGATGCTACGGAAGTATACGCGGCAACTGATAGAGCAGAGAAAGAACTAGGCTGGAAGTATGTGGTTTCTGGTTTTGTTGTTGTGTAAGTTAACCTGTTTAGTGTTGCTACTTGGTTAATTGAATTGAATTGAATTGAATTGAATTGCAGGGCTAAGTATGGGATAGAGGAGATGTGCAGAGACCAGTGGAAATGGGGAAGTAGCAATCCTTTGGGCTATCAGTCCAACAAGCATTGAGACTTGATAAGTCTTCTCTTATCTGCATAGTCCATCTAAAACAACTACGTACAACTGTGAATGATTATAAAAATATTATTGTGATAAAGATGTTTATTCTCCGGTACCAAGAAATTGAGGACCTACATGAGTAGACAGATAAGTTGGGGACTAAGTAGCAAAATACTAATGGACTGAAAAAATACTCCCGACTGATAGTGGACTACTGATCATCGTAACTAGGGTTGAACAAAAAATACTGGTTGAATCAAATTTTCGACAAGACCGGCCCGACTAGGATCGAGACTGAGCAGACGATTTTTTTTCTTCAAGGTCGAGCTCAGTCTCGGTCCTTTTTCCCCAAAAGCTCGACTAGGACCAGACCGGTCCAACCTTGAAGAAAACCCTAGAAATTCATGGTATAATCCTTAAAACACAAATAATTCATGATATTGAAGTATTCAACAACCCTTAGATCGGTTCCATAAGGGAAGTGCGATGGAAGACGAGAAGCGACCGGGTTCAAGACCAAAACTTCCGTGATTTTTTTTGCCAATTTAGTTGAATTTTGTTTTTTATCAAAAATTTCGGCCCGAGATCGAGACCGGTCCGAGTCAAGCAAAATTGACTCAGGCGGACTTTTTTGGCCAAATTCGGTCTCGGTCCTCTAAATATTAAGACCGAAATTTCGATCATTATCCGCCCTAATGGTAACCCTACCATCCCATGACACATGGCAAATTTTGGAGTTGGTGGGCGCGACATTCATAACATTTTTACATTAGTTCAACCGTCTTTTTGACTTTAGAGATTGGATCAATCGTTTTTATTTATGTCTAAAGTTCTTGATATTCGCTATGCGCAAAGAGATAACAAATGTGACTCCGTTATGATGAATAGATCATCCTTATTAAGGTGTCTTGACTCAATAAAATATGTTTAATTATTTTTCAGTCTATCTTAAGTTCTTAACCATTATCGTGTGACGTGTGTAAGACGGTATGCTACGATTTAACTAGCAACGTCATAATCTATTCGCTTAAAGCGCACATAAAAATTAGGTGAGACCCTCTAATGGATAGTGAACTTCAGATACTTGGACCGTGACAGCAATTAATCATTGACAGCAAATAGGAGCATTGACCTTTGGATAGGGTGTTTGTGGGTTGAGTCCACGGATCGTGTCAGTAATCGTTTGACCCAAACACGACTCATGTATTTGTATGGGTCAAGAATCGTAATTCAAACCTGACCCGCGGGTCGGTGGGTCAACCCGCGGGTCAGACTGACCCAACAGTAATAGTAATGCATGTGTCAGACTGACCCATTCGACCTCCTTGACTTGCGAGTCAGACTGACCCGTTCGACCCACCACCGGTTAAAAAATCAGAAACATCTGACCAATGGGTCACGAGTGTAAAGTAAAGTGTCTAATTATTATTTAATAATACATAATTTTCATGGGTCACGGGTTGACCCATGGGTCAAGACTTCTGACTCAAACACGATCCGTGTTTTCACGGGTCATCCATGGATCGTGTCAAAAAATCTAACTCAAATACGACATGTGTACGGGTCATCCACGAGTTAAGTCAATTTTTGACACCCTTACTTTTGGATGTATAATTTTCTCTTTGTGTTAAGTGATGATTGGAGGTAGGGGTGAGCTTGGGTTGGTCGAGCTGGTCTTTTTGGCAAGACCGAACCCAAAATTTTGGTCCTCACATGTGGAGGACCGAGACGAGACTGCTTTCGGTCTAAAAAAATCGTCCGAGTCGATCTTGCTTGACTCGGGACGGTCTCAGTCCGAAATTTTCAGTAAAATTGGAAACAAATCGCGAATTCGGAAGACAATCGAAGCAAATCGCGACAGAAGTCAAGAACACTTACGAATTGTGTGGTCACGGAAGTCACGCGACGGAAGATGGACAGAGACGGTGACGACAGAGTCAAGATGGCTGCTAGAGAAGGCCACAAAAAAAATGAAGACAAGTAGAGCTAGAAAGGAAAGGATGCTTAAGAAATAGGATGGCTGCCGGGGCTCGACGAGAAAGCCAATAAAAATGATTAAATGTTAGATTGTAATAAAATACGGTCTGAACCGGTCATAATCAGGCTTTTCGAGAAAAAGATCAAGACTAAATCAAATCTTAGAGAAAAAAAACTCGCTTGCTCAGTTTCAGTCCTGGTCGAGTCGATCTCGGATCGGTTTTATTGAAATTTCAGTTCAACCAATTTTTTTCTCAACCCTAATTGGAGTCATGATCCTCCTTACTCCCTAGTGTGTTAGTCTCTTAGACTAGGGCCGACAATGGTGCGGTGAAAACTCTATAACCATGGTTATAACTGTTACTGTTTAATATGGTTAACCGTCCCATTATAGTGCGGTGCGGTTATGGTGATGAATTTTCTACCCATAATGGTTATGGTTATGGTTACGGTATTTAAGTTATAACCATGGTTATAAGTTATAACCATGATTATTATATAAATATAATATTTATTTATTATTAATAAACTAATTTATATAATATACTAAATATAAATTATATAATTAAAATTTTGAAGTTGTTGAAGATTAAAGGCGTCAAAATTCAATGATGGTAATATAGATTTATGTATTTTTTTAAATAAAATTTTCGATCTTTTATTATATTACATGTGTGGAATAAATATGGGTATACAGGTAAAACCATGATTAATAACCACGGTTATTTTAATGATTATGATATTGAAAATTATACTCATAATGGTTATGGTATGTGGTTTAAAAATATGGTATGGTTATGGTATTTGTCATACCCTGACCATACCTTAACCATCGACAACCCTATCTTAAACGCTCATGTTTATAATGAAGTATCAATTAGGAGAAGAAAAAAATCACAATCGTAAAAAAAAACTACAAAACATTAACATAATTGGATGAAATTTAAAGGGAAAACTAAGAATTTTATCCAAATTTTAGTGAAAAAAACAAATGATATATGTTCAACCATTAAGGGCAAATGAACAATTTATGTTTAATGGTCAACTAGGACTCTAAAATTATTGAGGGATTTATAAATAATTGTGCATCAATGATTTGAAAATGACAGGCACTGAAGATGTTTATTAAATTTTTTAAGAAAAAGGAGGCATTGTCCAATTTTTTTTTAAAATAACTATACTGGAAAAAAATATATTTTTACAAATATGTATATAAGTGCTACAGTGGGTAACACATTATATTTGTTTTTACAAAACGCTACCAATAGGTATATATATGTTTTTACTGTGTATATATACGTTTTTTACGTATCGTATTATACAGTCAGACTATAAGTAAAAAATTAACGCCTAGTTATCGTAATTTAATTCGTGATTAAACTATCTACTCACTGTAATTTTTTTAGTAGGTATATAATTAAATTTATCACCTAATACATTTAATTATTTCGATCAAATTATACGAAAAACAATGTTAGGTTAAAAAAATTAAATATATTTCTAATAAAAAATCCAAAAAAATTACGCTAAGTAGATAATTGAAATACAATATAAATGACGTTAACCGGGGTGAGTTTGAGCTTGCAGGGTCTAAGTTATATTTTTTAAGTCAAATTTGCATATTTCAACTTACGGCAATCTGTAAGTCCAAATTTAATATTTTTTTGCATCATTTGAATCGTAATTAAAATATCTACGTATTATAATTTTTTTAATAGATACATAATTTAATTTTTAATTAAACATTGAATCGTCAAAAAAAGAGAAAAAAATATAATATGCTATCCAAGACAGCTTATGTACATATTTTTAAATATATTTTTTATATACTTAATTTTTCATATTTATTTTTGCACAAGCCTACTTTATTAAAAAAAACTGTTTATTGCAATTCCATCAACCAATAATTACATGTCGGAAGACAATCGAAGCAAATCGCGACAGAAGTCAAGAACACTTACGAATTGTGTGGTCACGGAAGTCACGCGACGGAAGATGGACGAAGACGGTGACGACGAAGTCAAGATGGCTGATAGAGAAGGCCACGAACGAAATGAAGACAAGTAAAGCTAGAAAGAAAAGGATGCTTAGGAAATACGATGGCTGCTGGACGAGAAAACCAATAAAAATGATTAAATGTTATGTTTTAATAAAACACGGTCTGAACCGGTCATAATCGAGCTTTTCGAGAAAAATACCGAGACCAAATCAAATCTTAGAGGAAAAAACTCGCTCGCTCGATTTTAGTCCTAGTTGAGCCGGTCTCAGACTGGCTTTATCTGGATTTCAGTTCAACCAATTTTTTTTTCTCAACCCTAATTGGAGTCATGATCCTCCTTAGTGTGTTAGTCTCTTATACTAGGGCCGACAATGGTGCGGTAAAAACTCCATAACTATGGTTATAACTGTTACTGTTTAATATCGTTAACCGTACCATTATGGTGCGGTGCGGTTATGGTGATGAATTTTCTACCCATAATGGTTATGGTTATGGTATTTGAGTTATACCCATGGTTATACCCATGATTATTATATAAATATAATATTTATTTATTATTAATAAAGTAATTTATATAATATACTAAATATAAATTATATAATTGAAAATTTGAAGGCGAAGACGTCAAAGTTCAACTATTGTAATATAGATTGATGTATTTTTAAAATAAAATTTTCGATCTTTTATTATATTACATGTGTGGAATGAATATGAGTATACGGGTAAAACCATGATTAATAACCACGGTTATTTTAATGGTTATGGTATTGAAAATTATACTCATAATGATTATGATTATGGTATGTGGTTTAAAAATATGGTATGGTTATGGTATTGAAAGGTATACTCATAATGATTATGGTTATGGTATGTGGTTTAAAAATATGGTATGGTTATGGTATTTGTGATACCCTGACCATACCCTAACCATCGACCTATCTTAGACGCACCCGTTTATAATGAAGTATCAATTTGGAGAAAAACAATCATAATCGTAAAAAAAAACTACAAAAAATTAACATAATTGGATGAAATTTAAAGGGAAAACTAAGAATTTTATCCAAATTTTAGTGAAAAAAACAAATTATATCCTGTAACTTCTGTGGATACAAAACACTAAAGAAAATGATGAGTCATTGCCCAAAATGCACAGTGACGGCCTGTCCGGTATGTTCTGGATTTTACTTAAACTTTAAAGTAAAACCAGAAGCAGCAGGATCATCAGAGTATAACAACAAGGATACTCTGATACGGGAGCTACTAGCATACTGTGCATACCTTGTAGAGGTAAATGAAAAGCTAACCAAGGAGGCTGAAGATGTTCAACCATTAAGGGCAAATGAACAATTTATGTTTAATGGTCAACTAGGACTCTAAAATTATTGAGGGATTTATAAATAATTGTGCATCAATGATTTGAAAATGACGGGCACTGAAGATGTTTATTAGATTTATAAAAAAAAGGAGGTACTGTCCAATTTTTTTTTATTTTTTTTTTTAAATAAGTATACTGAAAAAATATATTTAGAAATATGTATATAAGCGCTACCGTGGGTAACATATTATATTTGTTTTTACAAAACGCTACCAATGGGTATATATACGTTTTTACTGTGTATATATACGTTTTGTACGTATCGTATTATGCAGTTAGACTAAAAGTAAAAAATTAATGTCTAATTATCGTAATTTAATTCGTGATTAAACTATCTACGCACTGTAATTTTTTTTTAGTAAAATGCATTTAATTATTTCGATCAAATTATAGGAAAAACAATATTAGGTTAAAAAAATTAAATATATTTCTAATTAAAAAAAATCCAAAAAAATTATCCTAAGTAGATAATTGAATTACAATATAAATGACGTTAACCGGGGTGAGTTTAAGCTTGCCGGGTCTAAGTTATATTTTTTAAGTCAAATTTGCATATCTCAACTTACGACAATATGTAAGTCCAAATTTAATATTTTTTTGCATAATTTGAATCGTAATTAAAATATCTACGTATTATAATATTTTTAATACATACATAATTTAATTTTTAATTAAACATCAAATCGTAAAAAAAAAAATAATATGCTATCCAAGACAGTTTATGTATTTCTAATTATATTTTTTATATACTTAATTTTTCATATTTATTTTTGCACAAGCCTACTTTATTAAAAAACTGTTTATTGCAATTCCATCAACCAATAATTACAAGTCGTATTTAACTTTTTAAAAGAAAGAAAGAGACCTTGGGCTTCGGCCCCTCGAAATAATGATTGATTAATAGTTTGGGCCCCAGATGAATTTTAATGGATTATGCAATCCACCTAAATGACCTAATAAGTAATAACTATATATTGTCGCCTTGTCGGTAAAATAAAAAAAGTAATAACTATATATTGTCGCCTTGTCGGTAAAAAAAAAGTAATGACTATATATTTATTTATTGCCAAAGACTTTTTTTTTGTTTGGCCAATATATTGCCAAAGACTTCAGTATATATAAATCATCTGCGAAACACGACGTTGCCTCCTTTTTTATCACGTCATTAACAGAGAGAGGAAAAGAAGCCAAACCTCCATGATTGCCGACAACAAGCCCATGACAGCGGCGTTAGAGATCACCGTCATATCCGCCGAAGGCCTCAAGAACAGCAGCTTCCTCTCCGCCTGCTGCTTCCCCTTCGCCCGCCGCCAATTCCGGCCCTACGCCACTCTCAGGACAAGCCAGAATGGCGGTGCTTTCCAAGGCGAGTACCGGACGACCACCAACAGGGAGAGGGAGAATCCCAGGTGGAACCAGAAGTTTCAGCTGCCGATGAGCTCCAATTACATCTACTCCTCCAGCATCTACCTCCACGTATACGCCGAGAGGTCGAACGACACCGGAGACCGAAGGCAACTCGGGTGGTGCCAGATCCCTGCGGAAGACATCCGGTCTCCAGCGCCGGGATTAGTGAGACATCTTAGCTATCGGTTGAGGGATAGAGATGGGACGAGGGGAGATGGCATCGTTAACGTCGCTGTGAAGGTGGATGGAAGGTTAAATTCCGATGCAAGTCGACCAATTAGGTCAGACTCGTGGCGACCGGTGATTGGGATGGCTCTTGGTGTACCAGTTTCTGGATCTATGACAATGAAATGAGGCCATGTCAAAGTATTGAGGTGACGTTTGACGAATCGAATATTATGCGATTATGGATGGATGCGTGGGTGGGTCCTGAAGTAGTATCTGATTCGGCTACGAACTACGCCGGAATCTGGGTTGTTCTTAGGGTAAACAGCCGGAATCTGGTTTGTTCTTAAGTAAGTGGAGCGTCATTTTGTTAATACATTATGCTATTATGCTACAGTTGTAAACAACTATTTCTCATTTTGTTAATACATTAGGCTATTATGCTACAGTTGTAAACAACTATTTTTTTAGGGTTAAATATCAAGGATACCTGAACTTGGACGTTTTGCAACGAGCTATCTGAACTTTAAAAAATCAAAACGGGCTACCTCAACTTTGGACGAAGGTGTAACGAGCTATTTCCGTCCAATTTCTGACGGATTTTCGACGAATTTCTGATGAATTTTTGTAAACAGTTGACGGTAATTTGGACGGAGGTAACTCGTTGCACTTTCGCCAAAGTTGAGGTAGCCCATTTTGATTTATTAAAGTTCGGGTAGCTCGTTGCAAAACGTCTAAAGTTCAGGGAGCTCCTTAGTATTTAACCCTTCTTTTTATATAAGATTGCTTCCGCATACAAAGCGTAAATGTTTCATTATTTACAATTTAAAGCTTTAAGTGGAACTGGAATTTTGTTCGTGTTTGTAGATTGTAACTGGCTTTACAAATTAGATCCGACCAGCCTTGTTAGGTGTAAATCGATTAGATCCAACCAGACATCGCTAGTTAGACTAGCAACTTGCTGTCTTTGTTGAGTATTGGGCCTCGAGAACCAGGTGTTTGGATACTGACCCAAGGCAGATCGACCTGATCCGGAATAGAGTCATGAGCGCCGCCCTGGGGAAGATTTCTTATGAGCGCGGCTTCCGCCTTTAGTTGCTCGCCCAACGCCCTTCACCTTAGTACCGTACAATGGACAAAAAAGTATTGGGTACAATCTACAGAGAGGATGTCATAGGGCAAATGAGTGCCCTAGTATACAATACGACATTCCTTAAGACTTATTACGACATTGATGGCTTAACAGGGAATACGTCTGACCAGAAGGGAGGCTCTGTCCCAAAAGTACCATGTCATTTGACTCATTAATGCCAACTCAACTCCGGTTTCCTCGCTTGAGACAACTAGGGGTGACAATTTCTGACACGACACGATACGATCTTCTTTAAAGCGTATATGAGTTTGCCCTTAACGGATCTCGTGTCTAAACAACTCTTATCGTTTAGACACGATTATTAATCGTGTCTAAACAACTCAGATCTGCGGATATCTGTATAAACACGATAAAACATGATTAACTAATCGTGTATAATCGTGTCGTGTATACATGTGATACGAATAAAGACACGGTTAACTAATCATGTTGTGTCTAATCGTGACACGTTCAGAAAATATATAAAATTAATGGTTTTCATGTTAATCGTGTTGTGTAACGTGTCGTTTCGTGTTTAATCGTGTAAATCTGTATCAATCAGGTCGTTCTTAATCGTGTCGTGTTTAATTGATTCGTGTTGGTTCGTATCGTGTCGTGTAGGGATAAAACCGGACCGGTCGGACCGGTTTTTATACGATTTCGGTCGGGGTCCTATATTTTCGGACCGGATTTTCTTCAAAAAAAAATCCGACCAAAAGACCATATAAGGGAAAATAAACCTTCCATTCGGATTTCGAATTTTCGGACCGGATTTTCGATTTAAACCGAAAAAATAAATACTAGGTGTTTCATAAATACTAAGGAGGGTTAGCTTAGGGAGAAGAAAGGAAAAATTGATGGGTGGCATGGAAAAGATGAAAAGTTGAGACTTTTGAAAACATGTTCACTCTTGAAAGTTGAAAAAAACAAGTTTTGACTCTTAGATGAATGAAAAAGTTGGTATATGTGCACAATGTTTCATATTAATTAATAATAAATATATTATATATAATCAATTCGGTCGGACCGGACCTCATGTTTTTTTAAACTTAAAGACCGAACCGGGCCAAAAATCCAAAACAAAGAAAAAACCCATCCATAAACCGAACCATGTATTTTCGAATCGTTTTTTTGGTCCGGTTCGGTCCGGTTCGGCCCGGTTCTTATTGGTTTTTCGGACCAACCGGATTTTAATTTCACCCCTAGTGTCGTGTCTATCCGTTATGTTTTTCAATTTTTAATTTTCAAGAAAGTTAATCGTGTCTAGTGTTGTGTCTAGTGTGATCTGCTACTTAATCGTGTCGTGTTCGTGTCTAATGTTTTGAGACACGTTTAGAAATTATATGTTTAGACACGAAACATGTTAAGACACGACACAATTAATAACACGATACGATTAAACACAATTGCCACCCTAGAGACAACCCCACCTGACCATGGTAGGGACCTAACTTAACTCATATTGTAAAGCATGCAATTCTCCATTAAGCATTTACTCTCAACCAATGAACATCCAACTAATTTGATTGTCGGTGGAATAAAGGGTAACACTCCGAACTTTCCTTCCGAACTTTCCTTCTGTACAAGTCATTGGATCGCCTCAGCTATTCCAAACCAAGGATCATTCGTAACCCGTGATCCAACCGTCTTCATATGAAAATTGCTTTTGACAGGTCAAATTCTATCGTTATCTAAGAAAACAAAAGGTCTGATTAGGTCCAGCCGTAAATATACCTACTCCAGGTCAGACACGATAAATTCCACTTCATGCCAGACAGGTAAGTATTATATGCAGTCGGCAAAGGACCGTCGTATTCATACTATTATATTTGCACATCCACTATTTTCTCTTAGAAATGTGCCAAACTGAGTGGGCACACAGATCACTGAGAGCCGCATTTCTGGACTTTAGTTTATGGATGCCGCCCTTCAGACTCCAAACCACAAAGCATGTCGACAGTTCGGTCCCAACTATCATCATAATCTGTTTAATTTGACAGTTCGGTCCCAACTTGGGACTCTACGGCAATCGGAACAGAAGACTTGAACAAGTCCAGCTCAGCCAAACACGGAATAACAAAAATTGACCAACAACACTAATTCATCCATGGATTGCGCAAAACCCAATGAAAAGAAGGTTACGTCTTGGACTTGGTGATGCATCTGATGTGGCAAACTTAGGACTAGGTAAGAATTAATTTGGGACATGCCGAGAATTGATCTCAGGACCTCTAGCATCCAAGCAAGGGCGATACAGTTGGACCAAGTGTCTGTTGGTTTAGGGTTTAGGACTCGACATACTGCTGACCGTACTATATTATTGTGAAATGTGGATTCAGTAGCTGGTAGGACTCGACAACATGTACAAGATGAATCTAAAAAACAATGCTACACCAAGCAGTTGAGAAACTAGTACAACTATTACTATGTCTTAAAAGCACTGATAGACTAAGGGGTGCAACTAGTGGGTGCCATATTCCTGGAATTTACATAACTCTATAGAGACCATAGCGACATATTCAGAATTTACATTACCTTTTTTGTTACGCTTCTTCATGGATGGTGGTCTTCAAGATGTTGTACTTACACAGAGGGCAAATAGCATTCATGTGTAACCATTTATCTACACAAGTGCAGTGGAAGTGGTGGTGGCATGGCAATTCCCTCAGTTCAACTCCATCTTCATAGGAGGTGAGACAGATGCAACACTCCTATAAAGTCAATTACCATATATGTCAGATGTGCATAAATATCAAAGAAGATAGCACGATAAAACTGATTTATCATTTAAAAAAAAAATACACACCGCGTCTTCATGAGACAGGTAGTGCTCAATGGGAGATTCAATGTTATTACCACATTCCACCATTATTCCCCCGCGAGATACTGCTATATCAGCACCATCCTTCTCCCCATTGGCCTCAATTTTGAATCTGAACTTTGGAAGCTGTTCAATGTCTTCTCTCGTTGCTCCTTCCTTTTTGGATATATGACAAATATGAAACGCATTAGCCTCAAGTAATCAATTGGTTATATCATGAAAACGATCACTTCCATTAATAGGTACCAAGAGTAAAAGCAGTGCAATCATATTTAGTGGCCCAGCTAACTTATATGGTGGAAATCTTGGATCCCTGGACGTGAGGTGTGTAAGGCCAATTTTTCATGACTCCGTGCAAAGGAGTTCTCAGCCAACCAGAACTACCTCAGTACAACTGAGTGTTCGTCTATCGAATTTGGAAAGGGGCCATAAAGAATGTAAGGAAGTATGATAGCAATCAAATCTGATGGCCAAAACTGTATTTTAGTGTTCAACTTTGACAAGTACTTTGGCGTTACTCCTCTGAATGCTAAAGAAATTTTGCTAAGAGACATTGCAATTACTTGTCAATTCTGAACAGCTTCAAACAAATTTCAGTGCTTCGAATTCTGTATCATGAAAATAAATTAATATTTCTGTGTTAGAAGATCGGGATTTCATTAGCCAGGCACTAAGATAGTACACACCCAAATACAAAATATTGATGAAAATATACAAAAGATGAGGACATACACTACTGGACTGAAATATCCCCTCTTTTGATACAGATGCCATGAGAATAATAAGCCAAATTTAAACAACTATGACATACTTCATTTCGTGATAGAGTACATGGAAAAGCGATAGTGATGAGAATAGCGGCAAATGAATTGACAAATACCACCACAGGACACAAATCAAAGAAGAAAACAATGTTGATCAATCTCTAGAGGCACCTAAATTTGAACTTTCTATTCTTGTATTGTCCAAAAAGGTTACCTGATCTGAGACAGCATATAAAATAGCAATGATACATGGAAGGCAGCAGCAAACTGCAATACCAATAGCACAAGCCAGCGCAACACAGAAGACCACAAAGAACACATCAAATCCCAAGAAGATTATGCAAAGCCTACAAATCAAGTACCGATATCAAGGTAAGATTTTATTACCCGCTTCTGGTACGGCCTCAAATGCTTTAAATAAAGTATAATATCAAGACAGACCAGTAAAGCTGAGGTGCAACGCGTGACAAAGTTTGGCCACCCGCAGAGACCCAGTAGAAGCCTATGATCCACCAAATAAATGAAAACATTGTATTTGCTGACTCAAGATGCTTTGCTACACTGCTGAAATTGTGACAAACATATGAAGCAGACATCAATAATTCTATACTAATAACTTGACATGCTAGAACAAATCATGCTCAATGCTGTACCTAAGTAAAGCAGTTTATTACACTTTCAAAAGATTGTCCTGCGTGATATAAGTTAAACCAATACCAGTCTCATTTGGAAAACTTTGAGTTGATAAAGGATGAGAAACTTAAGCCCAATAAGTCATAAATCAGTTCAAGGATCGACTCTGTTACTGGGGGGGAAAATGTGAACTAGAAGGGAACAGAAGTAAGCTGATTAGCTGATACTTATTTTCCTCATGTATGTTAAGACTATAACCGTCAACCAAACCAGTGCTAATCGAATACAAACATGTTAAGCATCTCAAAGCTAATTCGAGAAGCGCCAAATTATCAGCAAATCACCTACACGGACAAATCAATCATGAACGGAGAATCAATCAATTCAACCAATCGACATTGTACATTTGTACTTAATGCTAAAAGCTCATAATAAACCTCCAAAAGTACCCGGTGTTCTCTTCACTTAATTGTATCAGCGATACATACTGGGTGGAATCCCCTAGAAAGCTCGGACTCTGCTCCTCAGCTGCAGTCCTATTAGGGGAGGTGAGCTGCTGCCGTGACCGCTGCTGACGCTTCCGATACTCACCGAAAACGCAAAACATATGCAGCACGCATTGCATCGCGTAACCAATGATCCAAATTCTAAGCGGCATGGACGGCTTCTCCTTATGGCTTAGCACCAGGACCGACGCGGCAACCACCACGAACGCGAAGTTCCAGATAACATCGAGGATCACCACGGGCCTGGAGTATGCCCAGTCACTCTGCCTCTCCTCCAGCTGGTCGGCAGCAGACTCTCGAACCAGCATCGACGGTTCGCGCATCAGTTGGCGGCTGCTTGCACGACGGAGGAACCGAGACGCCTCCCGGAGGCTCTGCACATGTCTGATCGTGCGGCTGTTTGTAGGGCTTTGGTCCTCGGCGGAAAGAGGCTCCGATAGGAGAGGCGTGGGGTCGGCGGCGATGACATCGTCAGAGGATCGAGGCGTAGACATAGATAAAGGCGACGGGACGGGAGGAGATGGAAATGGAAGAGGGGAGAAGTGGAAGGAAGTGTGCCAGTAGGGGTGAGGGGACAAATGGCATGTGTGTCATGTTTGGTGTGACAATTATAAAAAACGAATACTTACTATAAGTTTAGTAGTTTGTCACTTAACACTAACACAACAAATAATTTTTAGAAGTATTCATGTCGTGTTATTGTTTTATATGTGAAAGTTATAAAAAAAAATATATATTAAAATAATAAATTGTTTATAATAAAAATTATCAATTCATATATTAGATTTTAAGTGTATTTAATGTATAATTAATAAACTCTATAAATTACATATCTAAATAGACTTTTAAAAGTTATTAAATGAGTCTTGTTTAGAAATATATTTTCAAGTTCAAATTTATAGTTGACCAAAAAAAGTTTAATTTTATTGTGTTATGTTCTGATATCTAAATATGAATACGATACAAAAATATTTTTCTGGCATCGTGTTCGTGCTTATCGTTTTGTCATATGTTTCAACGAACAATTATTTTTTAATGTATGTCTGTATTGTATTTTGTAGAAAATTGTCATCGTTATGTGGAAGATTAATTCTATGGCGCTATGGTCAAGTGTCTCTATTTCGAATTTATCTGCACCAACATATTTTTTTTTTAATAACTAATAGTGTAAACATATTTTAAATTGATAGTAATTGATAGTTCTGTTATTTTTCTATTAAAAAATTCAATTAAATATATTATATATTTGCAAAATTAATTTAAATTTTTGTATAAATGTTATAACTAAATCCTACAAACTTACAATAATGTTACAAACAAATCCCAACTCGATTGGAGTCACATCAGAATCCCCTAGCTGATCATAGAAACCCCGATTGAGACTCAATTGATTAGTAGTTAGTGTTTACTTTTAATTAGATGTATCATATTCAAAACTTAAAAATGTAAAAAAATTTATAGTTAGTATTTTACGTATTACAGTCAAAATTATTCTAAATGTGAAGTAAACGCATCAGATGTATTGCTTTCTTAATGGGGGAAAGTATGAAAAAGATGTAACATGTTTGCCAAAAATGGTAATCGATGAAATTTGTTTTGGGCCGCGGGTATTTGATGTAAAACGTTTACTTCTGTTGGTTTTTGAAGAAACGTTAGTTTTTCTGTTAATTTATTTGTTAAAAGTTAGCACGTGCTTATCACGTGACATATAATTTAAACGTTGAAATAACCAAAAACGAAAAATACCCAAACTACCCTCTATGTATTCCCTCTTTTATTCTTTGCGAACCGAACTGTTTCCCTCCCTAAGACCGAACCGGTCCCTCTCCCCAAAAAACATATCACCGAAAAAACTGATCTTACACCAGATCATGGATGGCAGTCAAGGAGATACACATAATTAATTACACCGAGCTTCTCCTTGATGGCGGCGTCACGCTGGTCCATGAAGTTCCCCAGCAGCAAAAATGGAAAGTGCTTGACTCTCAAGGACACATGTAAGCCTCTTCTGGTGTCGTTCGTCTTCTCCCGTGCTGGCGCGTCCGAGTCTCCCAGCTTCGATTTCGACCTCTGGAAGGCCTGCCGAGCTACATCGGCGACTCCAAGCCACTTCAAGCCTTTCACGCTGACATCCGTCGACGGGAAGACAACCTGCATCGCTGTCGACGGTGGCCATTCCTGCTCAGAGCTCCGGTTAGGACTTCTTTGATCTCTGGTGCTGAAAGAGAGATGATGAAATGTATGTGTGGCTCCCAGTTGCACTGAGTGAGTGACATTTTTGTCATTTCAAACGGACCGAAACTCACGTGCAAGGCATGGAGGCAACTAACAGACTTTTTTGACGGACACAAACGGAATTCATCAAAAACCTACACCAACAAACATATTCCATCAAAAACAAACATTGGGCCGCATTCACCAGTTTGGGCAAACATGTTACATCTTTTTCATACTTTTCCCTTCTTAATGAGATTCCTCTATAACATCTGAGCAAAATTTAAAAGAAAACCAATAATTTTTATTTATGTTTTTTTTCCCAAATACATTAAAACAAATGTTGTGTCCTATACAAGTTTTGTCTCAATTGCTTATTATGTTTGTACATGTACATTCATTATCCCTAATAATTATGCATTGAATGGATGTGGATGACAAAATGTGAAATTGACAATGATTGGTTGGATTTGGATTAAAATTGAGTGAAATGCTTTGGTTAGTATGTTGAGACTTGGGAGTGTTGCATTTATTTGTGTATTGTCGAATGATTGTAATACCGAACCTCGGTGACACTTTGTCACGACGTTTTAATTCATCAATAAAGTGCATATTTGAAAAAAAAAAAAAAAAAAGAATGTTGGGAGGGTTGGTGTATTTCATATGCATAACAAGCCCAGCCCAAAAGTTAAGGATTAAGTTGCAGAAATGATGAGGTGAAGGACTAAATTGATATTTCAAATACAATGATGACTAAGTATCTATTTTCGAGAGTTTAGAAAGGCCACTGGGCTCTGGGCACTGGCAATTTCCCTCCAAACCGCCAACCGGGTAGAGGAGGGTGAGGGTTTCATTTTCCTCAAGAAAGCGATTTGACATTTGAGCAACCATCCAAATGACTTCATCTTCCTCTACTGCCGCTGGTGTCAGCAGCGGTGGTGGTGGTGGCTATGACATGCCGTGGGTGGAGAAGTACAGACCTAGCCATGTCGCTGACATCGTCGGAAATGAAGACGCCGTCTCCAGACTGCAAGTCATCGCTCGCGACGGAAACATGCCTAATCTCATATTATCTGTGAGCTCACTTTTCCTTTTCTCCTCTACTGAGAATTGAGCAATTCCCCGTGCATAATTCGTCATGTGGTTGCTGGTATTTCGTGCATTGGGGTTAGCAATGCTTGATTCTCTTATTCTGCTTCGTAACATCAGAAGCTCACTTCACTTAATCGTTGTTACTTATCTGCTTGGAAGACGTTACACTCATGTTCAATATTGACGTCATGTCCAATATTGACTAGAAAGAGGAATGAGGGAATTTTTATGACTGTACTAAAAATTGAGACTTGTCTCGAGATGGCATTTTGTGTGGATGAAATCATGATTCGTGTGATGGCTCCTGGAGCTGGAAGTGGTAAATTTAACTGCTCTTTGGTGTTACGTATCTTATTAGAAGTACGTTCAATTCTCATATTTTCAGGGTCCTCCTGGAACTGGTAAAACAACAAGTATATTGGCTCTTGCGCACGAACTCGTGGGACCAAATTACAGGGAAGCAGTTTTAGAGCTCAATGCATCAGATGACAGGTACTTGGATTTAGACAGAGTTCCTAGCTTTCTGAAGTAATCTCCCATGTTAATTGCTGAATTATTGCCTCGTTGATTAGGGGAATCGATGTTGTGAGGAACAAAATTAAGATGTTTGCCCAGAAGAAAGTTACTCTCCCTGCTGGACGTCACAAAATTGTGATTCTGGATGAAGCTGACAGGTAATAAGCTACTAAAGTTTCATTAAAACTGAAGATCCTTTGTTTATGTCGTTTTTTTTGTGAAATATCATTTGGTACTACATATGCATTTCTTTCTCTTCATCCTCTCCGAGTTTGATTTTTTTTCCCTGCTAATCTATATGTCGGAAAATTTAGCATGACATCTGGAGCACAACAAGCTTTGAGGCGTACTATTGAAATTTATTCAAATTCCACCCGCTTTGCACTTGCATGCAACACTTCTTCTAAGATTATTGAACCTATCCAGAGTAGATGTGCTCTTGTTCGATTTTCAAGATTATCGGATCAACAGATACTTGGGCGCCTCATGGTGGTGATTGAAGCAGAAAAGGTAGGTACATAATTCCTGTAGTTCAATCCTTTAGATTTACATGCAAATTGAAGAATACTAACTTATGTTGAACCATCATTAATATTATATTTTTTTCTCAGTTGTTTAAATTTGGTTCTGCACTGGCATGTTACTTAACCGGATTGCACAACTACCAACTTTCAAGTCCTGAACTTCATTGAAATATTTAGCTTTCTTCATTGAAATGTTGTACGATCAATGAAGGTGGCGTATGTCCCTGAGGGTCTTGAAGCCATCATATTTACTGCAGACGGTGACATGAGGCAGGCCCTGAACAATCTCCAAGCAACACACAGTGGATTCCGTTTTATCAACCAGGATAACGTTTTTAAGGTTATACTTACAAATCCAGACTTCAGTATAAATCATTGTAACCATTATTAGGAAATATCTGCTGAAAATTGTGGAAAAACTTACATACAGTATCTAAATGTATATTCTAAAGTGTAAAAATCAGATATACTGCTGGTAAATTATTCGCTGCATAGATTTTGACATGAAACTACTGTATGTTGCGTATAATACAGGTTTGTGATCAGCCACATCCACTGCATGTGAAGAATATGGTTCGAAATGTAATTGATGGGAAGTTCGACACTGCTTGTGCTGGCCTGAAGCAACTGTATGATCTGGGATATTCTCCAACCGACATAATAACAACCCTTTTCCGTATCATAAAGAATTACGACATGGCTGAGTATCTGAAACTGGAATTTATGAAGGTATCCATCCATTTCACGTGTTATCTTACCTACATTATTTTCATTCCACAAAGTCTGCATTTTCTTTTTGATCCTGCAGGAAACAGGTTTTGCACATATGAGAATCAGTGATGGTGTTGGATCATATCTTCAATTGTGCGGCCTTTTGGCTAAGTTTGCTCTTGTTAGGGAGACAGCTAAAGCACCTTGATCTAGTGGAGGTTTAATTTAATCTTGGGTCATTGTTTCTTTCTCTCCTTTTGACATTGGACAGTAGATGAATTGTAGATTTGAGCCTGCTTTGCAAATGAGTTTAGCTTAGGATGTTGCTTGCAGCATAAGTATGTGTCTGGTTTTATGTTCCATGATTCTCTGTTGTAGTTTTCTGACAATACGATGTAATGGAGGTTGGTAATCTAATGGATTTTGAATCTATATATCTGCAGGTAATCTACTCTAATTAACAAACAGAAGCCACCAAACATTTTGTTTTACAGGCAGGAACGTAGTAATATTAATATATGGTACAACCTAAGATCAATGTTTAATTATTCAATAGTACCGCCCTTTCGGTCTGATAATAATCAGTTAACAGTTATAGTGGGGGTGGGGGGAATGGCGCTAAAGCCAAACAATAACTACCTTCTCTACACCATTTGCATAAGTTGTAAAGCTACTGTTTTGAAATAAACACATGAACATGAAATAAAAACAACTTTGTATTGAATATTCTTTGTATTGACTATTGGAACAATTGTACATCATGTGGCTTGGCTCTTGTTTCAATTCTCAATCATGCCATGTTTAGGCCATCAAAAAAAAATCACAACTTTCTACTCCATTCGAGTGCAAAATTGCAGCTTGACATCTCGGTGTCTTAATATTTATCTCCTGGATTTGATACAACCCGGCTGCTGTCTCTTTGACAGAAGATCGATGTCTGCAATTTCATTATTTTCTTGCAGCTTAAGTTACGAAGTCATTTCCCTCCCTTTCTTGTGTATTTCTCTCCTTGAGCTGAATGTGAAAACCATCTGGGAATTGCAGACCAGGAGTTCTTACAGTATTGCCTCCTTTGATCGCTCGCCAACTGAAAGATTCATGAGTCCTCAGTTTTAATTACCTTCATTAACTAATGCTTTACATTCTGAATAATAGGTTTTTACCTGTACTTGGTTACCAAGCAATGCAGAAACACTGCCATCTGCACCTTAGTGAAGTCTGTTCCAACGCAGAACCTCATTCCTCCACCAAATGCCATGAATTGCTTCGATGTATCAGGTACATTACCTCCCTGCATATCGTTTTTCGGTTACAATTATCATAAGAAATATAAATATATGTTATTAATTTAGCAAGAAACTCCTAACCTCCCATCTCCATGGATTAAATGTCAGTGGATCTTCATATGTTACTGGGTTTAAGTGCACTGCTGGAGGACACACCATAACTGCCCATCCTTCTGGTATAGTATATCCTGCATAAAATTCATTTTTTTAATAAACATTCTGAGTTAATTATCCATTTGCTGGCTAAATATTCGAGTTTTAACAATTTGTTAACTGAACTTTTTTATTAGCATTGAGTTTGGATCACGCATACAGATGGAATGTGTGATACCGTTTGAGCATACCTTTAAACTTGATTTCTCTTAGCACTTTCCTGAATATGCCAGGAACTATGTTTGCAAGCCTTACCGTTTCATTTATGACCTGCAAAAGTAATGGTTTTTGATTAGTTATAGAGCAATGATGTTTCAAAAAATATAATTTTTCAATGGAAAAACAATCTTCACTTACCTGAAATGTAAATGTCATTGATTTGTATTCTCTCCACGTCAAACCCGAATCGGCATTCTCCCTTTCTCTTATTATGGAATCATGTTCTTCCTGAGAAATTTGGGATTTCGTTAGGGATGACTAACTAAACAAGATTGAAGAGTTTTTTTCAGAATTACTCATTCAACGAACCGTTAATCTCTGCAGAACCAAAGGATGATCCGAAAGAAACTTCATAGCCAATGTTGTAGCCAGAGAAGTTGTTTCATAGCTAGCAAACAGCAATACAAACATCAAATCCAACGCGATTGGCTCGGTGAGGATGGTCCCTTCTTTCTGAAGTTCTTCAAGAACATAATCGAAAAAATCGATCTTTTGCTTCCTCGGCACCATCCTTCTTTCTTGCAGTAAGTCCTTCAACATCTTCATTGCATTTTTCCTTCCCTGTTCATGGTATAAGTGTTGAGATGCCATCAAAGTTTGATATCTTCCTCCGTTCATTTTTTCCATTTTCATACAAAAATTTCACGATCATCTAAAAAAAATGTAATGCATAATCTACCTGTAAGCACTTGTGATAAGCAGTTCCTGGGATATCCAGTGGGAATGAAATCAATCCCTGTATGAATGCTGCAAAGTTTTCACGCAAATTCTCCGAAGATTTCTCTGAATCGTGACTGATCAACTTTCTTGCTGTCAGGTGGAAAATCAACTGCAAAATTAAAAAATTTCTTAGTGATTTATAGTAGCTAGCAATGGAAATGGATTATGTTGAGTTTATGATTTTTTACACTTGCAGTTTCTTCTTTAATTTCAATCGAATCCCGATTCGACCACTGCTTTAACCTTCTAATTGCAGTTTCCTCCACTTCAGGAAGCATCTTCTGAAGATTTGTGGGTCCATAGAGATGCAGCACCATGTTCTTGAGGTATTTATACATAACTCCATGCAAAGAACCCACATTTTGTTTTCCAAAGATCTCTTCAAAGGTATCTGGGTACCAACTCTGAAACAAATGGCCTTCTTCCTTGAACACGAAGTGATTGAGATCAGGGTCTGCAGAAACCACCACTGGCCTCCCAACCAAACTTGTCCTGAATACTGATCCATATCTGTAACACCATTTCACAAATCATTCAGAGTTGGTGAACAAAATCACTACTTAGCTTAGCTAAACAAATAAAAAGTTTACCTTTTCATTCTCTGCTCCACAAATGGCGAAACATCATGATTAGTGTAAGGAGCAAAGAAGTGAAGGGTTTCACCGAGGAGAGGCCACCCCATGGAACCCGGTGGGAGTTTCCCATTGCATCTAGGGTTCCTCCAGTTGTAAACCCAGTGGAGTATAGCTATAATGGTCAAACTTACAATATATACAACCCACATTTCCCAAAACTGGTTCTTGGGTTGATGAGGAAGAAGATATTGAAGAAGAAGGTGGAGAGAAGGTGAGCTTTTGATAATATGAAAAGGGTTTGTTGAGATTCGGTCAAGATTGAGAAAACATAGTGCAGCAAATGGAATGAATTTGCTGGCATGTATGTATCTTATGAGCTGCTCAAGGATATCTTCTTATATAGGAAGCATTGCCAGAACTATATGACTTGTTAGTGATGAAGTATATTAATAATCTGGGAAGATATAAATTTTTTAATTTTTAATTTTTAAAAAAGTATCTCAATTTCCCCATCAGACTCATAAAGTTCCCATAAACAGAGGTTTAGCCTGAGTGGAAACATAGTTACTTGCCTTACAGCTTATATTCTCATTATTTTCATTAATTAAGATGTAAAATATAGAATTTAAATCTCATATTTCTATATACATATATATAAAAAGTCTACTATTTATTACTTATTTATTTAAAATTATTTCAATAATTAGTTAAACAAAAACCGCTGAAGAAGTTTGTTGCTCCAAAAGCTGTACAAGTAGTTGGAATATGTAATAAAATATAAATTTTGGGAATCATCCTGTTTCTCAAACTCCATTCTTTATCATCCTTTTGTCAACGCCTCTGCATAAATTTTGCAGCCCTTTTCTCCGTTGAAACTCCCAGGATGCTTCCTCTTGTCTTCCCTTTTTTTAGGGCTTCGAGGGTTACACACAGTACGTGTCAAGAGGCACGAGGGCTCATCTTCTCTAGATTTGTGAGAGAGAAATCTGCAGAAAGATCAATACTTTGGAATTAAATTAGCAATATCCAATGGGAATTTGATCAGGGTTCTTCACCAACTAGTGTTTGAACAAGTTTTCAGAGTATCTGTGATAAATTCTTGCTAAATCTGCATGACATTGATGGAAAAATCTGGGTGTGGTGCATGTTCTGTCATATAACCTCAGATTTAGATCTTATAATAGATACAGACACATATAAATATAATATATTATATGTATATATGTGTGGAAGTTGAGTCATCATGATTGATGTGGTAGACAAATTAAACCCTAATTTTGAGTTCCTAAACATAGATTAGAGCACAGTAGAGCTCGCCCCATTGAGCCCTCCAAATCTTTTGTCATTGCTGCCCTACCCTACCCATCTCCCTCTGTCACCACAACACTGGACAAGGATGCTCCAAAACATGTCTCCTACAGTAAATGGTCTACTCTATAGTCTATGGAGAGGACAAAGAATTTTGATACAACAAGACACTTTATAGCTACATTATGGTGGGGATTAAGTTAAAAGAAAAAACACATTTCTGCTTCATTATGGGGCACTCTATAAGGATAGATTTAGGGTTCATCAAGTAAATGATTCACTATTATCATTACGAAATTTGAATTTACATTTAGGAACACAAATTAAGGAGAGTGATTTGAACTTTTTATTCAAGTCCAATATAATCAGATGCAGTTGTGTTCTAGTGGTTAAAAGCGCTTACTTCCATGTGGTTTGACTATGAGGTTCCCAAGTTGCAGCTTGGGGAGGTTGACTTGGAGGCTTTAATGGTCTGGCCTCTCGACCATAGTTATCAAAACCGAATCGGCTATCGAACCGGCGAGGGGGCCGGTTCACGGTTCGATCGGTCCAACCTGGTCAGTATGCGGTTAACTGTTCATAAGGGGAAAAAAACTAAAAACTTAAAATACATACATAGTCTCAAACACAAACATAATTACATCAAACTACATAGTTTCACACACATACAAACTATATAGTTTCAATATCAAACACACATTACTCTCAATTCTCAAATACAATAGTAGTGAACCGGTTTAACCAATTGGGTTAAGCCAATTGGTTTGTGCATAACAAAAAACAGGGGGGAGGGGGGGGGAAACGGCCGAAAAAAACCCGAAAACCCAAAAAAAATTGAGCTAAAATACACCTTAAAGTATAAGTTTTGCACCATTACGAAATACATGGAATAGCAGGATTGGAGAAATGCTTCGAGCTTTGGCAAAGAGATGGGGGTTCAAATTCGATTCACTTTCTCGGTGTAGTATGTTGCTTGTACTGTAGTTATGTGGATTACTGAATTATTTCAAGTATGGTATCACTTAGTGTATCTTGCCGAAAGTAATGATCATGACTAATGACCCATTGACCCTACAGTTAAAGGGTATACCTACTTTCCAACTCTAAAAAAGCATCCAGTCAAAGCAGGCCTTTGATATTTGGATTGTAAAACATATGGAAGTTAGCTTGATGAGTTGAAGAAGATGTATGGCACTGTTGGTATATTCATGGGAAAATTCTTTGATATGTAGTCTCTTTGTTTGTAGACTCTTGTGACAGGATTTGACCAGATTTCTGCCATGGGAAGTCCTTCATACTACAACTAATCCATTCAAGAATTCATTGCCTCTTACTTGATGGTCGTTAAACAGCTAAAAGGTGAATCGGAAACCAGCCGGTTTTCCAAAAAGCATCCGATTCAACCCGGTTCAAACATTGTTCATTTGTAAAACGGTATTTTAACTGAACCAAACCGGACAGGGGTCCGATTCCCGATCTGACCGCACGGTCCGGTCCGGTTCTGATAACTATGCTCACGACTATAGTCTAGGTTGTCGGTGGGGCTCCGTTGACGGGGTCAGTGCATGCGCTGGTTGTTCAGATGAGTGAGGAGCATCATTGGGTGCATCACAAAAAAAACACAGGAAAAAAATTTGAATATTATGTAGTAGGGTGGGTCTGGGGTGATCACTACTAACTCATTCCTTTTAGTTGACCAAAAAAAATGTCCAATATGAATTACCTCTTTTTCTGGACTCAAGTAAGATAACGAGTTTAGTCATATTAAGTTGGGTTAGTGAGGACAGTCACTTGGTTTGAGGCGTTACAAATGGTATTAGAGTTGACTTGAGAATGATCAAACTTGCAAGGTAGATGACATCTGTTAACGAGAGAAAATAGTCTTGAGACGTTGCGCATTGCGTTATCCTACATTCAATCACGGAGCTATTTGATGGGCAATTATCTTTAGATCCCTTAACTTTTGGCATTATGTAAATTTAGATCTAAAAATATAATTATTTCAGTTTTAGATCTTTAAAAATGTTACATTTACCCCTTTGAACTTTGTGTAGTTTAATTATTTACTATTAAATTATTTCTTGCTCCACTAAAACAAATTCCTAATTTATAGGTAAAGAGAAATACTTTTCAATCTTAAATTTAATAAAAAAAACTCTTTTCCGAATTAAAGTAAATTAGTCCAAATTTATAACGGTCCAAGTTCAATCATTTTGTCTGATGCTGTCATTATAAATATGGACCGATAGGTTTATAAAATACTGCAGGTGAAGTCATGAATTTTTGGATGATTTTACAAAATCATAATATTAATCCGACAGGGTAAATAGTAAATACTTAATTACTCTCCTAACCTTGTATAGTATAGCAGCCACTAGAATAGGCCGGCAATGATGCGGTTAAAATCCCATAACCATGGTTATAACCGTTACTGTTTAAAATGGTTAACCGTATCATTATGGTGTGATGCGGTTATGGTGATGAATTTTCTACCCATAATAATTATGGTTATGGTATTTGAGTTATACCCATGGTTATAACCATGGTTATTATATAAATATAATAATTAATTATTATTAATAAACTAATATATACTAAATAATGAAAGTTAATGTACATACATGTAATAAATAGCTATGATGTTAGTTTTATATATTTTTATTGTTGACAATATAGATGTGTTTTTTTAAAATAAAATTTTTGGTATTTTATTATAACATCTGTGGAATAAATATGAGTATACGAGTAAAACCATGATTAATAACCATGGTTATTTTAATGGTCATGTTATTGAAAATTGTACCTGTAATGGTTATGGTATGTGGTTTAAAAATATGGATGATTATGATATTTGTCATACCCGTACCATACCCTAACCATTGTTCAGCCCTACACATAGGATGATAATAATAAGTGGAAAAAAACACATTCTTTTTCGTATCTTAAGAAGAAACGCCCTGGAAAGGGGTGACAAGAGAACTGGAGAATTATGCGTTTCATTATTATATATATACTATATATTATATATTATATATGTATGTGGTAATCATTTGAACACATCAACTCTTCAAACCCTAATACAAATTCTAAATCTCCAATTAAAATCGTTAAATCGCTATACTATATTACTATGATAGTTTTAATCACCTACTTCATTAGTATGAATGAAATGCATTTTATTGGGAATTTTTTTTAAAAAACTTTAGATGATATCAACTAGACAACTACACACTTTGTTAATTTATAATAATCCATTAAATATATGTAGAACAAATCAATAAGTATATAGAATGACGCCACTTTATTCGTGTAGTATTTGTAATAATAAAATAAAATATATTATTCATTATATTAGACACACAAATTATATTCTTATACGTAAGCAAATATATCAAATAGAGATAGTGTATCATCCAAAACAGTGTGCTCTTCACGTATAATGCAATGCTTTGGAAGTAGAGAATTGTAACGTATATTAGGGTTAATTACTTAATTGGTTATGCATGTTTGACCAATGTTCAGAATGGTTACACATGTTTCAAAATGTGATTAATTGATTTTGTTATGTGACTAATTGGTTACACATGTTTTTTCAAATGTGATTAATTGATCATTCCGTTACTAAACCGTTAATTTTACCGTTAATTAATTTTTTAAACATATTATTGAATTGTGAAATGACTATTATGCCTCTAGAATCATCTTCAAGAACACAACATAATCTTCAAGAACAAGAATCAATGAACCCAGAAATCTGATTTCTGGGTTCTTGAAGAAATCAGATTTCTGGGTTCTTCGATTGTTATTGAAGATGATGTGTTCTTGAAGATGATTCTAGGGGTAATTACGTCATTTTACGTATCTAAATAGTGACTTAACTGTGATTTCTAACGGTGAACAGTAAAGAAACAAATAGTCACATTTCAAAACCAATTAATCACATTTTGAAACATGTGTAACCAATTAAGTAATTAACCATATATATTATATATATATATATATGAAGCATGAAGACATTATTTAGTTTTTTATATTTAAAAATTATATATATATATATATATATAACAAGTGAAATTATATTCAGATACGAATGCTTCGCAAAGAAAAAAACATTATTAGATAATTATATATATATATATATATGTATATACTCTTACTTATTATATAATATATATTTATTTAATTTTAATATATGATTATAACTTTTTCTGTGGTATTATTTTTTGGGGTCGTAATTATTTTAATATAAATATTATTGAAGTAAAATTTGATAAAGCAATTCAACTACCATTGCTTAATCAAATTAGATGGAAAGGAATAAAACTGTACTTAGCAAATGCAAGATTAGAATCTGAATTGAGGGGTCAATCCAACCAAACTGTTGATAATTCAAAGAATCTAAATCCATTTAATTTAAAATTTCACCATTTTTGTTTTAAATTGCAATGAATTTCTGTTTTTGGACAATAAAACAATTCAGCAAAACTTACAACATTCTTGCCAGATTTCTAGAACAACAGATTCAGATCAGACATAAACAAGAGCATCCCCTATGTATCATCATCATCCTCAAAAAGAACAAGACACAGTAAACATTACCCAGAAGAATCACATATCCCTCAAGTTTCTTGATCGGGGTTGCTGTTATTGCGCCGGTAAGGAATGAATCTGTGATCTTTGGCAGCATTTCTCCTCCTCCTCTTCTCCATAAAGGACTCGAGCTTCCCAGATTCCTAATCATGTTCGTCGAAAAAATCAGTGATCGTGTTTTTTGTTCATAGTTCCTAATTATACACGATAATTTCATAAATTTTTCTAAATAGTTAATAATAATCTGTACCTTAAGGATGTTGAATTTCTCAACAAGTGTCTGCTTCTTTATTTCAGCTGCAAAAAAACATCAAATTGGGGTCTTAATTCGTTTTTGAATTGAAGATGATCCATTGAAAATAACATGAATAGTAAAAACTCAAAGGGGATAGAAATAAATACATACATTTTTTAATGTAAAACGGTTTTTTCCCCTGCTTTGCCGCTTCTCTTTCCTTTTGCTTGTGCTTGGCTAAAATTGCAGCGCCTTTTTGCGTTGAAGAATTTGATTTCATCTGCTTGTCCTGATCAGATGTTACACGGTTAAGAACGAGTCACAAAATAATGAAGTGGATTTCTTTGTAAAAAAGACTCACAATCCAAGAAAGTTGATCTTTTAGTTCACTGATCTCTTCTGGGTTTTTGGATTTCCTCCACAGCTTCTGTAATTTCTGCACACCCAGAAAGAGCAATAAGCACAATAAATATTAAAAACAATTTACAGATTTAGTATGTTTAAAGAAATTAATACTACCTCTCGTTCAGCAGGAAGCTCCTTTTCGAAGAGAAAACTGTATCTACTTCTGAACCTGTAAAAATATATGGACACATGAAAAATATGTTTAAAAAATAAAGCTAGTTTCTGCTCCAAATGTTTTTTCTTTTCATTTTTGTAATCCATATGGCAAATTCTAACACCTTATTTATATAGAGAAGGAATGAGTAACCGGGATATATTCAGATATGGTGATCAATAAGAAGGACAACTGTGATGAATATATGCATCTCATCACGAAAACATGAGTAAAACGTGAATAAGCAAATCTTACCCATCGTTATCAAGTGTGCCACAAAGAGTTTCAAAACGAGGATCACGCACAACCTGGAAGTGATGGTACAGAGCTGTTAGTGTATATGAGAGATTATTGCAAGGTTTTCGGATCGATAGACTAAACCAAAAGGAGAAGGATCCTATCCGAATCCTCATGTGTAATTGGCTTAGACCAGTCCATAATTTTCGGTGATAATGCACACATAAACCATCCATGAAAACTTGTACTGATTTTTTCCTTAGTTCCATATCCCAAAATTGTGTTTTTTATCAAAATTTAGTTTATACACCAAATGCATCCAGTTAATTTAACTTCATAACATGCTATGTGTTGACCATTATGATAGATTCACAGCACAGAATGCATGGGTACATAAAGATAGTGCACAAAGTCCATATCATATTCTTCTCCCAAAAATAAGAACACGAAAATAAAATCAAAAAATAAGAACTTGATTGTACCAACCTTTTTAGGAGCTTGAATAACTTCCCTATATCTAGTCACTGGCTTCTTGCAGCTAACTTCCATTGGCCTTTGTAAAAAGGAAAAAATATTATCATCATCAATACTTGTAAACAATCAAAAAAGAGACCCGATAAGACTTGTTTGAATCTATGATTCAAGTTCCTCAAACCTGTTCTTGTTTGCTCGCTTAGATTTGCTTTGCTCATTGAATTTCCTGTGCACAGAGCTCGATCCATCAGCCCGAGCTTTCTGCAATTCCCCAAATGTCACATCCGCCAATTCGCGCTCTATCTCCTCTTCCTATTAATAACAATCAACCAGCTATCATAAATAAACACCAACAAGAAAATTTTCAAAATCGAAATAACGTATCAATCACTTGAATGTACTTACTTCTGATGAAGCTGATTCACTATCTTCAAACTTCATTCTACTTGAAGTTGCTACCTCTTGGTCAGCTTTCTTCATTGCAATACCTAAACCTAAGAATTACAGGTAGCTCCAATAAGGATTCATCCAACAAGTTCAAATCGTCATAGAATTCAACAACAAAATATCGAGTTGGTGCATGAGTGATACGATACGAGCCGGTAGGAGCATCAATCGACCACCCAAGCCAAATTCAGAGACAAAAATCAAGGAAGAAACGCAGTACAAAATGAGATGAAGCAACCGAAGAACAGAATCTCATCTCAGAGACATACCTCAGGTCCTCAACCCTTCAGCTCCAGCCGTCTCTGTCTCCAACGTTAGCTAGCAATTGAGCTCCTTCCTCGTTTCCACCTTGTCGACGGCGACTTTGTGAGCCCAAGTAAGCTGTAGAGAGACCAGACCTAGTGAAGGCCCACGAACAGTGGTTTTAACGACATCTACAAATTAGCAGCAAACTATTTTTATATTTATTTTTCCTAAATATAAATTTATTTTATTATTATTATCAATATCTCATAAATTTAAATGTAGATATTTTTTATGTATAAAAAATGCGTTAATTTATTTTTCAAATAATAATAATAATATATTTAAATAATTTATGGTGTGTTCGTTTTGGGCCTTTTAAAGGCCCTTCTGGTAAGAGTCACATTTATAAAACAATTAAATTATGAATTAATGGGCCGACGTCAGTGTATATTTTCTAGGGGTGAGCAAAAAAGATTGGTTGGACCGAAATTCCGACAAAATCGGCCCGAAATTGGTACGACTAAAACCGAGACCGAGGGGGCGGGTTGTTTCTTCTAAAGTCGGGCTCGGTCTCGGGTTTTCCCCTAAATTCCCGATTCGGATCGGGCCGGCCCGAGTTGTCTAAAACCCTAATACAAAATACTATACTATATATCAACTTCTCCAACTAGGTCTCGGACTCTCGCCTCCGCATTCTAAAAAACTCAGCAAGTTAGCAACTCCCGCCACACATGTGCTAATTTATTGTGTTTTGTGTTTCTATGTTCTAAATTTGGACAAAAAAAAATGTTGCTTTTTTTTTACTGAAAATTTCGGTAATGTACCGAGACCGGACCGAGTCAAGCAAGATCGACTCAGGCGGGATTTTTATACCGAAGTCGGTCTCGGTTTCAATCTCGGTCCTCCAAAGGTGAAAATCGAAATTTCGGTCTCAGGCTCGGTCTTGCCAAAAAAACCGGCCCGCCCAAGCTCACCCCTAATATTTTCAGCCTATAGACTCTAAAACTTATTATGATTATTAATATTTATGTTAATTTATTTTTAACGAAATTTCTTAAATAGGTTAAAGTCATGTCAATCATGTATGGCCTCAATAATTAATTTTAATATTAATCTTATATTTTGAAGTAATTATTTTAAATGATCTGATAAAAAATTTAAAAAAATAAGAGAAGCATTTAACTCTCCTTATCCTTTTGAAAAATAGTATATATGAAAATCGCTCATTGAAATTAAAAGACTATAGTTGGCCCAAAAAAATATAAATTATAATTTGAATCAATTTACATTTTTAAGTTATATCGTTTTTGTAACAAATAAAAACACGAAAACAGTAGTTTCTAAAATACATAAAAATTATATTTAGAAAATATAAGTGATAGTTCCTAAATTAAATATATTTTCATTAATACTATTAACATATTTCTAGAATTATACGTGATTTAATAAACTTTATAAAAATATTAAATTTAGTTTAAAACATTAGTTATCATCATACATATTCATATTCATTTTTATTATTGGTAATTTATGTACTACTCAGTTAATGTTCTTAGAATTTCACTTGATTTTAATATTGTAACATCATTCGCATAATTAAACCCAATTTTTTTTTTGATCAAATACTCGTTTCATTAGATTAAACCAATAAAACGGCGTGACATAGAGTCACGGGGGGTTCATATTACAATCGTTTGTTAAAATGACAATAAAAGGGAGTGGGGGTCGGGTGACCCAATCGTTAAGACGCACTCCCATCCTAGCTTGCTTCGCGATCCAGTTTGCGCTCTCATTCGCCAACCTCAGGATAGCTCGCCATTCCACTTTGTCGATCTCAATCGCTAGTGTTCGGGTGTTTGAAATTATCGTTCTTGTTCTCCATTCGGTCGGTCCTTGTTGGAGTTGCTTGATAACCACCTGCGAGTCCGACTCTATAATTATATCGGGCCATTCCATTTCCTTTGCTAATCGGATTCCTTCATGTATCGCCAATGCTTCCATCATCGTGCTATCATCCCCTCGCAGTTTCCGACTGACTCCGCCAATGACCGTCCCGTTCTCGTTCCTTGCCACGACTCCTATTTCGGCCGCCTTCGTTCGCGGGCACCATGATGCGTCGCAGTTGATATTCACCGTACCCGTCATTGGTCTCTCCCACAGTTGGTGCCGTGGTAACCTGTTCTCCGTTTGGGTCCTCGCCTGGTCTGTCGTCTCACGTAGTGTCCTCTGTATTTCTTCCACCGTGGCTGCTGGATCAGGCGCAACACCATCATACTCAGCACGACACCTTGTTTTCCATACACACCATGCAGTAAACATGTACGTAGCCCACTGCTTTTCTCGTTCCCTCCTCGTGCCCGTCCAGTTCCATCGTGTCTGCTCGAGCCAGCTGCACACATCCGTCACCTGCAGATCACCCGGCCGAGTTCCAGTCATAGCTAGCCAGACTGGTTCTGTCCACTTGCAGTGGACCATCATATGTTCACGGGTCTCCGCTTGTCCACACACGGAACAACTCGGGTCTACTGCGATTCCTCTTCTTATCAGGTTCACTTTCACTGCTATACCGTTTGTGGCCAACCTCCAGGCAAAGTTCTTCACCTTTGGTTGGATTGTCGCCCCCCATATAGCTTTCCAGAGGCCTGATCCTGCTCGGTTGTCGTCTGCTTTGCGCCTCTTGCCATGTCCGATCTCCCGTAGTCGATGGTACACAGACCGTGCCTGGGGATCACCTGTCTTCGAATGCGGCCACAGGTAGAGGTCCTCCCTGACCGTGGTTGGTATCGTCATGGCCATTACAAGCGTTGCATCCTCCTCTGTCAGGTACTGGTGGACCTTGGTGGCGTCCCATTTGCCATCGATGCTGAGCAGCTCCCTCACCCTCGGTGCTGCGCTCGCCTCCCCTTGGAAGACACCATCTGCCCTGTAGCCCGGCTTGGAGACAATCCACGGGTCCGAGAAGATTTTAATCTTCTCCCCCGAGCCCAGCTGCCATAGTCTCTCACTTTTTAGCACATCACGTCCCACAAGTAAGCTGCTCCAACCCCACGAGGCTCGTCCCCCTCATCTTGCATCAAGGAAACTTATATTCGGGAAATACAAACCCTTCATAATTTTCACCCACATTGATGACGGTTCGTTTATTATTCTAGCCGCCATCTTTGTTAGGAGAGCCTTATTAAAAGTTTGTAGTTCACGGAATCCTAGGCCCCCCGAGCTCTTTGATGTCGTTAGTAACTCCCAACGCCTCCAATGTGTCTTTCTGTTTTGCATTATTGATCCCCACCAGAAATCCGCTATAAGAGAGTTTACCTCCGAACACCAAGTCTTGGGCAGGTTGAAGATGCTCATTATGTATGTGGGGATAGCCGTGATGACCGCTTTAATGAGTACTTCCTTGCCTGCCTGATTCAATGTTTTTGGTCTCCATCCTGCCAGTTTGTCACGAATCCTGTTCTTTAAATAACCCAATGCCACCTTCTTAGACCTCCCCCATATTGTTGGAAGACCCAAGTACATCCCGGGATCTGATGTGCTCCTTATGTTCAAGGTTGCTTCCACTTCTCGGACTACGGCTATGTTAGCCCCTCTATTGAAAAAGAGAGCGGACTTTGCTTCATTTATCTTTTGCCCGGATGCATGGCAGTAACTCTCTAGAATCTCTTTAAGTCGCTGGGCATTCTGTGCAGTTCCCCTTAGGAAGAATAAGGAGTCATCTGCAAAGAGCATGTGGTGGAGTTCGGGGCATGCTCTACCAAGTGTGATCCCAACCAGTCGCCCCGCCCCTGTCTCCTGTTCTATGTTCCTTGATAGTACATCCGCAAGGAGGATAAATAAATAGGGTGACAGGGGATCACCTTGTCTGATTCCCCGGGTTGGGTAGATAGTCGTTGTGCGCTCACCATTGACTACTGTTGGATCGTGAAATCCTGAATGCTGATCTGGCAGTGAATTGAATGCCAGACAAGGTTGGGATGACGCTTCAGCTCCAACTCCGGTGAACCTGCAAGTAGGGGAGCGCAACAGAGGGGGTGCCTCTGGGTCCCTCTCCGATGCTTAAATGAGTATATGTGTGTATAAAACTCAAAACGTCAAGTACGTATGTAAAGCAAGGATATTTATAGGGTAAGAGAGATAGAACCGTATAAAGGCAACTGAATATCTTAATGTATATTGAGTTGCTGAAGATTCGGATCGTGGGATATGGCAGTTACTGCGAGATATTGCAGTTACCAAATCTAATCTTTAGTGAATATGTGACCGGGATATGCGGGATATCTTGGCCACTCTGTTATTAACGGTTTAGTGGGACCAGAGGAGAGAGGCAAGGCTCTCTTCGGGGCGAGCACTCCCATGTCGAGCAGTGGAAGGTCGCGACTTGGTAGAGAATGGCGAGCAGTCTGAGAGCCTTTGGCGTCTCTATAGACTTTGGGCTCGATTCTGGATTACTCGATGGTGGGCCAAGTTTGGCTTGTACTTGGGCCGATCCGGTTCGGATGTCATGGGTTTACCCCCTCTATAGTTATTGGGCCTTCGAGGCCTTTTCTTACTGGGCCGTCACTATCGATACCCAACATTTGCCCCCGAAGCTTGATTGAAGTTCCTTCAGTCGAGCTTGATTTCCTGGTAGGGTTTTAGATAGTGACGTCTTTGGTAATGGTTCAGTGCCTTTGAGACACTTCGAGCTCATTTGGCGAGCGATTCCTTCTCTGTTCAAAGCCGAAAGAATATCCTTCCTTTTATTCCCTTTTGGCGATCACTCGAGGTGACTCAGGCTTATGGAAGTCTATCTTTCTTAGTTAGGCGATCATTATCTACCCGAGGTATTTCTGCTAAAGCTTTATTAGTGCGTTGGCGACCACCTTGTCTCCTTAGTGGAATTTTAGCATTTAATAACTGCACGGTTGTCCAGAAATCGAACGGTCACTTGAGGCACGCCTGACATTTACTTTTCCGTAAACCCAGGGTAGCTTGACAGCTGTCTGTACCAGCCAACCGTTGTCTCTTGGAATTCTGACATTGCTTCGGTTTTTTCCAAAAGGGTGCAATTATTCCTCTGCGTCGCTTCGATTTGCTCGTGGCGGTTACTCCCCTTTTGGTCTATATAGGAAACATCAGTTTCTGCATTTTGTTTTTTACGCTTATCCACTCCTTCAGATTTTCAGAACTTCGCTGCAAACCTTCCCTTTCTCTTTCAATCCTCTTCAGTTCTCATTTCGACCATTTCCATGGCCCCCAGAAGTCAGCGAATAAAACACATGGCCATCAAGGGTGCTAACAAAGCCAGCGCCCCTCAGAATGTCGGTGTTCCCTTGACCATTAGGGATGAAGTTGTGCCCTCCTCAGCGGGGAAACAGCCTGACGTGGGAAGGTCTGCGGCCACCCCAGTGGTGGTAGATGGCCCTGAGCTGAACACGCCTATTTTTTCCCCAAAAGGTAAACTTTCGCCCTTTTATTGCTCTATTTTGGCAATATCCTCTGTTTTCCTTTGTTTTTATACTTGCTGTGCCATACTTGAATCATTCTGAGTAGATATCAAGCCTAACGAACTGAAGCCGGCTTACTTTAAGACCATGGTGGCGCTTGGTGGCTTCAGTGCGGAGGATGCTCCTAGGTATCCTGGCCTAGGTCTGCATTTTCCTCACGATGGAGAGGTTTACATTTATGCGGCCCAGATCGATGCTGGGTTGCGTTTTCCTCTCTGTGAGGATTTACAGACCTTGTGTCAGTTTTACGGGATTCACCCCACACAGCTTGTCCCGAATGCCCTCAGAATGTGGGTCGGCTTCAAGTTCCTATGCTTACGCCAGGAATGGGTATATTCACTGGCCCTGTTCCGGTGCTTCTTCCGGCTGGCAGCAGGGGCTAACCACTTTCACCACTTCCAATCCCGCTGGCCGAAGTTTTCGGAGTGGGGAGGCCCTCAAGGATGGGCTTGGAACGTCCATGTCCGCCTGATCGATGATTTCCGGGCCACTAACTCCAATTACAAGAAGTTTTACTTCTTGTATAAGGGGGGCGTACCTTGGAAATTGTTTGCTCCGGACAAGGATTTTCCTCCCTCCTTCGAAGAATTGTCCGGAAGTGATCGGAATGCCATCGACGATTTATATCGGCTGCATCGGTCATCTCAGTTCAAGTCCATCCGCTCAGTGGCGGAGACTACCGAGAATGCCCTTGAGATGGCGGGCATTCATCAAGCTACACCAATCTTTGATGATTGGGTAATTTTCTAACCCTTCCCTTGTTTTATTACTTGTAGGGAAGGTTGTAAGCAAGAGCAAAAAACTGATAGGTCTCTTTGATGACCAGGGATCGGCGGGATTGTCCTCCGACCAGGTGCTGCTAAGCTCTCCCCCTCCTCCTTCTAGGCGTTCGACCAAGAGGAAGCCCGAGGAGACGCTTCCTTCGGCCACTACTGGCCCTCGCCAACCAGGTACTACCTCGCCTTTTGTTGATTTAATGTTTTTACATTCTGCGGTTCTCTGACTCCTGACTTATTGTCTTGTTGCTTTGCAGTGGAGTCCTTGGCGGACGTGGCCCGGGACCCTCCTCCTCCTCCTTCTAAGAAGGTCAGGAGTGAAGAGCACCCTGATGTCGACCAACATCCTTCTCCTTCCCCTCCTAAGGGCCTTTCTGCCAGCAAAGGGAAGGGTTTGGACACGGCGTCTCCTTCTCCCTCTCTTCAGGGCCCTTCCGCCGCTAAGGAGAAGGCCTTGTCTTTGGCGCCTCCCGCCTCTTCAGTGCCCACGGCTCCTACTAAGGAGTCTGGGGCCCAAAAGAAGGGGCCTGCTGCTTCCAGCTCCTCGAGGGCTCCCGCCGAGGAGTACTGCTCCATGGCGAGCTTGTTCCAGCCTTTTAAGGTTGGGGACTCTCGGAGGCCTTGGGTCCCTTGTGGGGACCTTGCCAAGAAGGGGTACCCCGCCCAGAAGAGCCTACGGGGTAGCCCGGATATGTGCATGCGGCTCCTTGATGGGATAATTCCTCCCAAGGACCGTTCGATTGTCCCTACGGAGCTTCCTCAGATCGAGGGGTTCTTACGGACCCACTTCGAACGAGTTGCCCTGGTATGATTTCGCCCTCTTTCCATTATTTATTCCTTGTCATTCCTTTTCATTTTGATGACTTGACATTTTCCTTGTGCTTTTGTTGTCAGCTCGTTCGGGAAGAGGTGATCCTCGGCCGCGTTTTCGGCGAGCTCGCCGACAAGCACTCTGAACTGCTTGTCGAGCTGGAGCAATACCGAAGCACAGGGGTCACCCCCGGGCAGTTGGAGGCCATCAAGAAGACTGCTGACATGGCAATCACCTTGGTGGACGGCGCCCGGGAGGAGTATTTCAGGAAGGAGCAGCGCCTCCTTGCTGATGTCAAGAAGAGGGAGGCTGATGCTGCAGCCTTCCTTCATGAAGCTGAGGCCCTTCATCAGTGCCTTGATGAAGGGGAGGCGGTCCGTGCTCGCCTGGAGGCCGAGTTGAAGGAAGCTCGTGCCCAGTTGGTCGAGTCAGACGCTCTTAGGGTCGCCGCGGAGGCCCAGAGGAATGCTGCCGAAGCTAGGGGGGTCGCCCTAGAGGAGGAAAAGAACCGACTGGCTGATCAGCTGAAAGCGGTTCCTTCACCCCATGCCGTGATTGAGGAGTTCAAGGCCTCCGAAGACTTTGAGGACCAGGCCTTGAAGGTGATGAAGTCGGCGATTGCCGAATTTCTTCAAGGCCTGGTGGAGGAGGTCCAGGCGGTCGATCCCCACTTTCCTCTTGGGGAAGTTGCCTCCTTGAAGACCTTCCTGCGGAGTCAGCCTTCGCAGCCCTCTGTTGCTGGGGAGGCTGCTCCTGAAGGCGAGCCCGATACTTCTGCCCCCGAAGGCGAGCAGAGCGTCTTTGCCCCCGAGAACCCCAAAGCTTGAAGTACCTAACTCCTTGGCGACCGTATTTTTCTTTTTTAGATAGCCATTTTTGTATTTTCTGTTTTTGGTTTGTAATTATCTGTCGAAGACTTGGATTTTTCTATTGAATGCTTTTATATTCTTGAGCCTTTAATCGACTTCGAACATATTTAGCTATCCAATATCTTACTCATAATTACTTTCCACTTTTTTCTTGCTTTGTAATGTCGTCGACCCTTAAAGCCGTAGACCCATCATAAGTTAAACTTTCTAAGGATAATACTTTTGACACTTAAAAGCGTAAACTTCTAAGTTCAAAGAGATATTACCTTCTTTGAAGTTTAAACCTTTGAGGTGTTGGCCTAATAACAAGGGATTTGTAATTTGTCAGGCTTTATCATCGATAGTGATCGCCTAAACTTTCTTTGGCCTGACTTTGGCGTCAGGGCTTTCATTTTGCCTAACATTTTGCTAGGTCTTTTGGCCTGACTTTGGCGTCAGGGCTTTGCCTGACTCTTGGCGTCAGGTTTTTTGAGGCCTAACTTTGTTGTTAGGGCTTTTGTGGCCTAGTTTTGTTACTAAGGCTTTTTTGGCCTAACTTTGTTGTTAGGGCTTTTGGCCTGTCTTTGGCGACAGGGCTTTTTGGCCTAGCTTTGTTGCTAGGGCTTTTGGCCTAACTTTGTTGTTAGGGCTTTTGGCCTGTCTTTGGCGACAGGGCTTTTTGGCCTAGCTTTGTTGCTAGGGCTTTTGGCCTAACTTTGTTGTTAGGGCTTTTGGCCTAACTTTGTTGTTAGGGCTTTTTGGCCTAGCTTTGTTGCTAGGGCTTTTGGCCTAACTTTGTTGTTAGGGCTTTTTGGCCTAGCTTTGTTGCTAGGGCTTTTGAGGCCTGACTTTGGCGTCAGGGCTTTTGGCCTAGCTTGGTTGCTAGGGCTTTTGGCCTAGCTTTGTTGCTAGGGCTTTTGAGGCCTGACTTTGGCGTCAGGGCTTTTGGCCTAGCTTTGGTGCTAGGGCTTTTGGCCTAGCTTTGTTGCTAGGGCTTTTTGAGGCCTGACTTTGGCGTCAGGGCTTTTTGGCTTCAGCTTGCTTCGAGTGGACACGCTTTGTGAAGGAATGGCTTTCTTTTATTGACATAATCCGTTTGATTACAAGCTATGCATAAAATCTTCTTAAATGCTCTGAATTAAATGGACGAGGTAACCTCTCGCCTTCGGTGGTTTCCAAATAGTAGGATCCTGGTGCGGCGATCTCTACTACTTTGTATGGTCCTTCCCATTTGGCTGAAAGTTTGTTTTTACTGTCCAGCCTTGTAAATTCATTCCTTCTCATAACCATCTCCCCCACGAAAAATTGGCGAGCGCTAACTTTTCTATTGAAATACCGAGCGGTCGCCAAGCGCATTTTTGCCTGTGTTTTTTCCGAGAGCCATCTCTTTTCCTCTGCCAAGTCGAGGTCAGTTCTGCGCTCGATCTCATTTGCCTCCGCGTTAAAGTGTAGGACTCTGTGGGTAGGCACTGCTAATTCAGTTGGTGCTACTGCTTCTGATCCGTACACTAAACTGAAAGGCGTTTCTCCTGTGGCCGCCTTAGGCGTTGTTCTGATGGCCCATAATACGTTTTCCAGTTCGTCTGCCCAGTTCCCTTTGAATGCTCGAACCCTTTTCTTGAGTCCTGCTAAGACAACCTTGTTGGCTGCTTCAGCTTGCCCATTCGTTTGAGGGTGATGTACTGAACTGAAGCGATGGTCGATGTGATACTCTTCACAGAGCCATTTCAATTCCTTTCCAACGAATTGCGGACCATTATCGCTGATGAGTATTTTGGGAATACCAAACCTGGAGAATATGTTGACCTGCATGAACTTGATAACTTGGAATTCCGTTGTCGAAGCTAGAGCTTTCGCCTCTACCCACTTAGTGAAGTAGTCGATCGCCACTATAATGTGAGTACGCTGACCAGTGCTAATGGGAAAAGGACCCAATATATCGATTCCCCATTGAGCGAAGGGCCAGGCACCCGCCATTGGGGATAATAATGTCGATGGTCGACCCGATCGTGGTGCAAACTGCTGGCAAATTTCACACTTCTGTGTTAATTCGGCTGCGTCTTTTCCCAAGGTCGGCCAGTAATATCCCAGTCTGAATATTTTCCTGCTTAGTGAACGAGCACCTTCATGACATGCCGCTGCCCCTTCATGAGCTTCTCGAAGAACTTTTTCTGTTTCGGGTAGAGCAACACATCTCAAGTAAGGCGTCGAATAACCTCTTCTATAGAGTTCTCCATCGATGATTAGATAACTGGCTGCGAGTCTTCTAATCCTAGTGGATTCGCCTTCGTCCTCTGGGAGGATGCCTTCTTTCAAATAATTCTGGAACGGGGTCATCCAGGTGACCTGTTCTTGAATGTTGAAGACCTCCGCTCTGTTTTCAAGGACTGAACATAGGGCCTTTTCCAGAAATTGCACATCCTGGATTGTCGCCCCTCCGAAGGCTAGCTTACTCAAAGAATCTGCCATCTGGTTTTCTTGGCGAGGAATAAACTCAATCGCGAAATTTGGGATTTCCACAACTAGTTTTTTGGCGATGCCGAGATATTTCTTCATCTTTTCTCCCTTTGCCTCGTAGGCGCCATTAACCTGATTGACAATAAGTTCTGAATCACTTTTTACTTTAAGCGCTGTTATACCCATTCCTTTTGCCAGTCTGAGTCCAGTGATAAGAGCCTCATATTCTGCTTCGTTATTGGTCGCCGGGAATGTCAAGGCGATCGCGTATTTCAGAGGCTCGCCCTCAGGAGGAATAAGAATTAAACCTGCCCCCGAGCCTTCTTTTGATGAAGACCCATCCGTATAGAGTTCCCAGATTTGATTGTCGTTTGCTGACTGACTTGGCCTGTTTTCTGCCTCCGCTTGACCGTTACTCGTGCTTTCCACTATGAAATCAGCTAGTGCTTGACCTTTGATGGCCGTTTTTGGCGCAAATTTGATCCTGAACTCGCTGAGCTCGATCGCCCACTTGACCATTCTTCCTGAAGAATCTGGCTTCATCAGGAAGTTTTTGAGAGGTTGATTGGTGAGGACCGTGATGTCGTGCGCATGAAAGTATGGTCTCAGCTTCCGAGCAGCAATAACTAAGGCATAGAGATACTTCTCAATCTGGACATATTTTATTTCTGCTGAGTTGAACATTTTGCTAATGAAATACACTGGACTCTGAACATTATTCTCCTCCCTTATTAAAACAGCACTGGCTGCCACATCGCTAATGCCTAAATAGAGGAAAAGCTGCTCGCCTGGAACGGGTTTTGCCAGAGCTGGGAGTGTTTGAATATGCCTTTTCAAGGACTGGAATGCTTCCTCGCAGTCTGGCGTCCATTCGAACTTACGGTTGGCCCTCAAGGTTTTGAAGAACGGGAGGGACTTGTCGCTTGCTTTGGAGAGGAAGCGGTTAAGAGCAGCTAGTCGGCCGTTCAGGCATTGGACTTCCTTATGGCAGGTTGGTGACTTCATTTCTTCTATGGCCTTTAGCTTTTCCGGGTTTGCTTCAATGCCCCTTTCGCTGACCATAAAACCCAGGAACTTCCCGGACTTGACTCCAAAGGCGCACTTTGCTGGGTTCAGGCGAACGCTGTGTCTCCTCATGCATTCAAAAGCCTCACGGAGGTCGGTGGTATGAGGATTGCCTTTGATGGATTTAACGAGCATATCATCCACGTAGGCCTCCATGTTCCTTCCCAGCATGTCCTGGAACAGTCGGTTCACCATCCGCTGATAAGTTGCCCCGGCATTGATGAGACCAAAGGGCATCACCTTGTAGCATAGAATGTCCCCGTCAGCATAGAAAGCAGTGTGGGCCTCGTCGTCTGGATGCATTCTGATCTGGTTGTAGCCTGAATAGGCGTCCATGAAGCTCAGCATCTCATGACCCGAGGTAGCATCGACTAGCTGATCAATTCTTGGAAGGGGATATGAATCTTTGGGGCAAGCCTTGTTTAAGTCGCGGAAGTCGACGCACATCCTCCACTTGCCATTAGATTTCCTGACCAAAACTGGGTTGGCTACCCAGCTCTGGAATCTTACCTCTCTGACGAAGTCAGCTTCAATCAACCTGCCGACTTCCTGCCTGATCGCCAAACGTTTATCAGTCCCGAACGATCTTCTCTTTTGGGCGATCGGCTTGATGGAGGGGTCTATCCTGAGCTCATGCGAGATAATATCTGTGCTGATTCCTGGCATGTCGCTCGGCTGCCAGGCAAAGAGCTCTTTGAATTCCTTGAGGAGAGCGGTCATGGTCTCCTTCTGATCCTCTTTCAAGGTGGTCCCAATGCGCACCTTTTTGTCCGGACCATCGATCTCGACCTCCTCCAATTCCTCCATGGGTGCTGGTCGAGCCAAGTCCTCGCGGGGATCGGCCTCTGTCTCGATGGCGAGCGCCTCCCTTTGGTTCTTCCTGCGTAAACAGTTCACATAACATTGCCGCGAGGAAGGCTGATCTCCGAGCACTTCTCCAATCCCGTTCGGAGTAGGGAATTTCATCTTCTGGTGGACAGTGGAGGCCACAATCTTATTTGGGTTGATCGTGGTTCTCCCTATAATGGCGTTGTAGGATGTAGGTGAATCGACCACCAGGAAAGTGACCGACACCTTGATGCTTTTCCACCCCTCGCCAAAAATCACTGGCATGGTTATAGCCCCCAGTGGATAAGTTGTCCTTCCCGCAAATCCGATCAGCGGAAAGTCGACCCTCTTCAGGTCGCGTTTTGATTTGCCCATCTTTTCGAAGGCGTCCAGAAACAGGATGTCTGTCGAGCTGCCTCCGTCGACCAGAATCCTTGCAACATCACAGCCGTCTATATCTGCCGTAATGACCAGAGCATCGTTGTGGGGCGTAGTGACATGTGCCAAATCATCTTCAGAGAATGAGATGACAATGTTTTCTTCAGGTCGGGGTCGCTTCCCCAACTGAACTGCCGTAGAGATCTGAGTGGCGTAGACCTCTCTGGAGTTTGACCTCTCGCCGCCTGCGCCGAATCCTCCCGCAATCAGATTCACTCTCCTCTTGCTTCCAGAAGGCTCAGCTTGATCCGCAGGGGCTGGTGAACGATGTCTCCTGGGGGGCGTTCGACTTCGGTCTCGCCCTGCCACAAATTCCTTCAACATTCCCCCCTGAATCAGCCTCTCTATATCTCGTTTCAGAATCTTGCAATCGTCTGTCTTATGGCCCTTGCACTTGTGGTATCTGCAATAGCTCTCGACATCCTTGCCCATGGGTAACCCACCTCGGCGAGGCATCGGTGGCCTCGCCAAGGATCTCCTCTCCATCTCGACTAGTACCGCTGAGATCTGCCTATTTAAAGGCGTGAAGTACTCAGGGACCTCTGGATGGCGAGGCGCTGGAAGAGACTCGACTCGCGGCTTACTTTCTTTTCCCTTTTTCTCCTTCTTGACCTCCTTCTTACCATCGCGTCGGGGTTCAGGGGTTACCCTTAGCGAGGTCGTCAGGAGGTTAGCCTCGATGTTTGCGCGCTCAAGGTCTATGAAACCTTTCGCTCTGGATGCCAACTCCTCCAATGTCTCTATCTCCTTTACGTGATAGCTGTTTCGCAGCTTTCTCGAGGCCTTGTTGGCCACATCCAGACCTCTGTAGAATGCTCGAATGATCTCCCCATCCGAGATTCGGCGATCTAATTCTGTGACGTTTTGATGAAAACGCCCGTAGAAGTTGGACAGCGACTCTCCAGGCTGCTGTTTGACCGAGTCAAGGGCGACCACGCTCTTCAGCAACTGGCGCTCGCCCATGTATCTCTCCAGGAACTTGCTTCTTAACTCTGCCCAAGTTCCGATTGATCCTGCAGGGAGGCCGAAGAACCAGGACGAAGCCGAACCCGAAAGAGTAGATGGAAATAGCAAAGCCAAATGATTGGGATCGTTTGACTTACCCAGAAGGGAGGCCTCATGCTTGTTGACATGTACGGTGGGATCTCCTCCACCGCTATACTCAGGTATGGCCCGAGCAACCACATCCTTCGGGATTTTGATAGCGACGAGCGCGTCGGTGAATGGATGAGAGGACTGCTCCTTGAAGGGAGCTATGACTGTCAACTGTCTTTCCTGGAGCCTTTTGTTGAGGAGGTCATCCATCTGCTCCACAGTGCAGTACATGGGAGAGGCTCCGGGTGGAGGCGGACCGGAAGGATTGGCAGTATATGCGGCTGCTGGCTCCTTGGTGTGCGCTGGAGGTAGGGACTGCTGACCTGACGTCATCTCCTGATCCTCCTGATGCGCAGCAGGACTAGGATTGGCCGCTTCTGAAGGTGAAGGCCCTGTGGCAGCAGGGCGGTGATTTTCCTTAGGAGCAGAGGGATTGTTTTCCTGAGGAGCAGGGGGATTGTTTTCCTGAGGAGCAGGGGCCTGGCGGCGCGCCTGTCCTAGGATGGCTTCCAGCAAGGAGACCATCTCGGGGGTTAAATTAATATTCTGCCCCGCAATGTGGACTGTCTGCGGTGCAGGGGCTCCGTTTTGATCAGCAGCTGGGGTCGGTCTTGAATCACCGACATGTTCTCGGGCTGTCCGCAGAGGAACAGCATTAACTCCTGCTCGGCTGGCAGGTTCCTGTTGAAGCGGTGAAGCGGCGGCGGAATCAGAGCTATCTGAGGATCGCTCCCTAGTCTGATTCCGACGGTTGCTTTGGGATCGAGTTCTCATGGCTTAATTGCTCGTTTCCCACAGACGGCGCCAAATGTTGGATCGTGAAATCCTGAATGCTGATCTGGCAGTGAATTGAATGCCAGACAAGGTTGGGATGACGCTTCAGCTCCAACTCCGGTGAACCTGCAAGTAGGGGAGCGCAACAGAGGGGGTGCCTCTGGGTCCCTCTCCGATGCTTAAATGAGTATATGTGTGTATAAAACTCAAAACGTCAAGTACGTATGTAAAGCAAGGATATTTATAGGGTAAGAGAGATAGAACCGTATAAAGGCAACTGAATATCTTAATGTATATTGAGTTGCTGAAGATTCGGATCGTGGGATATGGCAGTTACTGCGAGATATTGCAGTTACCAAATCTAATCTTTAGTGAATATGTGACCGGGATATGCGGGATATCTTGGCCACTCTGTTATTAACGGTTTAGTGGGACCAGAGGAGAGAGGCAAGGCTCTCTTCGGGGCGAGCACTCCCATGTCGAGCAGTGGAAGGTCGCGACTTGGTAGAGAATGGCGAGCAGTCTGAGAGCCTTTGGCGTCTCTATAGACTTTGGGCTCGATTCTGGATTACTCGATGGTGGGCCAAGTTTGGCTTGTACTTGGGCCGATCCGGTTCGGATGTCATGGGTTTACCCCCTCTATAGTTATTGGGCCTTCGAGGCCTTTTCTTACTGGGCCGTCACTATCGATACCCAACAACTACCACCTTGTACGTAGTAGTGCTTATGCATGCATTGATCCATTCTAGCCATTGGTCCGCGAAGCCTCGTTTCCGGAGGCTAGCTATTAAGAAGTCCCATTCCACCCGGTCATACGCTTTTTGCATGTCCACCTTGAGGGCACATTCAACCTCTTCTTGTTGTCACTGTGTCTTGAGGTAGTGAAAGGCTTCGTGTGCCACAAGGATGTTGTCTTGGATAGCTCGGCCTGCCACAAACGCACTCTGATACGGGGTGATAAGTTCTGGCAAGTAGGCTTTCAACCTATTTACCAGAACCTTTGAGATAATCTTATATAGAAAGTTGCAACAACTTATTGGTCGAAAATCCGTTGGGGCAACGGGGTTTTGGATTTTAGGAATAAGTACCACATCTGTTTGATTTATAGGGTGGGGGATGATACCTGATATGAAGAAGGTTTTGACTGCGGTGATGACAGCTGGTCCCACGGTGTGCCAATTCCTTTGATAAAACAGACCCGGGAAACCATCTGGGCCCGGAGCTTTTGACCCGCCCATTTGGAAAGTTGCAGCCCTAATCTCTTCATCCAGAATCGGTTTTGTGAGGTCATGGTTCATCTCAGTCGAGATTTGGTGAGGTATGCAGTCAAGAATCGAGCCACTCGAATGTTGTCCCGCAGATCTGAATATGTCACCAAAATATGTTCTCATCTCCCGAGCAATATCCTCATCCTCCGTTAACCATCTCCCATCTCCCCGTTTAATGCGGCATATGTTGTTCCTCCTTCTCCTAGCCGATGTAGTAAGGTGGAAGAACTTGGTGTTTCGGTCCCCCTCATTAAGCCACTTGACACGAGATCGTTGTCTCCAGTAAATTTCCTCCTGTTTCCCTATGTCTCTTATTCGTGCCTTTAGTCTCCTTTCCTCATCAACTTCACCTTGTGACATGTTCGGGGACGAGTTCCTTCGGAGCTTATCTTTTAACTCCCCCAATATCCGAGCATTGTTTCCAAACTTTCCCTTACTCCATTTGACAAGTTCAGTTCGGCACATGTTGAGTCGCCTAGTGACCTCACTCCCGTTTGTTTGCCTCGGTTGCTTGAGCCATGCCTCCTTGATTACTTCTTTACATCGCGGGTCCTCTAACCACATTTCCTCGAATTTGAACCGTCGTCTTGTTCTCCTCTTAGGTTCGTGCACATTGATTATGAGGGGAGTGTGGTCCGATCCAAGAGCTAACTCATTAATGCATTGACACCTTGGGTAGTGGCTTGCCCATTGAGCATTGATGAGGGCACGGTCTAATCTTTGGCTTATTCGGGCGTCTCCGCTACGATTGTTGCACCATGTGAACATTTGGCCCTTAGATCCCATAGCCTCGACTTGGATGTCCTCCATTAGTCTATTGAAGCTATCCATTTGCCTTTGGGGTTTGTTGCGTCCTCCTTCCTTCTCGTGTGGTTTGCTTATGGTGTTGAAATCACCCACAAGCATCCACTTACTGTTTCGGCCAGCCCCAATACCTCTCAAAGTATTCCAATTGTCCTCTCTTGCTTGTTCATTCGTGTCCGCATACACCCATGTAATAAAACTCGAGTCCATCTTGTTGTTTATGGAGATTTCGCAATCAATAACGTTTTGACTTTCCTTCTTGATGTTGATTGTGGATTCGTCGTCCCACCACAAGGTAAGGCCCCCGGCTGCCCCTAGTGGTGTAATATACTTCGCATTCGTCATTCCCATTTGTTTCCGTACCGTCTCGCAAAAGGTATCCCCGTTCTTGGTCTCCATGAGAAAAATGATGTTTGGGCGATACCTCTTCTTGAGGTCTTTGATATTTTGGATTGTCAAGGTAGACCTCAACCCTTGACAATTCCATACGAGTAGACTCATTGAGACCCCGTGGCTGTTCCGGGACAGCCACAACCCGTATCGTCATTGTCTCTCGTGTTTTCGCTCGTAAGCCCCCCCGGTCGGCTCGTGTCACGCTTCCTTCTCGTTGGTTTGCCCCGGATTCCCTTCTTCTTTGGGCTCAGTTTCTTGCCCTTTGATGTCCCACCCTTACTCTCTGGCTTTGGTTCGTCTCTTTCCCTTCTTATCCTCTTCATGTCGTGTCTCTCCTCCTCCACGTCGTCATGCATTCTCTTGAGAGACATTCGGTTTAGGAAGGGGCTAAGGCCCGTAACAATCGGCTGGTGGTCATGTGTGGGTGTCTTTGGTGGTGTATCGGGTGGGTTTTCGACCGTATATGGATGGAGGAGGTAGGGTACGTCTGGTAGGGGGTATATGTTTGCATCGGGCAGGTGTGTTATTCTGGGAGGTTCGGTCTGTATGGCTTGTGGGCGTGGGATGTGTATGGGGTTGTGGGTATATATGTGGTGGTAGTTATGGATGGTGGTAGGTCGGCTGTTGCTTGTGTTATGGGGCGTTTGGTTGGTCTGATGTGGCCATGGAGTTTGGTTTGGTCTGTGCATATCTTCGGGGACAAGGTTGGTGGTGGTTTGAGGTGGGGGTGAGTGGGCAATGATCATCATGTTCTCAGTAGGAGTTGTGTTCAGATCAAGGAGATATGTTCTGTCTTCATCCAGCTTGTCGAGATCTGTTCTGTCATCATCCAGCTTGTTCTGGTTTGCTGCGGTGCAGCACCTCCCCTGCTCATCATCAACCTCCATCCCTTCCTCACATCCAGCCTGATCCTTCCCCTCATGCGTCTCACGCCCATTCCTCTGTCCCTCCTCCTTCTTGTTGTTTGCAGCTGTGTTCATCTCCGCCTCCCGAGCTTCAGCCATAACCTCGTACTAAGACTTCCTGTTTCCAGCTCTTTGTCCTGGTGTTCGGTGGCCCTCCTCCCCATGCTTGTTTTTGGTTGGGGAGGATGGCTTTGGTCTTGTGGCAATTAGCCACGGCCCATAAGCCGGTGCTATGGGGTTCGTCTCTGATCGCTTAACTTCCTCTTTGCATATTTGAGTAGTATGCCCTAGGGTGCCACATGCATAACAGAAATCCGAAAGCCGCTCATATTTGATTGTGGCCCACTTTTCAACCCCTTGAGAGTTCGTCCACCAAAATCCCGCCATAAGAGGTTTCGTCACCTCCACCTCGATTTTCATGCGCATGAAACTTCTTTTCGCAAGAGCCTCATCAGATTCCACCTCAATGCATCTCCCAATTCGGTCACCCACTTTCCTTGCATTACTGATGCTGAATTTTTCATAACCCAAGTCATGTATTTGCACCCAAAATGTAACCATATTGAATTCAACCTCGCTTAGCCCTATACTTGGATCCCATCTCTTAATGCTGAGAATATGCCCATTGATCGCCCATGGCGACATATCAATAATCCTGACTCTATCCTCATCACTTCCAAACACAAATTCAAGAATTCCCGGGGCCGTCTCAGTAATAACAACAGTTTTAAACCTAGCCCAGGCCTGATCCAGCACACTGTTTATCACATTCAGTTTCACTGGTTTGTGGGATATGATCTTACCCACATACCGCACACTCTCCTTTTGACACGGGTTTTGGCTCAAGTCCCAGATGTCCCGGGTACTGTTTTGATCTCCAGAATCAACTCTAGGACTAGTCATCCTAGTCGTGGTCCACTCGTCGTCACCGCTGTCTCTACCCCTGCAATCAGTAGAAAAGGAGGCTTATCAGAATAAAATAGGAAAATTTGTCAAGAACAGATGTGATTAGGTTTCGGTGTCCTGTAGCAAAAAATAGATGCTTCTCTGCATGGAATTGCATGGGTTATGTGTGCTAGGGAGATCCTGATTGGTTCAGGCGCAGTTTGCAACAGGCGGTGGGCCTTTGCAATAAATGCCCCGTGAATTTTCGAAGAAAGCTTGATTGGCTTGCGTTGGGATCCTCTGAGTCAAACAGCTTCCTTCAGGTCAATCTGTCGCATCTGGACCAGTATTCCCTTCTCTCTATCTGATTTGTCGCGAGCTTATGGCGTGTCCCGTCTCCTGCGCTGCTTGTCTCCCTTCTTTCTGTCCGTATGTAGAGAGGCACAGGGCAGCTGGACCAGAGTAGCAGCTGGCAGTGAAGAAACCGAAATCAAAAACCGTTGGCAATTAATGCCAAGATTATAGCTGATTGAACAGCGGATTGCAATCCACCACAGTATCAAACCCTAAAATCGCACATTTGGGGCTTTCCTAAGCAGAGAGCTTAGCTTACATATAAGTTAATTAAACCCAATTGAGGTTTAACTATAAATATAATTATTTTTTATATTGTTTAGTCTTATAATGAATTTAATATATCAAAAAACATATTTAGCCAACAAGTGTTTTATAAATAAATAATAAAATCTACTTATTGCGTATTAATATATATATATATGTGTGATAATATTATGTGCTAATGTTTTTTTACTGTTAAATGCAACCAACCGCAAGATACGTAGAAGCCAACTGAAAATCGGTTAACAAAATCCAAATTATTAAATGGAAGCTGTTGGCAGGAGACTCTCGAAGGAAGTGACAGTCTCTGCCGACCAAGCAACATATATATATATATATATGTATGCATATGTATGTATGTATGTATATATATATATTCGTATATATAAAACGAATCATGTGTGTGTCCAATTTTTTCAGTTGTTTTTATAAGAGAGACGCGGCGATATAATAATGAGCTGGAATGACGGGGTCCGATCTTGGCCGACTCCAATTCTTCTTTCGAAATTGGATTCATCCATCAATGGTGAATATAGGAGTAAATTGTTGTATTTACGAGTATGAATCGTGTCAGAATATGTTCAACTCAAATACGACCCGTGATTAATAATGAGTTATTTTTTAAGATTCAGACACGACTCGTGGATCCACCTCTATGACACATGATCCAGTTTCATTTCAATTCGTACAATATGAATTTTTTAGGTAGACTCATTGACCCGCATAAGTCGTAACCCACCGACTCATTGATTCATACAATTTACATAATTCATGCAACACACGTAACTCATGAACTTTTATATAATTTGTTAGAATAAAATACCAATTAGGTACCTGAACTTTGGTCGTTTTGCAACGAGCTACCCAAGCTTTAAAAATTCAAAGCGGACTACCTCAACTTTAATTGAATGTGCAAATAGCTACCTCCGTCTAATTTACCGTAAATTGTTGACAGAAGTTTGTCAGAAATTGGACATAGGAAGGTATTTGCACCTTCGTCCAAGTTGAGGTAGTCCGTTTTGAATTTTTAAAGTTCAGTTAGCTCGTTGCAAAACGTACAAAGTTCAGGTAACTTCTTAGTATGTAATCCGATATTTAATTATACGGATTCATAGATTGACCCACGAATTATAGGTACGACCTAAACTCGGTTTCATTAGTCATACGGGTTTGAGAGACCGTGTCAAAAAGAACCATCAATCCAGCATATTTGACTCAAACAAAACATATGGACAGCTCGCCCATATCTCATGTTGAAAATTGATTTTCCTAATGGTGAGATGAAGTAATTGACTTTTAAGTAACTTCGTTCATCTATATGGTGCAACGTAACCTTTCACTTTTTTCAAGATTTTATCATATAAAAAAACAATAAAAGCTTATTTACTATCTAACTAAATAAATATTTCTTAAATTGAAAAAAAATAATATATATATATATATATATATATATAACACTGACTAAAAGTCTAAAATAGGATCATGGTCCACCTTTTTTATGGTAAAATTCTTTTTTAATGGAATAGAATTAGGGTACTGTGATACACTGGATAGATTCATGCATATACAAGATCCACTGCACCTCCCAAAAAGAATATAAAAAAACAATTGTTTGAATATTCACTAAAGAAGGACGATTGGGTTTGGCACTCACTTTTCAAATGATTGGGAATGTTTTTTTTTAAGGATTAATTTCTTAAATATTTACACATATTTGTACATTACACATGTTTGTCCAATGTGCAGAATGATTGTTTCAGAATGTGACTAATTTGTTTTTTTGCGTGACCAATATATGTTTTTCAGAATGATTATACATGTCCGAAGGTGCTTTGAATGGGAGAAAATGTATCAATGGTCTCAATTTAAGGTGCTGTTTTTTATGGTAGCTTAGAACAAACTCTATGATCCTATGTGTTATTACTGCTAAGATCAGGGACGAAGCTAGAAAACTTGTTCAGTGAGGGCAAGTATTAGAGTAAAATCAAATAGTTTAACTAAAAAAATTCATCAGGGACAAATGTATGATTTAAAAGAACTAAATTAAAAATTATTGCATTTTGGTCAAAATTACACCAAGTTAAAAGTTGAGGTTGCCCCTAGTCCCTTCTTGTCTTCGTCCCTGACTCCCTGGCTGAGATTCACCCCTAAATTCTTTGGAAAAATAGAAATCTGAGACCAAGTGTACAATGAGAAGCTCCGGATTTGATTCGTGCGGTGATAATCTGTCGAAAGCTCTCGAAATTTCTCTCCGAGCGGCGAAATCAATCCAGATTTTCTCGAATGGGAAGCCGAATTTGGATCTTGTAATTCAGCACTGCAATTAGGAAAACCGACATATTTTTGAAGCATTACTAGCTATCTTATTCATGGGATTGATTTAATTTCATGAAAAGCATAAATTTTACGCATAAACTGAATAGAAGAAGTATAGTTACCGTATATGTATTGATCCAATTGTGGTGGATATGAGGATGAACTTTGGGGAAGATAATGTGAGAAAGACCCATGGATGTGTGAATTTTGCTACTGGAGGAATCTGTAAGGGGACCGCTGATTCCTTAACTAGCCTACATCCTCTGTATCCGAATTGGACCCAACCATAACTTGTGATGACCTTCAGAAGTGCTCAGCAGAGGAATAACACGAACAGAGAACTCCAGAGGGTGATTCTTCACATATTCATTGAGTCTCTTTATGCAAATTCCTATACAATATTCGATTTTAGGGTTTATGGTTAATAAATTAATTAAATAAGGTTAATATTATCATTTTATATGTTAGAATAGTGACTTAACAGAAATTTTTTAGATAAACAGTAGTAAAACTAATTAGTCATTCATTCTCAAACATATATAAATATTATGTACATTAAGTAATTATTTTTTTAAAATTTAAATGAAGAATCTGTACTGTTGCTGGACATGACGGCAGCACTCTGTAGAATAATGGGGAACATTAAATATAGTATATGTATAATATAATTTGGAACAGAAAACGGAAAACATAACAAATCGATCTTATATATATATATATATATATATATATGTGGGAGGCTCACTCTAACAATAAATATATGGTTAAATACCAATTAGCTACTTGAACTTAGGACGTTTTGCAACGACTTATCCGAACTTTAAAAATTTAAAACGGTATACCTCAATTTGTACGAAGATACAAATAGCTATCTCCGTCCAATTTACTGTCAACTGTTGACAGAATTTCGTCGCAAATTCGATAAAAATTCGTTGAAAATTGGACGGAGGTAGCTATTTGCACTTACGTCCAAGTTGAGGTAGCCCGTTTTGAATTTTTAAAGTTTGGATAGCTCATTACAAAACGTCCAAAAGTTCATGTAGCTCATGGATATTTAACTCATAAATATATACATATACATAGCTAAGAAATGTAATTTGATATGATTAAAGCATAAAAAGAACAAAAACTTCGTGGAATTAACAAAATAAAAATAAAATAAACTAGGTTAGAGTTAAATTTTGTAACTTTCGTTACGTAAACTATTGTAATATTTCATTTTCAAACACGTTCAAATAATGACATTATTAAATATAATACAACTACTTTAATGCATAATATATATATATATATGTTAAATTGTCACTTTCCACTAATATCTGTAGAGTTTTCTAAGAAACTTCATTAATATCTATATTTTTATGTTTTGGTCTTCTATGTTTGAATGATTTTATTTTTTTGTACATATTCGACGGTGGCATGGCCGAAAGGAAGAAATTGAAAATCATTCAAATATTAAGGATAAAAAGTTACAAAATTAACGTTATTTTTTCAAATATGACAGTTTAACATTATTTTTATTTTAATATATATATATATATTCTGAAATTTCTATTTATTTATATTCTGAAGGACACGTTTTGTCAAATTTCTAAATGGGTTAATATCAAAATGCCCCCTAAAGTTTGATCGAAATTTAAAAATCCTCCTTAAAGTTTAAAATCCCCCCTAATGTTAAAGAAATAATGAAAAATTCCCCATAAAAGAGCATCTGACAAGGGGGGATTTTTCATCATTTTCAAACATTAAGAGGCACTTTAAACTTTAAGAAAGATTCTTAAATTTCGGCCAAACTTTAGGGGGCACTTTGACCATTTACCCTTTCTTAAATAAATATCACGAAAAGTAGCATGTTTACTAATGTTCTCACTTAAGTATATATATATATATAGAGAGAGAGAGAGAGAGACCAAAACATTACAGATGTGGATGTCTGCTTAATTTTCTTTTTTTGGGGGTGCAAATTGAACAATGAAACAAGTTGTCGGGGTGGAAACATAACAGTTCACAGAAACAATTTAATATTCAACGGATATTAATTAATTTATCCAATGGAATATTTTATTCCTGATTTATTACAAGAGAAACCATGTTCCAAATAAATAGTTTGTAAAGTACGTAAATTCGTAGGGTAAGTATCTCATACACTATATATATATAATGGTTATTTGATTGAGTCAGATAATAATAATCTGTGACAAAATCACTTATTCTATAATTTTAAATCAAAATTAAAGATAACAGGCTCAAATATGTGTACAATATAAAATTTAAGTTAAACATGCATAATAATTTTTCATATTGTTAACTAACATTGTAGTCTTTTAATTTACCTCATATAAACATGTTTATTTACTATAATATTATATAATTTCAAAAATCATAAATAAATGTTAGCTTCTATTATGTACTCTGGTTTATGAATTACTCTTTTATATATATGAAAATAGAAAAGGAGAGTTACTTAATTAACATATACTACTATTTTATAATGTACAAATATTAGTGCATCAAATTAATTAAGAATAAGATGTACATGTTTCTTAATACACTAATTTAAATAATTTTTCACATGAAAATACAAACAAAAAATTCATTATAATAATAAAATTTTGTAAGTCATACATGCTAATTAATAATAGTAATAATAATTAATACAATGCCGCAAATATTCCTCAATGATGTAAGCTATTCTATACTATAGATAGCTCCATATATAGAAAGATATGATCCCCTAACTGCACCACTCTACTAGTCATCAACCACTAATTATAGCGAGAAAGAAAGTATATACCAATATTTTATTTATACCAAATAATATTTTTTAAAAATGATACTGATGGTATTTTTATTTATTTGTTAATATAATACTATTATTATATCTACCATCCGACTCACTAAATTACTTCAGATTAAAAGAGAACACACCGAGTAAGAGCCCAGTGGGATTCATTAGTGTATGAGCTGTAAATTCCAGCTAATCATCTTCCGCCGGTTGTCAATGCGTGTGTATTCACTATTCACCATAAAAAGTAGGGCTGATCCTGACGAGCCGGTTCGGTCATGAAGGCAAAACCGAGATCAAAATTTCGGTATTGCTTTCTGGAATACCGAGACCGACCTCGGCAAAAAAAATATCTGAGTCGGTCTTTCTTGACTCGGATCGGTCTCGGTCCTGGACCGAATCTGCACAAAAAAAAAACTATGAGCTCACGGTATTTTTTAGTAAAAGACGAAAAAATAGTTCATTATGATCTCACCACATGGCTGTGTGGTTTGTAAATTTTTCAGGATGCAGCTTTTATAGAGATAGAAAATCTCCAAAATCCACATTCAATTCGATGTTGTATTATGAAAATCCCAAATTCATATTACTTCGGTCTGGGCCTTGGGAAAAAAGTCTGAAACCGAGACCGACCTTGAAGAAAAGAACTATCGCCAGCTCGATCTCGATCTTGTCGGGAATTCGGCCCAACAATCTTTTTGATCACCCCTATTCCAAAAAGAACAACCTTAAATATATTCAATAAACAGTAGCAATTAAGACTCATGATGTTTGAAAATAAACCGCGAATTCCCCACGCTTTAACATTTTCCTGTCTTGTCACTTGATGTTTACACTGTACATGCATATAGATAGATATATAGATAGATACATATCTCCCTTTCGAGTCTCTCTGTATCGAATTCAACGTCGCTATCTTCTTTCCTTATAAATAAAAACGTCGTTTCTCCTGCATATATGTCAGAATCCCAATCCCACTCTACTTCTACTTCGGATGTGGGCGATGTGAACAATATAGCGGAAATATGTATTGAAGCTTATTGAAGCATTCAACTTAATCTTCATTAATGTCAATCAATCCTACTTATAATACATTCATTACAAATACAACAAAAGCTATCTACTACAAGAAATAATACAAGATGCTAAAGTGTATATTAAACTAATGAAGTGTGTGTAGCATGTGTATGGTTTTAGGGAAGAAGTGGAAGACATGGAGGAAGACAAGGGATAGTGGTGATATGTTGTCCAAGATGCTTTCCAACACTCCCCCTCAAGTTAAATAGTCGGATCTCCAATATTTAACTTGCACAGCACGTTTCTGAAGCTTACTCCATTGACAGCCTTAGTGAGAATATCTGCCAGTTGATCTTCAGATCGAACGAATGGAATTACAATAGTCTTGTTCTCTAGGTTCTCCTTTATAAAGTGTCGATCTATTTCAACATGTTTGGTACGATCATGTTGAACTGGATTCTCAGATATACTTATAGCTGCACGGTTATCACACATTATCTTGCATGGTTCCTGAATAGGAAAACCAATTTCTGTCAATAACTTGTTTAGCCATAGTACTTCTGTGAGACCTCGAGCAATTCCTCTAAACTCTGCCTCAGCACTTGATAGTGCCACCACCTTCTGTTTCTTGCTCTTCCAAGTTACTAAGTTTCCTCCCACCATGGCGAAGTAACCTGAGGTTGATCTTCTATCAATCGGATTTCCTGCCCAATCCGCATCTGTGTATGTCTCGATTTTGAGATGACTATTCTTCTGAAACAACACTCCACTCCCTGGTGAACCCTTTAAGTATCGAAGGATTCTGAGAGCAGCTTCCATGTGATCCACCTGTGGTTTATGCATGAACTGACTTACCACACCCACCGCATATGCAATATCTGGTCTGGTATGTGAGAGATAGATCAATTTCCCAACTAGATGTTGATATCTAGTTTGATCTGTTGATTCAGCACCTTCTCTGATTTGTAGTCCATGATTTGGCATCATTGGCGTCTCAGCTGGTTTACAATCTACCAAACCAGTTTCCACCAGTAGGTCTAAAATGTATTTCCTTTGTGAAATGAAAATACCTGTTTCAGACCTTAACACTTCGATTCCCAAGAAGTACTTGAGTTCTCCCAAGTCCTTCATCTCAAACTCCTGGAATAGATTTTTCCTGAGTTGGGCTATTTCTTCTCTGTCATCTCCTGTAATGATCATATCATCTACATATACAATCAAACAAGTTACTCGTTCTCCCCTTCTTTTAATAAATAGAGTATGGTCAGAGTTACTTTGTCTATAGCCATATTTCTTCATGACTACTGTAAATCTTCCGAACCATGCCCTTGGTGCTTGTTTGAGGCCGTATAGTGCTTTTTTCAATCTGCACACATCTGCTCGTTGAAAACCTGCAGTGAAACCTGGTGGTGGTTCCATATACACTTCTTCTTCTAAGTCACCATGTAGGAAGGCATTTTTTACATCAAACTGGTGGAGCGACCAGTCTTTGTTTGCAGCTATAGAGAACAGAACTCGAATAGTATCAATTCGAGCTACAGGAGAAAAAGTTTCGGAATAATCAATACCGTAGGTTTGAGTATATCCTTTGGCCACCAGTCTTGCTTTGTATCTCTCTATGGATCCATCAGCCCTGTGTTTTACAGTGAACACCCATCTGCAGCCAACAGCTCTTTTTCCATAGGGAAGCTGACATTTCTCCCAAGTTTGACTCTTCTCCAGAGCCTCCATCTCAACTCCCATAGCTTGTCTCCATTCAGGGCTTCGTAAAGCTGACTCAACATTGTTGGGAATGGATTGAGTATATATGGCAGTGGCAAAAGCTTGAGCAGCACGTGTTAGTCTCCCCCTTGCCACGTTTGCTACTGGGTATCGACTTGCTCGTGGGCTGTATTCTGGTTCATATCTGATTGGTGGAACTCCCCTGTTTCTCCTGGCTGGTAGTACATATCTCTCCTGTACTGGTGATTCTTCCAAGGCAACATTTCCAGATATAATAGAACCAGATGTAACCCAATTAGAATTACTAACCTCCGGAGTATTCATCGGGGTGGACGTGATTGAAGCATTCGAGACCTGTAAAATGGGAGATAATGTCTCGGTGGTTCCACCAGCTTGCTCTGTTGGATCTATCTCAGGCAACGATGGAGTGGTCACCGTAGTTTGTATCAACCAATCTAATGGAATACTATCATAATTCTCCCCCTGAACAGAAGATTGGGCAATATAGTAGAACTCGGTCTCAAGAAATGTACAATCCATAGTAGTGTACATACGATTATTTTTGGGATTAAAACAACGGTAGCCTTTTTGATGAATTCCATACCCTACAAACACACATTTCACAGAGCATGGATCAAATTTGGATCGTTCTGTTTTAGGAACATGAACGAAAACAGAGCATCCAAAGATATATGGTTGAAGTGTCAAGGCTGTTGGGACACTCATATGATTGGACAAGACTTGGAGTGGTGTTTGAAATTGAATCACTTTTGTCGGAAGATGATTCATAAGATAGACAGAAGTAGCAACTGCTTCTGGCCAGAATGAAGTTGGAACTTTTGACTCTAGCATTAATGCTCTAGTCATTTCAAGAATATGACGATTCTTCCGTTCTGCAACTCCATTTTGTTGGGGGGTGTATGGACAAGAGGTTTGATGAATGATGCCTTTTTCTTTGAGAAAGTGTTGAAGAGTAGAATTAACAAACTCTCCACCATTATCTGACCTAAGGACTTGGATATTGGTATTATACTGAGTTCTGACTAAATTATGAAATTCAACAAATTTAGAAAAAACTTCAGATTTATTCTTAAGGAAATATACCCAAGTCATGCGAGAATAATCATCGATAAAAAGGACAAAATATCTAAAGCCACTACTGGACATACATGTACTATTATTTGGAGCTGGGCCCCAAACATCAGAATGTATGAGAGAAAAAACAGACTTGGCTCTAGTTTCAGATAAACGATATGAGTTTTTATGACTCTTAGCACGAATACATGTTTCACACACAAGTTCTTGATTTGACGGAAATAAACTAGGAAATAATTTATGAAGATACCCTCCAGATGGATGACCCAATCTCCGGTGCCACAACCACTGTTGCCTGGTGACTGTTCCGTGAGCAAGCATTGCAGTTCCGTGTTGAGTCACTTCCTCCACATAATACAGGCCTTGATGTTCAATTCCACGGCCGATAATTTCCCCCGATTGAATATCCTGTAGTAAACACAAATTGGGATAAATTAGTACCATACAATTCAACTCCCTTGTAACATGACTAATAGAGAGTAGCTTGCAAGCCAAGCTAGGCACATAAAGACAGTTCTGCAGTTTAATATTTGCAGAAATATTGACGGTTCCCGCTCCTTGGACTGGAACTAATTCTCCATTTGCTGTCTGTATCTTTTCCCGTCTTGGTATCGAGTGACTGACAAAGTCATTTTTATCATAACTCATACTATCCGTAGCCCCGCAATCAAGTAGCCATTTTTCACATTTCCCGGATATATTTTTATGAGCAAAAAACGTATGAGCAATACCAGATTCTTCACATTCAGGTTTATATAATTTTTCAGGCCCAAAGCTTGTATTTCGGCCCAAATCTGGACCAATTTCTCGGCCCAGATCTGAACCACTGGTTCGGCCCACTCGACTGACTCGGCCCGGTCCAAAGCCTCCCTTTAACCTGATCTGATTTGGGGGTAAATCAGAATTCACCCCCCAAGCACCAAACCCTATACCTGATTCTGGATTTGTGGCCTCTCCTTGCGCAGCCGCCTGGGTGAAAACCCTAGGGTCCGATCCGCCGCCTCCTATGTGGCTCGGGTGGCTGCCTCCGACGTGGCCATGGTTGACGGTTCCGATCTGATGCCGAGCTTCTTCTGGTTGGTTCCAGGTGGTCGGAGGACCGCCGGGCCTCGCAAGACCGCCGCCGTTCCATCCATTCCAGCTGTAGCCGTCGATCGGAGCGCAGGCCACCGCAGTCATTCCTCCATGTGGGTGAGTCAGGTTGTCTTGGCTTGGTGTTTCAGGTCCTCTCGTCCAACCGTCTCGGCCATTCGCCACCGTGACGGTTGGGTTGCCGCCGGTTGTCCCGTCCCGTTTGCGCCACCCTTCGGGGTATCCAACGAGCTGGTAGCACTCGGATCTTTCATGGCGTTGCTTCCCGCAGTGGCTGCACCGGAGGAGCTTCCGGTCGACGCCGCCGCGGCCTGGCTTCCCTTTTCCGGCGAGCTGCTGCTTGGAGGTATTGGCCGGACCTGCTCCTCCGTGGCTGGTCTCGGGGAAGAACCGAGATACTAGCCCTGCCCCGACTCCGGTTCCTCCTGTCTCGGTGCCGACCGTAGCTCCCATGACATTCCGTCGATCACGCTCGGACCGGATTGTGGCATATGCCACTTCCACCTCTGGTATCGGACGAACCCTAAGCAAATCTCGTTTTTCATTATCATAATCGGTATTGACAGCATTAAGATATTGATAGAGTTTACTTTCCGCCCGTTTTGTGTTCCATATCGTAATGCATTCGGCACACTTCATTGGATTAGGATCCCGTTGCTC